>OU452317.1:18004449-19204449 GCA_911728475.2 Pterostichus madidus
TAATATATAATAATAATAAGCTTTATTAAAGACACACAATGGCCCAACAAAAAACAGAGAGAACAATTCAACAAAATAAAAATAATAATAATCTAGTTAAACAAATAAATATGTGCAAAACAAAAATAAATATATAAAGTATCAATTAACATATCAGAGTATACAAATATTCCTTAACTTTATTTTTGAAGGTTACAAAATTTGTAATAACTTTTATGTCCTTTGGTAAATCATTATACAATTTTAAACCCTTATGAAAGATGCTATGTTTTGATTGTCCTTTGTTCATTTTAGTTATACAAAAATCATCTTTCCTCCCGGTATTATATGTGTGTAAATCCTTTCGTTTTACTAATTTGGAACTTAAATATTCAGGTACTTTGTTATTTACCATTTTGTGTATAAAGACGATAACACGTAATTCTATGAATCTTTGTACAACTAACCAATGTAAAGCATGTAACATCTTATTTACACTAGCATATTAATTACATTTGAGTATTACCCGCAACGCCCTGTTTTGTAGTAATTGTAATTTCACCATATCTGTCTTATTACACACACATATATATATATATATATATATATATATATATATATATATATATATATATATATATATATATATATATATATATATATATATATATATAACTGTTGCACAATAAGTGAAATGGGGTAAAATAATTGTATTAAATATAAAAAATCTAGTGTATAACGATAAATTAAATCTATATGTAATTCTGTTGAAAAACCCAATTTTTTTAGCAGTCTTTTTAATTATATAATCTATATGTTCTTTAAATTTTAATTCCCTGTCTAATATCACACCCAAATATTTATACTTATTCACTAATTCTATCTTAAAATTATCAATTTGCACAGTTTCTCTTAATTTTTCATTTTGTATACTTTTATACATTTTCTTATTACAAAGCATCATGTACTTGTACTTACATTTTTCAATGTTTAATTTTAATTTGTTAGCTTCAAAATAGTTACTTAAATTTTTTAGATCTCTATTTAACATTTGAATGACATCCTTATAATTATTTCCACTAACATATATTAACGTATCGTCCGCAAATAATTTAATATCACATTCACTTACTGATTTAGGTACATCATTTATATAAAGTATAAAGAGTAGTGGTCCCAAAATACTACCCTGCGGTATTCCTAAATTATTCTGTAGATTAGCACTGTATTCTTCTCCCCACTTTACTTTTTGTGTTCTGTCCGACAAGTAGTCATTTAGCCATTCCAGCACTGAACCCTTTATCCCATATGAGCACAGTTTCTTCATCAGAATAGACCTGTCTATAGTCTCAAAGGCACGCTTCAAATCCAAAAATATCACCCCAACAACTCTATCACAATCTAAATTTTGTTTCCATTCGCTCACAACTAACTGTATTGCTGTCTCACAAGAATGACTGCTTCTAAAACCTGTTTGACATTGACTTAAAATGTTGTTATTATTAACATGTTTTATTAATTGTTCATACACAATAGATTCTAAAATTTTTTCGCAACTTGTAAGCATATTCACAGGCCTAAACTCATGACCGTTAAATGTCTTTTCCACCTTCCGAACAGGTATAACAACCGATGTCTTCAAATATTTGGGAACGATTCCATTTTCCAGCGACAAATTAATCCAATTCCATAATGCGTAACCCGTAACATAGTATAAATCTTTCACTAATTTAGCGTTTATGTCATCTGTACTAGCTTTATTATTCATCGAAAAAACATGTTTATGTAATTCCTCTATTGTTATTGGATCAAATTTCTCCAGAATTATTGTATACCTTTCTTTCTGGATAAGTTCTTCATACTTTCGCTGTGGTATTGAATTGTTGATTTTCTGTATACTGTTTACAAAGTACTTATTAAACTCATTTGCAATATCCAAGGCATTAGAAATAATTTTAGAACTAAATTAAATTTCTCGCTTTTCTTCTTTATTTTCAGAATTTAAGATATTTTTTAATGTTTTCCACATTTTAACTGTATCAGATTTAGATTGATCAATATTATTTTGAAAAAATATTTTCTTTACCTTTCTGCAAATATATTTGCACTGATTTATACTCTGTTTATACTTATACCAATCTTCTGGAGCCTTAGTAAGCATATATGTTATATAATTTTTATCTCTCAATTCTCTACTTCTTTTAATTTCACTATTAAACCACGGTTCGCTATTATTTTTAAAATGACTAGATTTTACTTTTGTCGATTCCGCAATAACAGTGCTAATATTTCTATAAAATGTTCTAAAAGCAATATTCACATCACTGCATTCATATTTCCAATCACATGTTATTAATTTTTCTTTGACTCTAGCTAAATCAATTGAATGTCTATTTTTTCTATTTTCCACGGGATCTGCTATGTAATTTGGTAAATTTATTTGTATAATATTATGGTCTGTAATTTCGGTTTATCTAACACTTCACCACGTAAATTAAATTAGTTAGTAATAACTAGATCAATAATAGTTTTGGAGGAATTTGTGATTCTAGTATATCCGTTTATTATTTGTTTACAGCCGTTCAATTTTATTATGTCTTTTAATTTATCAGAATAAAAAGTACTTTGTGCACTATCATAGTTTATATTAAAGTCACCCATGAACATGACATCATCTTTGCCGTTTATAATCTCACCCAAATAATTACTAATATAATCTAGAAAGTCATTTTTGTTACCATTTGTAGAATTATAAACCGATCCTACTAAGATTTTTTTATTATTAACCTTTATTTCCAATATAATACACCAATAATTTAAAATTTTAGAATGTTTTATTATTACTTTATGCTCAACGTCCTTTCTTATATAAACTAAGACACCTCCGGTATGCCTACTAGTTGAATCGATTCTTTCAATTTTATAATCCAATATTTGTACCTCTATATCCTCTGTATCTTCAGTCAGATGTGTTTCTGTTGCACACATTAATATTGGTGTGTTTTCACGTACAAAATTCTTTACTTCATCAATATTTGCATATAAACTTTGTACATTCATACAGAAAATTTTATTATATTGTAACGAATTTAAAGCCAGACAGTCTAGAGCATTCCAGAAACCTTCTCGAGAACATGTGCGTAGCCGCGTGACCTCACAAATGCATAGAGCTCGCTCGCATGTCTGAGAGTGTGGTTTGACGGGATATTCTGGGACGTTCTAGAAAATTCGAGAACTGTTCTACGGACGGGAGTATATAAGCCGAGGTCGAGTGGCTGAGTTCAGTTGACAGTAGATTTCGAACGCGTAATATAAATGTGGTGAAATAAATAACAGCTCTAGTGTACGTATATATATTTATATATATATATATATATATATATATATATATATATATATATATATATATATATATATATATATGGGCCATTCTCTGGGAAACGGACACCCCACCTTCTCCAAAATTTGGAGCATCAAAAAATTTTTTGAAGGGCATGAGGATATCGAAAAAAGTATCTAGTTTTCAAATATGAGTGGCGAAATTGATAACTTTTATAATTTTTGGGTGTTTTGCCCATTTTTTTGGCCAAAGATTTAAGCGAAAAATTGTAAAGTTGAATAAAATGCTTGGGTTTAATTTTTTTCTTATTTTGACGGTGGCATCTTGTTTCTTCTTAAAAAATTGAAATATTTTATCTCTTGTCAATTTTTCTAAAAGGTTGCCCGTTTTTATTAAAAGTGGGTCAAAAAAATTATTATTATTTGAAATCTATCAATTTTTTACTCAAAAACAAGGCATCCTACAACAAAAATTGTGTAACATAAAATGCTTAGAATGCATTAGAGAATACGTGTGATTTTTGCAGAGACATTTAGAATTTTTTTGTTTTTTTTTTAACTACAGAATTTTGGAGAAATATTAAAATGTTTCAGAAAATTTCGAAAAAAATCACACATATTCTTCTGGAAATTCGAAGCATTTTCTGTTATTAAAATTTTTCTGTAATTGTGATCCTTTTTGAGTAAAAAAAATCATTAAATTTTTATATTCCAATTTTCATATTCTTTGCAATTTAAACTCAATTTTCGCGATGGAACATTTTTTAAATTTCTTGTTTCTTGGTTTTTCATCTTTCAATATAGCGTTAGCGTTAAGGTGGTACTATCATGGAATTTATCAGAATTTTGAAACATTTAAAAAAATTTCAAAAATTCTCGTCTAAAATACAAATTAAAAAAGGCTTAAAAAATTCTGAAAAAAATCGCACGTATTTTTTGATGAATTCTAAGCATTTTTTGTAACATTTTTTTTTTGTAGGATGCTTTGTTTTTGAGTAAAAAATTCACAGATTTCAAATAATAATATTTATTTTGACCCACGTTTACTAAAAAAGGGTATCTTTTAAGAAAAATTGATTAGAGACAAAATATTTCAGTTTTTTAACAAGAAACGAGATGCCACCGTCAAAATAAGAAAAAAAGCAAACCTAAGCATTTTATTCAACTTTAAAATTTTTTGCTTAAATCTTTGGCCAAAGAAAATGAGCAAAACACCTAAAAATAATAAAAGTTATCAATTTCGCCACTCATATTAGAAAACTAGACACATTTTTCGATATCGTCATGCCCTTCAAAAAATTTTTTGATGCTCCAAATTTTGGAGAAGGTGGGGTGTCCGTTTCCCAGAGAATAACCCATATATATATATATATATATATATATATATATATATATATATATATATATATATATATATATATATATATATATATATATATATATTAGGGTGTCCGTTTATTTGGCATGGTCGGAAATTTGATACTCTCACCCTCTAAATCTACTCATAATAAATTTTTTAAAAATTGAGTTAAAATCACAGGTCTGTCAAATGACGTTAAAACGTGCCGCAAGAGGGCTCAATATTTGCATGTAGTTTAAATGGGGAAATTGCCTTTTCCGATACTTTTATGTATAACTTTTTATAAATTGTGGAATACCAAAATGGAGATCCGTTTTATTAAGCCGTTTAATTTTCATGAACTAGTTAGGAGCAGAAGGGTTGAGAAAACTTAAACTCCACAAGGTTAGGATTACTTGGCTTTTTTCAATAACTTTATTGCAAAATAATAATAATAGTCGACGACGTTTCGGGATTAAGGGTTGGTCCAATTATCAAGTCTACAAAAAATTTTTTGGGTTTAACAAGTTAAATAAAAATTTTTTTGGAAAATAAATAACTTACCAGCTCTTAACTAAGTTTACATTAAAAGATTTTTTAATTTAATTATAAAAAATTCCATGTGGAATTTATAGTCAAAGTTTAAAAACTTTAAATAACCTAATATAATCACGAATTACAATTGGTGGTAACAACACCATAGTCAGAACAAAAGTGACAAAAAAGATAAAATCAATAATAGAAATTACTAACAAAAAAACTACTATAGCCATCTAGCGGTCACAAAGACAAAATAAACAACTGAGAAGAAAAAGAACAAAACTAAATGTGGAACAATGTCGAGGTCAATTAAGTCAAAAGATGTAAAATATTTTTGAACTGATTACTGGAGAACATGCTGTCAGTTTTAACATTAACTGTATTATCCAACATATTGATATAACAACTTTCCAGAAATAAACGTTTGTACCTATGTGATTCATAGTGTAAGATCTTAAAATTATCAAAATCTAATTGGTCGTTATGAGAATTCGCATGTTCCACAATAGCACTGTGGTTGCTGTTAGAGTTCTTGAGATGATTTTTGTGCTGTTGGATTTTCTTGTGAACGTACTGCTTGGTTTCTCCTATGTAAATAGAGTTACAATCAAGGCAATTGAGTTGGTAAACAACATCGCTTAGAAACTTCTTCTCTGTTTTAGATTTCAGGCGGCTAAACAAAAAACTAGTACTTGCAGGGGAATAATAAGTTACGTTCAAATTCAATTCATTCGCTAAAACTGTAAATGCTCTATGTAGATGTTTGTAAAAAGGTAAGCTGATGTAAATTTTCCTAGGTTCATTAGGAGGGATGACAGATCTGTCAACGCTTTGGATGTGTTTTAACCTTGTTTTAATGCAATCATCAATAAATCTGTGTGGGAAGTAGTTTCTTGAAAGTGTGTTCCGTATCAATAATAAATTGTTTCGGTGACACTTGGAATTGGACAAAGAAATAGCTCTGTCCACAAGATTGTAAACTAGAGCACTTTTATATTTCATGGGGTAGTAGGAATTGAAATTTAAGTATCTACCGGACCATGTAGGTTTATGATACCAGTTGGTTAGAAACTTCCGATTTTCTCTAATTATAGTGACATCCAAAAAGTTGATAGAGCTGTCATCCTCAACCTCCAGAGTGAACTGGATCGAAGAATTGAAAGCATTAAACAATTTGAAAATTTTTTCAATATTGGTTGTAGATAAAAACGTTAATATAAGAATTTCGATTAATATTTCAGTTCTCGCCAGTAAAATTTATTCAAAAAGGTCGAAAAAACAAAATCTCCAAAGTTTATATACAAAAAATTTAAAATTTCTGCCAGTTATCTTGAAATATATATATATATATATATATATATATATATATATATATATATATATATATATATATATATATATATATATATATATATATATATATGACTTGATTTACGACCTGGCGAGCCTATTATGTAATCACATTTTTCCTATTTTCCGTATTATAAATGCTATTTTACTTCAGTCATAGAAGGTTGCGGTTACCAGGACTCGAAAGCTTATGAAATTCTCCACATTTGGTGAGTAACCCTTTTTTATATTCCATCTAGAAGTCTAGAAAATAGGTGATTATTGAAGAAAAAACATATATTTCGTACCCATTTTTTAAACAAAATATCGATTTTACTCAAGTCAGTGCTCCACTTAAACATCGAAAACCACGTAGAAATAAAATTTTGAATGTATTTAATGCATTTATCATAAGTAGGTTCATATCAGACACGGTGAATTCCGGAAAACAATTATTTTATGAGAATTTTGAATTTGAACATGTAAAAAACGGTTTTTTCGCAATAACTATTTGTGAGGTTGGTATTTCGAACCCATATTCGGTGGAAATTTTTCTTTTTCCAATACGAATACGTGGGCAAAATCCCAGGCGAATCTGAGTCGAGGGCCGGAAAACTCCCTTATCCGGCTAGAGCCTTTAAATGTTATCACAATAGTGACAATAAAATTATAAGAACAATTTACACTCTGCTGTTACATTTGTTGATTTTCATTGGTTGCTATAGGTACGTTTTTTTGTAATATGAACTCGCACGCGAATTTTGATAAACAAATTCGAATGGTTGTCAAGAATAGCACTTTTTAGAATTTGAATGTTCGCAGGCATAACTAATCATGCGAAATAATTCATATGTGCTTCAATTCGCATGGTTTCTAAATTATCTGCCAAGATTTGCGGAAGTGCGCCACAAACAGCGGCTTATGCATAGCCCGAGATATTCCGTGAAAATTTTATTGTTTTCGTTTCTATTAAACTTTTTCAAGAAATTTTCATATATTTTTTTTCTTGATTTGGTTGGTAACAAACTACTAATTTCTTCTTTTGGTGAGGCAGCAACATCTTCAGGTATTCCAACAATTTCCTTTTCACTTTTAGCTTTCATATTTACGAAATTGACAACAAATCTCAAAAACAAATAGACATTTTTAATTTACGTTATAAATTAACAATCTCTTTGACAATAGATTTTTATGAATTTTTGTCATTACACATTTGTTTCTCTTATTGCATATCAATTAACCACAAATAAATTAAATTATATAAATGTATAAGCTATGCCATCTTCCTTCAGACACAACAGTAATAATAATATTATAATATTTATTGCTAAATATTTTTTATATTATTCATAACTTTGTATAATTAATATTCTGTATGATTATAGCGCGAGCATAATAATTAAATATTAAACAATAACACATTACATAGATAACGCAAATATTCAAAAGAATATTTGAATGTGTTCACACCACAGACCATACAATTAAAATGACACCTTATCAACACACTCAATCTATATGAAGGTGATAATTTTGGATATTGAATTTTTATTGATTTTACAGTGTTACTTATAAGGCTGTTTATAGATGTTTCACATGAGTAATCAGCCTTTCTTTATGCAAAAATCTACATTTTATTTTACACGAAAACACTTGAATAAAAGTTGAAGAGAATTTAATTTTGCATTTAAATCAGGCATTGGAATAACTGTAAAAATAAGTTATTTTTTTTTTAATGTTAGTATCATCAATAATTAAAAAAATATAAAGAAATTCTGGAAAAAGTCTGTAGGTTAGAAATTCGACTTTGGTTTAAGTGGATATATTCGTATGTATATCCCTCAAACTCCTGTAGTTTTCGATCGATTGCAACCAATTTTTTTTATAGGTCAAGTTCAGTCTTTACATTACTGATACATTTTAATATTGGTTTGCTTTAGTTATGCCTGCGAACATTCAAATTCTTAAAAGTGCTATTCTTGACGACCATTCGAATTTGTTTATCAAAATTCGCGTGCGAGTTCATATTACAAAAAAACGTACCTATAGCAACCAATGAAAATCAACAAATGTAACAGCAGAGTGTAAATTTTTCTTATAATTTTATTGTCACTATTATGATGGAGTCCGGTGTGAACAGTCGTAGTGAATAGACGTGATTCTAGTAGCTCCGACAAATTACACAATACTTCCATAACCAAATTATAAATATTAAATTATCTATAATTAACTACTAAAACGCTGAATAACTTCTACATCACAAGTGTAGAAAAAAGTGTGAAACCTGACCATGTCAGAATCAAGCAGTGGACTATCTACATCAACTACCCCAACATACCGAATCACTACCACTTCAGCAACCACAACCTTAAATACAATAACAACTACAACAATAAGACAACCAATAACAACGTCAATGCACACAACACCAATACGAATATCAAGATCATCATCTCAGAACACAATAAATACGAGTAGTGCATCAATTGCAAATCAAACACCTCGAACACCAATATACACTAATATAATCAGCTCTCCTCAACTACTAAATCCTTATTTAACGCCGATAGTGAATATCCAAAACCAAAGCAATAATACAACACCTGGATCAACAATGGATATCACGAACGAGGAGCAAACCATGGATGAAGAGGACACAGTAGGATGGCAAGAGGTAAGAACAAAATATAAACGTCCCCACGAAAAAGAAGAAACAAACCATACCCAAATCCCAACAAAACGCCATAACCCATCCATATATATAAACTCTCAAAATAAAAACAGATACGATATACTTTATAATGAACCAACAACAACACAGCCTGAAAATGAAATAGACAATACAAACAAAAACACCGAACACAAACCACCCCCAATATTTATAACAAACATCACAAACTATCCTCTAATGAAAACAAGTATAGAAACGATTCTCAACACAAGTGAATTTACATGCAAAACCCAGTCAAAAAATGATGTCAAAATAAACACGATAACCTCTGATGCATACAGAAAATTAATAACATTCTTAAAACAAAATAAAGTGGCGTACTATACATATCAACCCCGCCAAGATAGATCCTACAGAACTGTAATACGTAATCTGCACCCAACGATATCCACGGAAGAAATTAAAAGCGAACTAACAAGGAAAGGGTTCACAATCCGAAATGTAACAAACAGTCGAGACTGGAAGACAAAGGAACCTCTCCCACTCTTCTTCGTGGATCTAGAACCTAACAGCAATAACAAAGAAATATATAAAATCACGCAACTATTAAACACCATAATTACAGTAGAACCCCCGAGAAAAAGAAAAGATATCCCGCAATGCCTAAGATGCCAAGAATATGGCCATACGAAATCTTATTGCACCAAACCCTACATTTGTGTCAAATGCGGAGAAAATCATCAGACTAAAACCTGTACAAAAACACAGTTTATAGAGATTTGCAAACAGCAAGAGATAACAACAATCGAAACAAGAAAACAACAGATAATTCTACAAAGAACTACCCAAGTCAAGAAATCAATGCACAAAACTCGACGTATGCTCAAACAACACAACGACATATGCAACCAACACAAAACAGTACAGATCTCAACTGTGATAAAAACGAAGCAAATAACATCCACATATTCATGAACAAACTAGAATCACTCTTTAGTCAACTTCTCAATCAAAACAACATGATACTTAATCTGCTAACTACCGTCATAAACAATTTCACAACACATGGATAGTACAACCCTAAGAATTGGTCTGTGGAACGCCAATGGACTTGCACAGCATCGACAAGAAATAGAATACTTCATCAACGAACAAAAAATTGATATATTACTCGTCTCAGAAACACATTTTACGGATAGAAACTATTTTCAAATCCCAAGACATAGAACATATCACACCCAGCATCCAGATGGTACTGCTCATGGTGGTACTGCCATAATAATCAACGAAAAACTTAACCATTTCGAGACAGAAAAATATGAAACAGAACATATTCAAGCAACCAGTATCAAAATACAAGACGGAACGGGCTATTTAACAGTCACATCCATATATTGTCCCCCAAAACATATTATCACAAAAGACCAGTTCGAAGAATTCTTCAAATCGCTGAGCAACAAATTTATAGTAGGAGGCGACTATAACGCCAAGCATACATGGTGGGGCTCAAGACTAATTAACCCTAGAGGACGTCAACTCTACAATACAATAACCTCAAATAAATACGAACATCATAGTACAGGTGAGCCAACCTATTGGCCAACTGATCAAAATAAAATACCAGATCTACTCGATTTCTTTATTACAAAGGGAATATCGAAAAATTATAATGATATAGAATCTAGTTACGACTTAAATTCTGATCACTCCCCAATCATTTTTACCTTAAGTACTACAATAATTAAAAAAGAAGGCAAAGGTACATTAACAAACAAACACACCAACTGGAAAACATTTAGAGAGCATCTAAATAAATCAACAACTATCCCAAGAAGAATAAACACAGGAAAAGAAATCGAAGATAAAATTGAAGAAACAATAAATAATATACAAGAAGCGGCGCTATTATCCACACCACCCAAAGATATTACAATAAACATCCCCAACTACCCTAAATATATAAAAGAACTAATAAACGAAAAGCGGAAGGCAAGAAGAATATGGAAAATAAGTAGAAACCCAAATGACAAAACAAAAGTAAACAAACTATCTAAAGAATTAAAAAACATCCTCCAAGCATTAAAACAAGAAAACTTCCAACATCATCTTCAAACACCGTCACCATATAAACATCAAGATTACAGCTTATGGAAAGCAACTAAAAACTTAAAGAGACCGATACAACATAATGCCCCAATTCGTAAAAACGACGGATCTTGGGCAAGAAGCAGTCAGGAAAAAGCTGAAGTGTACGCCGAGCACCTGGCAAATGTCTTCAAGCCAAACACCACGAATAGCCCTACGGAAGAAGAAAAAGAAATAGAGGAATTCCTTGATACACCACTACAATTAGCACGCCCAATCAAGCATTTTACACCTAAAGAAATTGTAGCAGAAATCAATTGCCTAAATAATAATAAGAGCCCAGGATACGATCTTTTAACCGCTCAAATACTAAAAGAACTGCCACTAAAAACAATAACCGCTATCACAACAATATATAATGCGATCATACGCCTCCAATATTTCCCCATACAATGGAAATTTGCGCAGATAATTATGATACAAAAACCCGATAAACCATCTCACGAGACATCATCCTACAGGCCTATATCATTGTTACCGATTCTGTCCAAGTTACTTGAAAAACTACTGCTACTTCGATTAAAACCAATTATAGAAGAATACAATCTCATCCCCGATCACCAATTTGGGTTCCGTAACCAACACTCAACCATCGAACAAGTGCACAGAGTGGTGAATAAAATAGAAAAAGATCTTGAAGAGCAAAAAATATGTACCGGAGTCTTCTTGGACATAAGTCAAGCCTTCGATAAGGTGTGGCATACTGGGTTACTATATAAAATTAAAAAACATTTTCCGAGTCAATACTACCTACTCATCAAGTTCTACTTAACAGATAAATTTTTTCAAGTAACAAGTCAAGGGAAATTCTCTAAAATACATGGAATTAATGCTGGTGTACCACAAGGAAGCGTGTTGGGACCGGTGTTATATCTAATATACACAGCAGATTTACCTTGTAACCCAAATACATTAACAGCAACATATGCTGACGATACAGCAATCCTGGCCTCTCATACCAATCCAATAGATGCAAGCAATCTAATCCAAAACTCACTCAATGAAATTAAAAAATGGACACAAACATGGCGCATAAAAATTAATGAAACAAAATGTGCACATGTAACATTTACAACAAAAAGAATTACTTGCCCGGATGTAACAATAAGCAATAATATAATACCAAAACAAGACAGCGTGAAATACCTTGGGATGCATTTAGACAAACTAGGTACTTGGAAAGTACATGTACAGAAAAAACGCAAACAACTAGACTTAAAACTAAAAAAAATGTACTGGTTAATAGGACGAAATTCGAAATTATCCCTAGAAAACAAGATTCTACTGTACAAAGTCATACTTATACCTATATGGACATATGGGATACAGTTATGGGGATGTGCCAAAAAAACAAACATTGCAATCATTCAAAGATTCCAGAACAAAACATTAAGAATAATAACTAATGCACCATGGTATGTCAACAATGAAACTTTACATAGAGATCTAAATATCAAGTATGTACAAGAACAAGTATCTACATACGCGAACAAATATCAAAACAGATTAAATTCCCACCCGAACTACTTGGCTGTAAACCTCTTAAATAACAAAACGAAGTTAGAAGATTGAAGAGAATCAAACCTCTTGATTTATGTACCTAAACAATAGAATATGTATTATGTACTTATTATCTGATGTGATATTGTAAATATTATCTTCTCGCATGTATTATACTTATATCAAATTTACTGGTTGGCTGGATAAGCCAGTTGTAAATAACAATGTAATAATAATAAAAAAAAAAAACTATTATGATAACATTTAAATTTGTGACATCATGTTTAATATTCATTAATTCATTATGTCACAACGTGCGCCATACGTAAGTAAAGAGCAGCTGAAGCAGTTGATAGAACTAATCCAGAAAGATAAAAAATTATTAGTTGATAAATTTGATCCGTCAATTACATACATTAAAACTACCACTGTGCTTTCCCCACCACTAAAATATTTAGGGGCCGCGATTTAACGACTGGTAATTGTACTTCAGGCGCATAAACATATCACTTACTAAGATCTGCTGCATCCAATAATAGGCAAATGACGAGATAATATATTGATTTTCTAGTAATCTCTTATAAAAATGTATGTTTTCATTGGTTTCCATTGCATGTTTTTCGCTTTTTGTAAATATGCAATTCATTTAAATACACTAATTCATCAAAATCTGCAATCTCTACAGTAATAAATTATCATACATATGTTAATTAATTGTAATATCGTAAAATTGTCATTAATCCCTTATTTTAAGGAATATTTACAAAATACAACAACTTACAGCAGTTGCTTCCGGTTCTCTAAAACATTTGTATTTACAATTATTTTCTATTTTATCAAATAAAAAAATGGCGACCGATCAAAAATGTCAAAACAAGATATATTGAAAGCCACTCGATCAATTTTTGAAGATAAGACATTTATAAAATCGTTAAACTATCTACTATAACATATATATATATATATATATATATATATATATATATATATATATATATATATATATATATATATATATATATATATATATATATATATATATATATATATATATATATATATATATATATATATATACATTACGGTTTTGATTTCACATTTACAATAATGGGGTAATGGCTCAGTGATATCTGAATCGACCTGTGGATCTTAAGAACCCTGTTTCGATCTCCACAGCCGACAAAACATTTTCACCAATTTAAAATTATCCTTGTGGCTCCTCTAACACTAACATCTTTGGGGGCCGTGACTTGACTGCTGGTAACCGCATTTCACGCGCATAAATATATCACTTACCGAGATCTGCTTTGGCAGAGTGCCACACCCAGTAATGGGTAAAAGGCGTGATGATGTACTTATATATTTATTTATAAAAATTTACAATATTATACTTTTACACTGTTACTACTATATCAACTTTCCTGCTATTACAAATGTACTCCATACACTTCGTACTGAATAATTAACCTAAAACTACTACATATCTAAAAGCACTACGTCAGAAAAAAATACTGAATAACATAAAAAATACTATTATGATTAACTGACCTCATTTCAATAGATCGTAATTATTTAATTTTATTCATTAGGAATCTGTTGACTAACTTGTTACACTTTAGTTAAGGCCAGAGTTGTTCCTAGGCAAAAAAAAAATTGTACTGAAATCAGTGTTGGCAGTGTACTGATTTCAGCTGAAAATGTACTGACAATAACCAATATTCAAAAATTTGGCGACATTATTTAAAATTATTTAAATCAAGCGTTTATTAGGATAGTAAAATTATTATTATTTTAACAAGAACTTAATCAGTCTTTTAAATTATTGTTTTAACTAAATTCTTTGGTGGTTACCACCTTTTAACACCCCCCCCCCCCCCTCATGTAACTGCATATAATTTTTTATTATTAAAATTTCTGTTTTAACAGTTAATCTATTTCTAATTTTACTTTTGTTTAAAGTGAGCTGCGAAAAACCTCTTTCAGCTGAAGCGGATGAATGTGGTAAAATTAAAATTGCCTTCACTATTTGAATTAAATTACTAAAAATTGGTTTATTTAATGAATTCATAATCTTCTTAATTTTAATCCAAAATTCGAATATATCATTACTAAAATTTAGATCTAAATGACTTCGATTTGAATGCTGAATGTGTAACACGGTAGTGACATCTGTAGTACATTAAGTAAAAATACATCAGAGCCTCCGAGGCGGGAAATTTTTATATTATGAAAAAAAATCTGAATTATTATACTTTGTTTAGCTATATATTCATTAGTTATTGACAAAAACAATAATTAAAATATAATATCCATTTTGTACTGATAATTACTGATAATGGCCAATGTAGTACTGACGTACTGATATTTTTTCATTTGTACTGATTTCAGTACATTTGTACTGACAGGAACAACCCTGGTTAAGGCTGCAGTACGATTCTGCTTGACAAACTATTCCGTTTATCCTATCAATCTGCCACCTTAAGTGATGATATGGAACCTTTCATCACTGGTTTAAATAAATAATTAAATATTCATGTGTATGACGGTACGGTGGTGTGGTCACGGCATTCAAATCCGACGATCCTGAATTCGAATATTGTAATTGGAAATAAGTTCCTATTGTATATATAAATAAATAAATATATATTTTCTTAATTAAAATTTTTATTATCTTCACGAGATTTGACGAAAAATATACTTTTTTTATTACAAAAATTGCAATTTTTGATGAAATAGGATATTAAATATAAGATCTCTGGGAACATATATATTTATATACTAAATAACTGGAAATAATTGAAGACGGGTATGTTAAAATGAAAAATAAGAGTTGCTTCACTAGACATGTTTTTGCTATAAAAATGACATAATCAAAAATTTAAATTACTTTTAATTTAATTTAATAATTAAGCTCAAAGATAAAGATTTTTTCTTTATTCAACAATATTAAAAAATTTAGCGAAAATTAACATACTATTTTTTATAATTTTTATTGAATTTATTTAGGCAACGAATACCGATAAAATAATTAGAATTTAGAATAGTGTGTTACAGACTAGTTCTTTATATAACTTGAGGTTGATTCTGCCTAATTTAATTGACACAATTTAACAACGCTAATAAAATATCGTTCACACTTCTATTCATCCGCTAGAATTTAACGCTAGATAGCTGGCAATTACCACGAGACACATTATTTATAAACACATATTGTGGTTGTCTGGAACTATTTTTTATCACTTAAAATAAACTTAAAGCGCCTAATTACGTCTATTTGCTCGCCTACTTTTCTATTTTTTAGGGCTAAAATTCAAAGTCTACTAATTTCGTATTATAAGGACATATAACTGAGTTCAGTATAATACGTTAAAATCCAAATATATAAAATGATATAGGATATAAAAATTTGAGATATGAATGTTAAAAACGAAACAATATTTGTATAAATCAAATTGGATTATCGAGAAAAAAGTTCTTAATTTGGGATCTCTAAATTTCGGTTAAATGCTCTTAACCAAATTGAAAGAAATATTCAAATAGCATTATATTTGAATTAATTGTGTCCGTAGATTAGTTGATTAAGAACATTTACTTGGAGTTCAAAGGTCTCAGGTTAAAATCCTAGTGGTATCCTAATTCTTCTCGTATAATTCATATTTATTTCATCAATTGTTTAACAATTTACTAAAAAAAATCCAATTAAATATTGGCACAGGTCGTACAAGTTTATGCTCGTAGATACCCTTATATCTAGTTTATCTAAATTGTAGTTCATTGTGCTTGCGTAGTAAATAAATACCTGTATATGTGTGCGTAATCAAAATATGTGATTTATATTTGTCAGTAACAATTGAAACTAAAATAATAATATTAATGAGTGAATAAAGAACTTACATGAGCATAGAAATGCGACTGGCACACAGTGTCCACCAACTAACAGATAATGAAAAATTGTCACACTTAGAAAACACGCAATTTGCTTTATTGACTCGATGGGTAATGCCTAAATAATTTTTACATTATGTATACACTTGTTTAACACTTAATACATAACCAAGAATAATATTTGCAAATAATAATACAAATTCTAAAGAACTAAGTAAATTTGTTTTGTAAAAAGTATTTAGAGAAGATAATTATACAGGATGATAAAAAATGCGGATAAATGGCTATTATCTGTATTATTATTTTATAAAATTGCGGATTACTATTCGTACGAGTATAAATAAAAATGATATCAATATTGATTTTTTAAATGATGTGATATATAGTGTGTTCATATTTCGAGCCTTGCCATTAGAATCTTGAAATCTGAAAGAGCCGGATTTAAGAGGTATTTTAGTTTCTCATAGGTCACTAGATAATAGCGAAAAACTGATTTTATTACTGGTGCACATTCACCTGGTGAAACGTAGAGTAATATGGAAAGTATTCTCACTCCAATTAAAGTTTTTTCTATAATAAATAAATAACGCGAGTTAAGCAACGTTGCGCGCGGGTAGTATTTGGATGGGTGACCGTCCAGAGAAAACTCGCGTTGCTGTTGACAATAGTAGCGTTCGATTTGCAAACAATCTCACCTCAGTTCATTTCAACTGAGTTGAGATTGTCTGAAATGAGATGATATTTTTTCGATGACAAATCGAACGGGTTTTGACAGGTCTGAACTGAGTCGGTTACGTGACGAACGTTGTAGTATCATTTCGCGGACAACACATGATTTGCTTGATGTTTTTGTTGGCAGTTAGCTGTGAGACATGATTTATAATAACATGTACAATTTGAAAAAAATATTAAATAACTTCCAAAAATTCAAACTACAAACAAAACATAACGAATTCTACCCCCACTCTAACTGAGTAGAAAATCTCAGTACGCACCAGTGAAATAGGTAGTGCAGCATCGGCAAGGGGGGAAGTGAGTGTCTCACTTGATCTCAGTTATGTCAGTGCAAATAGAACAGCACAAAAAAGCTGTCAAACTGAGGTGAGGTGAGATTAACTGAGATTTGGTGCAAATCGAACGCTACTACAAACAACTAAAACGCAGATCAGGGCGTAATGGCGGCATATGACCTAAGTAGTTGGTCCGCCAAAGAAGCCAGAAAAAAAAAAATAAATAAATAAATCTAAAATATCTTGCTTATTTTTAAAATAGCTATGCTATTAATTTAATAAAGAATATAATGAAATCATTTACTTACACTGAAATAGAATACCTATAAAAAATAAAATTTAAATATTTCTGTGCGAAATCGAACTCCTGAATATTGGAAAACTCTTAAAAGTCTTATTAAAATCGTTGTAAAATTATCTCGGTTCATATATAATTTCACAAATATGATTTGCAAAAAATTTTGAATATCTTATGACGTAGCTTTCCTGGGACATACTGTATGAGTTTTAAATACATTGGGTTATTCTTAATTGTGCGTCATATTCCATTGTGTGTACATCAAACTTTCTCGCAAATCGCGTATTTCACTATTGGGATTCTTAACCAGAGGTAACATCAAAGAGAGGCCAGAACAGGCATGAGCCCAATTTTTAATTTTTATTTAATGTATATCAATGATTTTGTTAAAAATAATTGTTCTGGAAAGTTTACAGAATAATACAATTTCGGTAATATTTTGTGGCTACAAAAATATTTTTAAAATTAGAGAAAATATTAATATAGTTCACAAATTAGGTGCATAATTTTACAAGTTGTCGATTCAATGCCAAAACCATGAAGGTGCAAGATCAATTATGAGAGGTTCAGAATAAAATTATTTTATTTTTAAATAAGATTTAAGTTAAAGATCTTGGAAAAAAGGTAATAAGCCATTATATTTCAGAAATGGAGTTAAGCATGAAATATTGTTTTCAAAAATGATGTGGTATGCCCAAAAAAATTTTGATTTCACTAATATCTCAATAGATTTTAGAACTGTATTTAAAGCTATTTTTTTGAAAAATTATATCTCGAAAATAAAACATTTACAGAGGACAAAATATGTTCAAAGATAATACCGCAAGAGGTTAATATTTGTTTTCGTAAATTATTACGTCAAAATTTCGCGAGTCAAAAATTTCGTTAAAAACACAACATGACCGAAGATTTTGATTTGAGATTTGAGAAATTTTTGATGAGCGAAATTTATAATAATTAGCTTTAAAATACAAAAAAAATATTTAAAATAAAATATTGATCTCGAGTGGTATTTGGATAGATTATTCAACAACATATATTCACAAACTTAGAAAATTCACTTTTTCACAGTCATTTAACGTATATTTGAAAAAGAACAGCATATTAAACAGGCAGCGGAAAGTTATATAGGTAACCATGGGACTGTGTTTATAGTTAGACTTCCACCTAAGGAATGGCGCTGATAGTCTTTATGTGAAGACATCCATTTTAGGTTACTACAATATCGGCAATCATTGGTTACTAGATTATTCCTGTAGTTGTCATTTGTAAATATTTCAAATTTTTTAATCCGTCAAATATCAAATTAATTGTTATTTGTGAAATAATTTCATATAAATAATGTCATCAACTAATATCAATTGTTGTGTAAAAAACTGCACTCCTACTGGCAAGTAAGTCATCATATAATAAATAATAATTAGATGAAGAAGTCATAATATATTTTCAAGTTTACAAGAGTTGGATAAAACTGCGATTGAAACAGTTCAAATTATAAATAAATTGTATACAGGTGAAGATTTTAATAAATATTTATATTCTAATAATGAATTTTTATTTTATGTAGTTTAAATAAATATAAAATAATAATAAAAATTACAAGCTGCCTAAATATGCATATCGGATTGCCTATATACATGATTTTAGTTAGACTTTCACTACTCAGATGGCGCAAAATACAGTCCCAGTGCGTAACATGGCAGTTTCTTATCTATAGTAGTATATTATGATCTGTGATATTAAAAAACTAGTTTATCTGTTTATAGCATATTCTTTTAGTAATATTTCGACACCGACAATTCACAATTTTAAGGTTACATGTCATTCATCTCTCAGATTTAACAGCATTCATACTGCTCCAATAAAATAAAATGCGCAAAAAAAGAGCGCTTATAAATCTCCTTAACGACGAGTTTACTGCGCATTTATACTCATAAGAAAAATTAATTTAAAATATCAGCATTCAATAAGTTGTCATAATTACGATGGTTTGAAAACACCACCTAGTGGTATATTCAGTGTAATACAGTTTTGATTGAACAAAATTTCATAGTCTTTCGAGAAAAAAATAAATAAAACAGAATATGTGAAATAACCCCATTGTCATTGGGGAAATAACTTACATGAAATTGCCATACGAGAAAATGGCATTCGGGAAAATGACATTTGGGAAAATGGTTATTCTGGAAATAAGCATTCAGGAAGTAATAATAAATAATAATGCAAGAAAATTATAATTAAGAAAACAGTCAACAGAGTATGAAAGTGATATTTTTCATTCAGATGACAGATCAAAGATAACGATTACAAGCAGTGGTGAAAGTAGGCCGGTACAGTCCAGTACGCCGTACCGGTAAGACAAATAGAGCCAGTACGCCGTACCGGTAAGAAAAATAGAGCAGGTACGCCCAACCGGTAAGAAAAATAGAACCGGTACAGAGTACCGGCAAGAAAATTTTACAAATAAGTTTATTTTGAATGATACTTATAATTAATAATGTTGTATTTAATATTATATAATTTTTATATTTGAAAATTTTCAATTTCAAATAGTTTTGTATAAAAAATTATGTTGTTACTTTTACGAATTTGCGCTCTGTACTTACAGTTTCACATATTTCACAATTAATATTTATTTCGACTACTAGTCCTTCGATTACCATGTTTAATCCTCAGTCATATATTAAATCGTTGTTATGAAAAAGACGATTAGTGTACTCGTGACAAATAATGACAAGAAAAAAGTTGAAAATTATTACTGTGCAGCATGGGAAATGTTATATATATTGTTGCAATAAGTATTGCATATAGATCGCGACAAACCAAAGTAACACCGTGGCTGGAATGCCATCCAGTTAGGTGTATAACGAATGGCGTGGCCCTACTTTGGCGCGTAAGTGAAAAAGCCAACATAATTATTATTTTCTTGACATACTATTTTTATAAATGAGAAGAATTACACAGCGTCTTATTATTTCATAGATTCAAATAATTCGTCGTTTGTAAAACGAACTTTTGACACTGAATTTACCGATGATAGTAGCGACCCCGAAGATACTCCTCTCAGGATCGTTAATTACATTGATCAATACTATATATAAAATAAAAAACCATTTTTTTTTCTCCTAGCATAATCTCCCCCTCACCCATCTCTTTAAAAGTAGCGTACTAGTAAGAAAATAAATCTACTTTCACCCATGATTACAAGGATAGTAACAGTTCAAGTGATTCATCAAATTCATCAAATTTATTGATAAGTAAAATTTTTGTGAGGCATAAATCCTTATGACTTATAAGTCCAATGTTTTTTTAACAAAAACGGTAAATTTGCGTTAAAATATTTTTTTATTTCAAACTGAACTAATATTAAGACGATTTATTGATTTTTTTTATATAATAAGACTGTGTAAACTTTTGTTGCCAATAAAATAGAGAGATATTTCGAGTCTAAAGTATAATTAATGTTAAATTTAGTTTAAAATATTATAAATTAGTTGCAGAATTTAATAAATGTTAGATACCTACGTTTTGAATACTATTGAAGTTTTAAACGAAAAACATTTATTTTTTGATTATAAATTACAAAAACTATATCTACACTTTCCAACCAACCTTATTACTAAACAGCGAATAGTAGGCATTATGTTTACGCAAAATATTTAAAGCATCAAGGAATTTTTATAAAATGTGCACGAATTGTATAAAATGTGATAATTTAACATTTTTTATGTTTACTGTGATCTTTTTCGATTTTTGTGCTCCTTTAAATTTTTTTGCTTATTTTAAACTTTTTTTGTTTCATTTTCAGTGTATTCTTATTTTTGCTAATTTAATTCCTTTTGTAAAACACCGTCGTCATGATCAATGTATTAAAATTGCACCTGAAATTAAGGCAAATTAGCAATTAGCGTGTTGGTTTTGCGACAGTAAGAACTCGAAGTTTCTCTGATTCGTATCAGATATCGCATATCGTTTCCGGCGAATTTTCCGATAGAAATTTCTTTAATATTTTTTCCGAAATGACTGTATCATTCAAAATAAACTTATTTGTAAAATTTTCTTGCCGGTACTCTGTACCGGTTCTATTTTTCTTACCGGTTGGGCGTACCTGCTCTATTTTTCTTACCGGTACGGCGTACTGGCTCTATTTGTCTTACCGGAACGGCGTATCGGACCGTACCGGCCTACTTAAACCACTGCTTGTAATCGTTATCTTTAATCTAAACTCAAAACACAACTACATTGTAAAGAGTTACGGCAAGAGTTCCGCAGCTGCGTTTGAATTATAACTTAAAACATTTCCCAAATAAAAATGAGTGATATCATTTGTAAGCAAGAAATAAATTTTGATAAATCAAAACGTCACGAACGTAATAAATTAAAATAAAATCGGACAAAATACTAAATTAAATATATTTTTTTAAACTATCATGATTAAGTTATTGTTTCAGTAATATCTATCCCATCAAACCGTAACCATCTCAAATTGCATTGGTTGACAAGGTATCAAACGTGCACAACTTGAAATTAGTTAGTTTTGTTAAATACAGAAATAAAGGGTATGATACAATAAAAAGCCTAAACAAATTTTAATAAAACAAAATTGGCGTGTCCATTTATAATTAACAAATGTTTTCATATTTCGAACATAATCAGTCCACTAATGTTAGGTAATAATACGTTAGATAAGAGGACTCGGCGTCACTATTACATACATTTTATTCTAAATGTTGTGTAAAAAATGGACACGCCAATTTTGTTTTATTAAAATTTGTTTAGGCTTTTTATTGTATCATACCCTTTATTTCTGTATTTAACAAAACTAACTAATTTCAAGTTGTGCACGTTTGATACCTTGTCAACCAATGCAATTTGAGATGGTTACGGTTTGATGGGATAGATATTACTGAAACAATAACTTAATCATGATAGTTTAAAAAAATATATTTAATTTAGTATTTTGTCCGATTTTATTTTAATTTATTACGTTCGTGACGTTTTGATTTATCAAAATTTATTTCTTGCTTACAAATGATATCACTCATTTTTATTTGGGAAATGTTTTAAGTTATAATTCAAACGCAGCTGCGGAACTCTTGCCGTAACTCTTTACAATGTAGTTGTGTTTTGAGTTTAGATATCATTTATTTTTGTTGATACAAAAAATATTTATAGTGTAGTGTTGTCCAATATTACTAAGTAAACATTTTAGGAATTTCTCGGCCAACTTTTTTTGGCAATTGTAAAATCATTTGCTTCTATCCGAGATTTATTAATTAAATTAACATTAAATTTAAATTTTTGTCATATGAATGATTTTGAAGTACAGTGACAATGATAGATTTTTTTAATAAGCTGTGTCACAGTCATATTTATTTTATCTCATTAATTTTATTAGTTAGCTCGTCTTTGCTTATGTCATCTCCTTTTATTAACGCAACTAGGTAATTATGTAATGTTTGATTGAATATTTATTAACCGAATCGTCGGATGGCTTACGTTAGTTACAGTTCATCGTTTGACAAGTAAAGTAGTATTGAGATGGTTAGATATTGTGTTAAGTGCCTGATAGAGTTTCGAGGATATTCAAGACAGGTTTAGAGGTGAGTCCTCCTTGCGTATGCGAGTTGAGTTGGTTGATGGTATTGTTGAGTTAGCGCAAGTGTGAGCGCATGTTACGGCTGTGGCCGTGTGTGGTCATATGGAGATCCGTGGTTGGCTCCCAACGTACAGCGAGCAGCTTTGTGCTGTAGCGGAGCCGTGACTGGCCGCCAACGTGCAGCGAGCAGCTTTGGGCTGTAGCGGAACCCTAGTCAGGCCGCCACCGTGCAGCGAGCAGCCTTGTGAGCTGTAGTAACCCTAACCCGGTTACCAACGAGATACGAAAGGTTAGCGAATGTTGTGTGAGTTGGCCAAGTATGCGAATGTTATATGACCTGGTCAGTTTGACCTGTGAAGTACTTGTTGTGGAGTAGTTGAGATGAATGATTGGAGGTGTGTTCTCACTGAGCTTTAATGCTTATTTAGTATATTCTTTCCAGATGCTAAACCGTGAATAGATATCTTAGGGCTTTCTTGGGACAGGTATTCTCTCAGTATATTTGGGCTGCATTTTATGTAAGTACGGTTATATAGATTAAGTATAAATATCGCCGCTACGATTCATTCGTTTGTAATCACCTATCATAACAATTCAGAAGTGGGATCAGGACAACGTGTTAAGTTGCATAGCGAATATCAGGTATCGGCGAGGTAACGCGAGTGTATGATTAGGATCAGCATCTTTAACGTAAGGACTCGGGACATTGGCAATTCTGAGTTCTGATGTATCTACAAAAATAGGATTGAGAACGTGAATTGCAACTTTAGTAAATCGACACTTAATAGTCACAGACGAACTCTGTTGTGTGATAACTCGTCGAGGGACGCATAGGACAATTAGATTCTGCAAATGATCGACGATGTAAGGCGAATTAAGAGGAATTTTAACAACATTCTATCAAGTATCCAGTACAATTAAAAACGCGTGAAGCAATTCACAATTTAACCGGAAGACTGCGCGCAGGAAATACAGGAGTTATTGCATAAATTAAAGGAGATTCATACACTTCGTAACAGGAATAAATCAACGATTAGGTACCTAATTTGATCATCGCGAATAAGTGGATGTATGGAAAACGTAATACAGGAATTGAGATAATATCGGATTATTTTGAAATCAGAAACGGAGTTATTCGAAGCGTTTTCACATCAAGATATAAACTACTACTGAAATCTACAGCAAATGACTCGTGCGAGTCGATGTTGGTGAAGTTTTTCTATGAACAAAATAGTGACCTTGAACATGGACATAAAAAGTATATTGAAAATGCGATATAATACAGCTTAGGAGGAATCTCAGACATCAATATTTGTACTACTGCAATGGTTTGTAGAACAAGAAGCCGAAGGATTTACGATCTCTCTTAATATAATTTGCGATGAAGTACTGAGGTACATACGAAACGAACTGAGAAACTATTTAAAGCTTTACAAAGATTTCAGTGACGAGAACATCTACGTAGATAATGAATGCATCATGAATTATGAAATCATTATATAAGGCACTATCAGCGTGATCAAGTTTACAAGAAAATAATTTAATATTTGACGTGTCTAGATAACCAACGCACACCAAGTAACACTGTCATGAGAGATATCGACGAATTCGTAAGACAAGAATCAGGATAAACAAACAGACATCGAGTTACGTGGCGCGTGCCACCAGGGTAGGAATCTACGATAACTAAATCTTTCTTGTCAGTATTGGAGTGAATTGATGAGAGTGAACAGTTCACCTCAATTTGGATTCTTTTGAATTACTGTTACAGACGCGGAATTAAAATAAAACAAGTTATTGTGGAGTGCCACAGGAAAAAGAAAAGGATAACGCGAGTGTATGAATAAAGGACAATGGAAACTTTGGACATTGGACACATTGTATGTTATATGGAAAGAACAGATGTTCATTCGTAAGACGGGAGTGTGAGACTAGATGAAGGAAGCGAGAACGTTAAAATCTTGAGATAGATGATAGCTACCGATGAAAATATGTTCGTGTTACCCGACGTCTAACAGAGATATTTCCATTGAAAAAAAAAAAACTAACTGAGCTCTTGTGTGAGGATATAACTTGAATTACTACAAAGTTGGGACTAAAGTAAAGGAATGTTTAAGATTAGTAAAATCCTATTGAACGGAATCTCGAACGGGACCGATCGAACCACAGTGAGCTAAGTGGAAACGGTGAGAGTGTAAAGCGAAAAGACTTTTGTGGGTACAAGTAGATCGAACTGAAACTCTCTCAACCAACAAGGATGACCTACATATCTCCGGATATGAATGCAGACAAGGGAGTAAAATAATGAAAATATATACACGAGCAAAGTTGGCATTACTTAGATATATTTGAAAATAAGGAATGAATGTGGAACAACGTAGCGAGTCGTCCGCTTTAAAAGTCGAGGAACGGACGGGATGCGTAGGAATAAGCACACGCACAGGATACGAATTAGCCGTGGTTGATCAGAGTTGTTTGCGTCGCACTAAGATAGTGAAATACTACCAACGCGATAGTATGAAGACATGATTGAAGGAAGGATTACCTACAAGTAGGCAAAAAAGAAAATAAATAGAAAGGAGAGTCAGAGTGCGAAAATGTAAACGTAACAAGATGAAATATTGGAAAAGATCTTGATGAAAGTTAGAGATGACAAGTAATAAAGTTATTTTGATTTGCTGTGGAAAGAGAGAAAAATATGACAAAAATCTGTACCGGGAATAACTTTTATAGAAGAATTTTAGATGACCACTCGACTGCGGACACAATTGACAAGGATATTACAAACTTGGAACTGGAATTCTAAACAGAATGACTTATATGAACATCTTAGACGAGAATCTGGCTCACGACTACAGCTAGCATTATGTACAATTCGAACGAGAAGACTGAGACACATTTAAATGCGAGCTAGACAGATCCGAGAGGTTTTAAAATCAAAAGTAGAACAAGCTACAATTAGTTGAATAATCTGGTCACCAAGTAATAAATAATAACACTCTTTCGAACTGGAGACGTTAGCAGTTATTAAAACATCAAACAAGTTTCTCGTTTATCTTCCAGGGATTGAGTTTAAGTTGAAAACCGATTGTACGAGTGGGAAGCACAAAAGTGATCTAACACCTAGGATAGCACGTTCGTGATTGTACCTGCAAGGACTTTCGTTCACTGTAGAGTTAGATCGAGGACACGTTTTGCATTCGCAGATTCAGGAGCCAGATTTAAATCGAAAGTGAAGAGGCGCCGTATGCTGCTGCATACTCAAATGACTAATTTGGTGTTAACCATTTAATGGACGAAAATTGGAATCTAATTTTGGATGTTTTGTCAAAACCAACATACATACGAATTACAAGGAACTACTAAAGACTGTTGCATAACGGGCGGTAAGGTGTACAGAATCACAGTTAGCGATCATCATTGAGTTGTACCAGGATGAATGAAAAGAGTTATAGCTAAAATTGCATACGACGGTTTCGAGCATTCCTGATTACAAAAATCACTGGAAGAAACTATGTGAAACTTACGAATTCTCTAAAATGCGACAGTATGTGAAGAAGCACATAAAAGTGCTGGATATGATGTTTCTATATAAGAAAACTTTGAGGATTCAATAAGGATAACAACACAGATAGATAACTCAGGACCTTTTATAAAATCAACATTTGGCAATTTACATTTGAATGTTAACGAGGAAATATTCACCAAATTGAATCTATTGATAGAAATGTAAGACATAGCTGGAATCCAGGATCAGGGTCACTCCAGAATTGCGAGGTGGCAGAGGCAGCACTCCTGTCTGCCGAACTGCGAGAGGGCTGAGTCAGCGTTCCCGCTTGCTTGATAAATCGGGAGTTAGATATTGACACTCTACGTTCACATATTGATTACGCTAGACGTGTACTGATATAGCAATATAATCATTATTCTATTTAATTGTATTTTAAAACACTTTACAGAAATGAAAATTTACATTCGGAGCTTTCTTATAGAATTTGTTTGATGTGTTAACTCGCCTGCTGAAGATAAAGAACAAGAGAAACAACAAGAAAGGAAAAGCATCGGAAGAGTACAGAGAGTGAAACTTGACATTAATAATGAAACAAATTCAACCATTTACGGATATAAATAGGAAACTATGAACTACCAATATCTAATTGTTTATTTCGAGTTGAGAAAGTTACTTCAATGATAGACATGCAATCAAAGATATGCAAGGATATTAAACAAAGTTAAAGAAAACAGTATTGAAATATACTCACAGTTACACTTGATAGTTAAAACGATAGATACAAGGACAATAGTTATCAGCTAGTTCGCAAACTGATACATCAGTTGTGGATTCCCGAGAGATATGTGGTATCCTCGAGGACGAGGATTTAGTCAGGTTGGCCGAATGTCACAGTCATATTTATTTTATCTCATTAATTTTATTAGTTAGCTCGTCTTTGCTTATGTCATCTCCTTTTATTAACGCAACTAGGTAATTATGTAATGTTTGATTGAATATTTATTAACCGAATCGTCGGATGGCTTACGTTAGTTACAGTTCATCGTTTGACAAGTAAAGTAGTATTGAGATGGTTAGATATTGTGTTAAGTGCCTGATAGAGTTTCGAGGATATTCAAGACAGGTTTAGAGGTGAGTCCTCCTTGCGTATGCGAGTTGAGTTGGTTGATGGTATTGTTGAGTTAGCGCAAGTGTGAGCGCATGTTACGGCTGTGGCCGTGTGTGGTCATATGGAGATCCGTGGTTGGCTCCCAACGTACAGCGAGCAGCTTTGTGCTGTAGCGGAGCCGTGACTGGCCGCCAACGTGCAGCGAGCAGCTTTGGGCTGTAGCGGAACCCTAGTCAGGCCGCCACCGTGCAGCGAGCAGCCTTGTGAGCTGTAGTAACCCTAACCCGGTTACCAACGAGATACGAAAGGTTAGCGAATGTTGTGTGAGTTGGCCAAGTATGCGAATGTTATATGACCTGGTCAGTTTGACCTGTGAAGTACTTGTTGTGGAGTAGTTGAGATGAATGATTGGAGGTGTGTTCTCACTGAGCTTTAATGCTTATTTAGTATATTCTTTCCAGATGCTAAACCGTGAATAGATATCTTAGGGCTTTCTTGGGACAGGTATTCTCTCAGTATATTTGGGCTGCATTTTATGTAAGTACGGTTATATAGATTAAGTATAAATATCGCCGCTACGATTCATTCGTTTGTAATCACCTATCATAACAGCTGAAAGGATAATGATTTATTGTAATAGTGGATTACTAGGCTTTTCAATATACGAGTAAATCTTTAAACGACGACGTTTCGACACTGATTAGTGTCATTATCAAGCCTTGTTATAAGTTTAAATTTACATGATAAGATAATATTTTACAACCGTAAGGTTGAAGTAAAAAAATTTCAATTTCAATTTGTTAGACAACAGTATCAAGTATCATCCGTAGAGTTGCAGAAGCTGTTGCTGAGTTAGCGCCGGAATACATACTATTTCCATCAACTCCCGATCAAATAAAAGACACTCAAAATTATTTCTATGCCATTGCTTCATTTTCCAGAGTTGTAGGTGTAATAAGTTTGTTAGATAAAAAATCCACAGACTAATTCGATTCCACTGAGCCACGTACCCCATTAATATATATATATATATATATATATATATATATATATATATATATATATATATATATATATATATATATATATATATATATATATATATATAAGTAACGATTATTTTATTTTCACCTGGTAAAAATGATGCTGAAATATACCGTAATAGGAAAGGCTATTTTTCTATTAACGTGCAGACACTAGGTAACGTTAATTACAAAATAATTAATTCAGTAGCACGTTGGCCAGGCTCAATACACGATTCCACAATTTTTAATGACAGTATATTAAGAAATTTTGAAAATAACATGTATCCAAATTCAATATTGTTAGGTAGGTTTAGTTGCTTTTGTCCATTCTTTAATATTTTCTGAAGCATCTTTAGTAATTCCTGTTGCTGAATGTTGCTACTTGTTTCTTGCATCATATTTCCAGTCAAAGTATTATTATGTGGTTCTTCATTATTTATATGTTGATCCATATAATTCGCAGCATTGTCAGAATCAAATTGATTTTGCAATCCATAACCGATTTTTTCATTCAACAAGGATAATGTTAAATCAAATGCAGGGTCCAAAACTTCCACTGTGCTTTCTAGAGGACCAGATCCTGTTTTTTCTTTATCTACAGCATTATTTTTAGTTTTTTTTTTTTAATATTATTAAAATAAGTTTTTAGTTGATCTGCAGATCGATATACACCTTAAAACAAATCGATATTTTAAAATTGTGTGGTATTAATTAAAAATTGTTATATTAACCAGTAGGAGATATTGCATTGAAATTTTTCTCAATATTTTCCCACACTGTCTCTTTATATATTTCTATATGGTATGATCAGTTTTTTTATTTAAAATTATGGATTTGTATGATTCAATAATGTTTAAAATGTCATTTTTTTCATTGGTATAATTTGGTTGGCTTGATCTTTTTTTAGCCATCTATAGAAATATCTAAATTAATAAAACATATATTTTACATTATAGTTATTTTTGACTTACCATTATCAAAATATTTCTAATTTATAACTTAAATAACATAACAAGAAAATATGATGAAACTTACGATTCTGACAGCTATTATGTAAATAACCTACAAGTAAAATCCGCGACTGACAGTGAAAATCACTATATTCTACTAAATGTCACTAGAATTCACATGAATTTTTTTTAGTCATAAAATAATTAGTTCTAATATCCTAGTATTAACTAACAATGACCTAAAATTAATCTGTGCAACGAAAATAAAATTTAAGCAGTAGTTACGCTAAACTCACTCTTGACATTTAAAAGACCCGTCAGGTGCTGTCCTCCGCGGCGACTTTTTGTGATGGACAAAATCTGAAGACAAGCGAATTTGACAAAAACGGTTCCGCGCCCACGAAAATCATTGAAAAAACGTATAAAAACAACCGGACTCGCATCGTGACCTGGCTAATATGTTATGTGTGTATCAAAACGACTTGAAAATACGGGGAACACACTTGAAAACCGAACGCAAGTAATACTTTCGGTTTGACGATTCAGGTTAGGTCTAATGTTAACTGTTAATAAATAGTTCGGTCAGATATTTTGACTCTTGCCGTCGTCGTGTCGACCGAACGACTTGATCTGTCATCTGAATGAAAAATATCACTTTCATACTCTGTTGACTGTTTTCTTAATTATAATTTTCTTGCATTATTATTTATTATTATTTCCTGAATGCCTATTTCCAGAATAACCATTTTCCCGAATGACATTATCCCGAATTCCATTTTCCCGTATGGCAATTTTCTGCAAGTTATTATCCCAATGACAATGGGGTTATTTCACATATTCTGTTTTATTTATTTTTTTCTCGAAAGACTATGACATTTTTTCCAATCAAAACTGTATTACACTGAATATACGAGTACCACTGGGTGGTGTTTTCAAACCGTCGTAACTATGACAACTTATTGAATGCTGATATTTTAAATTATCGACAATTTCCAATTTTAAGATTATATGTCAAGTGGCCTCCGCCCTTATTGCAATTTATTTGTTTCCATGTAGAAAGGTTTTTGTTCTTATCAATTTGATTAATTTTTGTTTTTTTGCTGCGGTATTTTCGGTTGGCGCGTATATGTTTAATATTGATAATTTTGAAGGCTTATCATTTATTCTGCAATATGCCATTCTCTCATCTATTGATTTGAATTCTATTACCTTGCTTTTTCCCTCCTGAGTATTGCATATCATATTTATTTTTGCTTATAATTCCCTGCCCACTCCATCTTTTTTCCTGTATTGTCGCAATATTTATTTTGTATTTTATCATTTCATTTGCTATTTCTTGCATTTTCCCAGGATGTAACATAGTTCTAACGTTCCATGTGCATATTCTAATGGTATTACTCTTAATTTTTTTATTAACCTTGATGTTTTCTTTTTGTGATTTTTTTTACTTTCATAATCCTTTTGTGTTGCCATTATTCTTGTTAATTTTTTATGTACATGTCCTGGGCTCTCCGCTAGTTTTTTGCTACCGTTTGTATAATGTCCTGTTCGTTTTTATCCCATTTGTATATTACGTTTTCGATTATTAATTTCTGGTAGACTATTTTCACTGTTTTGCCTTCTCCCTTCTTTTCTCTAGCTATTTTCCTTATTTCCGCCTGTACTCTTCTCTCTTCCATCATCAGGTCACTTTAAATAAATATTTTAGTTCCTGCTAACATATATTTATTTTTTAAGATTTCCACCTTTTTCTCCAAATTTTCAACTTCTGCTCCTATCATCTTTTTATCTTTAGATATTTCTCGTACATTCCTTATTTCAGAATTCACTTTAGTTTTTTCCTGTATAAATTCTTGGACCGTATGACAATTGATAATTTTCTTATCTATTCCTTTTATTATTATATTATTTCTTCTTGCCTCTTTTTCCATTCTCTCCACCTTATCTTCTAAAAGTTTCACCGTCTTGTTTATCTGCTCTTTTTCTTTTGCAATTTTCTTCTTTCATCTTCAATTCTTCTTTGAGTTCTTTTATCTCTGCTGTGTCATTTTTTATTTCCGTTATCAACTCTTTAAACATCTCTTTTACTTCGTCCATTTTCTCTTCTTCTTGCCTTTCCAGTTTTTGATTAGTCTGAGGTGATCTTACTATCTTTTTACTTTTCCAGAAAATTTTTTCTTGATCCTCTTTACTACTGTAGCTCCCTGTTTGCCTGCTACGCTTGTTTGGCATTACCTCACTTAGCCCCGTGCAAATGCTTTGCTTTACTAGCTACAGGTAGCTGCTAGTGTGTTCTCTATTTGCCTGTAGATGTCGCAAAGTGCACGTTTTTGCCTCCTCTTCATTCCGCCTTCCTACTACTTTATCTCCTTCTACTTTACTACTCTTCTTCTCTCGTTTTCTGCAGCAACACTTCCAACTACTACTGATAGGCTAAAGTAAAAACTCTATTTTCACTGCTATTTAATATTCACAACGTTCACCACCATATATATATATATATATATATATATATATATATATATATATATATATATATATATATATATATATATATATATATATATATATATATATATATATATATATATATATATATATATATATATATATATATATATAAATAATAGTTCGATCTACGCAAGTTGATTTTAAAAAAAGATATTTATTCGAACACTAGCAACGATGTTGCTTGGTACAAGCTTGATTCTAGACTAACTTACAACTATGTTACATCTTACAAGGAATAAAGAAACTAATCAGCATAATATAATACCTTAAGATAAACAATATACTACTAAGCATTATTATAGGGGAGCTACAGCAAGATAACTCCTCCCTTCTTAAAATTGAGCCCCTTCTGGTAGGCGAATATCTTTGTTTGGGGATGAGACGTTGGTTCTGCGCTGGATCTTCTTCTGTCTGATATATTGAAGTACATAGTATGTTATTATAAATAAAAGTCTAACATAGAGTATAATTGTCCAAATACTAGGCCTATGCCAATTGAGAGATTGATTATTAATCTTTGAACAACACTTCACAATTATTTTCTTTAATGAGATACACACCACTTAGAACTTTCACTTCTGCACTTTGTGGGTAGTTAAACTGAAATTTTTCTTCTTGGGGAAATGCTGCGAGGTACTGGTTGATTTCTGGAACGATCTCGTGTGGTTTCTTTTTGTATTCAGCTTTATGTGCTGACATTGACTTGAGTTGTCTTCTAGGAGAATTTGGCGTTCGCATACTGGGTTATAGTGGGTTTGAAATTTATTGGAACACTGATATGTTGTTCCTTTAGTACAAATGTCGTCTAGAGGTTTATGTTCATTATTCTCAGATTTTAGCAAGTATTATATTTCTAGGATGATTGTTACAAATTCTGATTCGTTATATTAAATATTTTAAATTATACTATTAAATATTTATATTATTTTGGGGTTTACACTATATGCCATATTTAATTAATTTTGTAAATTTTGTTTATTATTCTACATATTTTCCAAAATTGTGTTAAATCTTTTCCATTTTTAAATTACCAGTGATAGATTTAAATATCGTTCCTAGGTCTTCTATTAGTCCTCTTTTATTTAAATTAAATTAAATCGAATGTGTTTAAATGTAATTAGTTTTGTTATTAATGTTAGATTGGAGAACTTAATTATTTTATTGTAATTTTCTAATTTTTGTTAATCGTTAGCTACTTCAACTATTAAAGATTCAGAGTCGTCGGGGGTATTGTTATCGTTAAGATCTATTAATTTTTCGTTAAAGTCGTCTATGTATTTTTGAAAAGCAGTTGTGTCTGTTTCGTTTAAGTTAAATTTTTCTCGTGGCAATAATTCTAAGTCCGGTCCAGTATACGCGGATATTGTTACGTCCGTATCTAGAAAAATGTACTGAATCATCAATTTTATATCTCTCCAGTTTTTCTCGTCTTTACCGCATGCAAGTCTGGGAATGCTTAAATTTTTAATATTAATAATATTATTTTTTAAACAAAAGTCTTTTAAATTTAACAGGGTGTAAAATATATCTTGAAGAGATGGTTTATCGAAGTAGCGGTTTTTTGTTATGAGATAGATGATAAATCTATTTTTATCTTGTAAAATAAACTAAGTTGTGTAATTCTGGGTTTAGATTTTTTAAGATTTCGATATTTTTGAATTTATGTTTAAATTTCTGTGCTATTCCTTGGTACATACCAAGATCTTTGCTCACGCAATGTGCTAGGCTATTATTGAGGGGTGCATTGAATAAATCATCGTTAATTTCTACTACATCTGTTTTAGCATTGGTTTTTGTTTGTTTAAAATTTAAATAATTTTGATACTCAAATAAATAATTATCTTCTAATTTAGATGGAGTTAAATTTTGAGGGTCGTGTGGAATTCTGCTAAGTGCGTCAGCGTTTGTATTTAGTTTTCCTTTTTTATAGACAATTTCGTAATTGAATTCTTCTAATTTTAGACACCATCTTATAAGTTTTTGGCTACATTGTTTTAATGAGTGCAACCATTGCAGGGAACTATGATCAGTTATTATAGTAAATTTTTGTCCGAAAAGATATGGTCTAAAGTATTGCGTTGCCCAGATAATTGCTAATAACTCTTTTTCGATTGTCGAATAGTTTGTCTCGGAGGAGTTCAGTGTTCTGCTAGCGTAAGCAACTGGCTTATCGCTGCCGACAGGGCCTTGTGATAGCACTGCGCCTATGGCAACATTACTTGAATCTGTTGTTAAATAAAGGGTTTCGAAAAATCAGGGTATTGAAGTAATGGTTCATAGTTGGAAGCATTGTATGTATTCAGGGTCATTTATGTCGATAGTCGCGTCCTTCTTTAAACACTTTGTCAGTGGTTTAGTAATTTTTGAGAAATTTTGTATAAAACGTCTGTAGTAGCCTAGTAAACCGAGAAATCCTTTGATTTGCTTTGTATTTTTTGGGATAGGGTAGTCCAGAACGACTTTTATTTTGTCAGGGTTCGGTTTTACACCTTCTTTAGTTACTACATGTCCTAAATAAGCGACTTCCTTTTTTAGAAACTCAGATTTGTCAATTTGGATTTTGAAATTTGATTTAAGGAGTCTATCGAAAACTAGTTTTAAATTTTGAATATGTTCTTGTAAACTTGTGCTAAAAATAATAATGTCGTCAAGATAGACTAAACATTTTTGATTGGTTAAGCCTCGAAGGATATTATCCATTACACGTTGGAAGGTCGCTGGGGCATTTTTCAGGCCAAAGGGCATACGCAGAAACTCGTAGTGCCCGTCCTCAGTGTTAAACGCGGTTTTCTGTATATCGTCTTTGTTCATCTCAATCTGGTGAAAACCAGATGCCAAGTCTAATGTCGTGAAATACTGACAACGTCCGAGTTTGTCTAGTAAGTCGGTAATGTTGGGTAGTGGGTACTTATCGTCAATAGTTTTGTCATTGAGTTTGCGATAGTCGATTACAATACGCCATTTACGTTTGCCGGAAGTGTCAAGCTTCTTTTGAACGATCCAAATAGGGGATGACCACGGTGAATATGATGGTTTTATTATATTCTAATCTAGCATTTTTGTAATTTGCGTACGTACTTCCTGTTTATGAATTTCCGGATACCTATATGTTTTTGTATAAATAGGTAGTTCATCTTTCGTTCTAATTTCATGTTTAATTTGATTCGTGAATGTTAATTCATTGTTTTCTAAATAAAAAAGGTCCGAATATGCGTTTAATAATTTAGTTATAGCAAATTTTTCCTCATGATTCATATGATCTGTAGGAAATTTTGATATGTCAAGTCTATTTTTCTCTATTTGTAATAAATTTAGGTTAGGGGTAGGACTAGAGTATGATACATACTTATCGAATAACTCAACGTTCAGTGGTTTCAGTATGTTTAGTGTGATTTTTAGGTCTGTAGGGTTCATTACTGTACATAGTGCTTCATGATTTTCAGCCTTCGTGACACATTCTGGAATTTTTAAATTATTTGTTTTAATTTCTGGAATAACAATGTTTCCTGATTTTATGTTTATTTTTACTCTATTTATTTTTTCGGATTGGGGTTCTAGAACTATTTTATTCATGGCAGAAATGTTATTTGAATTTACTTTATTATTATTTGGTTGAAGATAATGAATTTTAATTTTGGAATTTGAAGTTATTAATAAATCGTTATTTACGTCAATAATAGTTTTTAATAATTTTAGGTTATCTATTCCTAACAGTAAGTCAAACTTATCATGGAAATTAAATAAGTGATACTTTAAGCAAGAATTATTAATGTGTTTTGTATTAAAATTTTTTGAAGTGGGTATCAGAGTGCTAAATTGTACTAAAGAAGTGCCATGTGCTGTAGAAATTTGGAACGGATCTTTAAAGATAGATTTTTTGAAATATTTATTTGCAATATCAGGTTTCACGAATGATTTTGTACTGCCTGTATCCATTAGAACTTTAAGATTATTTTCTGGCAATATTATGTAAGGTAATGCGTTTTGATTATTCGTTAGATTTAGTAATTCTATTGTTGAAATGTTTCCGAGGCGGTTTCGCATAGAAAATCGTCCGGTTCAGTGTTTGTGTCTATGGGGAATTCGATGCGATGTTGAACTTGTTCGTATGTGTGCATATCATGTTCGTACTCGATTGTTTCACTGGCTATGTTATATAATTGTTCGGGAATTATATTTTGTTTTGGTCTAAAATTTTGGTAACCGTGAGATGGTCCTGGTCGTGGTTGATGTGTGTTATTTGTGGATATACTCATGGGTGTTGGATTTGGAAATCGTTGACCAAAATTTTGATTTTGTGTGATTTTACTTCTATTAGGTTGAAAGTTTTGATTGAAACTTCTATTAAATGGTTTATTTACGTGTGGTACGTAATTTGTCTGGTATAATGGTTTAGTCTGGTTAAACTGTTGTGGTTGATTAAATTTTGGTGTGATTTTCTGTGTATTATTTTGTGATTTGGGACTTTTAGCAGATGGGATGTCAAACTGAAAATCGTTCGTTAACATGCTTAATGCGGAATTTAAATCTGCGGGGTTTTTAGCCCTCATAAGTTGTCCTATTGGTTCTCTAAGTCCTCGTAATAATATGCGTAATGCATAATTTTGAAAATAGCGCGATAAAAGAACGGCTTCGTTGGATTCACTAGGATCCGAATGAGTTTTAATATAAGAGATCTGAAGATTTAACAAATGTTGTAACTTGTTATAAAAGTCAAAAGATGTTTCATTATATGACTGTTTTAATTCAGTCATTTCTATGGCAAGTGTGTATGTATCGCGTTTGTCAGCGTACGTATTCGTTAGAGCAGTTTTTAATTCTTTAAAATTTGAAATGGTACAGCTCGCAATATTAACTGCGGCGTCACCTTTTATTTTTGACAATATTGTGGACATTAGATATTCGTTTTGAAAATCTGTTATATCCGTTGTGTTATAAAATTTAGTTACCAATTTCTGACATATTTCAAGAAATCGGGGTAAAAGTTCGCGTTCCCCATGGAAATCGGGAATCATATCGAGATATTCTCGTTTTAAAGCTGGCTTTGCCATTTTTATTTGATTAAAATTAAATATTGGATTTTTAATTAATGATTTTGAGACTATTTTATTAGTCAAAATATTTGGAGACAGTTCACTTTCGGAACTGGAGTCAGAATCAGAACTTGAATCAGAATTAATAATTATTTTAGAACCTGTAAAAGACATAAGGTACTTACAGCAGAATCAGCGTCTTCATGTGCGTTGAAGATTTTGACCCGTGCGAAGTTGAGACGTTCCGATGTTCCCTCGGACTGCTCGAGATGCCTTCGAAGTTGACGTGGGTGTCGTGTGTCCGATGTTCTCTCGGCCACAGTAGACGGTGCTGCGATGCTTGATATGTGTTCGACGACATGAGTCACTTTTACTTATCACTTGTTGATCGATTTAAATTCGTAATTTGCCTCAAATCGTTAAAAACGAACCAGTACTATTTATCGATAGTGCTGTATGGCAAATCCTACCAAGACTGCGCCAATAATAGTTCGATCTACGCAAGTAGATTTTTTTAAAAGATATTTATTCGAACACTAGCAACGATGTTGCTTGGTACAAGCTTGTTTCTAGACTAACTTACAACTATGTTACATCTTACAAGGAATAAAGCAACTAATCAGCATAATATAATACCTTAAGATAAACAATATACTACTCAGCATTATTATAGGGGAGCTACGGCAAGATAACTTATATATATATATATATATATATATATATATATATATATATATATATATATATATATATATATATATATATTTTGTGGCGCGTAAATAAATAATGTTGATGGTTTTCCGACACGGGAACGGGCGACATACAGCTCGCCATGTGAAAAACATGGATTTTCAAGATTGATGCCACAAACACTTAATGACTGTCCTTGAGATTTATTTATCGACATTGCAAATGCAACCATTTAAATTCGAATGGTATGTCGTTTGGAATCATAGGAATGCGTAGAATCAAAACGTCTTCGCCTTTGTACTTCCCTATCAAAATTGTGGCTTTGATGACGTTGTTCATTAATTTTTTCACCGCAAGCCGGGTGCCATTACAAAAACATAGCTGGTTTATGTTCCGCAACATAATGATTACCGATTACCGCAAATTATAAGGTGGTAATCCGGACAATTCCAGCTAATTTAAGAATTCTGTTGGATAGTTGACAACATCATCTTGGTTAGTAACGAAATCAACCGATTTGTATATCATCAATTCATCAGGTATTGCAGCTACGTTGTTGGAAGGCAGTCGAACCGGTTCACAAATCTCAAGGCTGCATTTGCAGTGGCGTATCCAAAGTTACAATGAAGACGTTATCGTAAACTTGCGTTGGTAATTAAGTACGACTATTATAAAACTAAGTGATCTAACCATGGAGGTTATTGAAAATGCGCCAATGAGAATATTCACCATTAGATTATAATTTGGTTCTAACAAAGGTTTGAGTAAGTATATTAGGTATGCCACTGGTACGGAATCACAGTCATTGGAATCTAGGGTTCTGGTATTTGGAAATCTGTGCGATATGGAGATGTGTGGTCCTTCTTTGTTTCAGAAAGGTGTGAAATATATTAAACAGTACATGACGCTACATTATGACATCTCGGGGACGGGGTAAGAAGAGAACCCACGCTATCTTCGGAGACGGGGTGCAGAAGAGAACCCACGCCATCATCGGAGAAGAGGTGAAGAGGACGCACACATCGTAGGTCCTCGGGGTGGAGGAACGAGAGGACAACCACAGTATATAAACTGCATGATTTGTCGTAATCGAGGAGGATCTCACGAGACTCCAGGAGACTCTAACGAGACTCTACTCTGGCTCTATACCTATTGAACGAGAGGTTAAATTATCCGTATCCTCCACCTCCCTCACCACCAAGCGCTCTGGCTCGGCCATGGCTGCTGGACACCTTCCTCATATCCAAGCGCTCTGGCTCGGCCATGGCTGCTGGACACCTTCCTCATCTCCAAGCGCTCGGGCTCGGCCATGGCTGCTGGACACCTTCCTCATATCGAAGCGCTCTGGCTCGGCCATGGCTGCTGGACACCGTCCTCATCTCCAAGCACTCTAGCTCGGCCATGGCTGCTGGACACCTTCCTCATATCCAAGCGCTCTTGCTCGGCCATGGCTGCTGGACACCTTCCTCATCTCCAAGCGCTCTGGTTCGGCCATGACTGCTGGACACCTTCCTCATAACCAAGCGCTCTGGCTCGGCCATGGTTGCTGGACACCGTCCTCATCTCCAAGCGCTCTGGCTCGGCCATGGCTGCTGGGCACCTTCCTCATATCCAAGCGCTCTTGCTCGGCCATGGCTGCTGGACACCTTCCTCATCTCCAAGCGCTCTGGCTCGGCCATGGCTGCTGGACACCTTCCTCATATCCAAACGCTCTGGCTCGGCCATGGCTGCTGGACACCTTCCTCATCTCCAAGCGCTCTGGCTCGGCCATGGCTGCTGGACACCTTCTTCATAACCAAGCGCTCTGGCTCGGCCATGGCTGCTGGACACCGTCCTCATCTCCAAGCGCTCTAACTCGGCCATGGCTGCTGGGCACCTTCCTCATATCCAAGCGCTCTTGCTCAGCCATGGCTGCTGGACACCTTCCTCATCTCCAAGCGCTCTGGCTCGGCCATGACTGCTGGACACCTTCCTCATAACCAAGCGCTCTGGCTCGGCCATGGTTGCTGGACACCGTCCTCATCTCCAAGCGCTCTAGCTCGGCCATGGCTGCTGGGCACCTTCCTCATATCCAAGCGCTCTTGCTCGGCCATGGCTGCTGGACACCTTCCTCATATTCAAGCGCTCTGGCTCGGCCACGGCTGCTGGACACCTTCCTCATAACCAAGCGCTCTGGCTCGGCCATGGTTGCTGGACACCGTCCTCATCTCCAAGCGCTCTGGCTCGGCCATGGCTGCTGGGCACCTTCCTCATATCCAAGCGCTCTTGCTCGGCCATGGCTGCTGGACACCTTCCTCATCTCCAAGCGCTCTGGCTCGGCCATGGCTGCTGGACACCTTCCTCATATCCAAACGCTCTGGCTCGGCCATGGCTGCTGGACACCTTCCTCATCTCCAAGCGCTCTGGCTCGGCCATGGCTGCTGGACACCTTCCTCATAACCAAGCGCTCTGGCTCGGCCATGGCTGCTGGACACCGTCCTCATCTCCAAGCGCTCTAACTCGGCCATGGCTGCTGGGCACCTTCCTCATATCCAAGCGCTCTTGCTCAGCCATGGCTGCTGGACACCTTCCTCATCTCCAAGCGCTCTGGCTCGGCCATGACTGCTGGACACCTTCCTCATAACCAAGCGCTCTGGCTCGGCCATGGTTGCTGGACACCGTCCTCATCTCCAAGCGCTCTAGCTCGGCCATGGCTGCTGGGCACCTTCCTCATATCCAAGCGCTCTTGCTCGGCCATGGCTGCTGGACACCTTCCTCATCTCCAAGCGCTCTGGCTCGGCCATGGCTGCAGGACACCTTCCTCATATCCAAGCGCTCTGGCTCGGCCACGGCTGCTGGACACCTTCCTCATATCCAAGCGCTCTGGCTCGGCCATGGCTGCTGGACACCTTCCTCATATCCAAGCGCTCTGGCTCGGCCATGGCTGCTGGACACCTTCCTCATATCCAAGCGCTCTGGCTCGGCCATGGCTGCTGGACACCTTCCTCATATCCAAGCGCTCTGGCTCGGCCATGGCTGCTGGACACCTTCCTCATATCCAAGCGCTCTGGCTCGGCCATGGCTGCTGGACACCTTCCTCATCTCCAAGCGCTCTGGCTCGGCCATGGCTGCTGGACACCTTCCTCATATCCAAGCGCTCTGGCTCGGCCATGGCTGCTGGACACCTTCCTCATCTCCAAGCGCTCTGGCTCGGCCATGACTGCTGGACACCTTCCTCATAACCAAGCGCTCTGGCTCGGCCATGGTTGCTGGACACCGTCCTCATCTCCAAGCGCTCTAGCTCGGCCATGGCTGCTGGGCACCTTCCTCATATCCAAGCGCTCTTGCTCGGCCATGGCTGCTGGACACCTTCCTCATCTCCAAGCGCTCTGGCTCGGCCATGGCTGCAGGACACCTTCCTCATATCCAAGCGCTCTGGCTCGGCCACGGCTGCTGGACACCTTCCTCATATCCAAGCGCTCTGGCTCGGCCATGGCTGCTGGACACCTTCCTCATATCCAAGCGCTCTGGCTCGGCCATGGCTGCTGGACACCTTCCTCATATCCAAGCGCTCTGGCTCGGCCATGGCTGCTGGACACCTTCCTCATATCCAAGCGCTCTGGCTCGGCCATGGCTGCTGGACACCTTCCTCATATCCAAGCGCTCTGGCTCGGCCATGGCTGCTGGACACCTTCCTCATCTCCAAGCGCTCTGGCTCGGCCATGGCTGCTGGACACCTTCCTCATCTCCAAGCGCTCTGGCTCGGCCATGGCTGCAGGACACCTTCCTCATATCCAAGCGCTCTGGCTCGGCCACGGCTGCTGGACACCTTCCTCATATCCAAGCGCTCTGGCTCGGCCATGGCTGCTGGACACCTTCCTCATATCCAAGCGCTCTGGCTCGGCCATGGCTGCTGGACACCTTCCTCATATCCAAGCGCTCTGGCTCGGCCATGGCTGCTGGACACCTTCCTCATATCCAAGCGCTCTGGCTCGGCCATGGCTGCTGGACACCTTCCTCATATCCAAGCGCTCTGGCTCGGCCATGGCTGCTGGACACCTTCCTCATCTCCAAGCGCTCTGGCTCGGCCATGGCTGCTGGACACCTTCCTCATATCCAAGCGCTCTGGCTCGGCCATGGCTGCTGGACACCTTCCTCATATTCAAGCGCTCTGGCTCGGCCACGGCTGCTGGACACCTTCCTCATATCCAAGCGCTCTGGCTCGGCCATGGCTGCTGGACACCTTCCTCATATCCAAGCGCTCTGGCTCGGCCATGGCTGCTGGACACCTTCCTCATATCCAAGCGCTCTGGCTCGGCCATGGCTGCTGGACACCTTCCTCATATCCAAGCGCTCTGGTTCGGCCATGGGTGCTGCACACCTTCCTCATATCCAAGCGCTCTGGCTCGGCCATGGCTGCTGGACACCTTCCTCATATCCAAGCGCTCTGGCTCGGCCATGGCTGCTGGACACCTTCCTCATATTCAAGCGCTCTGGCTCGGCCATGGCTGCTGGACACCTTCCTCATATTCAAGCGCTCTGGCTCGGCCATGGCTGCTGGACACCTTCCTCATCTCCAAGCGCTCTGGTTCGGCCATGGCTGCTGGACACCTTCCTCATATCCAAGCGCTCTGGCTCGGCCATATATATATATATATATATATATATATATATATAAATTTTTGATTTCTTAATAATATCGAAAATGTTGTTGGAATTGGTAAAAAAAAATCCTGTTAAAATTAGAGCTCTTAATATTAATATTAAGAGGTGCCGCATCGTAAATTTCAATTTCCCAATTTAAATAACTTGGGAACAACGTTGTCTTGGACTTTGGAATTTTGTAACTCACGTTAGGGAAATTATGTTGAAATTATAAAAACACATACTTGTAGAAAATTTAACACTCTACAAAAAAGGTCTCTTACAATTTTTGGATATATTTATTTTCTCAAAAGTTATTTAACGATAGAGTTAGATTGATTTGAAATTTTTACATTTTTCTAATTTTCCGATGCAACCATTAACTTTTTTGTAGAACATTTCATTTCCTATAACTTATCTTTCAAAAAGTTTTCGATATTTTATAGGTCGTAAGTTATTTGCAAAAAACTAAAAAAAAATTAATAAAGTTGTCATTTTACTGCTTAAAATTAATCATGACTTTTTTTACTTTTTTGCAAATAACTTACGACCTGTACAAAATATTGAAAACTTTTTGAAAGATAAGTTATAGGAAACGAAATGTTCTACAAAAAATGTCCTATGGAATTTTCTCATAAAGTTAATGGTTGCGTCGGAAAATTAGAAAAATATTAAAATTTTATATCAAGCCAATTCTATCGTTAAATAACTTATGAAAACATACATATATAAAAAAATTGTAAGAGACCTTTTTTGTAGACCGTTAAATTTTCTACAAGAATATGTTATGATAATTTCAAAATAATTTCCCTAACGAGAGTTAAAAAATTCCAAAATCCAAGAGAACGTTGTTCCCATGTTATTTAAATGGGAAATTGAAATTTACGATGCGGCACCTCTTAATATTAATATTAAGAGCTCTAACTTTCACAGGATTTTTTTTTTACAATTTCCAACAACATTTTTGATATATTTAAGAAAACAAAAATTTATCGATTTTTTTTAAACAGCCTAATATATATATATAAATTAAAGTTTGTTTGTTTGTCCCTTATGCGCTCCTGTATCATTCATCCGATTGCGATGAAACTTTGTTAAGTTGTTATGCGCACGCTCGCGAAGGTTTCTGACTTAGCGCAAGTCCAATCCGCCCTCTTGAAACAAAATGGCCGCTAGCTATCTTGAAAAATACTGCACTGATTCGATTCAAATTTGGTACAGATATAGACGAGAACCAATCTTAACATATAGGTATAATCTCAGACTAACCATACCTTAGACGGAGAACAACGGCGTTTGTTGTGAAGTAAAAAGAGTTAAAGTAAGTTGTGGGTGAGACGGGTGCGCGGCAAAGAGCTAGTATCCCTTGGTGTTATGCGGGTTGCATTTTTGTTGATGACAATTATTAGACACGACCATTTTATTTATTTAAACACAAAAGTACGTATACAAAACACTTAATATGTCAAAAACTAACCTTTACTTTGATGTATAAACAGTAAGTAATTGAATATAAGAATAACAATACAAATGTTTGCAACTCGCATAACATCAAAGGATACTCGCTCCTTGCCGCGCACCCGTCTCACCCACAACTTACTTTAACTCTCTCTACTTCATAACACTGCATTGACTTGAATACGACAGACTTTGTCTAATGTATGGTTAGTCTGAGGGTATAATAAAGCTTCAGTCCGCCATCTTGAAACAAAATGGCCGCTAGCTATCTTGAAAAATACTGCACTGATTCGATTCAAATTTAGAATAAATATAGACAGGAACAAATCTTAACATATAAGTATAATAAAGCTTCAGTCCGTCATCTTGAAACAAAATGGCCGCTAGCTATTCTGAAAAGTACTGCACAGATTCGATTCAAATTTGGTATAGATATAGACGAGAACCAATCTTAACATATATGTATAAAAAAGCTTCAGTCCGCCTTCTTGAAACAAAATGGCCGCTAGCCATACTGAAAAGTACTGCACTGATTCGATTAAAATTTGTTATAGACATAGACGGGAATCAATATTAACATATAGGTATAATAAAGCTTCAGTCCGCCATCTTTAAACAAAATGGTCGCTAGCTATCCTAAAAAGTATTGCACTGATTCGATTCAAATTTAGTATAGACATAGACGGAAACCAATTTTAACATACAGGTATAATAAAGCTTCAGTCCGTCATCTTGAAACAAAATGGCCGCTAGCTATCCTGCAAAGTACTGCACTTATTCGATTCAAATTTGGTATAAGCATAGACGGGAACCAATCTTAAGATATAGGTATAATAAAGCTTCAGTTTGCCGTCTTGAAACAAAATAGCCGCTAGCTATCCTGAAAAGTACTGCACTTATTCGATTAAAATTTGGTATAGGTACAGACGAGAACCAATCTTAACATAGAGGTATAATAAAGTTTCAGTCCTATGCCATTCTAATTCAGACGTTTGCAGTTTCCGGTACGACACGCATTTGCAATGACCATCAACAAAGCACAGGGACAATTGCTACAATTGTGTGGGCTAAATTTGGATAATTTATGCTTCTCACGTGGACAGCTGTACACAAACACTTTCTTTGAGTTACAATGCAACGCATGCCGGGTATTCGCGTTCAATTGTAGACCACGCGAACGAAGTCGCGGGTAATAGCTGGTATATATATATATATATATATATATATATATATATATATATATATATATATATATATATATATATATATATGACATCTCCCCCTACTTATATATTACTTAACTTAAATATAATACGTAAAATCTAATTAAACTCTATTTGTCTCTAGTGCTACACTGATTTTTCTGGCTTTTAATACCGCCTTAACTGTCTTACGCCTTCTTTACGCCGCTGCTGTTCTGGTTGCTTGCCTTCCGACCAGGTGCGTTACTATCATTTGTCTGTTTCTTTTTCTGTTATCGTTTTTTCCAATCAGAAACACTTAGTAAAAAGGATATCACTTCAGTCTCCTGCTATCTCAGGCCCGTAGCCAGGTCCAAATTTTAGAGTGGGCAACCTAAATTTCAAAATAAAATAAAATAAGAAAATTCGATATAGAGATTATATTATAATTTTATTGGAACAAATTATTCATAATATGATATTTTTACAAAACAATTATACTAAGTCTAAGATACCTACATATTATTTTGCACATTTTAACAATCAGTCTTCAAAGAAATAAAAAACTTAAACGGTTATTCACAAAAAAAACAATATATATATATATATATATATATATATATATATATATATATTATAAAAAAATATTGAAATTTAACGTATCCGGTATTAAACAAAAATATATATATTTAAAAAAGCTGTAATTTTCTATTTTTTCGCGAATTTTTTTTTTTAAATACCTCAAAATCGATCTTTAAAGGCTTCGCGTTGTTCAAAATAGTTATTTATGTACCAAGGGTGAAAACAGGCGTTTCTGGCCCGCGGCATGATTATTAGCACGAGGCGCAAAGCTCCGAGGGCTAATAACATGCTGAGGGTCAGAAACGCTAATTTCACCCGTGGTACATACAATATTTTATGCACAACAGAAAACATTTAATTTTAGATATTAAAATAGTTATATTTATATGTCAAAATAACATGTTTCAGAATCAAGTTATCACAATAAACTAAAATTGTAATTTTGTTTATGTATCCATAGCAAACAATGAAAATCAGTTTGTTTACTTTTGTATTATGTGAAAATGAGTGACAGCAGCGATAATGAATTGGCTGATGTAAAAGAAGCTGCGAATAAAGCGATTCTGATGCAAAGCAAAGTAGATATCGTAAGTAGTTACACCGAAAATATACTTTTCGCGTTCTTTTATTCAATGTTAAAAAACTAATATCAGTAAATTTCCAAAATTAAAAGAATAAATAAAAAAAAAATAATAATAATAGTACTTTTTGTAGGTATATATTTTAAACAAAATAACATCTAATTTTTTGTTCAAAATATTCATATAGGTACATTTATGTTAAAATGACATGTTGAAAAATAATTTATGGCCCTAGGGCCAAAAAGAAGCGTTTAAGCCCGCTTTTTACGGCTAAAACACATACTTTTCCGCCCGGTTGTGCATAAAGAATTTTAATATGTCTTGTTTTTTAACTCCTTTTTTTATAAGATAACTTTTGACAACACTTAGCTCTTCCTTTGACGGTAATGCAATACCTAGAAAGTATAAAGCTGGAGGACACAAACATAGTCTTTTACTTTGCAAAATCGTGTGACGCAACACGAGACGAATAAAACATATTTAATAAAAATATATAAAATAGTGGCTTACCCAAAGTTGACAAAAATTTAAGTTTCTGTAAGTCAAATTTGTCAATATCTGCAATCGCTGTCAATAATTCTGCATTGTTATCAAATCTTCTTTCAAATTCAGCAAGGAGTAAGTCTATTGCCTCCATATACTGTTGCTTAAGATGGTTTTTTCGATCATCGATGTCAGAATAATTAGTTGTGCTTGGAAGAGCATCAGTTGTAAAAAATCCTTTTTTAGTGTTAGCGTTTCTTTTTCGTTTGGGTTCCAATGTATTTTCGTTTTTCAGTGGTATTAAACTATCAGCTTTTTCTAATATTTCTAAGTAACTGTTTCTGGTTCTTAATTGTTGGACTTGCTCTATTGCCGATTGAGTAATTGAAATTGCATCTTTTAATCCTGTTGTTCTACTCTCAAAAGCGTTATTTGCACAATCCAATATCGATAATAATAATTTATGTGATAAAACCAATACAAAACGAAATTCAAGTTTTTCCATTACTTTACACAAACCTAGACTTTTCGCTATACTTCCACCATCAAATTTTTCTTGTGGAATTTCTTTTAGCACTCGCCGAATTTCTTGAAAATTATCTAACAGTACTTTTGCATTGCAAAATGCTCTGTCCATCTTTGCTCCAAAAGAGGTCCAAGAGTTTTACCTTCATAAATACTGAATATTTTTGGATGTTGAAAAAACTCGTGAAAAGTTATACATTGTTCTAAAAATATTCTTAATATGAAAATATCACTAACTACTTTTATTACTATAAGGTGTAACCGGTGATAAAAACAATGCACATACGGTATTTTTTTTATTTAGCGCCATTTCAATCCTCGCCGCTACACCGCCTTTTTTTCCACTTATTACACTTGTTCCGTCGTAGCATTGACTAAGCATACTGTTTGCATCTAATCCATTCGACCTCAAAACTTCTAGTGTTTTTTCGGTAAATGTAGCTGCATCTAACTTGGTATTTGTAGTTATTGTAAAAACTGATTCCTTTACTGCTCCGTCTTTAACATATCTTGTTCCTATTGATATGTTTTCCCTTTGATTTTTGTCTCTGATCGCGTCTTCTAGCAGTGTAAAATACTTAATATCTGCATTCTGAATTTCTAAACAAATATTTTCTCTAATGACTTCTGTTAGAACATCAATAACTTCATTTTGAATAGCTGGTGATGTGTAGCAAGCATTTTTTTGGATTTTTGAATAACATTTTGCTAGTTCTGTATCCTTTTTAAGGGTATATTGAAAGAGTTTAATAAATAAACTTTCTTCAGTGTGCATTTCTAAATTGTATTCTCCACGAAAACTTAGCTCATTTACGGCAATAAATTGAACGATTTCAGCAATACTTTTCATATAATACCTATTTTGCTCTAGAGGTATTTTGCTAACAAGTGTCGATACTGTTTGATTAGTATTTTCTCTCTGAATTTGTTCATTCCATTTTTGCATAGCCTGAATATGTGTTATACTTTTTTCGTGTCTAGGAAATCCTCTTTCATCGAGAGCTCTTTTCCAGAATCGAAAGCCAGTTGCAGTAAAAGTGATTTCTTTGGAAGCAAATGTCTCAAATTGCATACATGGATAGCAAAAAGCAGCATCGCGTTCAACTGAATAAAGTATCCACTTAAATCGATTATACCAATCTGTGCGAAATGAACGATTATTTTCTTTAGGGTATTTACTGAGATAGACTTGCCTAATAGCTTCACCGTTTTGCGGTAAATCTGAAGGAACAATATTTTTGTTTGCACTTTGTTTTTGTTGATTATGTTCGTTATTTTCAGAAGTTGTATTTGAGATACTTGAACTTAGTAATGAGAAATTCTTATTACTAGAATGATTATTAGAGATTGAATATACAGAAACAACGGTTTTTGGTTGAAAAAACTGCCTTATGTCCATGATAATTAAATAATAACGATCACTGAATTACTGAATAAGGCAAAAGACCGATGCCGATTAATGAGATATCGAAATTTAAAAGTATAATTAAGAAATTGACGACGATGTGCGAAATTCGATGTACATATTGTATCACTACTACACAAAACAATTCACTTTCTGTCAAGTACCGCAAACAAGACTAAATGAATAAACATACAAGCGGGGATTTCCCGATATCAGCTACGAATAAGGACCATTTTCAGTTGTACTTAGCAGTTATTAGCGTTTTTAAAAACATTAGTCGATGCAGAGAACGCGTCGTAGTCCATCGTTCATTGAGTGAACGCGTGACCAATAAGAGAAGCCGCGGTAATTTATAAACTATTTCAAACGAGCAGCAATGTATTAACAGAAAAACAGAAAACTTAAGAGCTCATTAGAAACTATAGTTCCCCGTTCTGTATGCGACATAACAGCCCAGTGCGTGAGCATACAATTTTTAAATTAATTGTTGGGTGTTGTGTGTTGCGTGTTAAAAAAATAAAAAAGACTAACACTAGTATTCATAGTCGTTCGCCAGCGGTTCGCCAGTGTTTCGCCAAGTGTATCGCTTATGGGCGCTTCCTCAGCGCGTCGCTGGGCGAACGACTATGCATATCAGTGTAAGAGCATTCCGATTTTTTTAGAGTGGGTAACTTTTTCTTCCAAAGTGGGCAAACACATAGAGAACTTAATAAAAGAAATTAAAATTGTGCTCCATGAATTATTAACGGAAGAAGTAAATTTGAAGGACGACACTGAAAGTGTTATTGTAAACGCTAATGACGAAGACTTAGATACAGTACATTCCGCAGACGAAAACGAAATTAATGGAATAGCTTATAAGGACCCTTGTATTAACGTAGGAAAAAATCAAATTATCATTAAAAAACACAATGAAGAAACAGAATATCAATTAATAAAATTTTTTGGAAATAAACAAAGACTAACTATTAAATTAAAAGAATCTAACTTGGAACGCGAAGCATTTAACGCAATAAAAGATTATTTAGTACCACATATAAATTATTATTGCTTAATTGACGAAAGTTTGATAAATTCAATAAATAAAGTTTTACAAAATTATTTCTCTAAAGCTACATATAAATTAATTAAATGCAAGGAAGTATAAATTAACCCCTGAAGATCAGATAAAAACAATTCAAAATTATCACCTAGGTAAAACTAATCATAGAGGAATTTTAGAGACATACCAAAAATTAAAATGAAATTTTTATTGGCCTAATATGTTACTAGACATACAGAAATACATTAACTACTGTGATATATATCAACAAAAATAATACAAAAGAAACCCGTATCAAATATCTGATAATTTAACAAAAAATACTACATATAGATGCGTTAACTTTATAAAAAAATATATTTTACTATATTTGATGCTGTTTCCAAATTCGCTCAATTAATATATTTAAAAACACTTTCCGCTATAGATATTACTAATGCATTAATAAAATATTTCTCACAATATCAAACGCCTAATGAAATAACTTTTGATAGTGGAACTGAATTCAATAATAACTTAGTAAATTTTTTATTAAATACGTACAATATTAAAATTCACATGATATGTGTCGACAACCCAAAATTAAACGGACTAGCCGAAAGATTCCATTCCACTTTAATTGAACATTCGAGAATTTTAAACCAGCGACAACATTTTAAAGAACAAAAATTTTTTCTGAAAATACAACTAGCTCTAATAGCTTATAATAATTCAATAAACTCAATTACCAAATACACCCTGAGTGAAATATTTTTTGGTTTAGAAAATGATAATAATATTTTAAAATTTAAAAATAGTAACGAAGATTATTCACAAGAATGGAAATATAAACTCAGATTATTAAAAAAAAAAGTTAATAAAAATATTCTAATAGAAAAAAATTAAAGATTTTAAAACAGAAACCCTTGAAGGAAAATTTAGAGAATTTAAATTAATCACTGTACTAACTAAAGAAGGAAAAAGAAGGATACAGAAAGTTAAAAAACCATTATTCAAAATTCACAAAATTGAGAGATATTACCCTAAATTAGGAACAATAACAATAAACCCTAACAAACGACAAAAATAGATAAAATAAAGAGAAAACGCCTCTTTGTTGCAGATGCTACTGAAGGGGAGAGGAATTGATCGAACTAATTGGACCCTGTACTGTAATTGGGAATCAATTCCTGTTGTACAGAGTAACATAAATAAATAAATAAATAAATAAATAATCCAGAAATTTATATATTAGAGTTAGATCAGATAAATATATACAAAGATTCTTATTATTCCTATTATAATTACGAGATAACTTCACTAGAATTAGAATATAATAAAATAAATAATTATAAGAATGAAATGTTATTAAATTAGATATTAACGAAAATATAAAATCTAGTTATGAGAAAGAAATGCAAAGCTATATAAATATTTTAAATTTTAATATTCATAGATTAAAAAATAAAATTAACAATTTATTTAGTAATAAACGAAATAAGAGAGGATTCATAAACGGGTTAGGAACAGTTATTAAAAGTATCACCGGTAATTTAGATTCAGAAGATGCCGAAAGATATAATAAATTATTCAAAAAAATTCAACAAAATCAACATATCCTTCAAGATCAAAATTTATAAAATATACGAGTTAATAAGGAAATAATTTCAAAATTTAATAAACAAATTGAAAACATTCAACATAATGAAGACATATTAAAATTACGAATAAGTCAGGTGGAAGGTATACTAAATGAATCCATGAAATGGGATAGTATCTCTAGAATAAAAGATATAATTAACCAATTAATTTTGATGAGAATAAATTTAATAGAAATCATAGATGAAATTGAAACAAGTTTGACTTTTTGTAACCTAAATAAAATTCATAGTTCTATAATCTCAAAAGAAGAATTAAATAAAATTATTAAAGAAACAAATCAAAATTTAAATTTCTGGAAATTAACAGCACAAATAACCAGCCATTGTAGAATTAATAAAAATCAGATTGAATACTTATTGGATATACCCGTATACTATTAAAATGAAAATAATAAATTATAACAAATCACTCCGATATCAAATGTTAGTAAAAAAAACAGATGTTTGTTATAAACGAGGAGAAAGAATTGTTAATTTTAAGTCAAAATAAAATATACAAGACACATGATAGTAATAAAATAAATAACACTTATGTTTGTACATCAAATTATATAGAAACTAATAAATGTATTACGAATATTATTTCGAAGCATAATAATGAGGATTGTATCATAAAATTAATGATGGCTTTTTGATCATGGAAATAGAAAATGAAAACCTAGCAATAATAGCTAGTACTGAAAATAAAAATATAGAAATAAAGTGTAAAACTAAATTAAACATCAACGAATTAAAGGAGTTTACAAATTTCGAACTAATGAAAATTGTAAAGTAGTTAATTATAATCTGGGAAAAAGAATAACTAACGCAAAAGAAAAAGTTTTTGAAAATTTAAAATTTAATATAAAAGAAAATCAATACAGTAATAAAACCTTGGAATTAAAACAAATTAATAATTATTGCTAATGAAGACCGCAAAATACAAGAAATTTAAATAAAAGAAAATTATCATAACCATATTAACTCTTTTGTTATAATTATATTTGTTATTATTGTATTGTTAAGAATAACTTATAAATGTAAAGATAAGGTAAAATGTAGAAAATATCGCAGAATAAAACAACAAAATAATGAAATTGAATTAACTGAGACAGTAATCCAAAAGAGAGATTCTTTTTAAGAAAGATGAAATCCTTTTTTAAGGATGGGGGAGTTATATACATATATATATATATATATATATATATATATATATATATATATATATATATATATATATATATATATCAACATATTAGAATTATCTAGTAGATGATTTCATTCTATTGTTCTCTAATCTTAAGCTTAGCTTGAATTTCCTTTGTTTATGATAAGTTATATGAAGAGTAAGAGTGTTATGTAAATAAGAGTTAGTTAGTAAGCTGCTTCCGTATGCTATAATATGATCCAAGTAATTCCTTTTATGGTAGATTGCGTTCTTCTTCGCTTGAGTCTTCCTTCGGATTATATATATATATATATATATATATATATATATATATATATATATATATATATATATATATATATATATATATATATATATATATATATATATATATATATATATATATATATATATATATATATATATATATATATATATATATATATATATATATATATATATATATATATATATACAGGTTGGTGAACGGAACTCTCGAACATAGGAATTTAACATGTAAAATCACAATTTTGTAATTTCCTGCTTCCCTAATTATTTTCAGAAAATAAGCTTCAAATAAAAGTTTTAGGGAATAAAATTCTGCATCTACTACAATAAACAAAATTAATTTTGCATCCTTCGTAACGGCACAAATTTGATCTGAAAATAACGAATTAGCCTGAAAACTATTGATAGCCATGAACTAAAACAAAATTAAACAAATGTTTATTGTTTTATCTGTCAAAATAAATGACATAATAAATAAAGAAATTATTTTGACAGCTTAAACGTCATACATTTGTTTAATTTTGTTTCAATTCCATGGCTATCGATAGTTTTGAGGCTATTTTTGTCATTTTCAGATCTAATTTGTGCCGTTACGAAGCATGCAAAGTTTATTTTGTTTATTGGCTAAGATGCAGAATTTTAAGCCCTAAAACTTTAATTCGAAGCTTTTTTGCTTAAAATAATTAGGGAAGCAGGAAATTACAAAATTGTGATTTTACATGTTAAATCCCTATGTTCGAGATTTCCGTTCACCACCCTGTATATATATATATATATATATATATATATATATATATATATATATATATATATATATATATATAATAAATTAATAGGCATAAATAGTTTTACTTAAATTACTTATATATATATATATATTTAAATATATATATATATATATATATATATATATATATATATATATATATATATATATATATATATATATATATATATATATATATATATATAGAGGGCAATATTTGTCAAACCAGCCACCCCCCGCGAACATTTCAATGTTAGACATAAAAGGTCTATAAAGGGCTAAAAATTTTCCTTGGACTATCTACTTTTTGATGCCATCTGGTGTTTTTTGAAATTCCAAAATGGCGGCCTAAAAATAGCCCATGTATCAGGAGCAGACATAAAAAAATTCGCAAATAAGATGGGTAATTGATTTTAAACTTATTGCTTAAGAGTTTTTGAGTCACTAATTACGAATCTGTTATCAAAATTTCAGAATTTCAAAATGGCGGTTATAAAATGGCGACCACAAATATAAAAATACTTGAAAACTATAGAATTTATCTAAAATTTGTTACTCAGGGGTTTTTGGTGTCGCTGATTATAAATTCATTTTCAAAATATACGTTTACATGTGTGGTTATTAGAAGTAATTTAAGTAAAACTATTTGTCTATTAATTTATTTACAAAACATTATCTATTTATTTATACTATATGTCAATAGTAACAAGTATATTTATTTATTATTGTAATTTATTTATTTATTTTTTTTATTTCTATTTTCCTTTATAGTTAAGGATAAGTTTGGTAAGCTACCTTAACTTCTATTCAATTACCGAGATAACTCTTCTTTTTATTATCTTTTGTTTAAATGAGGAATAACTGGGCAAAATTTGATGAATGTAAGTTTGGTACGTGGAATGTTAGGAATATAACTGGTAAAGGAAATGAATCGATGCATGTAATGTGAGTGTATAATGTTGATGTTTTGTATGTCAGTGAGACTAAAAGGAAAGGATGTAGTGAGGAAGAGGTGGATGGAATGTTTTGCTTGTGGTCGGGTGTTGCTGAGAATGAACACGCGAAGCATGGTGTGGGTGTACTTGTTAGTGAACGAATGAAAGAGAATATGGTTGTACTTCATCGAAAATTCTTTGGCTGAGATTGAAGGTAGGCTTTCATAGAATCTTAGTTGTGTCAGTTTATGGCCCAACCGAAACCGAAAATGATCTTGAAAAAGATAGATTTTGGAATTTGTTAGATAGTGTTAATGATTCATGTGATTCAGGTGAAAAAGTTATTGTATGTGGTGATTTAAATGGCTGGGTGGGAATGAAGAGAAGCATGTCTGGGAATGTATTGGGTAAGTTTGGTGAGGCAAGAGTGAATGAAAATTGTAGGAAAATAGTTTCTTTCTGCTTCGAGCGAGATCTCTTTGTTTCCAAATCTGTCTTCAAACATAAACTAGCTCATTTGTATACATGGGAGAATGTTAGTGAAAATAGACGGAGTATGTTTGTTTTTATTTTGTATGATGAACGATTGAGAACTTTAATTGTAGATACGCGTGTGAAGCGTGTGTACGAATGACCATTATTTGAAGATGTTAGAGATTTGTTTGTTGAGAAAATAAATGAATCTTTGCCTGTATGTGAGCTTAATTTTTAATTCATTATTAATGATGTTTGGTTGAAATTTAAGGATACATTTTTTAAATGTGCAAAAGAAGTTTGTGGTGAATGTAGTTTAGGCTCTTGTCCAAAGAATGCATGGTGGAATGAAGAAGTAAAAGAGGCGGTTGAGGTGAAAAAGAGAGCATATTGGCGATTTCTAAATGTGAAAAATGTGCCTAGAAGTTTACGTGATGAAAGCTTGCTGGAATACAAGAGGTTAAATAAATGTGCTAAGAGAGTAGTGAGAGAAAGCAAGGCTCGTTTTGATAATTTGATGAGCGAAAGATTGACTAATGATTTTAGTATGAATAAAAAAATGTTTTGGTTGAGAGTGAAGAGATTTAAAGGTGATAATGTAAGGGCAGTGAAAGCGATTGAGAGTGCGGATGATGAGTTATTGTGGAATGAATCAGATGTTACTAATAGATGGTGTGAGTACTTTAGGACTTTATATGGTAGCATTAATATACCGAATGGTTGTAGTGAAAATGTTCGAGAAAATGTTAGTGATGATGAATGGGATATAGATGAGAGTGATGTTAGATTTGCATTGATGCGTCTGAAGAATGGTAAGGCTCCCGGTTTGGATAGTATATCGAATGAGATGTTGATGTATGGAGGCGAGAGATTATTTGACTGGTTAGTTTATTTGTTTAGATTTTGTTTAAAACGGAGTGTGGCTCCTGATGATTGGAAACGTGCGATCATTTGTCCTTTATTTAAAGGTAAAGGTAGTTCGAGGGAATGTACTAATTTTCGTGTGATAAGTTTGCTGAGTGTGGTAGGGAAGTTGTACGGGAAAATTCTTATTTATAAGGTTCGTACCTTAACAATCTCCAAGTTAAGCGATTTGCAAGGTGGTTTTTTGCCTGAGGGAAGGTGTGTGGATCAATTGTTTTCACTTCGTATGATTGTTGAAAAGTCACTTGCTAAGAACAAGACGGTGTTCTGTGGCTTTCTCGATCTTAAAAAAGCATATGATAGGATTCATCGCGAGACATTATGGTATGTACTTCTACAGTACGGTATAAATGGTAATTTGTTGGGGGCAATTCGTGCGCTGTATGAAGGTAGTGAGGCTGCGGTGACAGTTAATGGTGGATTGAGTGATTGGTTTTGTATAGATATTGGCGTGAAACAAGGTTGTGTATGTCTCCGTGGCTCTTTAATTTATACATGGATGTGTTGTTCCGAACGGCGTTAAATGGGGTGGGTGGTGTACATATTGCTGGTAGTGTTGTGCCTGCGTCAGCGTATGCGGATGATATATCATCACGCCTTCTACCCATTACTGGGTGTGGCACTCTGCCGAAGCAGATCTCGGTAAGTGATATATTTTGCGCATGAAGTGCGGTTACTAATCGTCAAATCACGGTCCCCAAAGATGTAAGTGGTGGCAGGGGTAGTTTTTGAAATTATTAAAATTGTTTATCGCCTGTGGAAATCGAACCAGGGTTCTCAGGATCCACAGGCCGACTTCATACCAGATATTTTGAAAAAAAACCATCTCGATCTACTTTTATATAATAACAAATGTGTTAATGTGTAACAAGTCAAAGTCAGCACATTCTTAGTGAATACAATGAAGTAAAGTAGAGCATGATGTAATGAGGTCAGGTATTCTAAATAGTATTGTTTGACGTAAGTAGCTAACTATTTGCTGACTTAGTACTTTTGTAATTAGATATATAGTAGCGTTAGGTCAGTTATAGAGACACTCAGTATAGTCGATAGTCAGATAGTCAATACGAGAGTTCAGTAGGAACTCGACAACTCCAACCATGTAGTAAGTGTGAATAAATCTTTGTTATTTGTTGAACCAAATTGTAAGTACAAACTTATTTACAACAACCCTAGTACTTGTCCTTTCTCCGGTCTGACAAGAACCCATATAAATTATTTGTTAATTCTCCTTACAAATGGAAAGAAAAAATGTTGGAATGTTCTGCTACATTTTTATCGTCTAATTCGTAATCAGTAACCCTCAGATAAATAGAAGAAGATTTTTAAAAAATGTAAAAAATACGAATTGTAATTTCTCATTCTCACGGAATTTTTAATAAAATGTTTCGTAATTATTTTTTAACGTCATATTCGAATTCAGCAACTTCATAAACCTTTAAAGTAGAAGAAATTCTAAAGGGGGGTATGCTATGAAAAAAACGAATTGGTCAAAGTAATTTATAACCCTGTGATGAGTATCTTTGGAGGTCGCTACTATCATCGATACATTTATTGTATAGAGTTGATTTTACAAAAAAGACGGATTATTTGAATTTATGAAATAATAAGACGCTGTGTAATTATTTTCAGTTATAAAAATAGTATGTCAAAAGAATAAAATTTATGTTAATAATAAATAAATACATTGATAATAAATTTGCATAAATGCGTATACTGAGACTATATATTTCACTTTCACGTCAAAGTAGAGCCACGCCATTCGTTATATACCCGATTGGGTGGAGTTAAAGTGCATTCCAGCCACGGTGTTACTTTGGTTTGTCGCGTTCTATATACAATATTTATTTTAATAATATTAAAAAATTATATATTTCAGGTAGATACAAGTACAATACTTTCGAATATTTATAATATTTTCCTATGTTAAAATTATGAACTTTCTTTTCTTTTCTTGTCATCCTTTCTCACGAGTTCAGTAATTGTCGTTTTCTTAACCACGATATAATATGTGGTTGGGATTAAACATCGTAGTTGGAGGACCAGTATTTGAAATAAATATTAACTGTGAAATATACGAAACTGTAAGTACCGAGCGCAAATCAGTAAAAGTTACAGAACATAATTTGTTATGCAAACCTCGGAATTGAGCTCGCTCAGTTTTCATGTTACCATTATTAAAATTTTTAAAATTTTGTCGTTGCACTTCTTTGTAAATTTTTTTTAACCCCGTATCTGCTCTATTTCTCTTACCGTTCCTGCGTAGCGCACTGTACCGATATATATATATATATATATATATATATATATATATATATATATATATATATATATATATATATATATATTGTGACGAAGCGTACTTGTCACACTGATTTTCGGCTCAGAATCCGCGGTTTTCATACGCGAGTCACGGAATCGCGAATAGCGCGCGAACGCAGGACCGTACTCGCGCGCCGTGTTCGCCGCGGACACAATGCTATCCATCTCACCCGATTTCCTAATTTTGAACCAAATCCAAACTCCCGTGATCCAGTTTCCAAATTCAACCAAATCTCCCTATCCTTTAGCATTGTGCGAGCCGCCGACAACATCCTAGGACCGGATTAATTAAAATAACAGTATATAAACCGGGCCCTCAGCCATCTAAAGACAGTCAGTTCATCCGTCTTCGAGTGTGCGAACCTCAAAGAACCACAATGAATTTGGTTTCGAAACAAAACGTCGAATTGACAAGTTTTATAATTTATACAGGTGAACTCAACCATATTTGATCTCAATAATAATATACAGTAAAACCAAGCAAATTTTGTCTACGGCAAAGTTCAATTTAGAAAAACCAGATAACTCGAATTAAAATCATTTGGGCACTCCTAAATTTTCTATCGATAATTTAAACCTTCAAAACCAGTCATATTTGGTATATCATGAAAGTTCTTTTAAAGGGTACGTGTGCAAAACTAAAATATTTTCGATCGGCAATAGTTTTAGTGAAAGGCCTATCGTGTTTGGTATCAAATGAAAGGTTATTTAAAGGGCTCGAGTACAAAATTGATTTTTTTCCATCGGTAACTGTTTTTGTGAGAGTGCATTAAAACCCATCGTGTTTGGTATCATATAAAAGGGTTTTTGAAGGGCTCACGTGCAGAATTGGAATTTTTTCGTTCGGCAATTGTTTTAGTGAAAATAATTAAAAACCTATCGTATTTGGTATCAAATGGAAGGCCTTTGAAAGGGCTTGCGTATAAAATGTATCACTTTTAGATCGTCAATTGTTTTTGTGAAAGTACTCCCAAACTTATCGTATTTGGTATCAAATGAAAGGTCTTTTGAACGGCTTGCGTACAAAATTTAATAATTTTCGATCGTCAATTGTTTTAGTGAAAGAGCTTAAAAAATATAGTGTTTGGTATGAAAGGTTTTTTGAAGGGCTCGCGTGAAAAATTGATTCTTTTCGATCGTCAGTTGTTTTATTGAAAGTGTTTCAAAACATATTGTGTTTGGTATCAAATGAAAAGTTTTCTGAAGGGCTCGCGTGAAAAATAGTTTTTTTTTTCGACAGATAATTGTTTTAGTGAAAGTGCATCAAAACGAATTCTGTTTGGTACGCATGGAATTTTCTGATAGAATTATTTCAATTTCTAGATAAGTTAGAGAAATTTTGAAAATTGATTTAGGCATTAAATATGTTATGAATTAATAAATGATTGCACAGCAGAACTTTAGTTAACTTGGATTTATTTAAGACAGAGAAAAATTACTACAGACCACATAACCAAAACAATAATCAACTTGGTTAGTAGGTAGTGCCAACTTAGCATTTAATAACTAAAAAAAATATTGGTATTGCCATAATTCAATACCCCCTCTCAAAACCAATATTTTTAACGAACAAAAGAACACACATTAGCACACATTAAAAAATTAGAACACTCCTACAGTACAGAAATTTTAAATGTTTGACAATTAGATCTTTACTTAACGCTTTCGTTAAAATATCAGCTGGCTGATCGGCAGTTTTTATATACTTTAGACAAACTTTAGTACAATTACACAAATCTTTAATAAAATGATAACGAATATCAACATGTTTAAGTCTTTTCAGAGACTCTGTATTTGCACTGAATATAGCTGACTGGTTGTCACAAAAAATATTTACCGGACAAACATTATCATAACCAAAATCACTTAGTAAAGTTACTAGCCAACAAGCCTCGCTTGCTGCCATACTCAAGGCAACATACTCCGATTCAGTTGAGGATAGGCTAACTGATGACTGCTTCTTTGAGCACCACTGGATTAAGCAGTTGAAATATTTAAACATAAATCCAGATGTGGATTTTCTGTCTGCCACATCCCCAGCCCAATCAGAATCACAAAAACCTTCTAGATTTTTATTATTATCACACTTAAAAACAATTTTAAAATCAACTATATGCTTAACATATCGTAGTATACGTTTTAGAGCTACAAGTAACACATCACTTGCATGCTTCTGATACCTACTTAATAAAGATACTGGAAAACATAAGTCTGGCCGAGTGCCTGACACCGCATACATTAAACTTCCAATAATTTGTCTACACAACTTTTCAGTATCTTTATCAGGCACACATTCTTTAGAAAACATTTTAGTATTAAGGTTAACATCCATTGGAGTAGACATGGGCTTACAATTCTCCATATTATATTTTATAAGTACATTCTTTAAATATTTACTTTGGTCTAATTCAGTAACACCGGTTTCTAAATTTTGTTTAACATTAATACCCAAGAACTCATACATTAATCCCAAATCTTTCATTTGAAATTGTTCATTTAACACCTTTTTAAATTTCAAAATAAAACTCTCATTTGTGCCACAAATCAATAGATCATCCACATACAATAAAACAAAAGTATTATCACAATCAGTTTTCCTCACATAAAGACATGAATCGCCCTTTGCCCTTACAAAACCTTCCTTCGTTATTACAGAGTTAAATTTTAAGTGCCAACATTTTGGAGAACTTTTGAGACCATACAACGACTTATTTAATTTAACAATATTGTTATTTCCCTGGTAAGCACCCTTTGGTAAACTAATATAAACATCTCCATCTATTTCCCCATACAAAAATGCTGCAGTCACATCCATTTGATAAACAGGTAGATTTAATTTCGTTGCAATTACCATGAACACTCTAAACGTAGATAATTTAGCTACAGGTGAATAAAACTCGTTAAAATCTATAGTCTTGCTCAAAACCTCTTGCAACCAATCTAGCCTTATATTGCTTTGTATCTCCTGACCCTTTAAACTTAAAAACCCACTTACTGCTAATTACATTATCAGTTATTTTATCAATACAATAATCCCAAGTGTTGTTTGAATACAAGTTTTGTAACTCACAGTTTATTGCCTCACGCCATCTATTGGCGTCACTCCCCTTCATGGCTTCTTCGTACGTCACTGGCTCAACACTCTCACTGTTCACAAGGTTGCACTTGTAGAATGATGTTTGTTTACGAACACGTTTGTCTTTTCGAATAGCAATGGGTTCCACTGTCTCACTTACACTATAATCTTCTTCGTCACTGCATGGCAAACAATCCGGCTCGTAGTAGCTTAAGGATGTCACCGATTCCTCCATGTTATCAACACTGGTCTCTCCAGGGGTAGCCTGTCCTTCAGGACAGCTTTCAGTGATGTCAGCAGGCTCATTCTCTAAGTTGAGTCTAACACATGTCTCGCTCGATGTTTCAACGCTCTGGTCCAAGAACACCACATCCCGTTTTGTCTCTACGGTGTTATATTGCGGGAAATATACACGAAACCCTTTGACATTTTCTCCATATCCAACCAATACTCCTTTTTCTCCTTTAAAGTCCCACTTCTTCCTTTTTTCCTTCGGTATATGGACGTATACTGCTGTACCAAATATCTTTAGGGTATGAATGTTAAAACTCCTTCCCGTCCATACTTCAAATGGTGATTTTCCATTCTCACTGCTCTTTCCGGTTCTATTTAACACAAATGCAGCTGTGTTAACTGCTTCTGCCCATAACCTTTTAGGTAGCTTCCTAGCATGTAGTAACGTCCTTGCTGCTTCCACCAAAGTCCTGTTTTCCCGTTCAGCTTTACCATTTTGTTCAGGTGTATACACCACAGTAGTTTGGTGTCTTATACCATGCTTTGAGAAGAGCTCTCTTACCTCTTTGTTGACAAATTCAAGGCCATTGTCAGACCGAAAGACCTTTATTTTGTTTCCAGTCTCATTATGTGTTCTCTCTATAAAATTCTCTAGACAATTCTTAATCTCGTGCTTGGCCGTCACAAAATAAACTGATCTGTAGTTCGAGTAGTCGTCTTTTAGCAAAACAAAATACCGCGAACCACCAACAGACACCTCTTCCATCGGGCCACACGTATCTGCGTGTATTAGCTCATACACCTTGTTGCTCTTGGATTCGCTTCTTGGGAAAGGTAAACGATGTATTTTCGCCGCTAAACAGCTCTCGCATTTTTCAACCGATGTTTGGGTGGCACTGATGTTATTTATCTGCAGAACCTTCTTGACATGATCGAAATTTTGATGAGCCAATTTTTGATGCCACACGTTTAAATCATACTGCGCCACATTTGCAACTGACGCCGTTTCGTATTTATAACGAAATTCCAGGTAATACGAATTCTCAATCCTTTTTGCAACAGCACAAACTTTATTGTTTTTGTAGAATTTGCACTGACTGTCATTCGCTACCAAAACATAACCTCTATCGGCGGCTCGATTGACCGAGAACAGATTGGTCTTTAGTTCAGGAACGAACAATACGTTCTCTATGGTCGTTTCAATCCATTCACTCCCGTTGAAAACCAGTGCTGCCAACTTTCCGCGACCAATCACACTGATTTTGTCGCCATTTCCAATAATCACAGATTGCTGTGAATTATTACTCGTAAATGATGTAAACAAATTACGATCGCGGCACATATGCTCACTTGCCCCCGAGTCCACTAACCACTTTGACTCTTGGTATTCTTCCGCAATGTTCGACACTATAAACGCATTACTTTGCTTCACATTATTGTTACTGTTCATTTTACTTTTTCTAAAACGACATTGCGATTTATAATGTCCGTACTTGCCACAGTAAAAACAGTTGTTATTGTTCGCACTTTCACTGTTATTCTTACTAGTTTTGCAATGCCTAGCAATATGTCCAAGTTTACCGCATTTAAAGCACTTTACGTTATTCTTATTCTTGGCATAAAGTGCAGATGAAGTACTTCTTTCCAAGTCCGATTGTACTCCATCTTTCTCTTTCACTCTCTCTTCTTCGATAAGCAACCTGGCCACCAGATTATTCATTGTTTGCTTGTCATCTGGGGCAGATTCTCATGCAGAAACAAAATGCTTATACCTTTCTGGCAGAGACATCAACACCTTGGTTATAACGAATTTATCCGAAAGCTCTTCCCCCATTTGTTTGAGTTGGTTTTGCAATTCTTGTATTTTCGATAAGAATATGGACATCGAGACCCCCTCTTCGAACTTATATTGAAAGAAGCGCTGTTGAACTATGTGAACGGATGTTTCGGACTTCTGTTGGAAAACACTTAGAAGCTTACGCCACATTTCAGCTGAAGTGGAACATGTGATAACGTGTATCATGACTTCCTCGCTCATTCTTGTCACGAGTAAAGTTTGGGCCTTAGCATCCTTGCTTTCCCACTGTAGCTTATCATCAGCGACACTTGGTTTTACACACCGTCCTTCAACGATGTCGAGCCATCCATTACCGCGTAGTAGAACCACGGTCTGGAACTTCCAAACGTTCCAATTCTTTAATCCTTCTAGTTTCATCACATTGCTGTTATTAATTCCTTCCATCTTGTAGGATGCCTTCCTTCCTTGTAAAGAGAAACAAGTATTTCTTTCCCAACGACGAATTTTTTCAAAAATGTTCGTGGTATTTAACCTCACTTTTCTCTGCGCCGGTACTTCGTGATATTTTTTTTTTTTTTTTTCGAAAATTAATTTACAAAACAGGTGACCGTGTGTCTGGGCCCATAACCTGTTATGAATTAATAAATGATTGCACAGCAGAACTTTAGTTAACTTGGATTTATTTAAGACAGAGAAAAATTACTACAGACCACATAACCAAAACAAAAATCAACTTGGTTAGTAGGTATTGCCAACTTAGCATTTAATAACTAAAAAAAATATTGGTATTGCCATAATTCAATAAAATAATTGAGAATACATGTTTTAAACTGTTTTCAACTGATTTTATTTGAAGAAAAAATGTCAGTTAATTTTATAAGTATATAGTGAAACAAAGCATAATTTGTCCGCAGTAATAATATACAGTAAAAATAAATAAAAAATTGACCGCAGCATGCTAAAATACAAACAAAGGTAACTCGAAAAAACGATGTCGGAAATAATATTCCAGCTATTTCCAACAGTTTTTCAAAAAAGTTTAAAGAAAATTTTCAATTGATTTCATGTATATATAAATATAAATGTGGAATGTCATCAGAAATGACGTCCGAAGGATTTTAAATAAATAGCAAAATGTATTCAGATGAAATTAAAAAAGTTGAAATTTTACGATAGGCAATTGTTTCAAATTTAAAGTATTCCAAATCATAACTTGTTTGGTCTCATTTGTATGGTCTTTAGAAGAACTTTCAGATGAAATAAAAAATATATATTTTACGACCGTCAATTATTTTAAACAGAAAGTATTTTGAATCATACCGTGATTAGTGATATATGAATGGGGTTTAGAAGAACTTTCAGATAGAATAAAAAAAGTTGAAATTTTACGACCCTCAATTGTTTCAAACATAAATTATTCCGAATCATACCATCTTTGGTGTCATATTGAAGAGCATTAAAAGAACTTTCAGATGGAATAAAAAAAGTTAAAATTTTACGACAGGCATTTGTTTCAAACTTAAAGTATTCCGAAAATTAACATATTTGATGTCATATGAAATGGCTTTAGAAAACTTTCAGATGAAATAAAAAGAGTTGAAATTTTATAATAGTGAATTGTTTCTAACATAAAGTATTTTGAATCATACTGTGTCGGGTGTCATATGAAAGGGCTTTAGAAGACCTTTCCGATGAAACAAAAAAGTTAAATTTTACGATCCTCAATTGTTTCAAACATATATTATTCCGAATCATGCCTTCTTTGCTGTCATCTGAAAGGGCTTTAGAAGAACTTTCAGATGAAATAAAAAAAAGTTAGTTTAGCAAAATGTTTTCGGAAATAAAAAACATATTTTATTGAAATCTTACGACAGTCAATTGTTTTAAACTTAAAGTATTTCGAATCATATCGTGTTTGATATCATATGAAAGGGCTTTAAAAAAACTTTCAGACGAAATAAAAAAATTTGAACATTGCGACCGTCAATTGTTTTAAGTTTGAAGTATTCGGAATAATGCCGTGTTTAATGTCATATGAAAGAGTTTTGAAAGAATTTACGATGTCAATTGTTTCAAATTTAAAGTTTCGCGAATCATATCGCGTTTGATATCAAATAGAAGGTTTTTTAAAGGGCTCGCATGCAAAATTGACTATTTCGATCCGCAATTGTTTTAGTGAAAGTGCTTCAAAACATATTGTGTTTGGAATGAAATGAAAGGTCACTTAACGGGCTTGCAGAATAATTGAAATATTTTCGTTTGTCAATTGTTTTAGTGTTTGATATCAAATGGAAAGTCTTTTGAAGAACTCGCGTACAGCATTAAATTTTATTCGATCGACAATTGTTTTAATGAAAGTGCTTCAAAACCTATCGGGTTTGCTATCAAATAAAAGGTCTTTTGAAGGGCTTGCGTACAAAACTTAATACATTTCAATCGTCAATTATTTTACTAAAAGTGTTTCAACTCCCATCGTGTTTGGTTTCAAATGAAAGGTATTTTATAGGACACGCGTATTAAATGAATTATTATTTTTTGATCGTCTATTGTTTTAGTAATGGTGTCAAAAGCTATCATATTTGATATTAAATGACATGCCTTTTGAAGGGTTCAAATATAAAATTGGTATTTTTTTCGACCGAGAATTGTTTTAGTGAAAATGCTTCAAAACCAATCATGTTTGATATCAAATAAAGTGTCTTTTGAAGAACTCGCGTCCAAAATTAAATACTTTTAGATCGGTAATTGTTTGAGTGAAAGTGCTTCAAAACCTATTGTGTTTGGTGTGATCTGAAAGGTCTTTTTAAGTATTAGCTTACAAAATGTAATACTTTTCGATAGTCAATTGTTTTAGTGAAAGTGTTTCAAAATCTATCGTGTTTGTTTTCAAATGAAAGGTCTTTTAAAGAGCACGGGTGTTAAATTAATTTTTTTTTATCGTCCATTGGTTTAGTAAAGGTGTTTCAAAACCTATCATATTTGGTATTAAATTACAGGCCTTTGAAGGGCTCGAATATAAAATTGGTATTTTTTTCGAACGAGAATTGTTTTAGTGAAAGTGCTTTAAAACCATTCATGTTTGATATAAAATGAAAGGTCTTTTGAAGAGCTCGCGTACAAAATTAAATACTTTCAGATCTTCAATTGTTTTCGTGAAAGTGTTTTAAAACTTATCGTGTTTGGTATCAAATGAAATGTCTTTTAAAGGGCACGCGAATTAAATTGATTTTTTGAGCGGCATTTGTTTTAGTGATACAGATTTAAAACTTATTGTGTTTGACAATTAATAGATCTTTGTATGAATAAACGTACAGAATTGAAAAGTTTTAGATTGGAATTACTTCAGTTTATATTTTGTCAATTGTCATACAGAAGTGAACCTTACTTCAGAGTCCGTGGAGCCTAGCGTGAGGCCTGGCAAAGCCAGGCCGACCGCTAGTCCAATATACTAAAAGAGTAAGAGGTATATTTGTATATCAGTATATTTGTATAGATTCAACACGGTCAATTGCTCATCTCTACAGCCTAGACGGTTTGTCCGATTAATTTGAAATTTTTTTTATTTGATAGAGGGCAATCATGGGGGGGTGCCTTTTGTTAGTCTTAGATTTTTCGTACACATGATGTGCGAGAAAACTTGAAAAAACATGCGTTTTTGGGGCAAAATCAACTAAGAGTGTGGAGGCTTTGAAATTTTTAAGAAGAAGATCTACTGTCACTTTGACGTTTGTCAGTGGACATGTCGCATTTTTAATTATAAATTACGTAAATATGAAATTTCTGCGAGTAGTTTTGAAATATTTTACACATATTGGGGAAATGAGGAGACGTTTTTATTATAATTACACATTTAAAATATGTATATTTAAAAAGTAAATTTTTGACAGTTCACTGTGAAGTTGGTTTAAACGTCAAATTGACAAGTTATATAAAGTATACAGGTAAACCAAACCAAAATTGTCGTCGGTAAAAATATATAGTAAAACTAAGCAAATATTGTTCACGGCAATGTACATTAAATACAATTTTATTAGTATTTATTTAAATTTATTATCAAAATTCGAAATTTATCGTATATGGTATCTAAACTCAAAACACAACTACATTGTAAAGAGTTACGGCAAGAGTTCCGCAGCAGCGTATTAATTATAACTTAAAACATTTCCCAAATAAAAATGAGTGATATCATTTGTAAGCAAGAAATAAATTTTGATAAAAGAAAACGTCACGAACGTAATAAATTAAAATAAAATCGGACAAAATACTAAATTAAATATATTTTTTTAAACTATCATGATTAAGTTATTGTTTCAGTAATATCTATCCCATCAAACCGTAACCATCTCAAATTGCATTGGTTGACAAGGTATCAAACGTGCACAACTTGAAATTAGTTAGTTTTGTTAAATACAGAAATAAAGGGTATGATACAATAAAAAGCCTAAACAAATTTTAATAAAACAAAATTGGCGTGTCCATTTATAATTAACAAATCTTTTCTTTATATTTCGAACATAATCAGTCCACTAATGTTAGGTAATAATACGTTAGATAAGAGGACTCGACGTCACTGTTACATACATTTTATTCTAAATGTTCTGTAAAAAATGGACACGCCAATTTTGTTTTATTAAAATTTGTTTAGGCTTTTTATTGTATCATACCCTTTATTTCTGTATTTAACAAAACTAACTAATTTCAAGTTGTGCACGTTTGATACCTTGTCAACCAATGCAATTTGAGATGGTTACGGTTTGATGGGATAGATATTACTGAAACAATAACTTAATCATGATAGTTTAAAAAAATATATTTAATTTAGTATTTTGTCCGATTTTATTTTAATTTATTACGTTCGTGACGTTTTCATTTATCAAAATTTATTTCTTGCTTACAAATGATATCACTCATTTTTATTTGGGAAATGTTTTAAGTTATAATTAATACGCTGCTGCGGAACTCTTGCCGTAACTCTTTACAATGTAGTTGTGTTTTGAGTTTAGATATCATTTATTTTTGTTGATACAAAAAATATTTATAGTGTAGTGTTGTCCAATATTACTAAGTAAACATTTTTGGAATTTCTCGGCCAACCTTTTTTGGCAATTGTAAAATCATTTGCTTCTATCCAAGATTTATTAATTAAATTAAAATTAAATTTCAATTTTTGTCATATGAATGACTTTAAAGTACAGTGACAATGATATATTTTTTTAATAAGTTGAAAGGATAATGATTTATTGTAATTGTGGATTACTAGGCTTTTCAATATACGAGTAAATCTTTATTTAAACGACGACGTTTCGACACTGATTAGTATCATTATCAAGCCTTGTTATAAGTTTAAATTTACATGATAATATAATATTTTACAACCGTAAGGTTGAAGTAAAAATTTTGAATTTCAATTTGTTAGACAACAGTATCAAGTATCATCCGTAGAGTTGCAGAAGCTGTTGCTGAGTTAGCGCTGGAATACATACTATTTCCATCAACTCCCGATCAAATAAAAGACACTCAAAATTATTTCTATGCCATTCCTTCATTTTCCAGAGTTGTAGGTGTAATTGGTTTGTTACATAAAAAATCCACAGATCAATTCGATACCACTGAGCCACGTACCCCATTAATATATGTAAGTAACGATTATTTTATTTTCACCTGGTAAAAATGATGCTGAAATATACCGTAATAGGAAAGGCTATTTTTCTATTAACGTGCAGACAGTAGGCAACGTTAATTACGGGATAATTACTTCAGTAGCACGTTGGCCAGGCTCAATACACGATTCCACAATTTTTAATGACAGTATATTAAGAAATTTTGAAAATAACATGTATCCTAATTCAATATTGTTAGGTAAGTTTAGTTGCTTTTGTCCATTCTTTAATATTTTCTGAAGCATCTTTAGTAATTCCTGTTGCAGAATGTTGCTACTTGTTTCTTGCATCATATTTCCAGTCAAAGTATTATTATGTGGTTCTTCATTATTTATATGTTGATCCATATAATTCGCAGCATTGTCAGAATCAAATTGATTTTGCAATCCATAACCGATTTTTTCATTCAACAAGGATAATGTTAAATCAAATGCTGAGTCCGAAACTTCCACTGTGCTTTCTAGAGAACCAGATCCTGTTTTTTCTTTATCTACAGCATTCTTTTTAGTTTTTTTTTTTTTAATATTATTAAAATAAGTTTTTAGTTGATCTGCAGATCGATATACACCTTAAAACAAATCGATATTTTAAAATTGTGTGGTATTAATTAAAAATTGTTATATTAACCAGTAGGAGATATTGCATTGAAATTTTTCTCAATATTTTACCACGCTGTCCCTTTATATATATCCATGTGGTATGATCAGTTTTTTTATTTAAAATTATGGATTTGTATGATTCAATAATGTTTAATAATGTCATTTTTTTCATTGGTATAATTTGGTTGGCTTGATCTTTTTTTAGCCATCTATAAAAATATCTAAATTAATAAAACATATATTTTACATTATAGTTATTTTTGACTTACCATTATCAAAATATTTCTAATTTATAACTTAAATAACATAACAAGAAAATATGATGAAACTTACGATTCTGACAGCTATTATGTAAATAACCTACAAGTAAAATCCGCGACTGACAGTGTAAATCACTATATTCTACTAAATGTCACTAGAATTCACATGAATTTTTTTTAGTCATAAAATAATTAGTTCTAATATCCTAGTATTAACTAACAATGACCTAAAATTAATCTGTGCAACGAAAATAAAATTTAAGCAGTAGTTACGCTAAACTCACTCTTGACATTTAAAAGACCCGTCAGGTGCTGCCCTCCGCGGCGACTTTTTGTGATGGACAAAATCTGAAGACAAGCGAATTTGACAAAAACGGTTCCACGAAAATCATTGAAAAAACATATAAAAACAACCGGACTCGCATGGTGACCTAGCTAATATGTTATGTGTGTATCAAAACGACTTGAAAATACCGGGAACACACTTGAAAACCGAACGCAAGTAATACTTTCGGTTTGACGATTCAGGTTAGGTCTAATGTTAACTGTTAATAAGTAGTTCGGTCAGTTTTGACTCTTGCTATTTTGACTCTTGCCGTCGTCGTGTCGACCGAACGACTTGATAATACGAAAGTTTAGAAGGTCACGCATGTAGAAATGAGATTTTTTCAATCAGTAATAGTTTTAGTGAAAGTACTTCAAAACCTATGATGTTTGGTGTCAAATAAAAGGTCCTTTGAAGGGCTCGCATGCAGTATTAAATTTTTTACGATGGGCAATTGTTTTAGTTAAAGTACTTCAAAACATATCGTGTTTAGCATCAAATGAAAGATATTTTGAAGGGCTCGCGTACAAAATTAAATATTATTCGATCGGCAATTGTTTTAGTACGAGTGCATCAAAACCTATCGTGTTTGGTATCAAATGAAAGTTCTTTTATAGGGCTCGCGTACAAACTAAATATGATTCAATCGGCAATTGTTTTAGTAAGAGTGCTTCAAAACATATCGTGTTTGGTATCAAATGAAAGGTCTTGTGAAGGGCTCGCGTGCAAAATTAAATATTATTCGATCGGCAATTGTTTTAGTAAAAATGCATCAAAACCTATCGTGTTTGGTATCAAATGAAAGGTCTATTGAAGGGCTTGCATAGAACATTAAATATTATTCGATCGGCAATTGTTTTAGTAAAAACTCATCAAAACCTATCGTGTTTGGTATCAAATGAAAGATCTATTAGAAGGACTCGCGTAGAAAATTAAATATTGTTCGATCGGCAATTGTTTTAGTAAAAATACATCAAATCTATCATGTTTGGTATCAAATGAAAGGTCTATTGAAGGGCACCTGTAGAAAATTAAATATTATTCGATCGGCAATTGTTTTAGTAAAAATGCATCAAAACCTATCGTGTTTGGTATCAAATGAAAGGTCTATTGAAGGGCACGCGTAGAAAATTAAATATTATTCGATCGGCAATTGTTTTAGTAAAAATGCATCAAAACCTATCGTGTTTGGTATCCAATGAAAGGTTTATTGAAGGGCTCGCGTAGAAAATTAAATATTATTCGATCGGCAATTGTTTCAGTCAAAACGTTTTAAAACCTATCGTGTTTGGTATCAAATGAAAGGTCTATTGAAGGGCACGCGTAGAAAATTAAATATTATTCGATCGGTAATTGTTTTAGTAAAAATGCATCAAAACCTATCGTGTTTGGTATCAAATGAAAGATCTTTTAAAGGGCTCGCGTAGAAAATTAAATATTATTCGATCGGCAATTGTTTTAGTAAAAATGCATCAAAACCTATCGTGTTTGGTATCAAATGAAAGGTCTATTAAAGGGCACGCGTAGAAAATTAAATATTATTCGATCGGCAATTGTTTTAGTAAAAATGCATCAAAACCTATCGTGTTTGGTATCAAATGAAAGGTCTATTGAAGGGCTCGCGTAGAAAATTAAATTTTATTCGATCGGCAATTGTTTCAGTAAAAACGCATTAAAACCTATCGTGTTTGGTATCAAATGAAAGGTCTATAGAAGGGCTCGCGTAGAAAATTAAATATTGTTCGATCGGCAATTGTTTTAGTAAAAATACATCAAAACCTATCGTGTTTGGTATCAAATGAAAGGTCGCTTAAAGAGTTCGTGTGCTAAATTGGATTTTTTTATTGACAATTTTCTTGTGCCAGAGTTTCGTAACCTATCGTGCTTTGTATCAATTAAATGTATTTTAAAAAATAGACGTGCAGAATTGAAAACTTTTACTTCGGAAATAATTTGATTTTTGTAGTGTCACTTGTCTTACAGAAGTGAATCCTATTTCAGTGTCCGCGGAGCTTAGCGTGAAGTGCATAACTATTTTGCAATATAATCATTAGTATTTCATCGGCACCCGAAGATGTATATTTTTTAAACGAATTGATGACCGCACGTACTTCGTAGGGGTTAAAAGGAACTATAAAAATGGAATTAGAAATATGGGTACAATTATTTTGAGATACATTGTTAGGGGTTGATATATTCGGTATACAATCAGTAAAATAGTTTAAAAATGTGTCACATACTTCATTAGGATTTGTTGCTATTTCATTATTATCAGTATTGCGTAATTCAATATTTGCACTATATGTGAGTGATTTTTAAGATTATTAATTGTATTCCAAATCTGTTTGGTTTCATTCTCTAAAGTATTTGTAATATATTTTCTTAGATAATGCAATTGTTTTACAAGGGCCGAGATATCCACCTCCTAATAAAGTTCCTAATAAATTTATTTAGCTAATAAACATATTTTGCAGATATCCACTACCTTATAAATTTTATTTACCTAATAAATACATTTATTAACTACATATTTTATTAGCTACTCAAACCTCCTAATAAAAAACAAAAGATTCAATTGTCATGTCAGTTTATACATAAAATAAAAATATATTTTTTAATACTGTATTAATTTCTTATTAAAAAGGTATGCTTGCAAATAATATATTTATACAGGGTTATCATTGATATTTTAGATAATTCTTGATGAATTGGATGAAATTATACAGAGACAAAAAATGGTGTGGCCTGTGAATTTGAGAACCTCGATTCGATTTCCGCAGTCAAAAAACAATCCTCACCACATTAAAATTATACCTGTGGCTCATATTTGGAGGCCGTGTTTAACAGGTTGGAAACCTCACTTCACGTGCATAGATATATAACTTACCGAGATATGCTACGGCAAGGTGCAACACCCAGTAATGGATAAAATGCGTGATGATATATTTTATTCTTTTTATGAAATGGAGAATTTGGAAATAATTAATATTAGATACCCTCACAAAGTTACATGTTGGAAATAAAATTGACAATTTTGATAAATGACATAATATCTAATTTGTTAATACATTTTGAATGTGGAAAGATACAGAATACAGATATTTCCAATTTATTCGCAGAATTCTTATTTTTAATATAGTGTTTAACACAATCATATTTCAGAGGATATTGAATCTCGATGAATTGTACAAGAACACGAATTATATCTTGTCGCTTTTATTTCCCACTTTTAATTTTTTTGCTTCTAATTCACTGCGTCTGTTTGTTTATTTTCTATTATATTTTTATATTCTATAGATACTTCAACTAATAATCTGACTTCATTTATAGAAAAAAATACAGATCTTGCACGTTCTCCTGACATTTTGACAGTTATAACAAAATCAAGGAGGTAGGAACAAAATTACAATCATATATTTATTAAACGTCATAAACAAATTTTTTATTTCTTTCTAACTAATGCTTTTCATAATATTATCTCTCTCTAAAAGATTAACAGTGTTGCAATTTTGACTTATTTATTTATTAGGTACCTAATAACAAGTAGAAGAATAAATTGAACTGGATATCTACAAAATAAATATCTTCCTAATAAATAATTTATTTTGCTAATAACTATTACCTACTTTATTAGGAGGTGGATATCTCGGCCCTAAGTGTAGGTACGACAGTACTTCTTAACATATAAATTGAAAGCGATATTCTTATTATGTTTACAAAATAACAATAATTGGCGTTTATGAGTACATGAATTTCTTATAGCTTTAGTAATCCATGGTTTACTGTAAGATAATTTATTTCTGATTTTTTTTAGCGGAAAATGTCTTTCAAAGTTTCGTTAAGGATTTCAAAGAAATAATTGAATTTCATATTTACATCATTTGTATTGTATATACTTAGCCATGTCTCATTAGAAATTGCTGCGTGGAATTCATTAATTTGGTTTACGGAGAAAAATCGTTTATATTTACATCCTTTGTCAAATGAAAGATCATATGCAAAAGATATTATTTGTGCTGAGTGATCAGATAGACCAGAAAATATAACATCCGTATCTGGTATACAAAAATTTACGAACACAGTATCAATGCAAGTTGCTGTATTGTTAGTTATTCTCGTTGGTATGTTTATTAAGGAATTGAAACCAAAACTTGTTATTAATGAATTAAATGTAATAGCATATTTATTTATATTTTATAAATCTATATTTAAATCACCAAACACTACTAATTGTTTATATTTTATTGTTATATGCGCCAACAATTGTTCTAGTTGTATTATAAATGTATCAAAGTTATCAATATATGGCAGACGGTAGATTGAGATAACAGCTGTTTCAAAATCTTTAGTAAAAACACCAGCACATGCAAAGCAATTCTCAAGAGTCAGGTTAGCCGTTATTTGCAAGTTAATATAATTAGTGCCAAATCTGACAAAAATACCAGCTCCGCCTTGATTGCTGCTTCTGCAATAGACACTCGCCAAGGTGAATCCTTCCAGTAGTTCAAAAACAGTTTCAGCTTCGTTTAGTCAATGTTCGGTAACGCACACTACACGCACATCCTTTTTTAGTTCATCTATAATCATTTTTAGTTCATCAGTTTTATTACGAATACTACGAATGTTCTGATGAATCATAGTAATGTTTCGTGATTCCTATTTTTAAATAAAGTTTATTTTTCGCTTTTGTTTTTCTACTATTCTCAAGTAAGAAGGACACTTGCTGTTTAATGCACTGTGTTTGTAATTGATGTTCAAATTTAAGTTGTCAACAGCTGATTTACAATTCACACAAACAAAATCTTTCTCGGTAAAAGTGCACTCGGACAGTTTATGAGTATTTGAGCTATTAGGACAGGTAGGTGTCTTACTTTTGCAATCCTTAGAGATGTGACCAAATTTTGAACAATTAAAACATCTAACGACTGATATATGATTTTGAACACTGCATTTATTCCAACCAATATTAATTTTATTCTTATTCACTAAAACATTATGCAAATTCGGATCTAATTCCAGTATAATATCATAACTACGTCTATCTTTGTTTTTTTTTTTAATATTATTCTCGATTTATCATTGTTTACGGATGCCGAAATATCGTTTTGTGCAAATATTTTATTGACAAATTCTGCATCACTTTCAATGTCATATTTGTCAACATATTTAATTTTTAATCTCGGATTCTTAAGAGCAGACTCTTTAATAACATAAGTTTCACCGATTTTTTCTGTAATGCTATCTTTAAGTTTTTGCAAATCATTACTGTTTTCACAGCCTATTATAACTGCTCCTTCTCTACATTGTTTAAGAACTGAAACCCCCACAGATAAGTTTGAGGGATTGATAGAAGTTTGTATAACTTTTTTAGTTTCAGAAATTTCTTGTTTAGATTTAGGTTGGACCACTAAGATTGAATAACTACTTGGTTTTATAAAATCCGATTTTAGAGCACATGACCACGAATTATGTGAGGTCGACAAATTTGACGGACTACAGATCTTTGACAGTTGATCTTTAAGCTGCTGATTTTCAAGTTTTATATACTTCAGTTCATTCAAAATATCACTGACACGTATAGCTTTAATATTCTCTTTAAGGACAGCAATTTCTTCTTTCAAATCCATTAAAAGATTGAATACATCATCTATAGTTTGTTTATCTTCTTCAGTATTATTTCTTGTTTTAGGTGCCATAATGAAAATGTTTGAGAACCACAGCTAGCACAAGATTTTATTCTGATGTTTTAAATTAGCTCTAATTTTACAATTATAACTTTCACTGAAGAATTGAACTAGATTACAATAAACTTTGATAATTTTACATGCATTAATGCAGAAAACAGGAATCATAAACGGAGCTATACAACATACATCTGACTCGGTTGACTTCTGTCGTATATTATATTTAATGTTTATATAAAATGTTCATAACAAGTTTATATATTTTAATTGCTTGAACTCACCAAATATCAACGGCCGAAAAATATTACTCAGACTGTGACGTACTGTTGGTAAAGTAACCACTTTTCGCGAAAGTAGAATCTTTAGAAAGAACAATAATATAAAAATGCGAGCGTAGCATGCAAAAGCGTCGAAGGCGGATTTTCTTACACAAAAATACGATATTGTACTTAAAGTATTGTAACGCGGCAGTTATTTAACTATTTAATAATCTAATTGAAATTAATATATTAATAATATAATAATCTTTGTGATCGTCAATTAAATTCCTACGTTGTGTTTTATTGAATTAAAATAATTAACTACCTTTTCTCAGGATTCGTAATTTGAAGTCGTCATTTAGGATACGTTAAGGTTGGCATGAAATAAAATTACCAAATGAGTGTTAATTATTTATTAGGCAGCATATTAGAAACGAGCTGGTTTAACTCAGACGAACAGTCGGTCACCGAAACACAGTGCGCATCCACCATTTGCTCGCGGTACGCATCAATGCAATACGAATACCGTCACTGCCATTTGGCTAATGACAGATATGTTAGACCAGTGGTTGGCGATGCTATTAGATAGCCGTAACTCGCCCTCTCGTCAATGGCTCTGAGTGAGACTATTTAACTACACCGGAACCCAAGCCGAGCGAGACTACGGCGTCGGGTAGAAACGCTGAGTTATGTTTTGTTTTTAGGTGTGATTGACGTTTGACAGTTGTGTAAATGTAACTGTTTTCTTTTTCTATTTATAGTTAAGGACAAGCCTGGTAAGCTACCTTAACTTCTACTCTTCTACCGAGAGAACCCTTCTTTTATTTCTTTTGGATAAATGAAAAATAAATGGGTGAAATTTTATGAATGTAAGTTTGGTACGTGGAATGTTAGGGGTATAACTGGTAAAGAAAATGAATTGATGAATGTAATGCGTCTATATAATGTAGATGTTTTGTGTGTCAGTGAGACTAAAAGGAAAGGATGTAGTGAGGAAGAAGTGGATGGATTGTTTTGCTTGTGGTCGGGTGTTGCTGAGAATGAACACGCGAAGCATGGTGTTGGTGTGCTTGTTAGTGAACGAATGAAACCGTTTGTGAGAGAATATGGTTGTACTTCATCGAGAATTCTTTGGCTGAGATTAAAGGTAGGCTTTCATAGAATCTTCGTTGTGTCAGTTTATGGTCCAACCGAATCCGAAAATGATCTTGAAAAAGATAGATTTTGGAATTTGTTAGATAGTGTTATTGATTCATGTGATTCAGGTGAGAAAGTTATTGTATGTGGTGATTTAAATGGTTGGGTGGGAGTTAAGAGAAGCATGTCTGGGAATGTATTGGGTAAGTTTGGTGATGCAAGAGTGAATGAAAACGGTAGGAAAATAGTATCTTTCTGTTTGGAGCGTGATCTCTTTGTTTCCAACTCTATCTTTAAACATAAACTTGCTCATTTGTATACATGGGAGAATATTAGTGAAAATAGACGGAGTATGATTGATTTTATTTTGTATGATGAACGATTGAGAAATTTAGTTGTAGATACGCGTGTGAAGCGTGGTGCTGAATTGGGTACGAATGACCATTATTTGGTGGTATCGCGTATACGTAGATAAATGTTGGAGAATGAGGGTGAAAAATACTAATAAAATGTTTCGTGTGAAATCCAGTGCACTGCAGAATGAGGATGTTAGAGATTTGTTTGTTGAGAAAATAAATGAATCTTTGCCTGTATGTGAACTTAATTTTGAATGCAGCATAAATGATGTTTGGTTCAAATTTAAGGATACAGTTCTTAAATGTGCAAAAGATGTTTGTGGTGAATGTAGATTAGGTTCTTGTCCAAAGAATGCATGGTGGAATAAAGAAGTTAAAGAAGCGATTGAGGTAAAAAAGAGAGCATATTTGCGATTTCTAAATGTGAAAGATGTGCCTGGAAGTTTACGTGATGAATGCTTGCTGGAATACAAGAGGTTAAATAAATGTGTTAAGAGAGTAGTGAGAGAAAGCAAGGCGCGTTTTGATGATTTGATGAGTGAAAGATTAACTAATGATTTTAGTATGAATAAAAGAATGTTTTGGTTGAGAGTGAAGAGATTGAGAGGTGGTAATGTCAGGGCAGTGAAAGCGATTAAGAGTGCGGATGGTGAGTTATTGTGGAATGAATCAGATGTTACTAATAGATGGTGTGAGTACTTTAGGACTTTATATGGTAGCATTAATAGACCGAATGGTTGTAGTGAAAATGTTAGCGAAAATTTTAGTGGTGATGAATGGGATATAGATGAGAGTGATGTTAGTTTCGCATTGATGCGTCTGAAGAATAGTAAGGCTCCTGGTTTGGATGGTATATCGAATGAGATGTTGAAGTATGGAGGCGAGAGGTTATTTGACTGGTTAGTTTATTTGTTTAGATTTTGTTTAAAACGGTGTATGGCTCCTGATGATTGGAAATGTGCTATCATTTGTCCTTTATTTAAAGGTAAAGGTAGTTCGAGTGAATGTACTAATTTTCGTGCGATAAGTTTGCTGAGTGTGGTAGGGAAGTTGTACGGGAAGATTCTTATTCATAAGGTACGAACCTTAACAATCTCCAAGTTAAGCGATATGCAAGGTGGTTTTTTGCCTGAGAGAGGATGTGTGGATCAATTGTTTTCTCTTCGTATGATTGTTGAAAAGTCACTTGCTAAGAACAAGAAGGTGTTCTGTGGCTTTCTCGATCTTAAAAAAGCATATGATAGTGTTCATCGCGAGACATTATGGAATGTACTGTTACAGTACGGTATAAATGGTAATTTGTTGGGGGCAATTCGTGCGCTGTATGAAGGTAGTGAGGCTGCGGTGAGAGTTAATGGTAAATTGAGTGATTGGTTTTGTATAGACATTGGCGTGAGACAAGGTTGTGGGATGTCTCCGTGGCTCTTTAATTTGTACATGGATGTATTGTTACGAACGGCGTTGAATGAGGTGGATGGTGTGCATATTGGTGGTAGTGTTGTGCCTGCGTTAGCGTATGCAGATGATGTGGTTGTTATGGGTGAATCTGAAGAGCAATTGAGACGAATGATTCTAAATATAAATTAAGTAGGAAAAGATTTAAATTTATTATTAAATGTCGATAAAAGTAAAGTGTTAGTGTTTGAAAAGAGCGATTTGGTGACTGATTGTAATATTTCGGTGAATGGTGTGAGATTGGGTCAAGTGAATGAGTTTTTATATTTGGGTAGTATGTTTTCAAGGGATGGACGTATTGATTGTGAGATTGAAAGAAGAGTATCTGCGGGACGCAAGGTATTGGGTGCTCTGGGAACCTTTGCTCGAAATGTGAATGTATCCAGAGATGCTCGATTGAGTGTGTATAATGATGTTTTAGTGCCTACATTGATGTATGGTAGTGAATGTTGGGTGTGGATGAAGAAACATGAACGTCGTATAACTACTGTGGAAATGAGGTATTTGCGGGGTGTGTGTGGTTATACTAGAAGAGATCGTGTCCGGAATACATTGGTGTATGATGAGTGTGAAATTGAGAAGAATGTAGTTAGAAAAGTAGGTATAAGTCAGTTGAGATGGTTTGGGCATGTTGAACGTATGTCGAATGAGAGATTAGCGAAACAGGTATATGTTGGTGAAATTGATGGTGAAAGATTGCGTGGGCGACCTATGAATAAATGGATGAATATGATAGAAGGATTGTTGCGTGAACGAAAGTTTCCGAGTACGAGGAACAAACGTGCTTGTATGAAAGGAATTATGAATGTGGATGAAGCAAAAGTGGTGTGTCAGGATAGGAATGTTTGGCGAAGATTAATTGCGGAATGAATCTGATGATTTCAGAAAAGCGCAGGGTTTTAGATTTTAGTTTCGTTTAGTAATTTCATTAGAGTGTTTACCTGTAATTGTGTGAAATTCACTTTCAAAAACAAGCGCAGGGACGACACTCCCTTCGTTTCTTATCTTTTTTATTCTTTTCTGATCTTACATTGAGTGTTTAACTGCAATTGTGTGGAATTCACTTCCAAAAACAAGCGTAGAGCGACACTCCCTTCCTTTCTTATCTTTTAATTCGTTTTCAGTTATTTCGTAGTGTTTAACTGCAATTGTGTGAAATTCACTTTCAAAAACAAGCGCAGGGCGGCGCTCCCTCCCTTTCTTATCTTTTTGTTTCATTTTCAGTTACTGCATTGTGTGGTCTTTTCTTTCATATATAAGTGCAGACTATCGCTTTCATCTTTTCTAATCTTGTAGATTCGTTGTTAGTTTCGTTATTAGATTCGTTGTTAGGAGTAAACGTGAGTAATTTGAGATTTTTTATGCATGCGTTATGTATGTTGAAGAAAGGAAATGAATGGTAAGTGAAAAGGAATGATGTGATTGAGGGTTTGTTGTGTGATAGTGATTTCGAGTGTGATAGATGAGTGAGTTTATGTGGAGTGATATATGGAAGTGGTTGAGGTGAGGGTGGTGTGTTTGGATGAAAATGTTTGACGATGACTGGTTGTTTGATGGGTGTGATGAGTGATTTTAGGGTTCGTGCTACCCCATTTGTTGGGATGTAGCGTGAGGATATGTATGTATGTATGTACTAACAAATTCGTAGAAACTATTTAATATTACCGAAAACCGAAGTTCTCAATTACAACACTTTAACTAGAATAATACAATTCTGGTGTTAATCAGAAATAGCTTCCGTGCCACCAACGAAATCGAAATAATGAATTCGTTAGATTTTAATATAACAGTAATTGGCACTTGTCGCCGGTCGCGAACACACGATACAACAAAAGTACGTACACAATTACTACTCCACAACAGCTCATATAACCAACATCAGCACAAGGCAGTAGACAGCTGATGTGTTTAATAATACACAGCGAATGCGAGTTGAACTGATTTCCTACTAATGTGGGCTTCTAACGGTGTCGGCATAGCCGATCGCGAACACACACAACAGAATTAGTCAAGAACCAATAATCGACAGGTGTTCAGACTCAAAGTCAGAACGTAATATAAAATATCTGAGTGGGCTCAACGGTACCAGAATAAACTGGTCGCGAACACATACCCTAGGATGAAATGTTTGGGATCAAAGTTCTGCAAAAAATTGTAATAATACTAAACGTGGGCTACTACCGGTCTAGCTGATCGCGAACACACACTTTTCGACAGAGCAATGATAGCCAAACGGCACGAGATCGGAATCAAATTCCCCGATTCAAACACAAACATGCATATTTAACCTAATTACCCCACCGATGTTCCTACCCTCTCCAAATTAAAACCACCACCTCTACAAAAAAGCAACACCCCTAAGAACATCAACAAATCTCGTATCTGTAACTAAACCAAAAGTGTGACGCTCTTACGTCACAGCCACCCACATCGTTCTTTCTTGAACATGCTTAGCGAAGATTCGTCCGTTTACTTAAACCGTACCCATAGTGTGCCAATCCCTGGTCAGTATCAGTTAGAGTGCGCGAGCCTTCCTACCCTTAGCAACACTTTGCTGCGTTTAGAAATTCGATTCTCTCTTGTATTCATTATGCATTTACTCTAACTTGAATGTATTATTATTTTATAAATGTGTTTGAGGAATTTCACTCAGTAGACATTTTGGAACATCGCTCGTTCATTTATGGTCTTTTCATCACCGTGGAATTCCTTTTATTACATAAATCAATTTGCAGTGATTTTACTTTACTAATACAACAATTAAATTAGGGTCCTAAATAATTAAGAATTGTACCAATCTGTTGACCAATTAAACACACAAATTATACACTATTTGGACACAAAGAATTTAGAACAATTCAGACCATTTCATATTCTTTTCCTCGAAGAATGTATTAGTTTTTTCTGTTTCCCTAATTACTCTGTGCTGTTAGCATACTCTAGTGACTTTTCACACAAAGATTTTGGATAATTTACAACCTTCTAGACAGTGAATTTGTAAGCCTCCCTTATTTAAAGGAGAATTAACAAATAATTTATATGGGTTCTTGTCAGACCGGAGAAAGGACAAGTACTAGGGTTGTTGTAAATAAGTTTGTACTTACAATTTGGTTCAACAAATAACAAAGATTTATTCACACTTACTACATGGTTGGAGTTGTCGAGTTCCTACTGAACTCTCGTATTGACTATCTGACTATCGACTATACTGAGTGTCGACTACTGTGTGACTGTCACTATAACTGACCTAACGCTACTATATATCTAATTACAAAAGTACTAAGTCAGCAAATAGTTAGCTACTTACGTCAAAGAATGTTATTTAGAATACTTGACCTCATTACAACATGCTCTACTTTACTAAATTGTATTCACTAAGAATGTGCTGACTTTGACTTGTTACATTCCTCCCTTTTTCAAACAATTTGCTTCCTGCAAAGGGGCACAATTTACATATTACACAAAACATAATTTAACTATTATTTCCTTGTTACATTCCCTTTTTTATACCTTAATTTTTACAAATTTAAAATTAAATATACATAAACACAACACTTTTATCACTTGTACCATCCATAAAATAGTCCAAATAAACACCACCATCGTCTTATGTTTATTTTATAACGCACAACACTAGAATAAAATTGAAGTTTATACCTCGTAGCTCGTTCTTTCTTGTGGTTATTTGTGAATGTCGAATTTGGTTTGAATTTCTTCTTGTAGTACTGCTTATGTCGTCTAAATATCGAATCTCGTTTACTCGTACTTCTTTTCATCTTTTGGCCATTTGTTGTGGAGTTCTTCTTTTGATGTGGATTCTTCCTATCGTACTGTTTCCTTTGTTCTTTATTTCTCTGGAACTGTTTGCTGTTTTCGAACTTAATGTTGATCTGTCCAACCTCGTCATTTCCTTCATTAACCGCTTGTGAAATTTCCTCAATACCCGTACCCTCTATTAAGACATCATTTTTAACCCCTGATGCTAAATCTAGTGTTGTGAATAGATTTGCATCCCCTAACTGATCCAAAGTTTCTTGCATATTAGCAACAGAGAAATAGTCCCTTTTGTCACTGCATTTAAGCCTCGAAAGTCTATGCAAACTCTGATCTTCTTTTCTCCGCTCTCTGATTTCTTGGGTACCATGACAACTGGCGCTGACCATGGCGAATCACATGGCTCTATCACCCCAGAATCAAGCATTTTCTTGATCTCTTTCTTTAAGGGCTCCTTCTGACTAAACGGCACCCTGTACGGTGCTTTCGCTATTGGTTGCACATCCCCTGTAATTATTCTATGTTTTACCTTGTGTGTGCACCCCAATTTGGTATCCTCCCAGAGAAACACATCCTCGTATTCTCTCAGTAGTACCAACAATTCCTGTTTCACCTCGTGAGACAGGTAATTTAACTGCAATTGCTCTTCCATTTTCCTTGTGCCCAGTTTTCTCTGAACTGCATTTATTTGAACCTCATTTGACTTTATTTCCCTTAGTCCTTCTGGTTCCTCGTTATATATTTCTGATTTTCCTAGGATTGTATTTTTACTTACTATTATCTCCTTGTTGGTAATGTTGATCAACTTCACGGGTATCTCCTTTTTTGCTTTTGTGAGTACTCTTGCTACCATTAACCCGTGTATTTTTACTTCTACAGGCTCTACCAAGATATCGTGTCCAGGGTTCATGATGTCCTGAACGGCTGTACACATAAATTCACAATTTGGTAAAATCCTTTCTGTACTCTTCAGTCTAACCAATCCACTGGTTTGTGTAACTGGTTTTTGTTGCTTTAGCGTACGGACCTCCATCTTGCAAATATCTGCATCCATGTTTGATAACTTGCTATCAGCCTGCTTGTCTTCCGTGTTATCGCCCTGACCTACGTCAACTTCGTCACGCCTCCTCACTGCGTCACAGTGTTCTCGTGTTTCCAAACTCGCTGTCGTCAGCATTTCTGTCGCTACGCTGTCCGCCATCATTCTGATGCTTGTATTACGTAACACAACTTCCTCTGTGCAATAATTGATACTTGCATTAAAAAATTTGAAAAAATCGCGACCCAAAATACCATCTGCTTCTAATTTTAAATTATCAGAACAAACAACACAATTGAAGTTAAGTTTCAACTCATTAAAATAAAATTTTACGTCAGTTACTCCAAAATAAACTAATTCGCAACCTGAAATTGAAGTTAACGTACCGACGTTTTTCGACTCTATTTGTTGCCCCTCAACAATATTTCTTTTTATTAATGAAACAGCCGAACCCGTATCTACTAAAAGTTTTACTGATTTATTATTTATAAAAGCTATAACAAAATTTGGAATATCTACAATTTCTGAATTTTTACTGATTTGAGTGATTATTATTGGTTTATTTTGACTTACTAATACCTCCCGCGGTGGGGCGCGTGCGAGAGGGATCGCTCGTTTAAATGCTGTGTGTTACGTGTATCTTGCGTATATCTGTTTTGATTTTCAACTCTGTTGTTTCTGTGGTATCCATTACCTTGATCTGGCGGCGGGTTTCTGTATCTGCTTGTGTTGTAACTTCTATCTGGTAATTGTAATTTTCTTTCCTCGGATAATTGTAATTTTCTTCCCTCTGGTAGTTGTAATTTTCTTCCCTTGGATAGTAGTAATTTTCTTCCCTATGATAATGGTAATTTTCTTCCCTCGGATAGTGATTCGGCCGTTGACGCTGATGCTGTTGCTGACACTGCCTGGCATAGTGGTTGCCATTGCAAATGTAACATTGTACAGAGCGTCTTCTCTCGTTGTAATTTGATCTTCTTTGGCCGTACATCTTTCTTGAGTCACTTACTTGCTTGTTAGTGTTGAGTCCATGCTTCTCGATTTACCAAACATTTAGTTCGTGTAGTTTGGAAAAAAAAAAATTCGTAAATCGCTGCCATCATTTGTATCGGAGAGAATACAACTGTTGTTATTGTTGAATTCCTAATACTTGCTTTTCCGCGAGCGGACCAAAAACGATTGGCCACCCTGATCTGACAAAATATCCCACCGCTGCCACCAATTTGTAAGCCTCCCTTATTTAAAGGAGAATTAACAAATAATTTATATGGGTTCTTGTCAGACCGGAGAAAGGACAAGTACTAGGGTTGTTGTAAATAAGTTTGTACTTACAATTTGGTTCAACAAATAACAAAGATTTATTCACACTTACTACATGGTTGGAGTTGTCGAGTTCCTACTGAACTCTCGTATTGACTATCTGACTATCGACTATACTGAGTGTCGACTACTGTGTGACTGTCACTATAACTGACCTAACGCTACTATATATCTAATTACAAAAGTACTAAGTCAGCAAATAGTTAGCTACTTACGTCAAAGAATGTTATTTAGAATACTTGACCTCATTACAACATGCTCTACTTTACTAAATTGTATTCACTAAGAATGTGCTGACTTTGACTTGTTACAAATTGACTTAAAAAGGTATCAAATAACTTCCTACCGATGTTAACGATAAATATCACACTTGACAATTTTCTGACAATCGCTGCACGGCTTTTCTTCAAAAACTCTAAAGATTTCTAAAGTTAGCCGACGGCTGGCTTGTTGCCTCCAACCAGAGTACCTGCTCTGCAAAACTATTTACCCTGGTTTCGGTATGATATTTCAGTGAAATATAATAATATTCTTTTACTTTCTTGCTTTAAATTATGTATTATAAGTAAAATAAATTTATTTATCCAAAAAAGAATTAAAATTTAATTCCGTTCCTTTACAATATATGGAATTTTATTCTCCACACAATCGAGACAAACATGTCATATTCGGGGCATATAAAACACGTGTAAATTGACCTTAATATAAAATACGACCTTAATAAAACCATTCATATACCTAGAATAAATTATAATATCACGAAGAACATCACAAACAAAATATAAAATAATACTTATAGTTCATGTTATAATTACAGGTTGGTAGATAAATTTTTTTGTAATTAAATTTAAATTTATATTTCTTTTATTTTACTCTTCTGTAGCCATGTACTCAGAAAATAGCTGGTATGTCATTATAAAATTAAGTTTCGTACATAACGCAGCTTTCACTATGTCAACGTGTAGTCTGTTTCGTTTTTGTCCATAAGTTAGATATGAATGAGAACACGCGCTTAATGTAGGAGTTAATCACGGAATTGACATATGTTACGATAGTTGATTACAAGCGAATGAAACGTAGCGGCGATATTTATACTTAATCTATATAACCGTACTCACATAAAATGCAGCCCAAATATACTGAGAGAATACCTGTCCTAAGAAAGCCCTAAGATATCTATTCACGGTTTAACATCTGGAAAGAATATACTAAATAAGCATTAAAGCTCAGTGAGAACACACCTCCAATCATTCATCTCAACTACTCCACATCAAGTACTCCACAGGTCGAACTGACCAGGTCATAAAACATTCACATACTTGGCCAAGTCACACAACATTCGCTAACCTTTCGTATCTCGTTGGTAACCGGGTTAGGGTTACTACAGCTCACAAGGCTGCTCGCTGCACGGTGGCGGCCTGACTAGGGTTCCGCTACAGCCCAAGATGCTTGCTGCTCGTTGCTCGTTGGCGGCCAGTCACGGTTCCGCTACAGCACAAAGCTGCTCGCTGTACGTTGGGAGCCAACCACGGATCTCCATTTGACCACACTCGGCTACAGCCGTAACATGCGCTCACACTTGCGCTAACCCAACAATACTATGAACCAACTCAACTCACATACGCAAGGAGGACTCCCCTCTAATCCTGTCCTGAATATACTTGAAACTCTATCAGGCACTTAACACAATATCTAACCATCTCAATACTACTTTACTTGTCAAACGATGAACTGTAACTAACGTAAGCCATCCGACGATTCGGTTAATAAATATTCAATCAAACATTAAAAAATTACCTACTTGCGTTAATAAAAGGATATGACATAAGCAAAGACGAGCTAACTAATAAAATTAATGAGATGAAATAAATATGACTGTGACACATAATTGTAGCAAATTTTGAGTGTTTAGAAACAATTATTAAAATAAAATAATTAAATGAAAATGTATTTTTTCTTATAAAATTACAAGAATATTTTGCGTAATTTATATGGACAATAACTAAGTTAGAATTATAAAATAAATCATAATTTATTCTGTATTCATACGTCCTTTTTTTTGACAAGAATCATATTGACTTTTTTCTGTCGAAAATAATAATGTAAGAACAATTTAGTAATACAAAATAAGTTACTAATATAAATTTAATTAATAATATAATTTAAAATAATTAAAATTCTATGAAGATTTTTTTTTATTAATTTAATTATAATAACTATTATTATTATTAATTAAAATTAATAATTTAATTATTAATAATTATTATGCGGATGATGTTATTGTTATGGGTGAATCTGAAGAGCAATTGAGACGAATGATTCTAAGTATAAATGAAGCAGGAAATGATTTAAATTTGTTATAAAATGTTGATAAATGTAAAGTGTTAGTGTTTAAAAAGAGCGATTTGGTGACTGACTATAATGTTTCGGTAAATGGTGTGAGATTGGGTCAAGTGAATGAGTTTTTATATTTGGGTAGTATGTTTTCAAGAGTTGGACGTATTGATTGTGAGATTGAAAGAAAAATATCTGCGGGATGCAAGGTATTGGGTGCTCTGGGAACCTTTACTCGAAATGTGAATGTATCCAGAGATGCTCGATTGAGTGTGTATAATGGTGTTTTAGTGCCTACATTGATGTATGGTTGTGAATGTTGGGTGTGGATGAAGAAACATGAACGTCGTATAACTACTGTGGAAATGAGGTATTTTCGGGGTGTGTGTGGTTATACTAAAAGAGATCGTGTCCGGAATACATTGGTGTATAATGTATAGATATAAGTCAGTTGAGATGGCTTGGGCATGTAGAACGTATGTCGAATGAGAGATTAGTGAAACAGGTATATGTTGGTGAAATTGAGGGTGAAAGATTGCGTGGGCGACCTATGAATAAATGGATGAATATGATTGAAGGATTGATGCGTGAACGAAAGTTTCCGAGTATGAGGAACAAACGTGCTTGTATGAAAGGAATTATGAATGTGGATGAAGCTAAAGTGGTGTGTCAGGATAGGAACGTTTGGCGAAGATTAATTGCGGTATGAATCTGATGATTTCAGAAAAGCGCAGGATTTTAGAGTTTAGTTTAGTTGTTTAGCAATTTCATTAGAGTGTTTACCTGCAATTGTGTGAAATACACTTTCCAAAACAAGCTCTGGGGCGGCACTCCCTTCATTTCTTATCTTTTTTATTCATTTTCTGATCCTACATTGAGTGTTTAACTGCAATTGTGTGGAATTCACTTCCAAAAACAAGCGTAGAGCGACACTCCCTTCCTTTCTTATCTTTTAATTCGTTTTCAGTTCTTACGTAGAGTGTTCAACTGCAATTGTGTGAAATTCACTTTCGAAACCAAGCGCAGGGCGACGTTCCCTCCCTTTCTTAGCTTCTTGTTTCATTTTCAGTTACTGCATTTTCTTTCATATACAAGTCCAGGCTATTGCTTTCATCTTTTCTAATCTTGTAGATTAGTTGTTAGTTTCGTTATTAGATTCATTGTTAGTAGTAGACGTGAGTAATTTGAGATTTTTTATGCATATGTTATGTATGTTGAAGAAAGAAAATGAATGATAAGTGAATAGGAATGATGTGATTGAAGATTTGTTGTGTGATAATGATTTCGAGTGTAATAAATGAATGAGTTTATATGGAGTGATCTATGAATGTGGATTATGTGAGAATGGTGTGTTTGGATGATAATGTTTGACAAGGGCTGGTTGTTCGATGGGTATGATGAGTGAATGTTTTATGAGTGATTTTAGGGTTCGTGCTACCCCATTTGTTGCGATAAAGCGTGAAGATATGTATGTATTAAATAAATTTATAAATACCAAATATAGATTATATGTCAAATTTAATTTACATTTTATATTATCACAAAAGGAGGAAATAGTCAATTTATTTTACCGTAGAGCGGATACAATAAACTAACAAAATTACCAAAACGGGCAAGAAGAAGCAGGCCCTTTATCTATGTTCCATTTAAGAAGATGATAATATACTTATTCAAGTATTCAAGGGGATTATAACTATTTCCGTACTTTATTAAATATCTATTTGTAAATAAACAATTTTGGCGGCAGTTTTTCAATGCAATTTTTAATATACCGCACGCAAATAATTTAAAATATAAAGTGATCTATTTACCTAGGAATATACGACATCAAATAAAATCAAAATCAACCTCACCAATAAAAAGATACACGTCAAAATTATAGATCATTTACTTTACCGCGAGATTTCCCTAACAGGAATAGACAATAAGCTCGAACCTTTTTTCTATCACACGCAGTAACGCCTTCTGTACAAATTAAATGCAAGCTGATGACATTCGCTTTTTGACTTTTGACAAGTTGTTTCGAAGTTTCGACCACTGTGCGCCGGCATCAGTACTTAGAGTTGACAATTCTCTTTAATTAAATATCACTTACCGACATCTCTTGCAGTAACGTTGCTGCCACTCGATATTGGGTAAATTTGAGTGGTATAAATTAAAAATAACTTAATTCAGTTATCTTAAGTTATAAATTATTGCCTGTTTTATTCAATAATTTTTCAACGTAAAATTTCAATGATCAATCACATTATTTTTTACACCAAATAGATTCAAGCATTGCTACTTTACTTTTGATACAATTTTTGAAGGGAAATACTATTTATTGATTACTCCACTAATTAGCTACAGGATGTTTTCGTTCTTAATTATAAATTGCGTAATATGCATAACTTGAAACTATTATTTTTATCTTCATTAATTTGGCTCACTCATAAAGGTGGACCAGATACATGGAGTTACTGATGGAGAGGATACTAACATTTGACCTTGTCGCACTACATTCGGTATCTGCCAAATTTGTCAGCCATATTAATGTACAATTGTCAATATGAATTTTAAAATGGTGTCTTACTGCATACTTTTCAGGCGTTCTCCATGTTCTTTGCACAATTTTAATTCTACAGTAAACAATAACCAATAATATATGAAACATCTTAAGATCCCTTTCAGCTACTGAAAAGCTTACTTTTTGGAGTATTGTGAATATTTTTTAAATGACTAAATGATATAATACACTATTCTATGCCACTAACTAGATAGTATAAATTTCTAGGTACTCTTTTTTATTTGAAATATTTTTTTTGACACTAAATTGTTTAGAAATTATTCCAGAGCGACAAAATCAACAAAATTGAATTGAATTTTATCATATCCAGAACCTGTAGATTATTTGAAGAAGAAAAAAATGTTCAAATTGGCCTCCTTATAGTTCTCGAGATCCCCAAGCTTGAACAATTTCACTGGACATCCTATAGTTCTTCGTACCTCGTTTAGTCTTGCATTTTGATTGTGAGATATTGCAAATATTCGTTACTGTTTGAGATGTATTTGGTACCTCCAGTACATCGTTGCAAGGAGAACTCGGCTGTGTATCTAATGGTATGATTTTAAATATAATAAATAAGATAAATGGTTAAACACCGCAAAAGTTATTTAATTAAAAGAACAGTTCAGAATGATTCACAAAATTAAATCCTACTTCTAAATTTGTAAATAAAAAACGATTTAAAAAATTAAATTTTATCCATAATAAATAAAATGTGTTATTATACTTGGTGACGGAAAGCGCCCTTCCCCCAACATTAACTTTTTTATTTATGAGAATATCAAATTAAAATATTGCATGTATAATTGTCTATACTGTATATAAGAACTGTGAATTTAATATTCCAATGATAAAAATATTGCCTTCGGTTGCCAAAAAATTCTCATAGGTCGCTAGATAATATGGAAAAACTAATTTTGAGCGACTTTTTCTTTCTTAAATAATTCCTAAACAATTGCATATCAGAAAAAAGTTTCGAAAAATTAGATACCTTCAAGGTAAATCCACAAATATTTTTTCTATGGGCACATTTTTAAATTATGACATAAACTTATGTTTTTTTAAATGGAAACAATATCCAAAATTAACTTACATAAAATGCATATTTTTTTTCTCTTTTCAATTATGTTATATTGTTTTATAATTTTTGAGAAAATGAGAAAATTTTAAAAACAAGATTTTTACTATTGATATTATTTATGAAACAATGAAAGATACTAATATTTAAAATAAAAATAAATATATCATCACGCCTTCTACCCATTACTGGGTGTGGCACTCTGCCGAAGCAGATCTCAGTAAGTGATATATTTTGCGCGTGAAGTGCGGTTACCAGTCGTCAAATCACGGCCCCCAAAGATGTTAGTGGTGGAGGAACCACAGGGTAGTTTTTTTGAAATTATGTAAATTGTTTGTCGCCTATGGGAATCGAACCATTATAGATACCAATATTTAATATAATTAATAACTAAATCATATAATACAACCTGGTAATAAAGAATATTTCGTCTAAATTTAAAATAGAACATTTGGTATGTATGGAAACATACGTTAATTTCTCAAGATCGGGTAATTAACATCAGAAACAATCGTGCAAGTTGTCGCAATTGTTGTCTTGAAAGATAAATTAAGTGTTTTTCAATAAGATATTTATGACATCAAATTGAAGCCATATGTAAAAGGAGATAATCTTTCAGAATTACTTCGGAAGTCTTATCAACTTTTAAATCTTGTGGAAGAATAGATACACCTGGATGTAAATCCATGTCGTATAACTTTAAATTTAAAAGATAACCTGTAGATTTAGATTTTACACGTTCACGACGTGCAACGACCTCTTCATTTGTAAAACACTTTTTATAATGTTTAAAAAATGTTCTCGATACATAATACACTGAACACTTGGGGCATGGTGTAAAATCTTTTACGTTACGTTTGATTTTTGGATTTGGACGACGAGTCACTATCAAATCATTTCTATTCTTATCAGTATTGTATTGTAGTGACCCTTCATTCCTTAATTTAGTAATATAATTTTTTCGTATTACATGTTTCGCAGGATATTTTAAAATATCCTGCACTTTCGTTTCATTTTTATGCATCGTTGTACAACTTTTTTGCAAAATACGCACAAAAACATTTTTGTGTAACATTTTTTTGTTGACAATAAAACATCTTTTTCAACATGCAGAACATCATTGGTACTTATTTGTACGAAAACTTCTTTTTTCGTAAACATCAGAAGTAAGAACATGCGACCTTCTTGTTGAAATTATATCAGTTGTAGAATCAACAATGCTTTTTGGACTACTAATGCTGCTGCTGCTGCTGCTGCAGGAACTTGTCTCAGAGAGTGGAATATATTCATCTTCGGAACCGTCAGTTTGATAAGGCTCTTCTTCACTATAATCACCGTTAATATATTTTTTAAATATTGACTTAATGAATGATGGGCTTAACGTGGTAAAATTTTTTTACAAAAAATTGAACACAATTTTTAGTTAAATTTTTGAATTGATCAGCGACGTTTCGGCCCAAAATTTTGGCCATTTTCAAACTACAAAAGTAATATAAATTGTAATATGTTCAATTTTTTGTAACTTTATTTTACCACGTTAGCCTGTGATCCATTAAATCAATATTTAAAATATATTCTCTTTGGCTTATTTAAAAAAAATTAAGGTTAACATATTTTATCGGTTTGTTAGTTTTTTAACTTCATACTTATCAATTTGAGCTTTTTCTTCATTTTCTTATCTTTGAATTGTTTTTAATTATATTCCAATTAATTCCAATCTACAATATTAAATCAATGTATTTTGTACTTACCGAGATCTAATTCAGCAGAGTGCCACACCTATTAATGCGTAGAAGGCGTGAGGATATATTTATATTTATTTATTTTACATTTAGTTTTCAAATATTTTGCATATGGCATTCCATAAATAGCATTAATATATTTTATTATTTTTCAGGAATATCAGATACAAAATTTGTCATAGTTCCCTTCAAAATGACTGTAAACAAATCCGCATTTTTCTTTCCCAGATTGTCAAACGAAACAAATTATTTATAACTGTTTTCTCGTTAATTATTTATATTTTGCAAAAATTACTACTAAAATAAAATAAATAATGTAATAGTTGATAACTAGTTGAAGTGATCTGCGTGCTGTAAAGTAAACGCGAAACGAATGTTAAAATATCTGTCACAAATAATTTTCTCTACAGAAGAAAATGAGTCACTAAAATATGAAAAATCACTACTGATTCAGTTTCCATTGAATAAGTACTCTTGTAATAAATTAATGAAATTATAATTAATTTTTAGTTCTATGTGAGTTTGTGTATTAATCTTACTTCCACTAAATTTTCAATTTCCCTTTCATAAAATTCATCAAATCAGTAATTTGTCATCAAAGAATAAATAATTTGATAGACAATTAATTTAGCAGTCTGAACATAAACTAAAGATTGCAGAATAGCGTTCCCGTTGACAGCTAAACTAACTTGGCTACAAATAACCCGGGTTATTACAACCCAGTGGCCCTACTACGTAGTCGACATTGAGATTGACTTTGACTTCTCTGATCTATCTTGTCAATAAATCTATGGTTGTGTCAATTATGATTGGTCTGATTGGTGAAAATCATAGATTCATTTGCATAAAAGAGCAGAGAAGTCAATGTCAATGTCAATATCGACTCTACGTAGTCGGGCCACAGGTCAGTTCAATTAATATCTACCTTTTCTTATTTAAAACATTTTTGTCAATATTCAGTTGTTTATGAATTATTTAAAAAAGAATAAATCTCATGTGTTCAACACATAACCTCTCGCCAAACCGTGTTATATTTTAATATAAATATTTTAACAAATATCATTATATTTTGGCATATAGCAAAGGTATTTTGTTTTATCAATGAAGCATATTTGATTGCATAATTACCGATTTCTTTTTAAAGTCGTTTAATTTCAAAACTCTGCAAGATACAGAAACACAACGAAGATTTAAATGAACATATTTTGTAAAGAATTTTGTGTTCTTCAATATACAATAGCATGATTAGAAGAAAAACGATATTTATATCAGTCTTTTCAAGAAAAACTGTTAACAGCTTCAAGTAAAGTATCACTTCCTGTTTATCAATTTTAGCCAAAATATAAAACAGACACACACACATCCTCTGATACACACGCGTATAATGTCGCAATTTCATTAGTTACAATAATAATAACATTTTAAATATTCTAAACAAGAATTTAAAAAATCGATGTTAAATGAAACATATATCTAGTCAAAGGAACATTAAAAAATCTTCAATTCTATTGATGAATCGATATTTTTAATTTAAAAAAATCGATAATTCTGTTTTTTTGATCATTCGATATTTTTAATCAATAGATTTTTTTCGATTAATCGATTTAAAAAAAGAATTATAACATCAATTTTATCGAGCTAGAGAAATTTAAGATGGGGCGCGATTATTTTAAACAAAAAAAATCGCTTATGTCGATCCAACGATTTTTGCCCAGTGAAAAACACTGTTCTAGAACAACGCACTAGAGATGGCAGCGTTTCCACATGCGATATAATTATCGAAATGGCTACATATTTTTCAAGTTGCTACTATAAACATAATTAGGACACCATAATCGATAATTGCACCATAATTTAATAAAGATTTTTTCGTTTGTAGTATTTCCGAATGAGTAACCTGAAGGAGCAACAGGTTTGCCAGAAACTGCTTGTTCAAGCAACGTTCGTTCAGAAGAAGATAAATTCTTGTCAAGGATCATAACAGGTGATGAATCATAGGTTTAGGGTTATGATATTGAAACGAAGGTCCAATCGTCTTAATGGGTGGGTAAAACGTCTCCCAGGCCCAAAAATGTTCGCAAAGTTCGATTCAATGTCAAGTGCTGCTCACAGGTTTCTTTGACGTTAAGGGTGTTGTTCACCACGAGTACCTCCCCCAAGGCTTCACAGGAAACCAAACTTACTACAATGAAGTTCTGAAACGTTTGAAAGACACCATCCGTCACAAAAGACCAGAAATGTGGTAGAGTGGCGACTGATTTTTCCATCACGACAACACTCTAGCCCATTAAGCTGTCAGAACTTATCAGTTTTAGACCAAACACTCAATCACTATTCTTCCTCGCCCCTCTACTCACCTGACGTTGCTCCTTATGACTTTTACGTATTCCCCAAACTCAAATGACCCTTGAAAGGAAGAATATTTGAGACGATTCCCGACATTAAGGCAAACGCGACGAAGGAGCTGAAGGACATTACCAAAGAAGTGTACCAGGACTCTTTCAACAAGTGGAAACACCGTAGGGATAAGTGCGTGCTTTGGGGAGAAGAGTACTCTGAAGGGAACCGAGACGAGTAACTTCTAAATAAAGTAAATTTTATTTTACGACGTCAGTCCGCGTATTTTTTTAACAGACCTCGTACGCAGTGTAGTACGTCAAGGCTGCACATCATCGCCCATACTGTTTTTAGTTTCTATGGATTGGATAATGAGGACAGTGGAGGCTAAGAAAACAGGATTTACGAAAGTATTGATATGCACACAAAGTAATAGTGACGGAAAAATCAGTACACAAGATGGATAGAAGTTAAAGGTGGAAATGACAAAGACATATATAGATTAAATCAAGCAAGAAAATCATTTAATTTCCTAAAGAAAACATAGTCCTCAAATATAATATCAACCAAAACTAAATTAAGGCTATTAAAATCAAATGTAAAAAGCGTATGGTTGTATGGGGCTAAAATGTGGAATTTAAACAAAAATAACATAAGAAAGTTACATACATTTATCGACATATGTTAGCGAAGGATTTATAAAATATTTTGGGCAGAGAAAATTATAAATGAGCATCTATAGGGAATTTCGAGAGAAGATGAAGTGGATATGTCAATAAAGATATCAAAATGAAAATGGGTTGGACACGCACTAAGAAAACCACAAGATAACAAAACCAAACAAACCCTAGACATTAATCTAGCTGGAAAATTGAAAAGAGGAAGGCGAATAGACACATGGAAAAGAAACATAGACAAAAATTTAAAGACCCATAAACTAACAGAGGAAGAAGTTTACAAATAATGTCAGATAAACCGATATGGAACAAACTGGTAGAAGAAATAATATCACCAGCCACAAAGTAAGAACAGAACCAAGAAAAAGATGAACATAAAAACAAAGGAAGCTTAAGGCTAGTAGTCTTACCATCTAACAGCAGCATGCTGACTAACGCCATTGGTGCCCTATACTTTTACAGAAGTTACAGGATGAAGAAAAAAAATTGACTAAAATAAACATAATTTTCTTGAATTGTCAAAATCAATTAATTTTTTATTCGTATATCATAAAACAAATTTAATTATTTAAAAACATAACATCTTAATTCCATTTCCGTGTTTATCTACTATAATTACTTAATCTTCTTTCAAACAGTTATTAAATGAGGAAAATGTAATTTCTCAAATGAGTACAAATTTAAGTCAACTTCATTTGAAATATTTTCTCTAATATTAATTAAGAATATAGCGGCTGTATAAGAATAAATTTCCCATGTGAATGTAAAACCTATTGGTATAGTATATCAGCAATAATTTGAGCAAATGATTTATATCCCTATTGAATCACTACCTGTGATTTTTTTTTGTTTGCTATTAATTTTACGTAACAATATATATTATAAGGTAATGGCTCAGTGGTATCAAGTCGGCCTGTGGATCCTACGAACTCTGGTTCGATCCTCACAGCCGACAAACATTTTCACCAATTTAAAATTACCCCTCTGGCTCCCCCACCACTAAAATCTTTGGGGACTTTAACTTGACGACTGGTAACCGCACTTCACGCGCATAAATATATCACTTACCAAGATTTGCTTCGGCAGAGTGCCAAACCCAGTAATAGGTAAAAGGCGTGATGATATATTTATTTATTTAATTTAATTGTCCAGTAAAATAGTTGTTTCAAACTATAATTTTTGGTTTAGTTTATATATGAAAAGCCATTTTCAACAATCTTAAATATATTTTGTAAGTTGGTATGGAAATAAATTAGTGTAATGACTCTTAAAGATATTTAAGTCATTTGTTCAAAGTTTTGCTAGACGTACTATAATATCCTGTAAAATTGAAGATCCATATAATTCGAGATAATAATTTTTATGTTTTATTATTCAACTAATATGAAAAGAAAAATCAAAAACTTGTTTTCGTGTTATTTTTATTTTGATGATTTGTCTGTCAATCATGGGCAAGATCAAATTAGTGAGTATGTACTGCGCTGCCAATCGTTTATTAATCTGAATGTACGTGCAGTTTTCTCCTCAAACGTCCATTCTTCAGAGATTCATGAAGTGTTTCATTGGTGTGATCACTGTTTATTAGTTCATGTAATTTTTCATGTGACTGCTTGAAAATATGCAACAGAAAATAAAATAATTGATATTAAATTAATTGTTTGCATAAATTTCAAAAACTCAATGGTCATTTTTGCATTCATTTAATTAAACTAATACTCGTATGCGTAACCTGGACATATAATTTCCTAAATGACAATTTCAGCGAAATACACTTTTAAAGAATAACAATTCCCAAATGATAGATTCACGAATGTGATATCATTATGTATTAGACTTCTCCAGAAATTAACAGGGTTCATCGATAACAGGTAGAAGAGTCAAGGAATATGACCACATATTTATATTAATAGTTACAGATATTTAAGGGCACAAATCATTTATATATTATTGTGTTCATAAATCAATTCATCGGGCCCAACACTCTCCGAGATATATGCATTTAGAAACCAATGACAACATTTATGTATAACAAACATGAAAATACATTCTTAGAACAGGCCGCAGACATTTGACAAGGGATATCAGTTTTTCCACTGTCATTGTTTCTCAAATTATTTTAAATATAAAAGTATTTTCTAATTTTATCCGCATTTTGTTGCAAGTGTCATAGCAATTTAATTCGAAACAATTTAAAAAAAAACTTAAATCTATATTTTGAGGTAACAAATAGTTCATATAAAAATTTGTTTATTGATTTACATAAAGAATTTAAATTTTAGCAAATTTTATTTCAAACTCTTTTGCTAAAATAAATTGGTTAGCAATGGCGGCAGAGAAACTGATTTCCTATATTAAATGTCTATGATCCATAAATAAATAATATCATAATAGAAATATGTTTTTAAGAATATTAATACATTAAAGGGTGCCAGGGCACCTTTGCACTCACCGTGCTCTTGCCTATAATTTATCCTTACAGATATAAATATGCCAGTGCAATGTATGAGTACATCTTATTCTAATTCACTGATTATGTTGTATATTACTTACCGGGATATTCGTTCCTTCATTAGAAGCAGCAATTTTCTTAGCGAACGCTTCTTTGTAGTAGTTGAAGAACATAGCGAAGAAAAGCATCGCTTGGAACAAAATTATGTACCCAAACATTTTAGGAACATCGCAAGTGGATATCAGAGTGTGCACTGTGTGTATTAATACCAAGATGAATTGAACCTGTCAACATATTAAAAATTAATTTATTAATCGATATCAATATAGCATTTATCTTTCATCTTTCCCTTGAAGTACTTTATTGAAGTTTGCAAAACATAACAAGGTTAAGAGATCTTTTCGGTTTTTTGAGGTTAAAAAAGGAGCTCTTAAATTATTTCTTATATTTAAATAAAACCATTTATTAAATAGTAGTTTTTTTCTATACGTGAAGGAATATAAAAAAAAATCTCCATAATTTCCTTTGATATTTGGCTCTACACGCGTGCACAAAAATTATCAAAAAAAAGTACTCTGCAGTGCCTATGATTGCTTCTCGTTGGTTCACCTTAAACAAAAAAAAAAAAACAAACGGCATTTGAAAATATATACTTATAGCTTCTTTGTCCTCGACGGAAAAGTTTCGAAAGCAAAAATTTTTAAAATTACAGTTGTTCCAAAAAGCCTTATATGTGGGTTTTCAAAAACATTTTTCGAACACCTGTAATTTTTTTAAATTTTTACTTTCAAAATCTTTCCGTAGAGGACGAAGAAGATATAAGTAAATATTTTCTAATACCGTTTGGTTTTTTTTGTTCAAGGTGAACCAACGAAGAGCAATCGTGGATATCGCAGACAGTTTTTTATCATTTTTGTGCACGCGCGTAGAGCCTAATATTAAAAGAAATTATTTTTTATATTTCTTCAAGTATATATTAATGTGTAGTAAAAATTTAAAAATATTTAAAAGCTCCTTTTTTAAATAAAAAATAAATAAATATATCATCACGCCTTCTACCCATTACTGGGTGTGGCACTCTGCCGAAACAGATCTCGGTAAGTGATATATTTTGTGCGTGAAGTGCGGTTACCAGTCGTCAAATCACGGCCCCCAAAGATGTTAGTGGTGGAGGAGCCACAGGGGTTGCTTTTGAAATTATGAAAATTATTTGTCGCCTGTGGGAATCGAACCAGGGTTCTCAGGATCCACAGGCCGACTTCATACCACTGAGCTAGCCACAAAAAAAAAAACTGAAAGATCTCTTAACGACCAGTTCACTGACCCCAATGAAGTGATTTGATTAAAAAAATACAATTTAAAAGAATTTCTTTAGCTAAATAATGTACCCTTAATTCATTGCGCATCTATTTAACAATGTAAATCATTCGTGTTTGAGTTACTTCCTGAACAATGATCTGAATTGATCTTTTGAAACAAAATATTTATGTATTTTAGTTAAAATATCACGATAGTGTAATAAACTTGCCAATATTAAATGTATGTACATATAATATTTATAAAATAACTTTGAAATTAAGTCAGTATTTTTAAGATTTGCTTGTCTATGATGTAGTTATTTATGACACGAGGACAAATAGTGCAATTTTTTTTCAAATATAGGACTCGACTTTATCACCAGTAATAATATGATTATGAATGGTGATACAGTCTGTTCCAGAAAAGTAAAACCGGACCTATATGATTTTTTTTTATTGGTATTAATATTAGAAAAAAACTTGAAAAAAAAAAGTTTCCGCTTTCAGAAAGATTACGATCAGAGTTTATGTAATATAAATAAATAAAAATAAATATATCATCACGCCTTCTACCCATTACTGGGTGTGGCACTCTGCTAAAGCAGATCTCGGTAAGTGATATATTTTCGCGCGAAGTGCGGTTACCAGTCGTCAAATCACGGCCCCCAAACATGTTAGTGGTGGAGGAGCCACAGGGATAGCTTTTTTCAAATTATGAAAATTTGTCGCCTGTGGGAATCGAACCAGGGACCTCAGGATCCACAGGCCGACTTCATACCACTGTGCTAGCCATCCCATAATATATATATATATATATATATATATATATATAGCATGTTCATAAAATCAGATTGAGCTGAATATCACAATATAATCAGGGGTGTAGATTAGTGGGTACATGGATGCCTGGGCAATGCATTCATAAAAATTGTTCTATAAGCATATGACACTCAAATACAAACTCTAAAATTATTCTAAATTTTTACATAGAAATAGTATATATTTTCATTTGGAGCATCAAATATCCCTATGAATTTTTATTTTCTTTCTAATTAAAAAGAGCAATATAAAATATTTAAATGCACGTACAGCCAAAATGAAAACTCCATGCCTCTGCCTATACTACCATAAATATTACAAATTGGAAGAAATTTTATGAGAAAAAGTGATTCAAAGTTAAATTTTAAATATATACTCATATGCAAGCAAATATCATAATACAAAAAAAAAAATAACAAGAATTATGTTCACTGCATAGCAGTAACATGAATATATCTTAGTAATTATTTTTTTATTAAATCATGATAATTTTTTGCATACCGTAAAACGGGGTGAATCGGATAAAGTTTTACAATTTATTGCAATTTTAAAAAAAAACGAGGCGTTATAGAAACTATCAACCTAATCTAATATATTGGTCTTTCGCTCCTCTCTCGAAAGGCGTATATAATTTCTTTTAAATATTATACCGTAAAAAGTTTTTTGTACTTTTCCTTAAACTTGAACAATTTGCTTCTTCTACCTGCAATATTATCGTCAGTTTCAAAACTAACTAATAACCAATCAATTAAAACAATCTCATCTTTGGTTACTGTCATGACGTTTCTGTACACTTTTCCACATTTTTCTACTGCTGGAGTTTCAGCACACTTTTCCACCATTTTCTAGCGTTTCTTCGTCACTTTGAGCTTCGTTAGTTAAATTGGATGCGGTATCGGTGGAAAATAAAGATTCGGTGTTTTCCGAGTCTGAAGAAATTTTTTTCTCTTGTGGTTGTGTAACATCATTAAGAGAAACACTTATACCTGGTATAATTTGAAGTTTTTTACGACGTGTTTTTAGAGTTGTGTTGTTTTCGTACCTGAATGCTGAGAGAAGGTCACAGTGAGAATTGTCTAAGCTCGTGTTTAATTCATCCCCATTTGGATGCTGATCTAGAGATGTAATTTGACTCAAAAAACTGCATAAGTTACACAGAAGTAAAGAGTAGAGAAGAAAGATCAATAATAAATAAATATAAATAAATAAATATATCATCACGCCTTCTACCCATTACTGGGTGTGGCACTCTGCTAAAGCAGATCTCGGTAAGTGATATATTTTGCGCGTGAAGTGCGGTTACCAGTCGTCAAATCACGGCCCCCAAACATGTTAGTGGTGGAGGAGCCACAGGGATAGCTTTTTCAAATTATGAAAATTTGTCGGCTGTGGGAATCGAACCAGGGACCTCAGGATCCACAGGCCGACTTCATACAACTGTGCTAGCCATCCCATAATAATGATGTGAAAGTTAGTAGAGGCCCAGAAATATATAGCGATCATTACTTACTTACTTATAAAGACAACAAATGATATAAACCAATTAATGAAAAAAAATTCACAACAGAAAAAAAATACACGAAAAAATTAGATCATATAAATTGACTGAAGGAGAATGCGCAGAAAAATACAAAGCACTAATCACAAAAGGGATTACAAATATGCAAGCAGAAGCACTACAAGAAGATATTGAAATTTTATAGCTAAAATTCAAGAATATTCTGATAAAAGCAGCGAAAACAGCATGCGGCAACTCCAAAATAGACTCTAAGATAAAACAAACAAATTGGTGGAATAAAGATTTAAAAAAAGAAACCTAGTTAAAGAAAAAAAATGCATGCAATACTTAAGCAGTAAAACAGGGGCCACCTACAGAGTGTATAAGGAACAAAGACAGAAGACGAAAGAACTAGTGTTAATGGAGAAAAAAAGACTTGAGTAAATTTCGGAATTAAAATGGAAATAAACAGTAAAGAAAATAATAAACTGTTTTATTAAGTACTCAAAAACCTCAGACAAGAAAAGCCAAATAAAAGTTATATTTATTTACGTTAGAACGAAACATGCAATATCAGATGAATTTAAAACACTGGATTCATTAAACAGGGAGGAGTATTGAGTCCTGTGCTAGTCATCGTAATGATGGACGACATCATAAAAGTATGCAGAGAGAAAATTAAACGCAGGCTTCAGATATGTAACGAGAATAAATATTACAGAGTGTGTTTTTGCAAACGACGCTGTAATATTTGCCCCCAGCACAAAAGAACGACAGAGAAATCTAACTATCTGAAAACAAAAGTTATGGTACTATCGAAACAAGAAGTGGAAATGAATATAAAAATAGAAGAACGTAAAATAGAACAAGTAAAAACTTAGTATACTTAGGGGTTACACTAAGTAGTACTGAAAGTCAAGAAGTCGACATTAATAAGAAGTTAGAGAAGACAAACTTTACTGTTCCTAAATGAAAAAGAAATCAGCAAGAAAACTGAACTAACAGCATACAAAATTATATTTTAAACCATTCTGACTTTTGGTAGCGAATCCTGAGTACTCACAAAGAAAAAGAAGAACCAACTACAAACGGTGGAAACGAAATACCTCAGAAAAGTCCTAGGCATGACCAAAGGAGACAAGATTAGAAATCAAATAATTAGAAATGAACTGGAAGTAACAACATTAGCTAGAAAATATAAATGAAGCAGCTACAATGGCTTGGATACATAACAAGAGTGATGTCAAATTAAAAGTATATATATATATATATATATATATACATACATATATCCCAACAAATGGGGTAGCACGAACCCTAAAATCACTCATAATACATTCAGTCATCACACTCAACAATCAGCCCTCGTCAAACATTTTCATCCAAACAAACCACCCTCACTTCAACCACATTCATAGATCACTCCATATAAACTCATTCATTTATTACACTCGAAATCATTATCACACAACAAACCTTCAATCACATCATTCCTATTCACTTATCATTCATCTCCTTTCTTCAACGTACATAACATATGCATAAAACATCTCAAATTACTCACGTTTACTCCTAACAACGAATCTAATAACGAAACTAACAACGAATCTACAAAATTAGAAAAGATGAAAGCGATAGCCTGCACTTGTATATGAAAGAAAAGTCCACACAATGCAGTAACTGAAAATGAAACAAAAAGATAAGAAAGGGAGTGAGCGTCGCTCTGCGCTTGTTTTTGAAAGTGAATTTCACACAATTGCAGTTAAACACTCTACGTAAGAACTGAAAACGAATTAAAATATAAGAAAGGAAGGGAGTGTCGCTCTACGCTTGTTTTTGAAAGTGAATACCACACAATTGCAGTTACACACTCAATGTAAAATCAGAAAACGAATAAAAAAGATAAGAAACGAAGGGAGTGTCGTCCCTGTGCTTGTTTTTGAAAGTAAATTTCACACAATTATAGGTAAACACTCTAATGAAATTACTAAACAATAAAACTAAAATCTAAAATCCTGCACTTTTCTGAAATCATTAGATTCATTCCGCAATTAAACTTCGTCAAACGTTTCTATCCTGACACACCACTTTAGCTTCATCCACATTCATAATTCCTTTCATACAAGCGTTTGTACTCGGAAACTTTCTTTCACGCATCAATCCTTCAATCATATTCATCCAATTATTCACAGGTCGCCCACGCAATCTTACACACTCGATTTCACCAACATATACCTGTTTCTTTAATCTCTCATTCGACATACGTTCTATATGCCCAAACCATCTCAACTGACTTATACCTACTTTTCTAACTACATTCTTCTCAATTTCACACTCATCATACACCAATGTATTCCGGACACGATCTCTTCTAGTATAACCACACACACTCAGCAAATACCTCATTTCCACAGTAGTTATACGACGTTCATGATTCTTCATCCACACCGAACATTCACTACCTTACATCAATGTAGGCACTAAAACACCATGATAGACACTCAATCGAGCATCTCTGGATACATTCATATTTCGTTACCGCAGTATTCCCCTCAACACCTAGATATTAAATTACTTATTTTGTATGATGAACTTAGAATAGTATTGTAGTTAGTTACAAGTTAGATACTGAATTGTAAAGACCTATCATAAATCTGTATTGTTCAATTAAAAATAATTTTTTTTAAGTAAACGTTAATCCGTTAACTTAATTTGTATAAAACATCTCAAATTACTCACGCTTACTCCTAACAACGAATCTAATAACGAAACTAACAACGAATCTACAAAGATTAGAAAAGATAAAAGCGATAGCCTGCACTTGTATATGAAAGAAAAGTCCAGACAATGCAGTAACTGAAAATGAAACAAAAAAAATAAGAAAGAAAGGGAGTGTCGCCCTGCGCTTGTGTTTGAAAGTGAATTCCACACAATTGCAGTTAAACACTCTACGTAAGAACTGAAAACGACTTGAAAGATAAGAAAGGAAGGGAGTGTCGCTCTACGCTTGTTCTTGAAAGTGAATTCCACACAATTGTAGTTAAACACTCAATGTAAGATCAGAAAACGAATAAAAAAGATCAGAAACGAAGGGAGTGTTGTCTCTGCGCTTGTTTTTGAAAGTGAATTTCACACAATTGCAGATAAACACTCTAATGAAATTACTAAACAACAAAACTAAAATCAAAATTCCTGCACTTCTTAAATTATCAGATTCATTCCGCAATTAATCTTCGCCAAACGTTTCTATCCTGACACACCACTTTAGCTTCATCCACATTCATAATTCCATTCATACAAGCACGTTTGTTTCTCGTACTCGGAAACTTTCGTTCACGCAACAATCCTTCAATCGTTCACCCTCAATTTCACCAACATATACCTGTTTCACCAATCTCTCATTCGACATACATTCTAAATGCCCAAACCATCTCAACTGACTTGTACCTACTTTTTTTAACTACATTCTTCTCAATTTCACACTCATCATACACCAATGTATTCCGGACACGATCTCTTCTAGTATAACCACACACACCCCGCAAATACCTCATTTCCACAGCAGTTATACGACATTCATGTTGCTTCATCCACACACAACATTCACTACCATACATCAATGAAGGCACTAAAACACCATTACATACACTCAATCGAGCATCTCTGGATACATTCGCATTTCGAGCAAAGGTCCCCAGAGCACCCAATACCTTGCATCCCACAGATACTCTTCTTTTAATCTCACAATCAATACGTCCATCCCTCGAAAACAAACTACCCAAATATAAAAACTCATTCACTTGACCCAATCTTACACCATTCACCGAAACATTACAATCAGTCACCAAATCGCTCTTTTCAACATTCGATATCCAAACAGGGAGCCTTACCATTCTTCAAACGCATCAATGCGAAACTAACATCACTCTCATCTATATCCCATTCAGCATCACTAACATTTTCTCTAACATTTTCACTACAACCATTCGGTCTATTAATGGTACCATATAAAGTCCTAAAGTACTCACACCATCTATTAGTAACATCTGATTCATTTCACAATAACTCACCATCCGCACTCCTAATCGCTTTCACTGCCCTTACCTTACTACCTCTCAATCTCTTCACTCTCAACCAAAACATTCTTTTATTCATACTAAAATCATTAGTCAATCTTTCACTCACCAAATTATCAAAACGCGCCTTGCTTTCTCTCATTACTCTCTTAACACATTTATTTAACCTCTTGTATTCCAGCAAACTTTAATCACGTAAATTTCCAGGCACATCTTTCATATTTAGAAATCGCATATACGCTCTCTTTTTCACCTCAATCGCCTTCTTCATTCTAACATGCATTCTTTGGACAAGCGCCTAAACTACATTCACCATAAACTTCTTTTGCACATTTAAGAACAGTATCCTTAAATTTTAACCAAACATCATTTATGCTGCATTCAAAATTAAGCTCACATATAGGCAAAGATTCATTTATTTTCTCAACAAACAAATCTCTAACATCCTCATTCTGCAGCGCACTTGATTTCACACGAAATATTTTTTTGGTATTTTTCACCCTCATTCTCCAACATTTATCTAGACTTAAAAAATCAACACTAGGTAGGTTTCAAAAAAGTAAATAAGTTTATTCACTATACTATAACATTTAAACTATTCAAAAGGTTAAGAAATATGTCTAACTGTCTATCTGACCCCTCCATATACAGAAGACGTCATCCACATATCTGTACCAGCAGAAGATTAATTTAATTAAAGGATCTGTAGATTTAAATAATAACTTTTCTAAATGATCCATAAAAATGTCTGCTAAGAGAGGCGAAAGAGGAAAACCCATCGGAAGACCTTCATTTTGTTTATAAAAAACACCATCACATTGGAAATAATTCTGATCCAAACAAATACAAACAAGATCGAACATTTCTCTTGCCCCTCTCAAATTGGTTTTAATTAAATAATCTAAAATAATGTCTTTCAATGGGTTCATCGGAATTGAGGTAAACAAACTCACGATATCAAAAGAAACTAATTTAATCCTATTAGGTGTCGTTTTGGATTTAATTAATTAAAATATTATCTTTATTAATCAACGTTCTAATTTGTTTATTAAAAAGGCTAGTTGGATCTGAACCTAATTTTGTGAGGTTATTACTATCTAAAAAATCATTAATTTTGGATAAGTAATCGGATTTATTTAAAATAGTGATCGTATTACCTTTGTCGGCTTTAGTTAGAATGAGATCATGAAGTTTTATTTTTGTCTTGATAGTATTTAAAATGAAATTATTAGTTTTTGATTTACACTAACTAATCGGTTTGGTGACTTTACAAAAATCTTTTCTAATAACTGACGCTATTTTCCACTTAATGTTATTAATATGATTTTACCATACAAAGATACGATAATTCAGAATCCACTGAGAGGTTTTGAAAATCCTGTAAAGATGGGCTTCTCGGGATTGCGAAGTTCAAGCCCTTTTCCAGAAGGTCAGTTCCTTCGGAAGAAAAAACTAATGAAGACATATTGTGGACTCTTGGTTAGAACTTAAAATCGGAGGCTGGAACTATTGATGAACTTGCTGTAGTTGTAGATGTGGTCGAATGTTTGTCACTAAAGAAGTGAGTATGAGGAAACTGTGCCGAAATTAACTTTTTTAACTTAGCTAATAGCTTGAGGAAATTTTTATGGACTAGATTGCTCAGTGGTTCCTGAGGTCCCTGGTTCGATTCCCACAGGCGACAAATTTTCATAATTTGAAAAAAGCTATCCCTGTGACTCCTCCACCACTAACATGTTTGGGGGCCGTGATTTTACGACTGGTAACCGCATTTCACGCGCAAAATATATCACTTACCGAGATCTGCTTCAGCAGAGTGCCACATCCAGTAATGGGTAGAAGGCGTGATGATATATATATATATATTTTTTTTACTTTGAATCCCACAAATCGAACAAAATTTTAGGCATTTTAAAAGCCAGCTCACAATGAAACAATTTTAAATGTAAATTTAAGTAATAGCGTGACGCGTAGAACAAAGACATTTCTTCTTTGATACACAAAATATTGGTTTTCTTTATCACTGTAGCACTTACAACAGAATGTTTGAAGTTTTTGGCGCATATATAATTCGGTGTGACACTATTTAATAAGCACTGTTTATGAAACCATAAATGGTTGTTAATTATTTTAAATTTGTACAAAGTTCTTCTGCACATGACAGCTAATTTGGCTTCACTTGCCTGTTTAATAAATTCAATAGATTTCACTGTCGGTTCTCGTTGAAACATTTTTATAATAAACTTAAAAAATCAACACTAGATGGGTTTCAAAAAAGTAAATAACTTTATTCACTATACGTATTTCGGTCGACTAGACCATCATCAGGTAATGATTACAGAAGAATAATAAGTTTGTACATTTGTTTGAGTCTTATAAATAGTAGAAACAAGTAAATTATAAACAGGAAAGAGAAAGTACAAATAATGACAACAGTTATACCAAGTAAAATGCGAATGGGAATATACATCTTTGTCAATGGTTGTAAAGAGATTAAAGCGGGCGTATTCAGGGAGAACGGTACAGATCAATTTGTTCGTTCATAAAGTTTTCTGGTCCCTAATAGCATTCAGAATTTCCAATGATTCTAAGAAGTCCTGCTTTAATTCCTTTTATTCCTTTTAATCCAAATTATTATTGTGTAATTTATTATTGTTCTCAAGACGATGTTTAGCAACGTTTGAGGTCAATTTATTATTTAATACAGCTTTTTTATGCTCATTGAATATAATATTGAAATTACGACCGTCTGACCTATTAGATCGCTTGACAATCACTACAACTAATTTCATATACCCCACTGTTTTGAAGAACATCTTTTTAAATTATTTTATTGTTTACAAGTACATTTTTTAATGTATATGGATTATAAAAGGATGATATAATGTTTTCTGAATATAGTATCCTCTGAATTTTATAGCTTGTATTGGTTACAAATGGTAATCTTTTATAAACAAATGGGTGCACTTCTTTGGCGTTACCAGAATTATAAATTACTTTAAGTATTTTGTTTCTATTGTGATGTTTTAAAATATTATCTATCATGGAAGTAGTGTAGCCATTATTTACGGCGATGACAAAGATGTGTTTTCCCATTCGCATTTTACTTAATATAACTGTTGTCATTATTTGTACTTTCCCTTTCCTGTTTATAATTTACTAGTTTCTACTATTTATAAGACTCACACAAATGTACAAACTTATTATTCTTCTGTAATCATTACCTGATGATGGTCTTGTCGACCGAAATACGTATAGTGAATAAACTTATTTACTTTTTTGAAACCTACCTAGTGTTGATTTTTAAATTTTATTATAAAAATGTTTCAACGAGAACCGACAGTGAAATCTATAGAATTTATTTATCTAGATGTAGACGCGATACCACCAAATAATGGTCATTCGTACCCATTTCAGCACCACGATTCACACGCGTATCTACAACTAAACTTCTCAATCGTTCATCATACAAAATAAAATCAATCATACTCCGTCTATTTTCACTAACATTCTCCCATGTATATAAATGAGCTAGTTTATGTTTAAAGACAGAGTTGGAAACAAAGAGATCACGCTCTAAACAGAAATAAACTATTTTCCTACCATTTTCATTCCCTCTTGCGTCACGAAACTTACCCAATACATTTCCAGACATCCTTGTCTTAACTCGCACCTAGCCATTTAATCACCACATACAATAACTTTTTCACCTGAATCACTTGAATCAATAACACTATCTAACAAATTCTAAAATCTATCTTTTTCAAGATCATTTTCGGATTCGGTTGGGCCATAAACAGACACAACGAAGATTCTACGAAAGCCTACCTTTAATCTCAGCCAAAGAATTCTCGATGAAGTACAAGCATATTCTCTCACAAACGGTTTCATTCGTTCACTAACAAGCACACCCACACCATGCTTCTCGTGTTCATTCTCAGAAACACCCGACCACAAGCAAAACATTCCATCCACCTCTTCCTTTCCTTTTAGTCTCACTGACACACAAAACATCAACATTATACATACCCATTACATTCATCAATTAATTTTCTTTACCAGTTATACCCCTAACATTCCACGAAAACTATCGATAGCCATGGAATTGAAACAAAATTAAACAAATGTTTGACGTTTTATCTGTCAAAATAATTTCTTTATTTATTATGTCATTTATTTTGACAGATAAAACGTCAAACATTTGTTTAATTTTGTTTCATTTCCATGGCTATCCATAGTTTTGAGGCTATTTTCGTTATTTTCAGATCTAATTTGTGCCGTTACACAGCATGCAAAATTAATACTGTTTATTGGTTTAGATGCAGAAATATATGCCCTAAATGTTTTATTTGAAGCTTTTTTGCTTAAAATAATTAGGGAAGCAGTAAATTACAAAAATATTATTTTACATGTTAAATCCCTATGTTCGAGAGTCGCGTTCACCACCCTGTATATATAATACATACAGGTTTGTTAAAAAAAGGTGACTTAATTTTTCTCTAACAATATTTATTTATTCATCAATATCTATTTTGTCCCCTTAAAAGTAATCCTTCTCAGATATAATATACTTGTGCTAGCGTTTTTTCCAATCCTCGAAGCATTTCTGATATGCGCTTTTTGGTATGGCCTTAAACCCTGCCAGCGATTCGGTCTTTATCTCCTCAATCGTGGCTATTTGGGAACACGAAAAAGTCGCAGGGGGCCAAGTCCAGTAAATACGATGGCTGAGGCGTGATTACGGTGTTGTTTTTGGCCAAAAAATTACGAATAAGCAACGATGTGTGTGCAGGTGCTTTATCGTAATGCAAAAGCCATGGTATGAGCCAACTGATATGCCGACATCCTCAGCAACTTCTCATATAGTGATTCGACGATTCTCCATAACAATTTTCTTCACCACTTGAACGTTTTCATCGGTTGTTGACATGCTGGGGCGTCCAGGGCAAGCATCGTCATTAACATCTTCTCGGCCTTTTCTGTGGAGCTAGTACCACTTATAAACAGTTAATTTGCTCAAAGTAGACTCGCCAAATGCCACAGTCAACATTTCAAGTGCGTTGGAGAACTTAATTTTATTTTTCACATAAAATTTAATACAGATTCCTTACGCAGCCTTGTGTGCTGTAGTAACCCTAACCAGATGTACCAACAAGATACGAAAGGATATCGAATGTTATATGACATGTGAAATATTTAATGTGAATGATTGGAAGTGTGATCTCTCTGAGCTTTAGTGCTTAATTAGTGTATACTTTCCAGATGCTAAACCGTGATTAGATATCTTAGAATTTTCTTTGGACGGGTTATTCTTTCAGTTTAATGAGCTGCATTTTGTGTAAATACGGATAATTAGATTAATTATAAATATCGCGGCTGCATTTCATTCGGTTAAAATCACCCGTCATAATATGTTTGACCTTTTATCCATCAAAACTGTATAAAAAAAGAAATGAAGATACTAATATAAAGAAATTATTTTGACAGGTTTGATAGATAAAACGTCAAGCATTTGTTTAATTTGGTTTGACATCCTCGGATAATGTTATTTTCAATGTAATTTTCATATTTAATTTCTGTCGTTACAAAGCATGTTAAAGTAATTTGGTTCACTGATTTAGATGTAAAATTTTATACCCTACAACTTTTATTTGAAGCTTTATTGCTTAAAATAATTAGGAAAGCAGGAAGCTACAAAATTATTATTTTATATGTTCAAATCCTATATTCGAGTGCAGGGGTCACCACTCTGTATATATACTTTTTTGTAATCATAATTATGGCAATTTTAAGTACTCAATATTTACATTTTAATTTTACGGAATACAGTCTTTAAGAAAATATAATAAATCCTTATTATTTAATAAATGGCTGCACCTCAGACAGGTAAGATCATCAAATTTTAGAATGAATCTTCAGAGCTAATATACAAATAATATTTTTGCACCCACCAGTTGCAATTTAGTCATGTATTTCTTCCAGCACGTGTACCGTTGATAGCGCGGGCCCAGAGCAGCCAGCATATAGTATATGTACATGAAGATGTGCACGAACGCGTTAAGGTAGCCGGCCAGCGTATACTGTCCGGCCGGTACGAACTTTTCGCCCAGCCAGAAGATCACCGGTACTATGGCGTGATGTACCACGTGTAGCGTTGACACTTGCTTGAACTTCTTGCGCAGCACGAAGAAAATCTGTAAAAGCATGCAATGGAGTGTGATCATAGATGAAATTAAAAAGATGACATTTAACCCTCGATTGTTAGGTTCTTTAAGAACGTCGTTTTATGCGAATTCACAGTACAATATGAGTGGAATAGGTAAAAGAAGAAAGCAGTGCGTCTTCAATTAATGTACAATATCTCATGAACAAAATGAATTTAAAATTCTAAAGTTCTTTACGGAAATCTGAAACAACATATACACTCGAATGAACAATTTCAAATGAGATGGCTCGTGGTGCATTTTCCGTTTACAATAACGGCGCAATCGCAGTAATGTTGTACATTGTTTCGCGTTTTAGAGGAATTCTACCAATTCTCGAATCGTGTTAAAGCAAAAAGGTATGCCGTATTGCGGGGATTAATCATACTTATAAAATAACCAAATCGGCCAGCTTTTCTGTTTAAAACGATAAATTTGTATACGCCGAACGTGACGTGCACGTTATATATATATATATATATATATATATATATATATATATATATATATATATATATATATATATATATATATATATTAGAATTATCTAGTAGATGATTTCATTCCTTTGTTCTCTAATCTTAAGCTTAGCTTGCATTTCCGTTGTTTATGATAAGTTATAAAAAGAGTAAGAGTGAAAGATTAGAGTTAGTTAGTTAGCTTCTTGTATGTTATAACATAGTATTCTGATATATTCAAGTTGCTAATTGTCAAAATAAATCTTTTTAAAAAACAAAATAATCGATTTATATTATTTAATTTATATAACACATACAATAATATGACTTACAACTGTCATTTATTTAAATATACACAGGTTTTAAATCAATTTACCTGATTTAAAAGAAAATCTTAGATTTTTTTTCCTTTCGAATAAACTATTACTCATCTTTACAATTGAGTAAAACAAAATTTTCAAAAGAAGTCACTATATTCCAGGTATAATCTTCTTGTAAATAAATAAATAGTTAAATAAGAAATTATTTAAGTCCCCAGAGTACGAGGTAAAATTGTTATTTTATATTCATATTAATTAATCATATGTTACAACTAACAAATATTTTTTCCGATAACCGAGATTTGGTAGGGTGCCACAACCATAAATTGAATTGGTTTTTTATTATTATTTTAAAATAATTAGGAGACTGTATTCTTGAAGACATGATTGAAGCAAAATTACAATCAGTTACCATGAATTTGCAAGAGTGGCCATGATTAGCCGAATATAATAAAGAAAATCTAATTGTACTTACGGTATCTGTAAACTCTAGAAACCTGACAAGGTAGAACCACCAGCCTAATGTTAACATCTGAAAATACAATTTTATGGTTAGAGCAAGATAAATAAGCCAAAATAATTACATTTTTATAACAAACTGTATCTAGCCTTAAGTTACTCTAAAGTGTAAATGCAACTGTTAATTTATTTTCCTACAACTGTGCGATTTCTTTGTTATTACGTAACTATTGTTGCCCTGGTTACGTATGGAAAGTAGACAAATGCAGACCAAGTGCGTTTCTATAAGCAAAGAAACACTAGTGCTGAAAATAATTTGTACTTTACGCAATTGTCAAAAGAAAATATCAGTGAGAGCTATTTGAATTTACATGTACCTGTGCATATTATTAACAGTAATATTATTGACAACAATTTCGAAGGTTTTAGAACTACCAGCAGCAGGTTGATTGTCATTGTCAAGAATAGATCCAACAATTACCTTTGGAGGTGTATATGATAAAGAAAAATTACTCAGTGTAGTATTCCAATCTAGACGATTTTGAAGAAATTATCTTGAAATTAGTGAAATATTTTTAAATAACGTAGAACAATGTGCAAGCAATCAACAAAAAAACCATGGCAATGTCGTAAAATATCGTTCTCGTGTAATATCATTAAAATTTTATAAATTCTGATAATATTTTAGTGATTTTCTAAATCGCACAGTTGTAGGAAAAATGTTGTTTATAACACGTGCCGAAAGAGGTTAAGTGCTCGTGCAGATTAAATTCTGCACTTGCACGTAACAAGCCTTTTTCGGCACTTGTTATAAAAATAACTATTTTTAATTTTGAAACAACATAAATATGCATTTTATAAAAAAAAACCTGTATATTATGCCACAAAACATTTAAAGCTCCGAATAGAATTAACAACCTTAAGCGAATACCAGGAGTCTTAATTGTCATAAATTCCTAAAGAATTATAAATTGGCCTAAAAATTCTAATACTGTCATAAAATAAAAATCTTGTCATAAAAATCATAAATTTGATAAAAAAGTAAATCAGTTACATTAAAAAGGATCTACATACCTATGAATATATTAACATATTAACAAATAAGGATAAGTTTGGTAAGCTACCTTTACTTCTACTGTATTACCAAGAGAACTCTTCTTTTATTATCTTTTGTTTAAATGAGGAATAAGTGGGCAAAATTTGATGAATGTAAGTTTGGTACGTGGAATTTTAGGGAATAACTGGTAAAGAAAATAAATTGATGAATGTAATGCGCTTGTATAATGTAGATGTTTTGTATGTAAGTGAGACTAAGAGGCTGTAGCGAGGAAGAGGTGGATGGAATGTTTTGCTTGTGGTCGGGTGTTGCTGAGAATGAACGTGCAAAGCATGGAGTGGGCATACTTGTTAGTGAAAGAATGAAAACATTTGTAAGGGATTATCGTGGTATTTCTTCTAGAATTCTTTGGCTGAGATTAATGGTAGGCTTTCATAGAATCTTCGTTGTCAGTTTATGACCAAACTGAATCTGAAAATGATCTCGAGAAAGATCGGTTTTGGAATTTGTTAGATGCAAAAGAAGTTTGTGGTGAATGTAGATTAGGCTTTTGTTAAAAAAATGCATGGTGAAATAATGAAGTCAAAAAAAAACGATTGAGGAGAAAAAGAGAGCATACTTGCGTGTTCTAAATATGAAAAATGTGCCTGGAAGTTTACGAGATGAATGTTTACTAGAATACAAGAGGTTAAATGAATGTGTTAAGAGAGTAGTGAGAGAAAATAAGGCGCGTTTTCATGATTTAATGAGTGAAAGATTAACAAATGATTTTAGTATGAATAAAATAAAGTTTTGGTTGAGTGTCTAGAGATTGGAGGTGGTAATTTAAGGACAGTGAAAGCGATTAAAAGTGCGAATGGTGAGTTATTGTGGAATGAATCAGATGTTAGGAATAGATGGTATGAGTACTTTAGGGATTTATATAGTAGCATAAATGGACGGAATGGTTGTAGTGAAAATGTTAGAGGCAATGTTAGTGGTGATGAATGGAATATAGATGAGAGTGATGTTAGCTTTGCATTGATGCGTCTGAAGAATGGTAAGGCTCCTGGTTTGGATGGTATATTGAATGAGATGTTGAAGTATCGATGCGAGAGGTTATTAGACTGGTAAGTTTATTTATTTAGATTTCTTTTAAACGGTGTGTGGCTCCTGATGTTTGGAAACGTGCTATCATTTGCCCTTTATTTAAAGAAAAAGATAGTTAGAGTGAATGTACTAATTTCCGTGCAATAAGTTTGCTGAGTATAGTAGATAAATTGTATGGGAAGATTCTTATTCATAAGGTACGAACCTTAAAAGATTCCAAGCTAAGCAATATACAAGGTGGTTTTTTGTCTGAGAGAGGGTATGTGGATCAATTGTTTTCTCTTCGGATAATTGATGAGAAGTGACTCACTAAGAACAAAAAGGTGTTCTGTGGCTTTCTTGATCTTAAAAAAGCATATGATAGTGTTCATCGCAAGACTTTGTGGGATGTACTAATACAGTACGGTATAAGTGGTAATTTTTTGAGGGCAATTCGTGCACTGTATGATGGTAGCGAGGCTGCAGTGAAAGTTGATGGTAGATTGAGTGATTGGTTTTGTATAGATGTTGGTGTGAAACAATGTTGTGGGATGTCTCCGTGGCCGTTTAATTTGTATATGGATGTGTTGTTACAAAAGACGCTGAATGGGGTGGATGGTGTGCATATAGGTAGTGTAGTGCCCGCGTTAGCGTATGCAGATGATGTTGTTGTTATGGATGAATCTGAATAGCAATTGTGACGAATGATTCTAAGTATAACTGAAGTCGATTTAATATTTATAATGGTGTTTTAGTGCCTACATTGATGTATGGTAGTAAATATTGGGTGTGGATGACGAAACATGAACGTCGTATAACTGCCGTGGAAATGAGGTATTTGCGGGGTGTGTGTGGATATACTTGAAGAGATCGTGTTCGAAATATATTGGTGTATGATGAGATTGAAATGATTATAGTTATTAAAGTGAGTAAAAATCAGCTGAGATGGTTTATTACGGTAACAAATACATAATTTACTGTAAACTGGAGAATAAAGGATCCAGCGTTTGGTGAATATAAAATAACTAGATCTAAAATCCATTTGTTTTAGGGAAACAAAAAATTAAAAACTAAAACAGTGAGAGGTTTAGAAAGATAGGAGAAGTAATTTAATTAACACCTGTCAGTTAGATCTGCCGATAAGATAGAGAACGCTATTCCCGAGGAGTTGATCCGAGCAACATACTCTTACGCAGGTCAGGCAGGCAAACTAAACTACAAGACAGGATAGAGGGTAGCAGCTGCCTAGGCGCAGAGTAGAGCTAATGAACGACAACTAACGAGCTCGTTCGAATTCTGAGAAAAGAGGGAGACAAACCGACGGAACAGAAGCTTTTAAAAGAAGTAAATTATTATCTAGATCTCCTACAAAGAACAAGAACAGAGAGGAAGTACAAATGGAAGCAATATTGGAAAGGATGGAGAAAATGACAGAAGATCTAAAGTCAGAAATGAGAAATAACAAAGATGAATTAAAAGAAGACATAGCAGAAAATTATAAGATAGTTATGTCAATACAATCAGAAATGGAATAGAAGGAAAAGAAATGGAAAGAAGAAAAAGAAATACTAGGAAATATGCAGCATGACATTAAAAAGGTGATCATAGTTAACAACAGATAATAATTGCCGAGCTAGGAAGTTGGGAAGAAAAATTATCAGTAATGAGAATCAAGAACAAGATAAGCAACAGGAAAATATGTATTGAAGACGACTTAACGAACAACGGAAGAGAAATATATATTATATATTATATATTATATATTATATATTATATATTATATATTATATATTATATATTATATATTATATATTATATATTATATATTATATATTATATATTATATATTATATATTATATATTATATATTATATATTATATTATATATTATATATTATATATTATATATTATATATTATATATTATATATTATATATTATATATTATATATTATATATTATATATTATATATTATATATTATATATTATATATTATATATTATATATTATATATTATATATTATATATTATATATTATATATTATATATTATATATTATATATTATATATTATATATTATATATTATATATTATATATTATATATTATATATTATATATTATATATTATATATTATATATTATATATTATATATTATATATTATATATTATATATTATATATTATATATTATATATTATATATTATATATTATATATTATATATTATATATTATATATTATATATTATATATTATATATTATATATTATATATTATATATTATATATTATATATTATATATTATATATTATATATTATATATTATATATTATATATTATATATTATATATTATATATTATATATTATATATTATATATTATATATTATATATTATATATTATATATTATATATTATATATTATATATTATATATTATATATTATATATTATATATTATATATTATATATTATATATTATATATTATATATTATATATTATATATTATATATTATATATTATATATTATATATTATATATTATATATTATATATTATATATTATATATTATATATTATATATTATATATTATATATTATATATTATATATTATATATTATATATTATATATTATATATTATATATTATATATTATATATTATATATTATATATTATATATTATATATTATATATTATATATTATATATTATATATTATATATTATATATTATATATTATATATTATATATTATATATTATATATTATATATTATATATTATATATTATATATTATATATTATATATTATATATTATATATTATATATTATATATTATATATTATATATTATATATTATATATTATATATTATATATTATATATTATATATTATATATTATATATTATATATTATATATTATATATTATATATTATATATTATATATTATATATTATATATTATATATTATATATTATATATTATATATTATATATTATATATTCGTGGTTCACAGCTAAGCAGATGGAAAATCTAATTTAGTATGCATAATCTCAATTGGCACACCGGATGGCCGGACGTATGAAATCCCACAAGAGTTCCAATCAGCAGGCTATCATAAAGAAATCATGGGCACAACAGCGTACGCCAAAATAGTAAAAACACTCACAAAAAGACATCAAGAAAGAAAGGTATGGATTAACTTGACGGAAGAGTTATCCGAAACCTACTTAGACGAAGGCGGAAATTTACAATTCGGTGACATGTATTTAGAAGAAATAACTAACGCACCATAAATTGCTAATGTCTCAGAACAGCCACTCGTAAAAATATTAGAAGAATTATTTGCAAAAAGCCAAGAACAACCAGAAATTAGGAACGTAGGCAAAATAGCAAAAGAATTTTAAATTGATAAATTTAATGGTAAAAATTCAAACGCCGAACAATGGATCGCTTGCTTCGAAAAAAAAATGCGACCGATTTAACATTTCTAAAGATGAGAAAAATATTGAAATTCTAAAATCATTTATGGATAAAGGTGCCACGAATTGGTACAGTTGTACATTATTTAAACTCGCTATTGAAGCAAAGTGGGAAGAATGGAGAAAAACATTCGCCAATAAAGGCTGGTCTTAAATAAGATACGCACTGTCATTTAAATATCAAACAGGCTCTTTACTAGATTATGCAATAAAAAAAGAAAAGGTCCTACTCGAGATAAGAAGATCTATCGATAATGGAACATTGATTGATCTAATTGCCATGGGCTTGCCAAACTTCGTAGCCGATAGAATTGATAGAGAAAGATTGAAAAAGACCGAAGACTTATATAATGAAATAGGCAAATTGGAATATTTAGTTAACAAAAAGAACTTCGAAACAAAAAGAAATAAGAATTACACGAGCAAAGAAAAAACAGAAAAGACACCATGCAAAATTTGTAAAAATAAAGGCAAAGGTTCACGCTTCCATCCCGAAACTGAATGGTGGTTTAAAGACAAAATAAATCATGTCAACAATTCAGTATTAGAGGTAAAACTGGACGATACGGATCCAAAAAACTAATTAAACGACACTTTATAAGTTTCTGCTATTTATGACTCAGGCTCAAATGTTCCAATAATAAATTCAAAATTAATTCGTTTCGATTGGAAAAGAATTAGTAAAATGCAAAAAGTTAACTTGAAAACGATTAATGGTGTGAATAAAACGGAAGGATGGATAAAAACAAAAGTAAAAATAATGAATACAGAAGAATACATAAATGTATTAATAATTAACGACGAGATTTCGATTATGACTTTCTAATAGGATTAGACTGCATAAAAAAGTTCAAGTTAACACAAAATAAAAACCTAGAGATAGAACAGGAATATCCTGATTTCACAGAAAAACAAGAATATCAAATAAACTTTAATGAACACGTAGATTTAAACACTTTCGAAATCGTAACAAATCACTTGAATCATCATGAAGAAACTATTATAGAAAATCTTATAGATAAATATAAAAACATATTTGCAAAAAAACAAATATGATATAAGCACAGTGAAAGACTATGAAGCAAGAATAGATCTTATAATAGATAAATATTGTAGTAACATACCTTATCGATGCACAATCGAAGATAAAAAAGAAATAGAGAAACAGATTTCAGATTTACTTACCGGTAGCATATTTTTCTAAGAAACTAAGTGAACCACAAAAAAGAAGGAAAGCCATTTACCTAGAATGCCTAGCAATAAAGAAATCAGTAAAATATTGGCAACACTGGCTTATAGGCAGACCATCCAAAGTATTCTCAGATCATAAACCACTAGAAAAAATTAACAACAAAGCTAGAACAGACGAAGAATTAGACGATCTCACGTACTATCTATCACAGCAAGATCTTGAAATAATATACCGTCCAGGTAAAGATAACCTAGAAGCAGACTGCGTAAGCAGAAATACGGTATTAGAGTCTCAAGAAGACGAGGAGGACAAATTAAAGACCGTGAATTTAATAAAAATAACAGATATTTTAGAAGACCAAAACGAAAACAAAGATATAAACACGAGCAAAGATAGATTAATTTATAAAAATTATTTGTACTATAGAATAATAAGAAAGAAGAGTTTTGTAAGGAGCTAATAGAAAAAACGCATAAGAAATTTTGCCACTTAGGGATACAACAAATGTAAAACAAAATACTGCCATATTATACAGTAGAAAAAATATTAGAAAACATAGAAAAAAATCTGCAGAAATTGCAAAGTATGCATGAAAAATAAATCAAGGGGACAAGACAAAATTGGTCTAATGTCACATTTCGGTCCTGCACGAAAACCGTTTGAAGTGGTTTCCGTAGATACAATCGGTGGATTCGGCGGCTTACGATCCACTAAGAAATACTTACATCTTCTGGTAGATCACTTCACACGATTATATACAAATTCTACTTATTATTCAAGAAAAAAATCAATATAATAAGTAGAATTTGTTTCTCTGTAATAACGAAGAAACAACATTCAAAGTTATTATTCACTGGAGGTTGTTTCTTGATTACTTGAGAACTTTTACTCTCTCTGATTTTACATTCCGATGTCATGTGTCATTTCATTGTCAGGTGACCGTCGCTGGTACAATAGGAGGTATGACTTACCGGTCCGGTTTGTGCGCAAATTCAATTAGATATATATATATATATATTCAGCCATATTTAAATTTAGTTATGTATTTATTACAGGGTCCGGATGTGCTGCTAGTTATTAGATAGATTTAGTAGCGGCCAAAGCGAGATAACATAAATCGTATCATACAGTATAGTAGGTGTAGCTCTAATGCTCCAGGACTATCAAAATTGACAGACAATTTTATCATTTATGAAACTATTTACAAAATAATGATCAATTCCAATACGATCTAAAGGGGCTGCATTACGGCAATGCAATTAGCATAAAATAGAAGAGTGGCTAATGAACTGTGTGTTTTTATAGCACAGCTTGCTGTATTTATACTGAGAAATTATGTTAAGAATAACATAAGATCGCCAGTGACGATATAATAGGTATCGGTAGAGCTGTCTCGATTATAATTCGAAAAGATAATATTCTAAAATCAAGCACACAGTTGGTTTGTCCACTAAAATATTTATTTATAACTTGTTACGTACGATTCGACCTTTCGGATATCAGCAGTCGCTTAAAATTTAATTACAAACATGGTTCTTATATAGTACACAAATTTAAGAGAGAAGAATTAGATATATCTACCTGTTCATTAACGATGCGTTTTCTAGAATTCACTACTTTCCTAATTTCTAAATTTCAGTTCATCCTTAATCTCTTTTCGGCTATATGCAGAATTTTAAAGTTGTCGTTATAATCATGTTTGGAATCAAAACAATGATCAGAAAACCCCGTGCTATTTGTTTGTTTATGAGTAGAGTTTAAATGCTCTTTCATTTAATATCGATACCGCTCTGTCGTATATGAATAGCCGTACCGCCATTAAATTGTATTTGATACACACCTGATAGTTCAGATTTATCGGATTTATGTTATTTTTGTTTAGACTCATTGTTTTTATATCAAATTTTCAAATTATTGGATTTGATTATTCTAATATCTAAGAAGTTTAGTGAATTGTTTTGTTCTGTTTCTATGGTAAATTTGATTTTATTATTTATGTTGTTAAAGAAATTAAGAAATTTATCGAGTTATCTTTCTGTCCCCTTCCACATAGAGAAGACGTTATCTACATACCTACGCCAAAATATTATTTTTTTACTAAATTTAAGATATTTTACAATTGTGTTTTCAATATGATACTTGTCAATATCTGCAAATAATGGTGACAATGGTGATCCCGTCGGCAAGCCTGAATTCAACTTATAAAACTTGTTGTCGTATTTAAAATAGTTCTGTTTTATGCAAAGGTCCATTACTGTCATAATTTCAAGTTTGTTGGTTTCTGATGTCTTTGAATTTTTCATCTAACAAGTTTAATATAATTGAGTGCAGCTGTTTAGTCGAAATTGAGATAAATAAACAAATGTGTGTTTGATTTTCTTATATTCATTATGTTTCACCAAGTATCTATTACAAATTCTCTTTTAATTAAGATAATATTCGTTCTCTTGTGATTGTGAAAACTCAAACATAGATAAAATATCATCAGACTCGAAAATAAAAATGCTGTCTGATATGCATGAATTATTATAATGTATAATACATATTAATGGTAGTTACTTACAATATATTCATCAGGATGATCGACGACCACAGGCTGACAAAGCAAGCTGTATCTTGTCATCCAGCCATATATACTAGCCTGAAACATAACACATTGAGTTAATTTTTTTATTCATATAAAAGTATTTAATATTTTGAAATTTAATTATTGTGCAGTAACATGGGCGTTCGTAGGAGGGGTCGAATGAGTCGAAGGACCCTCCGTCGATATTTGGAATAAAAGTTAACATTAGCTAGAATAAAAAAAAAAAAATTTTTACGAAATTTTTAATAATATGTGGTACATCTCGTTCCTTAAAATAATTTGTTTGTTTACAGGTCTATTAATATAAACGTTGAAGTAATTTGTTTTAAAGTAAAAAGTAAAAATCTAAGGCTAAGATATAATTAAAATAAAAATAAAAAATAACAACATCAACTCGGATAATTTAAAATTACTAAAATCAGTGAGTAATATTAGACAATTAGACGCGTATGAAAGTATGAACACCGCCTGATTAATTCTGACATGGGTCTCATTCCTAACAGTAAATTGTTTGCTTTCTTAGGTAATTAGTTTTGTAAGTTGACTCAAGCTTCATGCTTAGTGGTTCCTTAGACACGGCTTATTGCTCCGTTTTAGTACAAATTGGTATGTACCTGTTCGGCAATTTGGATTCTACCTGGACCACTGGCTTGGCTCACAAGTTATGTAATCTGGGGGTTTTCCATTGCTTTTGTCTACTGATGATGAGAACTTAGTTCTCGAAATACGGATTTAGATTTTTCTTTATATTGATTAAGGCTTGGGGGTTATTTTTATTTTTATTTTAATTAATTTGTTTTAGTTTTTATGGAAATCTGTAAATTTAAATAGTAACAAATAGTTACTATTATATTGAATCTATCTCAACATACATATTATATAAAAAAAATGAGAGCACATTGGATGCAGTTTTTAATTGTGAACATCTCTTTCATTTACATTTTTGTTATATAACAAAAAACGACATCCCGCTTAGTGCTGCTTGCGTTCATAGTTTTTATCAAATATGGAGCTAGTGTCGTAGAACTAAGATTCATCAGAAAAATAATTTTCTCGGATTAAATAAACATACATGCACAAAAAAGCATGCAATAATACATGTCAAATAACTTATTTTGGTTTAATTCGTACAAAAATTTATAAAAGTTATGTTTCCTTTAAATATTGGGTGTAAAGAAAAAGCTTGAAAGCTGCTCTCTACTCTCTATAAAATAACTAAAGCGAGTAGTGATCTTACCTGAGAGGTAGCTTCATTTTCTTGTAAATAAAATAAATATAAAATAAATATATCATTACGCCTTCTACCCATTACTGGATGTGGCACTCTGCCGAAGCAGATCTCGGTAAGTGATATATTTTGCGCGTGAAGTGCGGTTACCAGTCGTCAAATCACGGCCCCCAAAGATGTTAGTGGTGGAGGAGCCACAGGGGTAGCTTTTTTTTTGAAATTATGAAAATTGTTTGTCGCCTGTGGGAATCGAACCAGGGTTCTCAGGATACACAGACCGACTTCATACCACTGAGTTAGCCACCCTATCAAATTCTTGTGTTTTAGATAATTTAAAAATAAATATATCATCACACCTTCTACCCATTACTGGGTGAGGCACTCTGCCGTAACAGATTTCAGTAAGTGATATATTTTATGCGGGAAGTGCGGTTTCGAGCCGTCAATTCGCGGCCCTCAAGGATGTTAGTAGAAAGAGAGACACATGTATAGTTTTAATATGGTGAAAATTGTTTGTCGGTTGTGAGAATGTCGAATGCATAGACCAACTCGATACCATTGAGCTATCTTTTATTATTTATTAAAATATGTTGTATTAAAAACATAATTAAATATACTAATTTTATATATGTATACAGTCTATAATTTACTAAACAAAATTTCGACCTACCTTTCAAAAAAGTTTGTAGGCGCTCAGATGCAATAACCAAAATATTAAATCGGAAAAAAATTCAATGACAAATTAAGTTTGTTCTAATCGCTACAAAATACACCGCGACCAAGAGGAATGTTCCTCGCTTAAAAGATATACGAATACTAGCTTAGAAAGCAAATATGTTGCTACTAACTTAATTAAATATATTGAATTTCTTCATATTTATGAGTTTTGAAACACTAATTTTGGTTTAATAATTTTTAAATAATTATATAAATATAAATATAACCACGCCTTTTACTCATTAGTGGAGTTTTTACTCTGCCGTGATAAATCTCGGTAAGTGATATATTTAGCTCTTGAAGTGCTGTTACAAGCCGCTAATCAACCAAACCTTTTAGTGGAAGAGGAGACACCGCGGTAATGTTAATATAAAATTTATCGGCTGCAGAAATCAAACGCGGGTTCTCAAATCCATAGATCGATGCAATTCCACTGAGTTATCCGTCCCATACAACAGTGCAATCAAATATAATAAAAACAAAATATAGATTGATCATAAAGATTAGGATTATCTATAAGAAGATTGATTAATAAATCAATTGCACTTGTGGTCCACTCTGAATCGATTAATTTTTTTATTCGATTTTCAGAGAGAACTGTCATCACACCAAATGAAATTATAACTAAACTGACAAATTATGTGCATAAGCGCATGCACGAATTCATCGTATATCCTGTTCACCCGCCATTACAGTACATGTGTATGAAATTTGCACGATAGCACACGATGGACGGTAGGTACTCGATCAGTAAGACCGCTGCCTATGTCACCATACATCGCAAAATCATTTTAAAGGAAAGTGCCTCAATAACAGTATTGCAGAAATTAAAATTCTGCATCTGAACCAATCGCAGATTCATTTCACTCATTTAATAACCACAAAAACTATGTATATTTAAAAATTACCAAAAATGTTGCTTGTATAATGGATAACGAATTTAAACAAAATACAATTAAATGTTTGACACTTATTTTTATTTATTATTTTTTAATGGGATGGCTAGCACAGTGGTATGAAGTCGGCCTGTGGATCCTGAGATCCCTGGTTCGATTCCCACAGGCGACAAATTTTCATAATTTGAAAAACCTATCCCTGTGGCTCCTCCACCACTAACATGTTTGGGGGCCGTGATTTGACGACTGGTAACCGCACTTCACGCGCAAAATATATCACTTACCGAGATCTGCTTTAGCAGAGTGCCACACCCAGTAATGGGTAGAAGGCGTGATGATATATATTTTTTTTTTTTTATATTTTTTAATAATTTTTTTCCTATATTTATTATTGTTAAATATTATATATCGTAGAAAAGAAAAACATTATTTACTACTATTTATTTAAATTTTAATTATGTACATTTATTTGCCAGTCGACTCATTTATTCAGGTTTGTTCAAATTACACGGCAAACTAATTAGAAACAGATTTATTTGAAACTTCTATACCTAATTTCTGAGATAACAAGCTGTTCAACACAATTTTTTTATTGATTTAGATGACTAATTTAAATCTCTACAACTGTAAAATAAATTGCGATCACTGACGGTCGAAAAATAAATTACCATGTATATCTCCCATGATAACCTTTTAAATAGACACGAGGTATAATTTAATACTTACCTACTTCGCTGTTTTACTGTTTCCTATGTAACTTAGATTACATAATATCCCTGGACAAATCCGACATATTTTGCATATATTAAAATGACATTATATTTAAATACAAATATTTTCCATTTTTGTAGTTCCCGTGGACTGCACTGTATCAGTAATTTCGTTTATTTCGTTTTATTTTTTCATCAAATATTAGTAGAATTAGAATTTAATTGGTATTTTAAGTTCATACTTAACAACTGCTGATCTAGTTATGGGATCGAGGCACATAACAAAATAGAAAAAAATAAAATCAGATCTGAATTTCATGGTGAACATAGCTGAGTTGATAAAAGTATGTGACTGGATGTTATAGGTCTCAAGTTCAAACCTTAGCTGTATAACAATTTTTCTCTTTATGAGTTAACTTGATTAGTTGATTTATTTTCCACATAAACGTATGTGGTTTGTGGCTCAGTGGTATCAAGCCGGCCTTGGTTCGATTCCCACAGCCGACAAACAATTTTCACCACATTAAAATTACTCCTGTGGCTCCCCCTCCACTAACATCTTTAGGCACCGTGTTCTTACGGGTGGTAACCGCACTTCACGCGCATAAATATATCACTTACCGAGATCTACTCCGGCAGAGTGCCACACCCAGTAATTCTAGCAGTTTTCTGTGATTCCATGTCAATTTGATATAATATGAGAATACACACAATTTTAATCCTTTATAATCTTTAACATGTAATATATTCTTGTAATTAGCGAACCTTCATAATTTGAATAAAAAAATATAGCTTCTTTAAGATAAATTTTTAATGTTTCTTTTTTCGAATAATAAGATCTTATCTTATAGAAACTAAATATTTCTATATTAATTTATATACGTATAAAAAATTATGAAGAAGCAACAATTTCATAATCTATAGGCTGAAAAATCTAGGCTCTATAAAATATCTTTACCAGACTGAATAAACATTATTTTTTCGAACACTAAGATCATATCTTATAGAAACTAAATATTTCTATATTAATTTATATACGTATAAAAATTTATGAAGAAGCAACAATTTCATAATCTATAGGCAGAAAAATCTAGGCTCTATAAAATATCTTTACCAGAATGAATAAACATTATTTTTTCGAACACTAAGATCATATCTTATAGAAACTAAATATTTCTATATTAATTTATATACGTATAAAAATTTATGAAGAAGCAACAATTTCATAATCTATAGGCAGAAAAATCTAGGCTCTATAAAATATCTTTACCAGACTGAATAAACATTATTTTTTCGAACACTAAGATCATATCTTATAGAAACTAAATATTTCTATATTAATTTATATACGTATAAAAATTTATGAAGAAGCAACAATTTCATAATCTATAGGCAAAAAAATCTAGGCACTATAAGATATCCTTACCAGAATAAATAAACATAAACTAATAAGTGCTTGGCTAGCATTGTAGACTATCATTGCAGTTTTGAGCTTGAAGGGTTCTCTATTTACCATCATTCTGGGTCCGACTATTTTAACGAATATAACGTAAGCTACGATGAGAAACAACATTGGACCAGGCGACTTCACCATCGGCCAGTCCCTAGTTCTAGGATCTGAAACAAACAACACAACATTGTCAGAGCTGGTTTGTTCCATCAAACATTTTAGCGTGATTTCCGAAGAAAGTAACTGAACAGAAGTTTTTCATTCATTAAAAATATGTATTCTAAACACAAATCAATAATACATACACGTATAAGATCTAACAATTACTGAAATAGAGTACCAAATTTTACTTTATTAGTTGATATTAAAAAAAGTCTAATATCGAATATTTTCGCTATTTGAGATATTCGAGTTTTCGCGGATGGTATTTGCTCATCCCTATAATAAACTTTTATTTTTATTTGAGCATGTTTGTATAAAAAAGTACATTTTTGAAATACGGAAATAGGGCTAGTTTTTCAATCACCGAATAATGTTAATCTTGGTTAAATCAGTGATTGAAAAACTGGCCCTTAAAGTTTACTCTATTTTGCGAAATTATTTGTGTAATATATTTTTCATGGAAATAATTCGTATAATGTACCATTAAATAATTTTCATAAAAGTGTAAAACACTATGAAATTTTTTAAAAAACCGATTATAATTTTTTTGGCTTAAAATGTTTCTTAGGATGTGTACTTTAATATAGTACTCATCTCAAGTCCGCCAGGAACTTCTTTCCCACTTAACGAAGCGATTTTGTACAAAATGTACCGGTGCGCTAAGAGAGCGACGGTGTGTTACAGCTGATGGATGCAGCAAAAGAAGCCCGGAGGACTATTTTGGTGAGAAGAAAACATCTATATAGATGCCAACGCAGAAGGCCAATTGAAAAAAATAGGAACTTTATTTTAAACGCGTTTTTCTCGAAAAGGGATTTTTTAAACTGGCGTGAAAAATATCTTCAACAAATTACATCCGATTTCGATGCGGACTTTACTTTCCTGTTCTGAATTAAATTCTGCATAGAAATATGTAGCCGTTTTTGCGATATTTGCAAAAATTTATTTGTATCCACGATTTTGTGTCGATTTTTTGGGTGAAAAAATTTACCTTATTTCCAGATGACCACAACTTTCTTAAAAACCAATATTATCCCAAATCCCCGACATATTTTTAAGCGAAATTTCATTAGGAATGAGGTATTAATTTCCTTTTTTTCCAATATGACATGGCCGTTCCGCGCGAGGATACTCGCGCGACGTGGTGCAGCAGCCACGAAGGTCGGCCGATCAAGTTACAAAAATTTGCAAATATAGTTCAAAGTACGGGCAATAAATCCATGAAAAAAAATAGACCTGCCTTTTTGTTTTATTACCCAAAAACATTCCCGAAAATGACCTATTTTTTCGACGTTCAAAGTGTACTACTCCCTTAAAACCTCTACAAACTATCTTCTCAAAATAGCTAGTCAAGGCTTTGGACAGGAACTCAGAATAATAGGCATGGTGATTAAATAAATATTCATGGAGATATTCATAAAGACTTTCATAAATTGTAAATACCGCTGTTAGGGTGAATTGCATGAAAGCACGTTAACTCTCGAGTTACGCTACTCCAGGGACAATACTGATAAAATATGTGTTTTTTGTTACGAATATGATCTTTTATATGACAGCTGGCGGTCAAATGCATATAGGAAAACCGAGAGTTAACCCGTGAATATGTGCGAGTTATCTTCTGATCCGAAATTGACAGTCAAACAAGTCGGTTACCCTGGTTACCGTATGTAACCCTGGGTTAGAAGTTGACCTGCAGTGCGATTCTGTAACTTTAAAACGATACTTTCGTCACGTTTTATGACGATATCACGTTGGCACGGAATTATGTATATACAGTCGGTATCGTCCTGTGCCCGTGATACTAAATTTTGTTTCGAAAAATTGACGTTAGTACCGTATTCTTGACAAGTAGCAAAATATTATTATAACCATAATTCATAAATTAAATTTGAAAAAATCAACTTGCCCCCGCCAGGATTTGAACCCGGACCTTCCACTGGGGCCGCGAACGTCCTACCAATTAGACCACAGAGGTGTGTCTAATTGCTGGCACTGACAAGCGATTTTTTCTATGTGTCGGTTGTAAGTAAATATCAAATGTGCGAATGGGTTTTTTCGACAATGCAAATGATATATAAACGTTGACACGATTGAAATACTTCAAATCATAAAGATAAATGTTTTTTGTTTAATTGTAATTGTAAATAACAAATTCGTTGAATGTTAATTAAATTTGAAAAAATCAACTTGCCTCTATTTTGGAGCATCTCAATCGGATTGCTAAATCACGCAACATTTTTCGTCTTTTTCTTAATTATTTATTTTCTTTATGACGTTCTTCTTCTAATATATATATATTGGTAAATTATTTTACCAGTGCATATTAAACGATGAAGATAGATGAAGACGCTATTTTACCCTACTTCTGAGTTATTATAGGATGAAGAAGACAATTTTATCCCCCTTCTGAGATATTATACGAGGACGATATTAAAATGAGCGTGAAACAATAATTATACAAACTGTATATATATAGTCAGGGCGTGTGATGATATGGCGTGAACCAGATGTAGGTGTACACGCCGCGTCAGGTGAGTCAGGTGACTAAAATAATAATAAAGGTGAGTTTGAGACATAAAGCTCAGTGAGAGTGTCATCGCAGAGTCACGCACATTAATCCCCACCATTGGGGCGCTGCAGGTTAATTAGACTGGAATTACCAATGATATACCTCCTCCAGAGGCAGGATAGGAACTCGGACTAACAGATAGGCCGTTGGGTTCACCGACACAGCTCACTGCCAACTGTAGTGAACACCGATGGGTTGGCTAAACCTATCACCGTCTAACCGACAGGATATTGTAGCACCGTTGCCACCAGCCTTCCCCACATATGGGAAGCCAGCGGATCAACTCATATAGAGTTCGGCAACACCTATCACCACCAGAAGGCAGGATATTGCCACACCGTTGCCACCAGCCTTCCTCAGGTACAGGAAGCCAGCGGGTTAACTCACGTAGGGCGTCACCTATGATAGTACCAGAATCATAATGACGCACCGTTGCTCCCCGAAAGGGTTGGTTCCGTGTCGCTCACTAAGAACACCGTTGCCTCACAGACGCAAGACAGCGAATTGAGTTGACATAAGCCCCTCCAGGGCTCTATGTCCAGTGGCACTGAGTTCTCTAGGTAGTGTTTTAAGTAGAGACTCAGTACATACACACATCATGCACACAGCGTGACGCCACCTCAAGTGACGCTCACATTACAATTCTTGCATGATATGTAGAACTCAATGATTGACAAACTCACCGATAACCAAAAATTTAGGTAAAGCAGATCCTATCAATATATTAAGGAAAAAGAGAGTAGGTCTCAGGATCAAAAATTGCCCAGAACTCAATCTAGCAATAGAATATAATTGGACGTTCCGTCCAGCGAACTGGACATCATCAGCACAAACAAAACAATAATGTTGTAACAAAATTGTAAAATAATTGTAAACAAATTTTACGAAAGTAAAAACATTAAAAACTAAATAAATAAATATAGTCACAAATATAGTAGTACAAAGCATGTCATAGACAATAGTAAAATAAAAAAACCTATTGTCTACGCCATGCTTTGTAATACTTTATTTGTGACTATATTTATTTATTTAGTTTTTATTGTTTTGACTTTTGTAAAATTTATTTACAATTATTTTACAATTTTGTTACATTATTGTTTTGTTTGTGCTGATGATGTCCAGTTCGCTGGACGAAACGTCCAATTATATTCAATTGCTAGATTGAGTTCTGTGCAATTTTTTATCCTGAGACCTACTCTCTTTTTCCTTAAACTCACCGATAGATAGAAGCTCTCAGGTAATCCAGAATACACTAATTGATTAATCAGACACTTAATCACATGTTTATATCAAAGCTAACACAGCACTGCACAACTGAACTGTACAAAACAAGGCCAATACTTCGAATGATTCCAGGCTAGTTTTGGGTGCGTCTTTGCCTTAGGAATGTTTACATAAACACATGTGTGCAGTTATCGCTTGAGTTGCATTTGAATGTCCCTAAGTCAAGTGGTTTTATGGCTTGGGTCAGATTTCAGACGCTACGGCCCACACAAACTTTCGTGAGAAAATTTGGTATTTTTAACGAAACTAAATAATCAGAAAACTAAAAACTAGAAGAATATAATTAAATAAAAATCGTCTTGTAACATGTATGAAAAAATCGGACAAAGTATCTACTTTTCAACTATGAGTTGTTAAATTGATAATTTTGATGATTTTGAAGTGTTTTGGCCACTTTTTTGGCCACAGATTTAAGAAACAAAATTTTAAAATTGAAAAAAATGTTGAGTTTGGTTTATTTTACATTTTAACGGCAGAATCTCGTATCTTTTCGAAAAACTAAAATCTTTTGTCTCGTGTCAATTTATCCAAAAGTTACCCTTCTTTAGCAAAAGTGGGTCGAAAAATAATTAACATTTGAAATAAACCTAATTTTTACTCGAAAAAATTTTATATAAAAAAAATTATTGGGATTCATCAAAGAATACGTACGAATTTTTTGACACATTTTAAAATTTTTGTTATCTTTTTTTGACTTATAGGAAAATTTGAAATGTATCAGAAAATTATAAAAAAAATTCACACGTATTCCTGGTAAATTCTAAACAATTTGTTCTTTGATTTTTTTTCTAGAAATTTGATCCTTTTCGAGTAAAAAAATCATTTTAAAATTTCAAAATTTTACAGTCCAAAAAACAAAAATTTTAAAAATGTATCAAAAAATTCTGAAAAAATTCACACTTATTCTTTTATGCATTCTAATAATTTTTTGTGTCATAATTTATTTCATAGGATGCCTTGTTTTTGAATAAAAATTTAGTAGTTTTCAAATATTAATTATTTTTATCGACCCACTTTTGCTAAAGAAGAGTAACTTTTAAATAAATTGACACTAGACAAAAGATTTTAGTTTTTCGAAAAGAAACAAGATGTCGCCGTCAAAATATAAAATAAACTAAACTCAAGCATTTTTACAACCTTAAAATTTTGTTTCTTAAATCTGTGGCCAAAAAAGTGGTCAATACACTCCAAAATCATAAAAATTATCAATTTCGCCATTCATAGTTGAAAACTAGATACTTTTTCCGATTTATAAAAAAGAACTCACCCGTCAAGTGAGAAATTTATTTGGAGTTTTGACTGGGTTTTTGGAGTTGGATTAAAATATACTGTTTGTTACCGGACTTCTCGAGTATCGTTTTATTAAGATAAGTGTTATCTTTCATTTGTATAGTAGTTTAGTTTTTTTTTTTTTGTAGTATATTTTCTTTCACATCGTTATTTGTTTATATTGGTTACGTGTATAGAAACGATGAGTTATGTTTTGTTGTTAGGTGTGGTTAACGGTCGACAGTTGTTTGACAGTTGTGTGAATGTGATTGATTTCTATTTTCATTTATAGTTAAGGATAAGCCTGGTAAGCTACCTTAACATCTACTCTTCTACCGAGAGAACCTGTCTTTTAATTCTTTTGGATAAATGAAGATTAAATGGATGAAATTTGATGAATGTAAGTTTGGTACGTGGAATGTTAGGGGTGTAACTGGTAAATAAAATGAATTGATGAATGTAATGCGTGTGTATAATGTTGATGTTTTATGTGTCAGTGAGACTAAAAGGAAAGGATGTAGTGAGGAAGAGGTGGATGAAATGTTTTGCTTGTGGTCGGGTGTTGCTGAGAATGAACACGCGAAGCATGGTGTAGGTGTGCTTGTTAGTGAACGAATGAAACCGTTTGTGAGAGAATATGGTTGTACTTCATCGAGAATTCTTTGGCTGAGATTAAAGGTAGGTTTTCATAGAATCTTCGTTGTGTCAGTTTATGCCCAACCGAATCCGAAAATGATCTTGAAAAAGATAGATTTTGGAATTTGTTAGATAGTGTTATTGATTCATATAATTCAGGGGAGAAAGTTCTTGTATGTGGTGCTCTAAATGGCTGGGAGGGAGTTAACAGAAGCATGTCTAGGAATGTATTGGGTAAGTTTGGTGATGCAAGAATGAATGAAAACGGTAGGCAAATAGTTTCATTTGAATACATGGGAGAATGTTAATGAAAATAGACGGAGTATTATTGATTTTATTTTGTATGTTGAATCACGTATAAAAATACCAAAAATATGTTTCGTGTGAAATCCAGTGCGCTTCAGAAAGAGAATGTTAGAGATTTGTTTGTTGAGAAAATAAATGTATCTTTGCCTGTATGTGAGCTTAATTTTGAATGCAGCATAAATGATGTTTGAGTGAAAACGATTAAGATTGCGGATGGTGAGTTATTATGGAATGAATCAGATGTTACTAATAGATAGTGTGAGTACTGTAGGGCTTCAAATGGTAGCATTAATAGACCGAATGGTTGTAGTGAAAATGTTAGAGAAAATGTTAGTGGTGATGAATGAGATAAAGATGAGAGTGATGTTAGTTTCGCATTGATGCGTTTGAAGAATGGTAAGGCCATTAGTTTGGATGGTATATCGAATGAGATGTTGAAATATGGAGGCGAGAGGATATTTGACTGGTTAGTTTGTTTGTTTAGATTTAGTTTAAAACGGTGTATGGCTCCTGACGATTTATCGTTTATTTAAAGGTAAAGGTAGTTCGAGTGAATGTACTAATTTTCGTGCGATAAGAGAGAGGGAGTGTGGATCAATTGTTTTCTCTTCGCATGATTGTTGAGAAGTCACTCGCTATGAACAAGAAGGTGTTCTGTGGCTTTCTTGATCTTAAAAAAGCATATGATAGCGTTCATCGCGAGACATTATGGAATGTACTGCTACAGTACGGTATAAATGGTAATTTGTTGAGGGCAATTCGTGCGCTGTATGAAGATCGAGAGGCTGCGGTGAGAGTTAATGGTAGATTGAGTGATTGATTTTGTATAGATATTGGCGTGAAACAAGGTTGTGGGCTGTCTCCGTGGCTCTTTAATTTGTACATGGATGTGTTGTTACGAACGGCGTTAAATGAGGTAGATGGTGTACATATTGGTGATAGTGTTGTGCCTGCGTTAGCGTATGCGGATGATGTTGTTGTTATCGGTGAATCTGAAGAACAATCGGGACGAATGATTCTAAGTATAAATGAAGTAGGAAAACATTTAAATTTGTTATTAAATGCTGATAAATGTAAAGTGGTAGTGTTTGAAAAGAGCGATTTGGTGACTAACTGCAATGTTTCGGTGAATGGTGTAAGATTGGATCAAATGAATGAGTTTTTATATTTGGGTAGTATGTTTTCGAGGAATGGACGTATTGATTGTGAGATTGAAAGAAGAGTATCTGTTTTAGTGCCTACATTGATGTATGGTAGTGAATGTTAGGTGTGGATGAAGAAACATGAACGTCGTATAACTACTGTGGAAATGAGGTATTTGCTGGGTGTGTGTGGTTATACTAGAAGAGATCGTGTAAGGAATATATTGGTGTATGATGAGTATGAAATTGAGAAGAATGTAGTTAGAAAAGTAGGTATAAGTCAGTTGAGATGGTTTGGGCATATAGAACGTATGTCGAATGATAGATTAGTGGAACAGGTATATGTTGGTAAAATCGAGTGTGAAAGATTGCGTGGGCGACCTATGAATAAATGAATGAATATGATTGAAGGATTGTTGCGTGAACGAAAGTTTCCGAGTATGAGGAACAAACGCTTGTATGAAAGGAATTATGAATGTGGATGAAGCAAAAGTGGTGTGTCAGGATAGGAAACTTTGGCGAAGATTAATTGCGGAATGAATCTGATGATTTAAGAAAAGTGCAGGATTTTTGATTTTATTTTTGTTGTTTAGTAATTTCATTAGAGTGTTTACCTGCAATTGTGTGAAATTCACGTTAAAAAACAAGCGCAGATCGACACTCCCTTCCTTTCTTATCTTTCAATTCGTTTTCAATTCTTACGGCGAGTGTTTAACTGCAATTGTGTGGAATTTACATTCAAAAACAAGTTCAGGGCGACACTCCCTTCCTTTCTTATCTTTTTGTTTCATTTTCAGTTACTGCATTGTCTAGACTTTTCTTTCATATACAAGTGGAAGCTATCGCTTTTATCTTTTCTAATCTTTGTAGATTCGTTGTTAGGTTCGTTATTAGATTCGTTGTTAGGTGTAAGCGTGAGTAATTTGAGATGTTTTATGCATATGTTATGTACGTCGAAGGAAGAAGATGAATGATAAGTGAAAAGGAATGATGTGATTTAAGGTTTGATTGTGATAAATGATTTCGAGTGTAATAAATGAATGAGTTCATATGGAGTGATCTATGAATATGGTTAAAGTGAGGGTGGTGTGTTCGGATGATAATGTTTGACGAGAGCTGATTATTTGATGAATGTAATGAGTGAATATTTTATGAGTGATTTTAGGGTTCGTGCTACCCCATTTGTTGGGATATAGCGTGAAGATATGTATGTTTATATGTACTAGAGCAAGGACGAAGAGTTTTAGGCTAAACAAAATTTTATCTCATCACGTTTGGACGCAGAGAAATTACGAACTTATGAAGATTTTCTGCAGTTCTGTCTGTTCAAACAAGAGGAATTATATGCTAACAAATATGTCGGAACGACAGATGTGATTCCAGTTGTGGCTCAACAAGTCATGACAATTTGGACTAATTTACGTTAATTATTTTAACGTTTTGTTACATAAATGAATTAATTTCGTATATTTTTTACTATAATATACACTGGTGGAAAAACAAAAAACGAGACACTTGAAATTCGAAAAAGTTTCAAGTGTCTCCTTTGAGGGCATACATGCGCTTTGAGGCGTAACCCCTTCCGCCCTCTCAATACAATGAAAAAAATGTTTTTAGTGGAAATTTCAATTTTAACGATCTGTTCGGAACTGTAAAAATTTGTCGATTTATTTAGCCATCAGAATAATGAAGTTAATTCAATTACCTGACAAGAACGCAAAGAACGAAGTACCTACGATGTGTTGACTCAAAGTTATGCGTATTTTAATTTAAATGTGCATTTTGAGGTTTTTTACTCATAACTTGCCTACTTTTCGAAGAAATTGAAGGATTAAGGGGATGTATTATACGTGAAATTATGAATATCCCATTTTGTATTCATCAACCCGCCCCCACCTCAATAACAAAAAAAAAACATGTTTATAACCCAAAAACGTTCAACTTTGACGATCTCTAAAGGTTTGGAAAACATCTTGGGCCTAATTCACCACCAGGGCAATAAAATTCATTCATTTTCCTGCAAAGAACGAAAAAAAATTATTTCCTACGATTATTTGGCGCAAAGTTATTCGTGTTTGAAGTTGAGTGTGCATTTCAGTGGTATTGACTCAGAACTCGGCGACTTTTCAACAAAACTGGACGATTCTTTTAAGAAAAAACCTTATTTGCTTCTACTTTAAGGGGGTGAACGATAAATTTGGATCATCCAAGTTTTTGAAAAGTCGCCTAGTTGTGCGCCAAAACTCCCAAATGTACTTTCAACTTCAAATACGCATAACACATAACTTTGTGCCAAATTATCATAGAAACTTCGTTCTTTGCGTTCTTCACAGGGAATTGAATAAACTTTATTGCTGTAGTGGTTGAGCGAGTAGACATTTTTTTTCCAGCTCCGTACAGATAGTTAAAATTGGAAGTTTTGTTCCACTAAACAAATCCTAAGATCGCATCCATGCCCTTAAAGTAGATACTTAAAACACTTCCGCTCTCGAAGATTCGTTCAAATTAGTGGAAAACACGCCGAGTTATAAAGGTTTAAAAATTGAGAAAATTTCGCGAATTTCAAGTGTCTCGCTTTTTTTTTCCACCAGTGTATTATTCTAATATTAAGTTAATTGACATAAACTCCAATTCTCGATAGTTAAAAATAGTTTCTAATTCTCCATGTAACAATCATGTACTGAACAACTCACTGGCAAAATCTTGTAAGGTTACCCTTTGCCGTAACGCAACTGAAACAATGAAGAAGATTGTAATATTTGCTAATTCCTCCGCAAAACGACATGACGTTTTTAAAACGATTTTATTATCGCTACTATACGAGTATGCCTGAATGACGTATTAGGTAAGTTGGGTATATATTGTGTCTAAGGCTAGTTCTATTTAAACTTTGGGACTTTGTTTTTCTAAATCTAAGGACAACTGTACAATTGAGTCGATACGATGTCTGTACTCGAGCAAAAAATAAAGGAAGCTGATTTTGTTTTTCAGCAGTTGTTTCCTAGAGAGCAGAATATTGCTGAAGAGACCATGCACCTCAAGTCGACAAAGGCATCGGGACAACCAGCCAGTTTAGACCGTTGAAGCGTAATTCCGAAGAGCTGTATATATTTCCCTATTAGACAACATCATTTCCGAACTGAAAGACAGATGTCTTGGATCTGTTCAATCTGAATGTTTTCTTGCCACGTACATTATACACTATGGAAAATCTGACAGCAGTGTCGAAAGTGTCACTACGGTATGAAGATCTCCTGGGTGCTCCTGCTTCTGTTGTCATAGCCGAGTTTCGAATGTGGATACCCCAATGGAAACATATGATTCAGGATGGCCTAAAAATTCTGGATGGCCTAAAAATTCTGGATTGTCTGTTAGAAATCATTCAGACCGCTGATATGGACCTCTATCCATGCATCAAGATGCTTCTCAAGATTCTCGCAACTCTGCCCGTAAGTGCAGTAACAGATGAACGAAGTTTTTAAACTCTACGGCGCTTAAAAACTTGGCTGAGAGCAACCATGAAGGAGGAAAGGCTCAATGATCTAGCTTTATTGCATATTCACCACCAGATCCGGTGGAAATTATTACGAGATTTACGAAGACTTCTACAAGACGAGTTGAATTTGTCATCTAAATACACTATAGATATATCGTTTGTTCTAAAGTAATACAATGTTTAAATATATATACAGAAATAAATATAATATACGAGTATACAAATATAATAAAATCCGTGACCCTCCATATCAGAAGTCTGGATTCGCTCATGAGTCTTGAAGCAAGTTTGTGGTCATAATTTTAGGAAATCTAATATATCTATATAATTATTATATATTTTATTTTTGGCTATATATTATATTGTGGAGCAAGTGACATGTTCGGTACAAACAAAATCCAAGACAAATTGAACGAGCTAAGTGAGGAAATCAAGTCTCTTAAATTAAAAAATAGTGATTTGAAAGAATCGTGCACCAATTATGAGAAATATGTCGAAGATCTTGAGTAGTGCACGCGGCGCAATAATATTAGAATCTTCGGATTACAGAAGACGCGCAATGAAAACATCGATGAATGTGTTGTAAATCTTTTTCGGAGTAAATTAAACGTTTACGTTTCCATAAATGATATCGATCGTTGTCATAGAATAGGGAAACCTGTAACTAATTCAACCAAACGTCCAGTTATAATGAAGTTTGTGAGCTATCGTTCCCATCAAAAAGTGTTCACAGAGAAGAAAGAGCTCAAAGGAACAGGCATTACCATAAGAGAAGATCTAACTAAATCCAGATTAACTTTCCTCAAGGTAACTGTGGATAAATTTTCATTTATGGATGTTTGAACAACCGGTGTCCGGATTCACGTAAATTCCAAAGAAAGAGGTAGAAATCAGAAATATGTTATCATTTCTTTGGAAGATTTATAAAATTTAAAGCCTTCATTCTGCATTTTGTTCATGTATTAATTATTAAATTTATTCTATTTACCTATGCTATATTTTTTAAATCATCTTCAAACTACTGAATCTGCGATGATACTTTACTAAAACACTCTTACATTCGTTGTTAATTAATATCGCCAGATCAGGCATAAGTCAACGACGTTTGATTTGTCATTGATCAATTATATGTTTGTTAAATTTTCGTTTACTTTCGTTTCTCTTTTTGAAATTTGATATGTCAGCTGATTACAATACTAAGTTTACAGTTGGGCAAATCAATGTTAGATCGTTCAATTCTTGTTTTTTTATATTTAACCGATATTTTAAATAAACTTAATTTTGATATCGTTGCGGTTTCAGAAACATAGATTAGCGAAATTTCTCCATCACATTTATTTCACATAAATAATTACAACTTAGTTAGTGTAGAATGACCTCATAAACGTGGTGGAGGAGTTGCCTTTTATATCCGTAATGGGTTAGGATTTAAAATTCTGGACCCAACATTTGTTGAGAATAATAATATAGAACATTTTTAAATACATGGGGTGGCTGAGAACCCTGGTTCGATTCCCACAGGCGACAAACAATTTTCATAATTTCAAAAACTATCCCTGTGGCTCCTCCACCACTAACATCTTTGGGGGCCGTGATTTGACGACTGGTAACCGCACTTCACGCGCAAAATATATCACTTACCGAGATCTGCTTCGACAGAGTGCCACACCCAATAATGGGTAGAAGGCGTGATGATATATTTATTTATTTTTATTTATATTTATAAATATAGTGTACTATTCAAAATAAAAGTGTGTGGCCAGGAGTTATATACAAGTCTCACTGCGAATATTACAAAGATCTGACGTTTCTGGATTCCGCGTTCACTGAATTTGCATTACGATCAGACTATATTTTTTGGGTTATATTAACATTAATTTACTTTCAAACGATGTACGCTCTCAGATCTTTGATTACTTGATATCCGGAAATAATATGCATTAGTTAACTAATCAGTATACCAGACCTGTATCATAATCCGTAATAGATGTCGTATTAGTATCAGATACAACAATAATTGTAGATTCTGTTGTTTTAAATAACAATAAATTTTCTGATCAAGATTGCGTTTTTTTGTAAACTAAATTTACAAAAATATATGTTCCTAAAAAACATGCACATAGAGAGACTTCAAAAACTTCAGTATAGAATTTTTTTTTGTTGATTGCAAAAAGTCTGCTGGAATAAAATGCTTATCGTAGGTAATATTAATGATAAAGTGACTTTCTTAATCAGAATATATATCCGATTTATTCGACAAGCATGCCTCTATCAGAAAAATTACAACAAATAGACAGTATTCTTCCTGGATTACTCCCATAATCAAAATCATGCAAAAGAAAAGAATCAAGGGTATTGTAGATTTTTTTAAAATATAAAACTGGCTCAAAACTTCAATACTATAAACAATTTAAAAATATTACCATAGCCGCAATCAGAAAAGAAAAGCAAGCTCTTTTTTAAATCAAAATATTAATAACAACAATAACAATTTTAGCGAGCTGTAAGAAAAGCAAGCTTTTTTAAACCAAAATATTAATAACAACAATAACAATTTTAGCAAGCTGTGGAGCAATTTAAAACGTCTTAGTGTTAATTCAAATTCTACCACGAACTTTCCTGACTCATTGTATAAACTACAGGAGTATGGTAATTATTTAATTGATAAACTTTGGTTTAGCAAAAAGAAAAATCCTGAAACTGTTAATTATTTTAAGAATAATGTATTCATAAAGAGTATTTTAATTTTACATATATGGATAGTTATTTGATTGAAAAGGTTGCTAGAAAACTAAAATCTGATGCTGTTGGTATTGATGGAATATCACTAAAAATGGTGTTAATTGTTCTTCCAGTTATTTTGGACCATATTACACATATTATAAATTCAGGTTTGTTGAATGGCGTAGTTCCCGATTTATGGAAGTTAGCGATTGTTAAACCAATTGCTAATTAGTATTCATCCAACACTGTCCAAAATACTGGCATGAGTATGCTGTGATCAGATTATGTCTTATGTATCAGAGAAAAATATTTTATCTGCTATTTAGTTGGAGTTTAGAAGCAGATGCAGTACTTATACCTGCCTAGTAAATATTCTCAATTCTTTGATTCTAAATTATGATAATTCAAAACTATCACTTCTTATTCCAATAGATTTCTATGAAGCATTTTATATGGTGGATTTTAGTTTGCTTCTAGCTAAACTAAAATTTTATAAGTTTTAGATTAGTGATTCACGGTGACGTGAGAGTTATTTTGAAGATAGAAAATTTTATGTTAGTATGCACGACACCGTCCAAACATTTAATTAATCTGCTTTTTCTTTGCATCGTGGTTCTATTTTGGGACCATTATTCTTCTTACTTTACCTAATGGATCTCCTATCAACTTTAAGTTTCTCTGAAATACATACCTACGCAGATGATACGCAAAATTATTGCGTCTGTCAAACCAGCAGAAATAAATGAAAAATGTAATCTCATCAATGACAATTTTGATAAATTAGCTCCATGGGTGAAGAATAATGGTCTCATAATTAATGCGAGTAGTCATCGCTTTTAGGTATTGATACGTGTCATACTCCGGACCTTGTGCTTGATGGTATTGAACTAGAAAGAAGTCAAGTTACAAATATCCTAGGACTATTGACTGATGAAAATCTAAACTTTCATGCACACTTACATATCAAACTAAAGGCAACTAGGATCAAATTACGGTACTTATATAAATTTCGGACACTATTATCTTCCGAAGTTAAACTTCGCTTAATATATACATTAGTACTACTGTTGTTCGATTACTGCGCCTGTACGTACATTCCAAATATGACTCAAACTGACGAGCAAAGGATTACTTTATTTCTAAATTTCTCTCTCTAAGATTCGTTTACGGTGTACGTGAATATGACAGCATTTATAGATATAGATCTTTAGCAAATATTGAAAACATTTTGATTCTCGGGTTAAATGTTTCTTGCCCGCAGTCATAAAATTAGAATCACTGGTACTTCATCATAAACTTAAATTTAAAAATTACAAATATGGTCTACGAATTAGAGATTTATATGTTGCGCCTTCTTTCTCCAAATCTAAATACAAATGCTCTTTTTCATATTTATAACCTACTCTGTATAACTATATTCCTAATAACTTGAAGGCTTTGACGCCAAGTTCCTTGTAATATCATATTAAGAATTTGTTTGTTCAATACTGTTACCTAATTTCTTAAATAATGTAAATAAAATAAATAAATATATCACCACGCCTTTTACCCATTACTAGGTGTAGCATTCTACCGAAGCAAATCTCGGTAAGTGATATATTCTGTGCGTGAAGTGCGATTACCAGCCGTCAAATCACGGCCCCCATAGATATTAGTGTTGGGGGAGCCACAGGGGTAGTTTTAAAATGGTGAAAATTGTTTGTCGCCCATGGGACTCGAACCAGGGTTCTCAGGATCCACAGGCCGACTTGATACCACTGAACTAGCTACCCCTATAATATATACATTAGTATAATAAATAATGTAATATATTTTAATGTATTCAGCGCTGTGTTTGTATTTATTTTTAAGCTAAACTCTATATTCATAATTGATTGTTACATTCACTAATTTTTTTATATAATTTGTATACTGATTGGATCTGTAACAAGTCAAAGTCAGCACATTTTTAGTGAATACAATTAAGTAAAGTATTCAAAATAATATTGTTTTATGTATTAGCTAACTCTTTGCTGACTTAGCACTTTGGAGTAATATATAAATAGGTTAGGTTAGTAAGTAGTACAGACGGTCACAAGACAGAGTCACAGAGGTGGTCACAAGAATTAAGAGAAGAGTACGGTTATGTGAGTGAAGTGCGTGTTCGAAGAAGTTAGCGTTAAAGTAGAAGAAAACCTTGTTTAAATTAAGTGCGAATAAATCATTGTTATTTGTTAAACCGAATTGTAAGTACAAACTTATTTCCAACAATCCTAGTACTCAACAACCCTAGTACTTGTCTTTTCTCCGGTCTGACAAGAACCCATTCAAATTATTTGTTAATTCTCCTTTGAATAAGAGAGGATTACAAATTGGTGGCAGCGGTGGGATCTTTTGTTAGATCAGAGTGGCCAATCGTTTTTGGTCCGCTCGCGGAAAAGCAAGTATTAGGATTTTTTAATTTTTATTTTGCTAAGTAAATATGGTGAGTCGTAAGAGAGCTGGAAAGTAGGTTTAACACCAGTAAGTGTCAATTTAGTTATGCTGCGAATGTAATGGAGATATTTTGCGAGAAAACCGCAAAAGAATTTTTTGCTAAAGCCAGAATACGGAAGGATATTGAAGGATGGACCGAGACAGAGACAGTGGACATACTAAGATTACGACTGACGGGCGAAGCTTTTGAACTATACTTGCAAAATAAAGAACTACATAGAGGTACACTAGAACTAGATGCATTCGCACAACAATTTTTAGAATGTTTCACAAAAAAACGAATCCCAGGACAGATATATCACGACTTTTCAGATTGCATGCAGAAAATAAACGAAAATGTACAAGAGTTCGCACAAAGGCTAAGAAAATTAAAAAAGGAATTACTAATAGAAAAAGGCGTACAAGAAGATTTTGCAAATAACTTATTTTTGTACCAGTTTAAAAATGGTTTGAAATCAGAAATAAAAAAAAATATAAGAGTAATAATGGGCGCACAGGAAGATTTGTCATTTGAAGATGCTGTATCGATGCAGGAAGTGTGGAAAACAAGGCCACATCGCTGTCGGATGCCGAGAGAGAACAAGTAACTACAGAAATTACAACACAAATCTAGAGAGATACAGAAATTCACCGTCAAACCAGGGTAGTGGATATAACAGAAGTTACAATACAGGCGGATATAGAAACCCGCCGGATCTAGGTAATGGATACCACAGAAACAACAGATTTGAAAATTAAAACAGATATACGCAAGATTCCCGTAACACACAGCATTTAAGGTGAACCACTCGATCTGAATATAACAACAGAACAGTGGTGAAACGACGATCTGCCTTGATCTATTTGAAATAAAATATCTTTTTTATTATAAATGAAACATATTATTTATTGTACATATTCTTGTAGTCAAAGGTTTAAAGTTTTCATATAATAAAAGAAAATAAATTATATATTACACGAAATTTAATTTGGGACCTACAATATCAATATAAAAAATACAGTAAATTATAAATACGACAGACTAAGCGTGATGAAATTTTCAGCCAAATTAAACACGACAATTTTTAGCAAAAAAATAAAATATGCAAAAATACCATGAAAAACGGAGTTTTTCTTTTTTTTCTCAAAAGTGTTGTGTTTAATTTGGCTGATTTTTTTTTGTGTTATAGACTGTCTTAATTTTAAATATACATATTTTTTTTATTAAAAACGTAGCGCCCAATTTTGAGAAAATCTGACTCAAAATTGTGAATTTGGCTACTTCATTTATATAATATTTTTCATATATTTTCATGATTTATTTGCTCTTGAATAGTATTTATTCATGAACTACAATGTTATAAGAAAGTAATGCACTGTTTTATATTTAGCTATATATTGACATTCGTAAGAAATTAATTGTTGAAATTCAAATTTGCATAGATTTATTGTTGGTGCTCTTGAATCATGAGTTTTCGTTGTGTGATTCGGATTTTTGATGACGTATGATGTACACTCAAGTATCGAAGTTTTATTCAAAATTCAATTTGGCTGACAGATATGTAAAAATGATTGACTAATAATGATAACAGTAATGAATATATTATGTTGTTTACAAAATAATAAAGTAATAATAAAATTATTGGATATGGTTTTAACCTCAAACGTCAAATGTATGTAAGGTAAGTAAATTTGTATTTATAAGTGTTTATTTATTAATATTAAAGTTTTTATTTAACAGTTTTGAAGTGGACACTGCCTTAATAAGATTAGGCTGACAAAGTAAATACATCAGAACTATCGAAATGTTGCCCAGGAATAAACTATACATTCCATAAATAAAGTCTACTTTCGCTTTATTTATATTTTTATATTGCAAGTATTTTGTAGCTAATTATATTATAAATCAGATTATGGTCCTTAAACGGAAATAATAGTTTAATAACTAAATCAGAAGATTCCAAATTCGGTTCAAAATTATAAACTTCTTGAAGGATGACAGTTTTAAAGAATTCAGGCTATCACGAAAACTTCCAGCGGGACCACTTGTGGAAAGAATGCTTTACGCTCGAAATATTACAACTGCAGCAACTGATTGGGGTAAAACTAGAGAATCTGTGACAATACAAGTTTATGAGCAGGTAACTGGAGTTACAGTAAAACCATGTGGTTTATTTGTAAATTTAGAACGTAATGCAGGATATTTAGCTGCTTCTCCAGATGGTTTAGTTGATGAAAATAAGATAATTGAAGTGAAATGTCCATGTACAGCTCGACATTTGTCACCAAAAGAAGCTGCTGTGAAAATAAAAAACTTCTGTTCTGTTTTAGATGGTGATAAATTAAAATTAAAGACGAATCACAATTATTATTACCAAGTACAAGGCCAGTTGTTCATAACAGGACGAAAAGAATGTGATTTTATTATTTGGACACACATACATATTCAAGTAAATAGTTGATTGTCCTTCAAACTATTATTTTAAAGAACTTTACATGGAAGGAATTCATTGAGAAGGTATATTTGATGTCTGTGTTCATTTAAACATATCTCATTTTATATGTCGTATTTAGTGGCTACATAACATTCGCCTGCAACATTGTTTTCGGAGCGCAAAATATATGACTATTTGCTGCAATAGTTGCATTCAACAAGTGCGTTGATGAATTTAAAGCCGCCGTATTCTGGAACATATACCACTTGCAATAGTGGCATAAGCTCAAGCTATAACGGAGTGCTGATTCCAACCAATGAAGCTGTTAAGCAACCTGGCACATCTTTACCCAGTGAGAAGAATAATATACAATTATATTGTTTTTATTCTGTTAATGAAAATATGTCTTATGTATAAATGTTATTTAGCTTATAATTATAATTTTGTTTTTACTGTTTAGGTATCCATAGAATAATGTATTTTTTTTGTCTGACTTATCCTATATCATTGTATATGATCGATGGAAATAAATTTATTATTATTATTATTATATGATTATGTATAACTGAAATAAAATTGTAAGTAAAATTTTTTATTTTTATATTATATCAAATAAAATACTATATTTTATTAAATTTTAGATTTTATTGTGTTGACATGTGGTTTAAAACAATTTTCTTGAAGATCTTCAAGTTTGTTTAGCTTTTAAACGCGCGCCAATACCCCTTCCACTATTCTATAAAGAATATTCCTGATTTTCTGTGATAGGTCAGATCCACATTTTTGTTAGGACCACAAGAAACCCCACTTACGCGATAACAAATTGTTGGTTAACGAACTTCAGGCCGAATGTTTCACCTTAAGGTGAACCATACGGGCTGAAGATAACAACAGAACAGTGGTGGAACGACGATCTGCCTTGATCTATTTGAAATAAAATATTTTTTTTTATTATATATGAAACATATTATTTATTGTACATATTCTTGTAGTCTAAGGTTCAAAGTTTTATAATAATATTACTAATTTGACATATCTTTCATATAATAAAAGAAAATTAATTATATATCACACCAAATTTAATTTGAATTTATTCAAAAATGGGCCCTACGATATCAATATAAAAAATACAGTAAATTATAAATACGACAAACTAAGCCTGATGAAATTTTCAGTCAAATTAAACACGACAATTTTTAGCAAAAAAATAAAATAAGCAAAAATACCATGAAAAACAGAGTTTTTCTTTTTTTTTCTTAAAAGTGTTGTGTTTAATTTGGCTGATTTTTTTTTTGTGTTATAGACTATCTTAATTTTAAATATACATATTTTTTTTTATTGAAAACGTAGGGCCCAATTTTAAAAAAATCTGACTCAAAATTGTGAATTTGGCTGCTTCATTTATATAATTTTTTTCATATATTTTCATGATTTATTTGCTCTTAAATAGTATTTATTCATGAACTACAATGTTATAAGAAAGTAATACACTGCTTTATATTTATCTATATAATGACATTCGTAAGAAATTAATTGTTGAAATTCAAATTTACATAGATATATATTGTTCGTTTCTTGAATCATGAGTTTTCGTTGTGTGATTCGGATTTTTGATGACGTATGATGTACACTCAAGTATCGAAATTTCAGTCTAAATTAAATTTTGCTACCAGATATGTAAAAATGTTTTAAGATTGAGTATTAATGATAATAATAGTGAATATATTATATGTTGTTTGCAAAATAATCAAGTTTTACAAAATAATAAAGTAATAATAAAGTTTTTGGATATGGTTTTAACCTCAAACGTCAAATGTATGTAAGGTAAGTAGAATTGTATTTATAAGTGTTTATTTATTAATATTAAAGTTTTTATTTAACAGCTTTGAAGCGGACACTGCCTTAATAAGATTAGGCTGACAAAGTAAATACATCAGAACTATCGAAATGTTGCCCAGGAATAAACTATATATTCCATAAATGAAGTCTACTTTCGCTTTATTTATATTTTTATATTGCAAGTATTCTTTACTATAAATTAATAGCAATGTTAAGTGTAGATATCAACAAGCGCAATGAGTTGGAAATAAAAATGCGTGGACAATCTGAAAACATGTTATGGATGGAGGAAAGGAAGCATAGATTAACCACTTCAAACTTTGGTGAAGTGTGTAAACGAAAACTTCCAGCTGGACCACTTGTAGAAAGAATGCTTTACGTTCGAAATATTACAACTGCAGCAACTGATTGGGGTAAAACTAGAGAATCTGTAGCAATACAAGTTTGTGAGCAGGTAAATGTAGTTACAGTAACACCATGTGGTTTATTTGTAAATTTAGAACCTAATGCAGGATATTTAGCTGCTTCACCAGATGGTTTAGTTGATCAAAATGTCCATGCACAGCTCGACATTTGTCACCAAAAGAAGCTGCTGTTAAAATAAAAAAATTCTGTTCTGTTTTAGATAGTGATAAGTTAAAATTAAAGACGAATTCCAATTATTATTACCAAATACAAGGCCAGTTGTTCATAACAGGACGAGAGGAATGTGATTTTATTATTTGGACACCTCTGAGTATAGAAATAGAGACAATAAAAATGGATGAAGAGTGTTAAATGGATGCTTCCAATATTAAAGACATTTTATGTAAAAGAACTTGCTCCAGAAATAGTTGATTCACGAAATGAAAGAAGTATGTCGATCAGGAATATGTCACAGAATCCATAGAAACAGTTACAGTTTGATTTTTCTGTCAAATACTTTATCTTACGCTCTTTAAAATCAAAGAATTTCTTGAGCAGAAAGCCATTTTCTGCCGCTCACGTGAGTCAGAGAAATTATTTGATAGAATGGGTAAATATTCCGGCATACTTTATGTGCAGTGAAAGTGACGTTTTGTGCTTCATTTGTAGTTAATGGACGAGTGCACAAAAAGTATCACTTTAGTTCCTTATAAAATAATATACTATTATATATGCTTATGTATAACTGAAATAAAAATGTTTTTATTTTTATATTATAATATCAAATAAAATACTGTATTTGATTAAATTTTAGTTTTTATTGTGTTGACATCATATAGAAATATTTCCTGTGATTTTAAATAATGTTCTTGAAAATCTTCAAGTTTGCATAGTTTTTAAACGCGCTCCAATACTCCTTCCACTATTCTATACAGATTTTTCTGATTTTCTGTGATTGGTCAAATCTACATTATTGTCAGGACCGCAAGAAACCTTACATACACGATAACAAATTGTTGGTTGACGAACTTCAGCCCGTATGTTTCACCTTAAGGTGAAACATGCGGCCTGAAGTTCGTTAATCAACAATTTGTTATAGCGTAAGTAGGATTTCTTGTGGTCCTAACAAGAATGTGGATCGGTACAGAATAGTGAAAAAAGTATTGGCGCGCGTTTAAAAACTATAAAAACTTGAAAATTTTCAAGAAAATTATTTTAAATCACAAGAAATATTTCTATATGACGACAACACAAAAACTAAAATTTAATAAAATATAGTATTTTATTTGATATTATAATAAAAAAAATTTAAAATTTACTTACAATTTTATTTCAATTATACATAATCATATATAAAGTGTATTATTTTATAAGGAGTTAAAGTGATACGTTTTGTGCACTCGTCCATCGAACTTCAGGCCGCATGTTTCACCTTAAGGTGAAGCATTAGATCTGAAACTAGTATCAGAACGATGATTTGCCTTGATCTCTTTGAAGCGAAATATTATTCTTATTATGAATGAAACTTATTAAGTATTGTATATAATTTTGAAGCCAAAACCTCAAAGTATGGTAATAAACTAGATACCATTAATGTTATGTACAAATATTGAAAGAAATTACACTCAAAATTTGAATTTATTTCTCAAAAATGTGACGAACAATTTTAATTAAAAAATTCTCTATGCTTAAGTATCTGATCTTCTATAATATAGTAAATTTTTATCCAATTTGATCGTGGAACTTTGGAGAAAAAAAAAATATGCGAAAAAACGCTTAAAACAGGATTTTTTCGTGTATTTTTAGTTTTTTCTCAAAATTCCCACGATCAAATTGAATAAAAAAAATTTGTATTATAGAAGGCCTGAGTTTTAAATATAGAGAATTTTTAAATTCAAATTGAACGACACATTTTTGACAAAATCAGACTTAAAATTTTGATATCATGATCTCTTACACTTCAATTCCAATTTATTTATATTACAAAGATTAAACATTCTTTTTAATACCTTTATCAAAAAGCTGAATGTTCAAAGATTATGTAGTACTACTTGTTTCTTATTTTGGATAAGATTAAATATATGAAATATTTTTTTGAAATTTGAATTTGTTATTGCTACTTCGCGAAATTCTCATTTTCCACAAGTGGTACGGGCTTTTACATACACTCAGCGTTAAAATGATCTGGAATAATGACAGCTGTCATAATCATGTGTGTCAAGATGTGCTACATAGAGATATACATGAAAATATATAAGCATTTCATAATTTATGGTTTGAAATATGTCTACTTTTATTTTTCGTGTAATATTATATTATAATATTTAAAGTCATGGCTACATTTTTATAATAAGATATTTTATCAATTTTAGGAGAGCATACTAGTGGAACAGGATTATGTGTAATATTGAAATGTATTATTTATCTTTCCATAAGCGATATTTTCAACATAAAAGTTTTTAATTGTACGATTATAAAAAGTATTTCATTTACAACCTCAAACATTCCATCAAAATAAAATGCAGAATACATAAATAGTAATAAAAAAAAACATTTTCGGTAAGTTCATATAAATCTAAAGTCTTCATTTATTTTCTTACTAATATCTACACATTTCAGATGATTTAAAAAAAGAAAAAAACTACATGTACAAGAAACTACCTGGTTGGCCTTCAAACAATTATTTTAAAGAACAATACATTGGAGGAATTCATTGAAAAGGTATATTTGATGTCCCTGTTCATTTAAACATATCTCATTTTATATGTCGTATTTAGTGGCATTCATAACATTCACCCGTAACATTGTTTTCGGAGTGCAAGATGTATGACTATTTGCAGCAGAAGTTGTATTCACCAAGTGCGTTGTCAACACGATGAGTTTGAAGTCGCCGTATTCTTGAACATAAGTCACTTTCAATAGTGACATAAGCTCAAGCTCTACGGTGTACTGATACCAACCAATTGAACTGATTAAGCAGCCAGGCAAATCTTTACCCAGCGAGAAGTTTATCAAAATGCCATCCTTCTAATATTATTGTACACCATGTATAGCGTCGATATTTGAAAACCACTATAGATAGTCACATGTAACTGAATCAAACAGTTACCGTGATTCAATAGTATATCTAAGTGAAGTGAATATATCGCGAGAAACTAAATGTGACATGTTTCGCTACCGATGCTTAAGCGATACACGAGTTATACGTTTCTTATATTATATACCTAGATATGATCTAAAAGCGGATGAAGGCGTAATGGCGGCATATGACCTGAGTTGTTGGTTCGCCAAGAAGTTACATACAAAAAGTAACTATTTGTGTACCAAGATGAAAATAATTGTTACACAAGGACGAAAAATGCAGTTTTTCGAACGAATACAGGAAATTTCCGGACGAGACGAAGTCTAGTTCGGCAACCGTATGAGTATGTACGTAACACATCCTGAAAGTGTCTTTACTGGGCTTTCAAGCTTACAAAGCTCGCCTACGGTTCACGCTGGAATATGCTTGCTCTCGCCCAGTAAAATATCACATTCAGTTTTGTAACAAATAACTATTACAGACGATAAAATAATATTACCTACCAATAAATGTTAACACTTCCTAATAAACTTTTTTGACAAAATTGTACGAGGCCAAAATTAATGTGTTTTAGTAATGAAAATCGGGCGTAAACACTTGTTTTTGGCCCTGAAGCCATAATAAAATAATTTCCGACGGATTCATAAATAAAGTAGCAAGTTTTGTTTATTGTAAATACTTGATTTTGCAAAATGTAATTTTCACATATAAATATACCTATTTCAATCTTTTAAATATAAAAATTAAATGTTCTTTTGTTGTGCATAAAATACTGTGTACCACGGGTGAAATTATGATTTTTTTTATTTTGAGCATGTTATTAGCACGAGGCGCAAAATGCCGGGTGCTAATAATAATTCCACGGGCCGAAAATATCTGTTTTCATCCTTGATACATAAAATAGTTTTTCTTCAAACGTTAGAAAATTATGACATATCAGAATCTATAGATACAGTTAAAGTTTGATTTTTCTGTCAAATACTTTTTCTGACGCTCGTTTAAATCAAGGAATTTCATTAGTTTACTTGCGGCAGAAAATGTCTTTCTGCCACTCACGAGTGTCAGCGAAATTATGACATAAGTAAATATTCCAGCGGTTGAAGAAAAAATAGCATATTTTATGTGGAATAAAAGTGATATTTTGTGCCTCATCTGTATTTGACGGACGAGCACAAAAAAGTATCACTTTAGCTCCTTATAAAATAATATACAATTATATTGTTTTTATTCTGTTAATGAATATATGTCTTATGTATAAATGTTATATAGCTTATAATTATAATTTTGTTTTTACTGTTTAGGTATCTATAGAATAATGTATTTTTTTTGTCTGACATTCTATATCATTGTATATGATCGATGGAAATAAATTTATTATTATTATTATTATTATATGATTATGTATAACTGAAATAAAATTCTAAGTAAAATTTTTTATTTTTATATTATAATATCAAATAAAATACTATATTTTATTAAATTTTAATTTTATTGTGTTGACATGTGGTTTAAAATCATTTTCTTGAAGATCTTCAAGTTTGTTTAGCTTTTAAACGCGCGCCAATACCCCTTCCACTATTCTATAAAGAATATTCCTGATTATCTGTGATAGGTCAGATCAACATTTTTGTTAGGACCACAAGAAACCCTACTTACGCGATAACAAATTGTTGGTTAACGAACTTCAGATCTAATGCTTCACCTTAAGGTGAAACATACGGGCTGAAGTTCGTCAACCAACAATTTGTTATCGTGTATGTAAGGTTTCTTGCGGTCCTGACAATAATGTAGATATGACCAATCACAGAAAATCAGAAAAAATCTGTATAGAATAGTGGAAGGAGTATTGGAGCGCGTTTAAAACCTATGCAAACTTGAAGATTTTCAAGAACATTATTTAAAATCACAGGAAATATTTCTATATGATGTCAACACAATAAAAACTAAAATTTAATCAAATACAGTATTTTATTTGATATTATAATATAAAAATAAAAACATTTTTATTTCAGTTATACATAAGCATATATAATAGTATATTATTTTATAAGGAACTAAAGTGATACTTTTTGTGCACTCGTCCATTAACTACAGATGAAGCACAAAACGTCACTTTCACTGCACATAAAGTATGCCGGAATATTTACCCATTCTATCATATAATTTCTCTGACTCACGTGAGCGGCAGAAAATGTCTTTCTGCTCAAGAAATTCTTTGATTTTAAAGAGCGTAAGATAAAGTATTTGACAGAAAAAATCAAACTGTAACTGTTTCTATGGATTCTGTGACATATTCCTGATCGACATACTTCTTTCATTTCGTGAATCAACTATTTCTGGAGCAAGTTCTTTTACATAAAATGTCTTTAATATTGGAAGCATCCATTTAACACTCTTCATCCATTTTTATTGTCTCTATTTCTATACTCAGAGGTGTCCAAATAAAAAAATCACATTCCTCTCGTCCTGTTATGAACAACTGGCCTTGTATTTGGTAATAATAATTGTGATTCGTTTTTAATTTTAACTTATCCCTATCTAAAACAGAACAGAAGTTTTTTATTTTAACAGCAGCTTCTTTTGGTGACAAATGTCGAGTTGTGTATGGACATTTTGATCAACTAAACCATCTGGCGAAGCAGCTAAATATCCTGCATTAGGTTCAAAATTTACAAATAAACCACATGGTGTTACTGTAACTCCACATAACCTTGTATTGCCACAGATTCTCTAGTTTTACCCCAATCAGTTGCTGCAGTTGTAATATTTCGAACGTAAAGCATTCTTTCTACAAGTGGTCCAGCTGGAAGTTTTCGTTTACACACTTCACCAAAGTTTGAAGTGGTTAATCTATGCTTCCTTTCCTCCATCCATAACATGTTTTCAGATTGTCTACGCATTTTTATTTCCAACTCATTGCGCTTGTTGATATCTACACTTAACATTGCTATTAATTTATAGTAAAGAATACTTGCAATATAAAAATATAAATAAAGCGAAAGTAGACTTCATTTATGGAATGTATAGTTTATTCCTGGGCAACATTTCGATAGTTCTGATGTATTTACTTTGTCAGCCTAATCTTATTAAGGCAGTGTCCGCTTCAAAGCTGTTAAATAAAAACTTTAATATTAATAAATAAACACTTATAAATACAATTCTACTTACCTTACATACATTTGACGTTTGAGGTTAAAACCATATCCAAAAACTTTATTATTACTTTATTATTTTGTAAAACTTGATTATTTTGCAAACAACATATAATATATTCACTATTATTATCATTAATACTCAATCTTAAAACATTTTTACATATCTGGTAGCAAAATTTAATTTAGACTGAAATTTCGATACTTGAGTGTACATCATACGTCATCAAAAATCCGAATCACACAACGAAAACTCATGATTCAAGAAACGAACAATATATTTATGTAAATTTGAATTTCAACAATTAATTTCTTACGAATGTCATTATATAGATAAATATAAAGCAGTGTATTACTTTCTTATAACATTGTAGTTCATGAATAAATACTATTTAAGAGCAAATAAATCATGAAAATATATGAAAAAAATTATATAAATGAAGCAGCCAAATTCACAATTTTGAGTCAGATTTTTTTTAAATTGGGCCCTACGTTTTCAATAAAAAAAAATATGTATATTTCAAATTAAGATAGTCTATAACACAAAAAAAATCAGCCAAATTAAACACAACACTTTTAAGAAAAAAAAAGAAAAACTCTGTTTTTCATGGTATTTTTGCTTATTTTATTTTTTTGCTAAAAATTGTCGTGTTTAATTTGATTGAAAATTTCATCAGGCTTAGTTTGTCGTATTTATAATTTACTGTATTTTTTATATTGATATCGTAGGGCCCATTTTTGAATAAATTCAAATTAAATTTGGTGTGATATATAATTTATTTCTTTTATTATATGAAAGATATGTCAAATTAGTAATATTATTATAAAACTTTGAACCTTAGACTACAAGAATATGTACAATAAATAATATGTTTCATATATAATAAAAAAAAATATTTTATTTCAAATAGATCAAGGCAGATCGTCGTTCCACCACTGTTTTGTTGTTATCTTCAGCCCGTGTGGTTCACCTTAAATGCTGTGTGTTACGGGAATCTTGCGTATATCTGTTTTAATTTTCAAATCTGTTGTTTCTGTGGTATCCATTACCTAGATCCGGCGGGTTTCTATATCCGCCTGTATTGTAACTTCTGTTCTATCCACTACCCTGGTTTGACGGTTTCTGTATCTCTCTAGAGTTGTGTTGTAATATCTGTAGTTACTTGTTCTCTCTCGGCATCCGACAGCGATGTGGCCTTGTTTTCCACACTTCCTGCATCGATACAGCATCTTCAAATGACAAATCTTCCTGTGCGCCCATTATTACTCTTATATTTTTTTTTATTTCTGATTTCAAACCATTTTTAAACTGGTACAAAAATAAGTTATTTGCAAAATCTTCTTGTACGCCTTTTTCTTTTAGTAATTCCTTTTTTAATTTCCTTAGCCTTTGTGCGAACTCTTGTACATTTTCGTTTATTTTCTGCGTGCAATCTGAAAAGTCGTGATATATCTGTCCTGGGATTCGTTTTTTTGTGAAACATTCTAAAAATTGTTGTGCGAATGCATCTAGTTCTAGTGTACCTCTATGTAGTTCTTTATTTTGCAAGTATAGTTCAAAAGCTTCGCCCGTCAGTCGTAATCTTAGTATGTCCACTGTCTCTGTCTCGGTCCATCCTTCAATATCCTTCCGTATTCTGGCTTTAGCAAAAAATTCTTTTGCGGTTTTCTCGCAAAATATCTCCATTACATTCGCAGCACAACTAAATTGACACTTACTGGTGTTAAACCTACTTTCCAGCTCTCTTACTCAAATCTATATTTTGGCAGGACCGCAAGAAACCTTACATACACGATAACAAATTGTTGGTTGACCAATTTCAGCCCGTATGTTTCACCTTAACCCTGCTTTTCTCCTCCGCCGGACTACACACACGTACTCCTTCGGGTCATATTGACCTGAGACCCTGAAATAAGAAATCATACCAAGGAAACAACATATTTGTGTATTATAAACTTTATTTTTTACATACGAAACTTTATATATATATATATATATATATATATATATATATATATATATATATATATATATATATATATATATATATATATATATATATATATATATATATATATTAATTAAAAATAAACTAATCTTGTAAGAATAATATTAAATATATTAAAATACATTACTTCATGCAATTAGGGCAATAATGTCACATGTCTTTTGTTTTTGTTGCTGGTTCCAGCTAGAGGTGCAGATATAACTTCGGATAATGGTTCTTGAGTAGTTTGCACTATAGTAGCAGCTTGTTCATTACGAGGTAGATGTTTTCTTGACATAATGTAGGGATTTATTAATTGCTGGCCCAATTGTTCCAAAAAGATTCGTCTTTTGAATAAAACATTTTTATTCCAATCCAGATTTATTTCTCGCCATAAGACAAACGCGTTGTAGGCACTCGTATCTATGACATTATAAAACAAAATCATAGGCCATCGATTAGTTTTTCGTTTACATGTGTATGTAGCGATTAGTTGATCCAGTGTGTCCACTGCTCCTTTTGTAGAGTTATAATCAAGTATAATTTGTGGCTTTTTGTCATCTCTGTTGCTTATTTGCTTACTATTATGGAATGTACTCATTACGATAACATTCTGATTTTTTTTAGGAATATAGGACACAACTGTTGTGTCATCCGTAAAGTAGAAGTTGGAACTATGTATATCTTTACTTATTCCCATGATAGGCAGTTCAGGTTTATTCTTCCTAACCGTTCCCAACATAGTAAGATTTCTTTTGAGAAGAATTTGTCCCAATTTGTAGGATGTAAAAAAGTTATCGCAAGTCACATTTTGTCCTCTAAGCTCGTGGGTAAGATCCAAAACTACTCGAATTCCGTGATTCTTTTCAGGTGCATCATCAGGTGCTTTTCCCGTGTATACTTGCACTGTTAGAGCGTAGGAACTTGCACTATCACAGAGTGTCCAAATTTTGATGACATACTTTGCTGGCTTGCTCGGTATATATTGTTTGAAGGGACAACGACCTCTGAAAGCAACCAATTGTTCATCGACAGTCACATTTTCTCCAGCGTTGTACAATTTTGACAGTATTTGAACCCATTTTTCCCAAAAATTTCTTATAGGAGCCAGTTTATCACGTAGTCTTCTTTCTTTGCGATCATTTTTGTCATCAAGTCGTAACACTCGTGAAGTACAATAAAAGCGTTTCAGTGACATTATTGCTCGAAAAAGAGGTCTGCCTGTTTCTGCATTCCATAAACTTTTAGTAGATTCTCCATGTGATTTGTAAACACCCGCTAACAATAGCAAACCTATGTACGCTTGCAACGTAATGTCATCTAATTCTTGCCAATTGTCACCAAGAAGCCTGCGGCCTTCAATATTAGTCATTTTCAACATCAACTTTTCTAGAGAACTATTCAAAAATAGTTGAAATGTAGATTTTATGTCATGGACCCTTGAGATGCAGTACTTAGTCGGACCTGGTGTAACTTTTATAATATTTGCACTCGTTGCACGACCTTCTCGTGGTAGTGGTTCTAGCTTCCAGCATATAGTATTGTCTTTAGATTGAACTGACTGAACAGAATGCACTGCTTGCATTGAAGCATTCCCTTGACAAGAATTTTCTAAATCATCATCGTCTGACTCTCTCTTAACTATTGTCCTCGCTAATATGATCTTCGTATTCGGAAGCTTCATCATTACTGTCGCTCAGATTTTCAAGCATATTCGCCAGCTCTTCATCACTAAGATATTTTCTCGTCATTATTGTTGTTTACACTTACATAAAAATCACTTCACTCTATAAATCAACGAACAAAACTAGAGTCTGTGTATAACTAGTCGCTACCTATGTCTGAAGTAAATTGTTTCCACCAATGCACCACTATGAAGATAGCACATTATTGTTCAAACACGTCCACTGCTCAACAAGAATGTGTTTGATATGAATAAAATTGCAGTTAAAATTATTGGATATAAAGTTTTGCATACATTACCAGTATAAAATTATATCGGGTCATATTGACCCGAGGAGTATTTGTGTAACAATTACTCTTTAAACATTAACAAAACATCCCTTTTTTAAAAAATATATATACTATGTAATCTATAGCAAGTACGAGAGAAAGTCATTAAATATTGGGTGTAAATTATGATAAATAAAAAAGTTATTAAAACATAAATTTAATTTTGGGTCATATTGACCCGAGGAGAACAGCAGGGTTAAACGAGCAATCCCTCTCGCACGCGCCCTATCGCGGGAGGTATTAGTAAGTCAAAATAAACAAACAATAATCACTGAAATCGGTAAAAATTCAGAAATTGTAGATATTGCAAATTTTGTTTCAGCTTTTATAAATCAGTAAAACTTTTAGTAGATATGGGTTCGGCTGTTTCATTAATAAAACAAATATTATTGAGGGGCAACAAATAGTGTCGAAAAACGTCGGTACGCTAACTTCAATTTTAGGTTGCGATTTAGTTAATTTTGGAGTAACTGACGTAAAATTTTATTATAAAGAGTTAAAAATTAATTTCAATTTTGTTGTTTGTTATGATAATTTAAAATTAGAAGCAGACGGTATTTTGGCAAGTATCAATTATTGCACAGAAGAAGTTGTGTTACGTAATACAAGCATCAGAATTATGGCGGACAGCGTAGCGAAGGAAATGCTGACGACAGCTAGTTTGGAAATACGAGAACACTGTGACGCAGTGAGGACGCATGACGTAGTTGACGTAGGTCAGAGCGATAACACGGAAGACAAGCAGGCTGATAGCAAGTTATCAAATATGGATGCAGAAATTCGCAAGATGGAAGTCCGTACGGTAAAGCAACAAAAACCAGTTACACAAACCAGTGGATTGGTTAGAGTGAAGAGTACAGAAAGGATTTTGCCAAATTGTGAATTTATGTGGACATCCGTTAAGGACGTCATGAACCCTGGACACGATATCTTGATAGAGCCTGAAGAAGTAAAAATACATGGGTTAATGGTAGTAAGAGTACTCACAAAAGCAGAAAAGGAGATACCCGTGAAGTTGATCAACATTACCAACAAAGAAATAATTGTAACTAAAAATACAATCCTAGGAAAAGCGGAAATATATTACGAGGAACCGGAAGGACTAAGGGAAAGAAAGTCAAATGAGGTTCGAATAAATGCCGTTCAGAGAGAACTGGGCAAAAGAAAAATTGAAGAGCAATTGCAGTTAAATTACTTGTATCACGGGGTGAAACAGGAATTGTTGGTACTACTGAGAGAATACGAGGATGTGTTTCTCTGGGAGGATACCAAACTGGGGTGCAAAGCCTCTAACAGAATTGACGAAAAAAGATACAGATTTTGCCTGGACAGAAGAATGTCAAAATGCTTTTGATTTATTAAAAAATGCACTATGTTCTGAATCAGTTTTAGCACATCCGGATTTTTCAAATGAATTTATTTTATCAACGGATGCCAGTGGAAAAGCAATCAGCGCTATTTTAAGTCAAAAAAATTGGAGGGTACGGGAGACCGATAGCATTCGCTAGCCGACAATTACAGAAAGCCGAGATGTACTATACCACATCAGAATGGGAATGTTTATCCGTATGCTGGGGAGTAAAATACTATCGCTGTTATTTATATGGTCGCAAGTTTACCGTCATAACAGACCATAAACCATTGAAGTGGTTGATGACATTCAAAGGCAGCAATTCACGTTTAGCAAGATGGGCGCTAACACTGAGCGAACATGATTTTGAAATCATTCACAGGCCAGGCAAGAAGCACATTAATGCTGACGTATTATCTCGGATACCAATAAACAGGATTGAAGTAAAAGAAAAACATTACGATCCAATTTGGGACAGATATACGATTTTAAAGAAACAAGAAGTGGATGAAGAAATAAAAAAACTGAAAACCAAGGACGAATTCTTTACAGATACCGAGGGCTTGCTATTTAAAGAAAAAACGAGTGACGAAAGACATCACAAATTCGTAGTACCAGTATCTACGAAATTTCAAGTGATGCATGACTACCATAATCTGCCATATGCCGGACACCAAAGGTATGAGAAGACCAATAATAGAATAAAAGAAAAATTTTATTGGAAAAACATGAGTAAAGACATCGAAGAATTTTGCAGTAAATGTTACTCATGTAATGAAAGGAAAAAGTCACCGCATCATAAGCCAGCACCACTACAAAAATATCAAGAAACTACTGCCCCGCTACAGAGAGTATCAGTAGATGTTGTAGGACCGTTAACAATTAGTATAAAAGGTAATAAATATATGCTGACGTTTCAAGATCACTTCACAAAATATCCAGAAGCATTTGAGTTCAAAGATCAAAAAGCAAGTACAATTGCAAAAATTTTGGCTGAAGAGATAATATCCAGACACGGAGCACTCAGACAATTTTTAACAGATCTTGGAGCGAATTTTACATCTCAAGTTTTTAAAGAAGTATGTAAAATCTTTGGTACGGAGAAAATTCAAACTACCGCCTACTGACCACAAATAAATGAATTTTTAAAAAGAAGTCATCGAGTTTTCAAGAACATTCTGTCGCATTTTGTAAGTCGTGATTAGACAGATTGGGATGAATGGTTGCCGTACGTATTGATGGCGCATCGGAGCAACGTATACAATAGTACAAATGAGACGCCATTCTTTTTAATGCATGGTCGAGATAAATAGTTATCGTATGACGACATCACCAGACCTTAGATATTACGATACGATTAGGAGGACAACTACGCAGCTGAATTAAAACTGAAACTCCACATATTATTCACTAAAGTGAAACAAAATCTGGCACAGTCAACAGAAACTGTGCACAAAAATGCGAAGTCAACAGAATTCCAAGTTGGAGATGTAGTATACTTGCATGACCCGACAATACTGGTAGGAACGTCGCGCAAGCTAAACAAACCATAGACAAGACCGTACTTCATAATTGGAATAATGGGTCCCGTTAATAATAAAATAAGTAAAAGATGTTGCAGGGAAAATTTTAAAAGTGCATGTTAATCGTTTAAAACCTTTTAAAGCAGATATAGAGAACACCAGCAAAGCTAAGACAGAAGCAGTACCAAGGAGCCAACGGAGGAGCCGAAAACGGAATCAATATTTAATTTTCAGTTGCCGCACCATCTGATTCTTGAGGAATTTAATATGGGCCAGGATCCACCACCGATTCCACCTCATACTCCCACAACGCCTTACCATACACGCAGCAAGGGACCAACACCAGAGCTCCCGTGGGTACAAACACCAAGACGATTTACTTTTTTTATATTTCCAGATACAGCCACGCCAGAGCATATTAACAGCATACAGTCGAATTAGCGCATCTCATGCAAATGAGTGTCGGCTATTGAATCGTACCATGATATACAGAAATTAGGGGAATGATGTAATAATAAACAAACTGTTATTTAATGGAACAATCTTTGTATCACTGAAATTATAAACACTTGAAATTAGTTTAGGAGGTGGTGTAGCGTGTAACTAGATTAATTAAAAAATAAATTAGGATATGTAGGGCGAGTCATGGGCGAAGTCATTCACATCATGAAATGTACACCGAAGGTAGTGAAGATACGAAGAGTAGAAGAATGCTACAACGAGCTACCAGTTCTTGCAGATGAGTTAGAATTATTCTTGACTCCAATGACTCATATTCTCCAAGACAAAGCCGAGCAGATAGATTGCAGCCACCTGGCGTCGGCCCTGTACTACATGGACAACAAATGGTTAGGCTACAGTCTGCGGGAACCAGAATTCAAGTTCAAACCACTGTACCATATTTGGTATTTACTCAAAGAAAGAGAGTCGGCTCAAGATGCGTTGATCTTCGGACTAGAGCAGCAAACTATAGCCAACATAATATCCAGGAGAGAACCAGGACAAATGAAAATAAGCAAACAGTCATGGAACCACAGCAGGGATAGCTAGATTAGAATAAGGAAATATTTTGTTTTGTTTATTTAGTTTATATTAGTTAGGAAAGACCACCAGCCAGCGCAACAAGTAGTGAGGATGCAACCAACCACACCTAGAAAAGTCACTACCTCCACAAGAGAAGCGATGGAGAAACAATGTCACCAACGTGAGCTCTAAGTGCAGAGTTCCGAGGAGAGCAGTGTGACGTGTGAGCCCATCAGTTCCAAAGAAGGGAGGTGATATCAGAGAGAAGAAAATAGTGCTAACAATACGTTGGTATGCCTCAATACAGACAATGTTGTGAAGTTAAATGTGGTCATGTAGAGACAATAAGTGTAAAGTAAGAATGATGCTTCTGGGAATTGTACTCCTTTCCAGAAAGCAAATTCCTCAAAGAAGGGAGGAATGTAACAAGACAAAGTCAGCACATTCTTAGTGAATACAATTAAGTAAAGTAGAGCATGTTGTAATGAGGTCAGTTATTCAAAATAATATTGTCTTATGTTTTAGCTAACTCTTTGCTGACTTAGCACTTTGGAGTAATGGATAAATAGGTTAGGTTAGTAAGTAAGTACAGACGGTCACAACAGAGAGTCACAGAGGTGGTCACAAGAATTAAGAGAAGAGTACGGTTATTTGAGTGAAGTGCGTGTTCGAAGAAGTTAGCGTTAAAGCAGAAGAAAACCTTGTATTAAATTAAGTGCGAATAAATCATTGTTATATGTTAAACCGAATTGTAAGTACAAACTTATTTTCAACAACCCTAGTACTTGTCCTTTCTCCGGTCTGACAAGAACCCATTCAAATTATTTGTTAATTCTCCTTTGAATAAGGGAGGGTTACAGGTGGAAGAAAAGCTTTCGGCTAAACCCCGCCTTTGACATGTGTTAATAAAGTTTATTGTTATTACAATTATTATTATTAAATAAGAAATGCCTACCGAAAGGGTCCTGTTATGAACCAGAACAGGTGTGTTTTGCATTGCTTCCATGATAACAACTTTCAGTTCGGTAAATTGAACTTATCAGATAACAGTGCGGGAAACAAGCTAAAACGAATTATAAACAAAAATGTGTAACTATAAAATACAATAAGTTAGTAGACAAGCAGAAAATATCAAATTACTATATTCACAAAATGTGCATATACTCCTAAAATATATTGTCATAAAATTTAAAGCTAAGTAATTGACAGTTACTATTATAAACCATTAAAAATTGAAACCATGATTTAGCTTAAGCTTAGCTTAGTTAAACCGAGAAATTAAACGGCAGTGGTACACACGGCTATTACTGGAACACATTTCATTTCAGTATTGTTAAAATCAACCAAAAATTGTTTAATTATTTAAACATAAGTTCTGAAAGATTTTTCCATATGTTAAATTAAAAGATGTTATTAATGTAGTTAGTCATGGAACTGATACAAATATAAATGTATAACGTTTAATTGTCACATACATGTTAACAATAAATAAATATACGAGTATGTAAACTGAAATGTGTAGAATGAGTTAGTTGCAGAATTTAAATAGTTCTGCCTCCTCCTTCAATGGACGCTTATGTGTATTTTTATGTTATATCTACTTACCACTATGGTTCAAAATGAGGTCATCGTATAAATCTTTTACGTGTGTTAGTGGCCCAATCATTTTGCAAAATCTGCAACACAAATAAATTAAATTAACCTTCAAGCCAAAATCCATGTTGACCCCAGATTAAAATTTTTAAAATAACTTTTATAATATTAAATCATTTTAAATATTTGGCGTTTGCCCACTTTACTTTGTTTTTCTTGTATTTATTTACAGTTTACTTCGCATGTGTTGCTTTTCATCTCAATTTTATGTATTTATTTTTTAGTTACGTTTGTAATTTTCCATTATTTATAGTTACAAACAGATTTTAGATATCTTACGTAAGTATTGTACGTTTCGAGTATTTTGAATAAGGTATCAAAATCAGGGATAAAATGGTAACGAAGTGATGATTGATAATGTGATCTGATGATATGATAATATGATTATTATAATACTGATTTAATTTTTTTTTTAGTGATAAATAAAAAATAAAGTTGTTAATCAATTACATTATAATTATGATTTATGAAATGATGGAAAATTTATATCTAGTAAATCAGTAAATATTTATATACCTAAAACAAAACTTGTTTCCTTTAACTGTCAAGTGGCAAGTGTAAGACTGTCAACTGAATTCATCAAAGTGCTAAAGGCAGCGCTATTTCCATTTCAAGACATATAGCGCAATAGTCGAGGTATACGAATGTTCGCAGTTGGTTTAAATATTTGAAGATCTCTAATATCGAATACTTTTAATATTCGCGGTATTCGAGTATACGCGGCTGGTATACACACAGCTCAAATTACTTCTAGTTCAGAATAGGTAAGAGTTAATTATTAAAAATGTAACAAAAAATGCTGCCTGAAACTGGACATGTCCAGAATTTTAAAATAGAATTTTTTAATGATAATGTAATAATGGACATAGGCTTAAAGTTGTAGTTAATTTATTGAAGATTTAATGCCAACGTTTCAGCCAAGGTTATAGCCATCTTCAGGTCAAATATTAAATTTAAACGAATAACATACATACATATCTTCACGCTATATACCAACAAATCGGGTAGCACGAACCCTAAAATCATTCATAAAATATTCACTCATTACATTCTTCAAATAATCAGCCCTCGTCAAACATTATCATCCGAACAAACCATCCACATTTTAACCACATTTATAGATCACTCCCTATAAATTTCATTTATTACACTCGCAATCATTTATCACAATCAAACCTTAAATCACATCATTCCAATTCACTTATCATTCATCTTCTTTCTTCGACGTGCAGAAGATATGCATAAAACATCTCAAATTACTCACGCTTACTCCTAACAACGAATCTAATAACAAACCTAACAAAGAATCTAAAAAGATAAAAGCGATAGCTTGCACTTGTATATGAAAGAAAAGTCCACACAATGCAGTCAATGAAAATGAAACAAAAACATAAGAAAGGAAGGGAGTATCGCCCTGCGCTTGTTTTTGAAAGTGAATTTCACACAATTGCAGTTAAACACTCTACGTAAGAACTGAAAACGAATTGAAAGATAAGAAAGAAAGGGAGTGTCGCTCTGCGCTTGTTTTTGAAAGTGAATTCCACACAATTGCAGTTAAAAACTCAATATATGATCAGAAAACGAATAAAAAAGATAAAAAACGAAGGGAGTGTCGTCCCTGCGCTTGTTTTTGAAAGTGAATTTCACACAATTGCAGGTACACATTCTAATGAAATTACTAAACAACAAAACTAAAATCAAAAATACTGTACTTTTCTTAAATCATCAGATTCATTCCGCAATTAATCTTCGCCAAACGTTCCTATCCTGACACACCACTTTAGCTTCATCCACATTCATAATTCCTTTCATGCAAGCACGTTTTTTCCTCATACTCAGATACTTTCGTTCACGCAACAATCATATTCATCCATTTATTCATAGGTCGTCCACACAATCTTTCACCCTCAATTTTACCAACATATACCTGTTTTACCAATCTCTCATTCGACATACGTTCTACATGCCCAAACCATCTCAACTGACTTATACCTACTTTCTAACTAGATTCTTCTCAATCTCACACTCATCATACACCAATGTATCCCGCAAATACCTCATTTCCACAGCAGTTATACGATGTTCATGTTTCTTCATCCACGCCCAACATTCACTACCATACATCAATGTAGGCACTAAAACACCAATATAAACACTGAATCGAGCATCTCTGGATACATTCACATTTCGAGCAAAGGTTCCCAGAGCACCCAATACCTTGCATCCCGCAGATACTCTTCTTTCAATCTCACAATCAATACATCCATCCTTCGAAAACATACTTCCCAAATATAAAAACTCATTCACTTGACCCAATCTTACACAATACACCGAATAAAAAAAATAAACATATATCAAAAATGAAAAAATAAATTATGCTTCTAAACGTTGCAAAAGGAATGAATCTAAATTTATATGTTTGCCCTAAATATTCAATTTCGTAACTTATTCTACATGTTGTTATTCGTTTAAATTTAACATTTGACCTGAAAATGGCCATAACCTTGGCTGAAACGTTGTCATTAAATCGTCTATAAATTAACTACAACTTTAAGCCTATGTCCATTATTACCTTATCATATTACTTTTGGATTATTAAAACACAGATGATTCATCATCTCTTGCACTATTATACATATATGTCCCTCGCCAAAATTCGAGGAATCACTTAACTTTTTATTGTACTTCATCACGAACCAATTATGAACTAAAGTCACCTATTAGGCAACTCACCAATATTTGTAATGAAATATCGCCCTTCACTGATTTATTTGACGACCCGCTATGTAAATTAAAACGATCACTGTGTAATTTCTTTGTACCTTGAAATCAGCTGTTACTTAATTATTTAATTTTTGTTACATTAATATTTGTATGTCTGTTATTATGTACCATTCTTAAATTTGTACTATTATGCATCATTCAATGTTATATAACTGTTTTTGTTATAATCGTCCTGTAATTGGGATTTTATATCCTGTTGGATTGATTTATAAATAAATAAATAAATAAATAAATAAATAAATAAACACTCTACTATAATTTTAATAGTAGGTAATTTCTGGATTTCTTTGTTCGAATAAATTTAAAATAATAAGCCATTAAGAGAAAATAAGAAAAATTTACTTCAGATTCAATTCTTTGCAGGTTTATATTCAGTATAATAAAGGATTTTACTTTCATAGTTAATTTAATTTCATCAACAAATTCGAATGAATATTATTTATATTTTGGCATATAGAACATTACTGTCAAAAATTCGTCTGTCGTTTTAATAAATAATAGTTATTTATGATATAAATGCTCAAAATTGTATTTTATGACGGAACGAAGTAAAGCCGAGTAAAGGAACCCCACGAAAGAAATAAAATCACTTTCAACAAGTGTGTCATACATTATTTTTTGTACAAACATCGTTTAACATTTAAATTTAACAAATAATGTATTTTCTCATTTTTGACAGTTTAGCAACAATAAATAATTTATAGTAATGTAATGAAACACGTAGGGTCGGTTGCACTATCATTTCATTTAATGTACATTAAGCAATGGGGAGTTATATTTAAGGTAGCATTATATTAATTATCGTTGCACCGTACTTTAAATAAATTATAATCCGCCATTAGTAAATGAGTCATTGTATGTAGGCTGGCAACAAAAATTTGCTATATTTGTTTATATACAAGTGGCAACATTGATATTCTGTTATGCACTCTTTGCTAGATTATAAGGTTATGTTTTATATTTTATCAAAATAAATGTAAGTAAAATTTTTTGTTTTTACCTTTATGTATTTAGTACAATAATAAATTTCTATTATAATCAAAATATGTTAAAGATCTAAAATGGAAAAACGTGTACATGAAAATATCTTTACGGGCAGAGAAAAGTACATTTTACTTGGAATACAGTCTGAATATTTTCCAATAATAGAAAATAAGAAAACCGATAGGGAAACATTAAGAACAAAAGTAATGCGTGGAACTCTGTATGTGAGAAATTGAATGTAGTTACAGAAGAGCAAAAAACTGTTCAGTAATTAATTTTTTTAACGATGAATATAAGATGAAACTCAGAAAGAAGAAAACAAAAGAAAATAACAGCAATTGGAATGGAACAGGCTATGGGCCACTTAAAATATCAAAACTGAACGATAACTAAAAACGATTTATTGCAAATTTCAAGAATAAGTTTAAACCGCTTACAAATTCATACAAATTAATTGTTGGTTATTTATATATATATATATATATATATATATATATATATATATATATATATATATATATATATATTTGTTTTTAAAAATTGACACTAAAATTAAATATAAATTAATTTAATTTTAGGATCAATCAAATGAATCAGTATTTATGCCCAATGATAAAAATATTGTAATTGCTACAACTAATTCTGCAGTATCAGATGTATTTATTAACGTTCATGCTGAAACATTAGAAACATCAACATCTATTAATATTACAAAAATTTTCTAAATATAACCTAAAGCGTTATAAAAAAAACCGTGAGAAATTTTGCAAGCCAAATAAAGTATATGAATCTATTTTGGAAAACAATATTACTAAAATTAATTTAAATAAACAAAAAAAGATTTTAATTTAAACTGAATTAAAAATTAAACTTATGGAATTTGAAGAACAAAATCAAATATTATTACTATATTGTGATGACATTCTATAATATATAAATTATAATTAAATTACTTGTATTTTTTCAGTATTTTTGACACGTGTACGTGGTATTATGTTGCATTGTGTATTTCTTCTAATTGTGTATTATGAATAACGTATTACCAAAATAAATTAATGAAGTTGCTTCAAGAGCTACTTTCGAATTATTTTCGACAAAATCGAAACAGATTTATTTGATGGTACAGCAAGAAAAAAATTATTGGTTATTATTATTGATTTATTTGAATTTACGCGCTTCGTTACTACTGCCATCTATATGAGTATTATGGTTGCTTAGAGATGGCGTGTTATGTTTTGTTATATATTGAGAAATAATAAGTAATTATATTGTGGTTGTATTTTGCTCGATGTTAAATAAAATAAATAGTTTAAATATCAATTCTGTATTATTTAAAAAATTATTCTGAAAATGTACTTTTGGCCTTTTTTCTCATTCTCATGATCCACAGGTCGACTTCATACTACTGAGCTAGCTACCCCATAAATATATCAAAAGAATAAATAAATATCTTTCAATAAATAAATCAAATATGTTTAGCCATATTTTTAAATGCTACTTTATAGGATTAGTGGTTAAATTAAATTATGTCATGTTTAACACGCTAACATATATTATGTTTTAAATAATTTATTGCGGAATGGATCAGATATGGCAAAATTGCAAATGCAGTTTTTATTGTATCGTTCAGGCGTTCCAGAGTATATTTGCTGTTGCGAAGTATTATTTTTCCAACAGTATGTAATTACATGCAATGAAAAGAAGATTTCCGAATCTACGACTGATGAATTTTGTAATAAACTATTTAATATCAAGTCTGGTTACATATGTAAAACATTTCACAATAGCGTTTCAAAATTAAAGATTCCAAAATTATCAACCTCACACGGTTTAAATTTTTTGTGATTCCTGAATGCTTAAAAATAATGTGAATGGTAGCACCATGTACAAACTTTATGCAAATCCAACCCCTAAAATCTTTCGCATGAAATCCACAACTACGAATAAAAGGCAGTGTTGTCAATATTCCAATAGAAATTAACGATGTTTTGCAAATTTTATCTCAGCAGTTCGATAATATGGCAATGATTCAAGTGAAATTAAAGAGACATACGTTTCATTCCTCAAACTATATGTTTGAAACAATTCGACTGGCAATTATCTGTAAAGCACTGAAATATTTAATTTAAAACGCCACGTTATAAGCTACATGATATTAATATTGATCAAAATGATTTCAAACGTTACGAAGATACATATGAGGAAAAAATTTGTCGTGGACAATCAAGACTTAATTAACGAAGATGACGAAAATTAAATTATAGATATTTTAGACAATATAGAAAATATTGATTCTGATTTTAATACAGATGACAATGATGAAGTTATGTTAACAGATAGAAATAAAGATATTGTAGACAAAGTAAAGATAATTGCATTTGGCCTAGGAAAAAAACTTATTCCCTGGCACATAATAGAAGATCTAGACGAGTTATGGTTTCCAAAATAGTTTGGGGGTTTTTAATTAAACATACCAAGTTTTATTACTTATAATGATCGAGCAAGTTCGGAGAGCAGAAGAAGTGATCGCAGGTCTCGTATTCCAAATAGAATATTGTTTATGGCTAAAAAAAAATTATAACAGGCATGTATTGCAAGTTTAAATGTATGTTTGCGAAAAATAAAACAAACAAATGACGTTAAGGCAGAAAATATTTTGAATATTGAATTTATGAACAATCTTTTAAAATTGGACGTGGGCTATCGCTTTCTAGGTCATATTCGATCTTCCCCATCCTACTGGGAAAATAAGAAAAAAATTGATGGCAATGATAAGGCAATGGGGGATTCAAGTAGTAGAGCTTTTTAATATATATTTATTAAAATAAATTCTTGACCGTACATCATATTTAATACAATATAAAATCATACCATAAATGATATCTTTATTGCTGAAATATGAAAGTTAAAGTTGAATAATTTAAAACGTTCGCACTGCCATATTGCAATGACGTAGTTGCATTAAGCCAATCACAGAACTTTGTCTGAAACGTTTGTCGTTGCTCAAGAAGACGAAGAAGAAATAAGCATTCAGCATTCTACGATTCTACCAATGACGTATAATACTAGACGAATTATGCCGTATTCAAGTCAATGCAGTGTTGTGAAGCACAGAGGAATGGAATAACTTGACGGTCCGCCGGATGCGCGGCAAGGTGCGAGTACACTTTGATGTTATGCAAGTTGCTCCTTGCCGCGCACCCACCTCACCAACCAGTTATTCTATCCCTTTCTGACTCACAACAAACGCCGATGTTATCCGTCTAGTTATGTTTTATCTGAGGACAACGACAAGTTACGTGTTATTTATCTCTGTCTTATCTGTCTCTCTTTAAGCTAAGATGCAACTACGTCATATTAATTTGTTTCGAAAGTTTAAATATTTGTATCATGCTTAATAAAAAATTTGGGTATAATTTGGGTATAATTATTTTATTACGTAGATTAATATACAAAAAATTCAAAAAAGTCTTGAAAGGCCCATTAGGGAAACCTACTTTTTTTAACGCTTACTGCAGCAGAAAAATTTTGGCCTGAACTTATTACAATTTTTGTAAAATTAAGTTCAGGTGAGAACATTATTTTAGACGAAGCACTAAATTTGGACGATTTACATAATACAAATTTAATTCGAAATGATCCAGTAACATGTGCATTTATTTCGATTACAAAGTTAACAAATTTATGTTATATTTAAAACAAAAAGATTTAATTTTTCAACACTATGTGGTAGAAGACACGTATGAGAGGGTTGAATTTCAAATGAGGGGCTCACTACATGAACATATATTTTTATGGTTGAAGGATGCACCGCAATATGATCCAACAAATAGCACTGTTACGAATGAATGCATTTCATTTATTAACAAATTTATTACATGTTCTTTTGATGAAAGTAATCCCTACTTGGCAGTTCAACGATATAAACATACACACACATGTTACAAACGGAAGAAAAATAAATTCAAATATAGATTTAATTTTCCATTGCCATTCATGCCGAGAACAATGATTTTGGAGCCGCTACCAGATGACGTGAAAAGAATGTGAAAAGATCAATACAATTCTAGCAGATATTCGAAACCTACTCGATAAAATTTAAACAGAGTACAGAGGGTCATGCAGTATAAACGAAATAATTTGATAGATCTGTCAATACAAAAATTTAAATTATTATTTTTTATTTCTCGTAGCACTCTATAAATAGCTTAATTGAATTTTTTATATCTTTCTGAACATGTTTTTGTATTTACATATTAGTTCTAAAATCGAAGCTAACGAAAATAAAGTATGTACCCGGTATAAATTTGTGAATATAATAATAAACTTACCGTATGATATATAATAACTATTATTTAAAATGAATAAATACATACATATTTATTTAAAATACACTATTAACTAAATAACGTACTCTTTTAAAGTAAAACTTAATAGTGATTGTACAACTAACTAAAAATGTGAAACACGTCTGCAAACGCTAGACTGTTTACATAATATTTTTTAACAATGATAATGTGTGCCGTGCACGCAGCATAGTACTATGCATATAACATTATAATTATCTTATCCACACTTAGGTTCAGAATGGTCCTTATTATCACCTACTTATATACATCGCCAAATTTATTAATGTACTGTGCGTGCAAGGTGATTTTTTAAGTACCTTAGTTTTATTAATGTGACTGAGGTAAAAGTGATGTGGCAGGATAAGAATATTGAACGTAAATAATATTGCAAAATAAATGTAATAAATAAATGTTTAGTTTAAGGTTCATTTCTACATGCTACATCATTTAATGAGACATAACATAGCATCATGTTTTTTTTCGTTAATATGTAATTTAATATAAAATTGAATTATTTGTTTGCTACCACTCGTATAATTTATGAATGAGTTTGTTATTGTTAATTAAATATTTTGGAAACCACAAATTAAAATGTGTGAAGTTACCTGTATGTTTTAAGTGTAGAGAGCAATATATATATATATATATATATATATATATATATATATATGTATAAATTAATATTACTGAAATTTCATATTTTATACTGCAGTACTTATTTGCTTTGTTAATATAATATTTAAAAGTAAACAAATGTAGGGGTACTCTCTACTATCATTTTAGGCCTGTCGTTCTTAGCAATGACACAGAGGATTAATAATAAGTTATACTCGAAAGCAGAGAGAGAGAAAAAAAACACTTCTTTCACGAGGTGTTTATACTATTTTATTTACTATTAGCCCAGTAACATACCCTTATTAACGTTTTTTTTTAATCATTAATTTCTTTTCTCCTCACCAAGAATAAACTTTTACTTTATATACTTAATATTTAACACGTAATATATTTTATTCCCTAGGGAAAAAAGTAAATAAGATCTATGCATACTTATTTTATTTATTAATAACAATATTGAAAATAAATTAATTTAGAATATTTATGTAATGAAATTATTCCGATGTTTTTATTTGTTCGTCCGATCGAATTTCCGTTGTCCTGTTGATGTAGATCAGCTGACTGTCGTACCAGAGGACCGGAAATCTTCGGGGTTTGGTCTGAATGTTGTTGAGTTACAACTCTTCTCGTGCTGTATGTAGCTCGAGTCTTCAGATTCGCACTTCTGACTCCAGTTTTGTTATGGGCAAAACGACCCGTTTGTTTCCACTACACATACATACTTATTTGAACTGTCGTACACCAGTTTTTGTTATGTCATCCCACTTCTGACACCAGTTTTGTTATGGGCAAAACGACTCGGTTGTTACCACTACGTAATTTATATTTATTTAGTTATAGGATTTGTATTGGATTTTACTAATGGATAGTGAAATTTTTCCTATATAAATATATTTACAATTTACAACATACTATTTACAAAAATGATTTGGTTTTAAAATGAAGTTGAATTTGAAATTTAGTTTTTAGTTTAGAAGTCAACTGTTTAAGATTCTGTGATCAAGTCTTTAATTTAGAAGTTGATAGTTTGAGATTCTGTGTTCAAGTCTTCTCTCTTCTAAAAATTAGCAATAATATAAACTTTGAAGTTACTCCCCACTAGAGGGTTTTTACCCCCGTTAGTAGGCGTTCTTGAATTTCATTGGTCACATATTTAAATGTGTTATGAAACGTACAAACTTTGTTTCTGTTTTCTTTAAACGCGTTAAAATTTAGTGTTGAACGTTAATTGGCTAAGCCTGGATAATATCTGTCAATAGTTAGAATTTGGAAAAGTGATTTTTAAAATGTATAAGCAATCAAATTTGATTTGGGTTGACACTAACATGTTTGTAGGTTTTAAAGGAACCTATAAATTAGTCTAGATGACTTTCGAACTAAAATTGTTTGAAGTGGTTAACATTAATAAATTAGAATACAAGTTATGTGAAAATAGGAATTAGGAATTAGGTTACATATGAAATTTAAGAAAAGTAATGAATATATATATATATATATATATATATATATATATATATATATATATATATATATATATATATATATATATATATATATATATATATATATATATATATATCATCACGCCTTCTACCCATCACTGGGTGTGGCACTCTGCTAAAGCAGATCTCGGTAAGTGATATATTTTGCGCGTGAAGTGCGGTTACCAGTCGTCAAATCACGGCCCCCAAACATGTTAGTGGTGAAGGAGCCACAGGGATAGCTTTTTCAAATTATGAAAATTTGTCGCCTGTGGGAATCGAACCAGGGACCTCAGGATCCACAGGCCGACTTCATACCACTGTGCTAGCCATCCCATATACTATATATATATATATATATATATATATATATATATATATATATATATAACAAAGTAAATAATAATAATAATTATGATAATGAAATAAAAGTAATAATATAGAATATAATATACAATTGATTAAATATAAGTATAATAAAAAAAGGTTATGGGCGGCTCCATGACACGCTTGTTGAAGTTCACTTCCTCTAAGTAAGACTTTTTCCTGTTTTAATTTTATTCTTCTAAACTTCTATGTAGTTCTCCGCAACAATATTAGATTTACACTCACCATGTGTGCTATTCATTAAACCATGTAAATTGATTCGCATGCGGAAATTGCCTAGTTACACATACGAAACAGTTTTTGCTATTCTTGATACTTCAAAATCAATTCGCATGCGAATTTTTCCGTACGAAATAATTCAAGTGGAAAATAATTTACATGCAAAATTTAATTTTGATAGTTTAAAATTTTCAACTAAGTAACAAAATAATTATATTTATTATGTAGTGAGATACAATGTAGGTGTAATATTTAAAAAAATTAAAAAAAACATTTGGTTGTTTCTAAGAAAATATTTATGTTTACACTTTATATGTATTGGCAGTTATTTCATTCATCGCCATTACTAAATTCTATTTAATCCATTTATGGCAGTTTGTCAATATTGTCTAATGACCTGTTCTCAAATTTTTTAATCTGTTTCTATCTCTGTTGTGTTTTTATGTACTTATAGGTACTCTGTATAACTATATAAATAGATTGATTTGTAATTTTTCGTTTCTTGGTGTAAATACCGAAATACGTATAAAGTATAAAAATAAATATTTTCTTTGAAACAAGTGTAAGATGTACGTTTTAAAACAGCGCGATCCACTGATTTGGAAGCGCTGGTGGTCATACATCTGTCAACGAGAGATGTTGTGACGTGACGTGCGGGGGTAGACGCTCAGTACGCGGTTGTGAACAACTCAGGGTAGAAGTGAACAAGTGGTGTAGAGTTGTGCATTCATTGATACGTGGATACAATATTGGATTAGCAGTAATTAAAGGTGAGTTATCTCACTGTCATTCTATGTCTAGGTGCAGCGTATGCAGATATCTGCAGTAATGTGATGCATGTGTGTTGTTTATTATGTATGGCACGTTAATTGATGATATATTCATGTTTGGTGTGGTATTTATGGTTATATGAGTTTGGTCAAATATTGTGTGTTGTGTCACCATATGTTATATTATGTATTCCACACCCTGCTTTCCTTAAGAACTCAGTACTGAAGTCCCTCCGCTAGGATGCGGCACTTAAGAGCATACTTCAATTGCTATTCAGTTGGTAATGAAATACAGGGCCGTACTGAGGGCTCTCCGCGCTGAGTCTGCGAACCTAGCTGCGCATGCGTCAACGGCTGCTATTAGATAATCACAGTATGTGTGCAATTTACCTGTGTCAGTAATTGGAGTCCCTCCTCTTTTGTGTTTAGTGGTCTTCAGCGCATACGGAAGTACTGATCCATGATCAGGTCAGAGACCTGCTACCATCGGATCTAAATACCCGCCACGATCGGGTCTAAATACCCGCACCGATGTGCTATGTTCTGTTTTCACACTTTGCCTTCTTTACGGACTCAGTACTGGAGTCCCTCCGCCAGGTGGCGACATTTAAGAGCATACTGCAATTACTGTACAGGTGGTGGTGAAATACAGGGCCGTATTGAGGGCTCTCCGCGCTGGCTCTGCGAAGCCAGCTGCACATCCGTCATTGGCTGCTTACTAATGACCACAGGGGTAAATTTACCTGTCTGTAATTGGAGTCCCTCCTCTTTTGTGTTTAGCGGTCTTCAGCGCATACGACAGTACTGATCCAATGATCAGGTCGGGGACCTGCTACTATTGGGTCTAAATACCCGCCACGATCGGGTCTAAATACCCGCACCGATGAGGTCTGGGACCTCGTGTGAATTGGATTCACACGGATGTCTGGGACATCCACGGCCGCAACAATCGGGTCTAAATACCCGCAACAATAGGTCAGGGACCTCGGGTCTAAATACCCGGAACAATGAGGTCAGGGACCTCGGGTGGATCTGGGATCCACAGAATGTCTGGGACATTCTCAGGTCAGGGACCTGCATCGTACCTAGAATCTTATCCTTCTAGCACTGGTTGAGATGAAACACTCTCGCAACAATCGGGTCTAAATACCCGCAACAATAAGGTCAAGGACCTCGGGTCTAAATATCCGCAACAATGAGGTCAGGGACCTCGGGTGGATCTGGGATCCACAGAATGTCTGAGACATTATCAGGTCAGGGACCTGCGTCGTGCCTAGAACCTTATCCTTCCGGCACTGGTTGAGATGAAACACTCTCGCAACAATCGGGTCTAAATACCCGCAACATTGAGGTCAGGGACCTCGGATGAATGAGAAATTCATAGTGTGTCTGGGACATGTTCAGGTTGGGGACCTGCTTCGCACTTACGATCGTAACTTTGTTGTACTAACTGAAATATAACTCTTAGTGAGCGTTGACCGAGAATGGAATGACATGTTGTGTTTTGTCATGCAGTTATGATCGAGACGAGGTAGTCGAGAGATGGAGCTAATCAGTAGAGCCGAGAGACCGATGACGTCACAACTACCACTGTTCTTATTATATGTCACATGATGAACTCTGTATGTAAAATGTATGTCGTGTATATACCAATTAATACATGCATTGAGTTGACAAGGTTTGAAATCAATTTTATACTTTATATTCCTTGTTATCAAGTCTTTTTCTATGCCTTTTACAAGCATATGTTTTTATTTTCTATTTTTAAAATATTATCAAACATATTTCAACAAGTGCCAACAGCTTACTCAATTAATTATGATATAGATGTATTTATTTATTTATGAATAAATCATTCCAACAGGATACTAAGATCCCAATTATCAGATCATTATTTACTACAAAACATAAAATAATCATTTAGTAAAAGTAAACATGATAAATGAACAATAATATTACAAATAATTAACGTATGTATGTTAATTTATTACTGTATAAATTACAGATTTTGATGTATTAGTGCATTTAAATGAATTGCATATTTATAAAAAGCGAAAATACATTAAACGGAAACCAATAAAAACATATGTTTTTATAAGAGATTACTAGAAAATCAATATATCATCATGTCATTTGCCTATTATTGGATGTAGCAGTAAGTGATATGTTTATGCGCCTGAAGTACAATTACCAGTCGTTAAATCACGGACCCTAAATATTTTAGTGGTGGGGAAAGCACAGCGGTAGTTTTAATGTGGTGAAAAATGTTTGTTGTCTGTAGGAATCGAACCCGGGTTCTTCACAATCGATGCCAATGAGTCACCTACCCCATTATCCGAAAAAACTCGCGTCCGAACTAATAGATATAAAATTTAAACTATGCTTTGACCATCTTTATATATATATATATATATATATATATATATATATATATATATATATATATATATATATATATATATATATATATGGGCCATTCTCTGGGAAACCCCACCTGCTCCAAAATTTGGAGCATCCAAAATATTTTTATATATATATATATATAATATATAATAATAATAAGCTTTATTAAAGACACACAATGGCCCAACAAAAAACAGAGAGAACAATTCAACAAAATAAAAATAATAATAATCTAGTTAAACAAATAAATATGTGCAAAACAAAAATAAATATATAAAGTATCAATTAACATATCAGAGTATACAAATATTCCTTAACTTTATTTTTGAAGGTTACAAAATTTGTAATAACTTTTATGTCCTTTGGTAAATCATTATACAATTTTAAACCCTTATGAAAGATGCTATGTTTTGATTGTCCTTTGTTCATTTTAGTTATATAAAAATCATCTTTCCTCCCGGTATTATATGTGTGTAAATCCTTTCGTTTTACTAATTTGGAACTTAAATATTCAGGTACTTTGTTATTTACCATTTTGTGTATAAAGACGATAACACGTAATTCTATGAATCTTTGTACAACTAACCAATGTAAAGCATGTAACATCTTATTTACACTAGCATATTAATTACATTTGAGTATTACCCGCAACGCCCTGTTTTGTAGTAATTGTAATTTCACCATATCTGTCTTATTACACACACATATATATATATATATATATATATATATATATATATATATATATATATATATATATATATATATATATATATATATATACTGTTGCACAATAAGTGAAATGGGGTAAAATAATTGTATTAAATATAAAAAATCTAGTGTATAACGATAAATTAAATCTATATGTAATTCTGTTGAAAAACCCAACTTTTTTAGCAGTCTTTTTAATTATATAATCTATATGTTCTTTAAATTTTAATTCCCTGTCTAATATCACACCCAAATATTTATACTTATTCACTAATTCTATCTTAAAATTATCAATTTGCACAGTTTCTCTTAATTTTTCATTTTGTATACTTTTATACATTTTCTTATTACAAAGCATCATGTACTTGTACTTACATTTTTCAACGTTTAATTTTAATTTGTTAGCTTCAAAATAGTTACTTAAATTTTTTAGATTTCTATTTAACATTTGAATGACATCCTTATAATTATTTCCACTAACATATATTAACGTATCGTCCGCAAATAATTTAATATCACATTCACTTACTGATTTAGGTACATCATTTATATAAAGTATAAAGAGTAGTGGTCCCAAAATACTACCCTGCGGTACACCTAAATTATTCTGTAGATTAGCACTGTATTCTTCTCCCCACATTACTTTTTGTATTCTGTCCGACAAGTAGTCATTTAGCCATTCCAGCACTGAACCCTTTATCGCATATGAGCACAGTTTCTTCATCAGAATAGACCTGTCTATAGTCTCAAAGGCACGCTTCAAATCCAAAAATATCACCCCAACAACTCTATCACAATCTAAATTTTGTTTCCATTCGTTCACAACTAACTGTATTGCTGTCTCACAAGAATGACTGCTTCTAAAACCTGATTGACATTGGCTTAAAATGTTGTATTATTAACATGTTTTATTAATTGTTCATACACAATAGATTCTAAAATTTTTTCACAACTTGCAAGCATATTCACAGGCCTAAACTCATGACCGTTAAATGTCTTTTCCACCTTCGGAACAGGTATAACAACCGATGTCTTCAAATATTTGGGAACGATTCCTTTTTCCAGCGACAAATTAATCCAATTCCATAATGCGTAACCCGTAACATAATATAAATCTTTCACTAATTTAGCGTTTATGTCATCTGTACTAGCTTTATTATTCATCGAAAAAACATGTTTATGTAATTCCTCTATTGTTATTGGATCAAATTTCTCCAGAATTATTGTATACCTTTCTTTCTGGATAAGTTCTTCATACTTTCGCTGTGGTATTGAATTGTTGATTTTCTGTATACTGTTTGTAAAACTTGTATACACTGCTACAACCACTGGACAAGTTTTGACACTCCGTTTATTAAATAGTTTAGGTTGCTGTGTTTGTTTATTTGTTTATTTGTTTTATTGTATTAATATGTCACTTACTATGTTGAAAGGACGTGTAATTTAATTCTTTATTCAGGTAGATATTTGTGTATGTTTGATATTTTAAGTATTGTGTTTTAATTATGTAATTTCATTCTTTATTCAGAATAAAATCACGTTTAAAAGAAACACGATCTTAGAAATTAAATTACAAGATCTCAGCTAGTAAGAAGATGGCCCAATTTTTTGTTCAAATTGTAAAGAAAACTGAGAAAGATTTCGTGATTCAGCGTATTTCCGCTGATAAGAAAATTTGGTATTTATTTTCAGAAGAATCTAAGGATTTGAAGTTACATACTATTTTACTAAATAAGAAACCTATACATAATGCAACAGTTGCTATTAAAAACATAAATGGTTATAGAACAGTAGCTATCAAGATAGACGACGATATTCGAAAAGAATATTTCGATGAAGATGGCAATATTTGTTTCAAAGAATTTCCATTGGAAGAATATGTCCCTATGTCAATTTCTCAATCTATCGAGCCTCTACAATTAGAACTAGAAGATCGAATTAGACGATTAGAGCACCAGTTAAAATTGAGTTCAACTCAAGACATAAATCTATACCGTGTCGAGAAGGAATTTGTTTTAGACAAATTCGAAAAGAAACAACATGATCCCACGGAATGGCTACATAGATTTGAAGATGAATGTAACCGATTTAAAATCAACATTGATAGTTTGAAAATTCAGGTTTTACGTTTCTTTGTCATTGGCCCAGTTAAGGACTGGTATGAAACTAATCTGAAGAAGATTGGTCTAACTTCTTGGGAAATTTGGAAGAATTCTTTTCTTAATGTTTTCGTTGATAAAGGTTGGTTTATTGTTAGGAAAGCGTACAATTACAAATATTTGGGTGGATCCTTAATTGATTACGCGCTTGTTAAAGAGAAATTATGCCTAGAAGTAGAACCGAAATGTACTGCATTATCCCGTATCAACCAGATTGTTTTCGGTTTGCCAAATGAAGCTCAAGAAGAACTTGATAGAGAGGAGATAATTACACTCGATAAGTTATATACAGAACTCCGAAAATTGGAAGACGCATTTACTAGAAAGAAGAAAGTAAAACCATTAAGTCCAAGATTGAATAAAAAGTCTATTTTTAACAATAATAAGAAAAATGAACCACAAAAGAAAAACGAATTTCAACGAAAATCTTGTACATTTTGTGCAGCTCTTGGTTTTCCAAATCGTTACCATCTTGTATCAGAATGTCGTAATAGACATTCAGCCACGGAAAAATTAAAATCAAATATGACTGAAGATTCTGCAAATCTGACCGACTTAGAAATATTGAACATTGATCTTGATAACAAAAATTTAAACTAATGAGCCGGGCGAAAGTAGATCCGTTGATAAAATTAAACGTTGATATTAACGACAATATAAAAGTTAAAGCTCTTTATGATTGTGGCTCGAATATAACATTAATTAACCAACGAATTGCTGATTTGCTAAAGTTGAGATTAATTGAGCAAAAGGGTTTACTAAAAACAATCAACGGATGTAGTTTCACTTCAGCCCGGGCTATTATTAAACTTCGAATTGGACACATTACTGATTACATAACGACTTATGTTTTCAAGAATAATAATTTCTCCTATGATCTAATTCTGGGTATCGATGCTATTAAAAAATTTAAGTTGATTCAGAAAGAAAATTTAAAGATTTATCAACGCACTCTTAGCAAGAAAGAAATAGATTTAAAGGAAGACCGATCTAATTATGATCAGATAGAGGCTTCAGAAAACAATAAAAATTTAGATGAATATATTGAGGTAAATTTCAATGAACATTTAAATATAAATGAATTTCAAGCTAATTTGCAACATATTAAAAATGATGAGCAGAAACAAACAATTTTAAAATTGATTAAAAAATATAGTCACATGTTTGCCAAAGATAAATTTGATATCGGTAAAGTGAGATCAAAAGAAGCGGAAATAAAACTACTAAGAGACGAATATGTAACCTGTCGTCCATATAAATGTTCAATTCCAGATGACGAAGAAATAAGAAATCAAATCAAGAAATTATTACGAGTTGGAATTATTGAAGAATCTGATTCTCCATTTGCTTCACCTGTAACCCTAACTTACAAAAAAGATGAAGGGAAAAAATCTCGTTTATGTATTGACTTTAGAAAATTAAACAAATTGGTAGTCCCAGAATGTTTTCCATTCCCTACAATACAAGATGTGATAGATAAAGTTGCCAATTGTCAATATTTCACAGTATTAGATATTAATTCTGCGTTCTGGTGTATCACGCTGAAATTACAAGATAGAGAAAAAACTTCGTTTGTCACAAAATATGGAAAGTTCATGTTCAAAGTTCTTCCATTTGGACTTAAAAATGCTCCAGCAACGTTCCAGAGAATATTATCAAATATCATCCGAAGAAATAATTTAGATGACTTCTGTGTTAATTACATAGATGATATTTTGATCTTCTCCAGAACTTGGGATGATCATGTTCAACATATAGAGAAATTCTTGCAAGTCACCAACGCTGAAGGTTTCAAATTAAAATTAGTTAAATGTTTGTTTGCAGCTAAATCAGTGAAATATCTGGGACATACAATTTCGAAGAACAGAGTTTCACCAGCACAAGAAAATTTAATATCCATTAAAAAGCTTCAAAGACCAACTGATAAGTCTGATGTACGTAGTATTTTGGGATCAATAAACTTTTATTTGAAGTATATAGAAAATAGTAGTCAAAAACTTGAACCTCTACATCGATTATTGAGAAAAGATGTTAAATTTGAATGGACAGATGATTGTGAACAAACTTTTAATATGATCAAGGATTATTTGTGTTCTAAACCGATCCTAGCAATTTACGATATTAAAAAGCCAATCTTTATAGAGACAGATGCCAGTTACAAAGGAATCGGTGCTACACTGAAACAGCCACAAGAAGACGGAATACTACACCCTGTTGCATATTATTCACGAAAACTATCAAATAGTGAAAAACGTTTCAAAATTATACATTTAGAATGCAAAGCCATCAAAGACGCAATAAAATTTTGGCAATATTATTTAATTGGACGTCACTTTACGGTTTGTAGTGATCATAAGCCGTTAGAAAATTTAAAAACAAAAGCCAGAAGTGACGAAATACTTGGAGACCTAATTTTATATCTATCACAGTTCAATTTCAATATAATATTTAAAAAAGGAAAAGACAATATTCTCGCCGACTTCTTGTCAAGAAATCCTGTACTTGAATACTTTGAAAATGAAGAAGTGATCCAGGTTGTAAATTTAATAGATTCAACTGCTATCCTAAAAGACCAATCTGAACATCTTTCTGAAATGAAAGCAGCAAAACAAATAGAATATAAACAAGGTATAATATTAAAGAAATTAAAAGAAAAATCCAGAATTTTTGTTTCTCCAACATTTGGAAACGAAATAATTAAACTTGTACATCAACATTATGGGCACATAGGTTCAGCACAGATGATTGCTACAATCAGGCCATATTATTACTTTAAGGGCCTCGACAAAGCTATACATACATTCTGCAAAAATTGTAAAATTTGTATAGAGAACAAAGTTCGTCGTAGTCGTGCTATCGGTCTACTTTCACAATTGGGTCCCGCCACACAACCATTTCAAATTATGTCACTCGATAGTGTAGGAGGTTTTGGAGGAAACAAATCACCAAAACGATATATGCATATCCTAGTAGATCATTTCACCAGGTATGCGTGGATCTCGACAACAAAGGGTCAGAACGCTCAAGATTTTATAAATTTAATTAACCCAATTGTAAAAAAGAATAATATTTCGATCCTTCTAGCTGATCAGTATACAGGTATCAATTCTAATGATTTCAAGAACTTTTTAGAAAAAACTGGTATACAGATCGTTTTTACATGCATTGATCACCCAGAATCAAATGGACTTAACGAACGATTAAATCAAACATTAGTTAATCGCATAAGATGCAAAATAAATAATGATAATAATAGAGCATGGTCAACTTTAGCACAAGAATGTGTAAACGAGTATAATGATACCATTCATAGTTCAACAAAGTTTGCACCAACATACTTACTGTTTGGAAAGAAACCTACGATATCACCACTTCAGGAAGACGACCAATCATCCCTTGAAGAAGACCGAAAAACAGCTTTTAAAAACTCTATGAAAAATTTTAAAATAAATAAACAACGTGTAGATAAGAATCGACGCCAGTATACGTTCAATGTTGATGATTTAGTTTATATTGAAAACGGAAGTAAACTGAATCGTAAAAAGTTAGATCCAATTCGAATTGGACCATTTCCAATCATCAGACAGATTTCCCCGTCATTTTATGAAGTTGGTAGCGGAAAAAAAAGAATATTTCTAATTTTTTCCATTCCAGTAAACTGCTTCCTTTTACCCCGCAACAAGCATCTACAGGGGGGGAGATGTAAAACTTGTATACACTGCTACAACCACTGGACAAGTTTTGACACTCCGTTTATTAAATAGTTTAGGTTGCTGTGTTTGTTTATTTGTTTATTTGTTTTATTGTATTAATATGTCACTTACTATGTTGAAAGGACGTGTAATTTAATTCTTTATTCAGGTAGATATTTGTGTATGTTTGATATTTTAAGTATTGTGTTTTAATTATGTAATTTCATTCTTTATTCAGAATAAAATCACGTTTAAAAGAAACACGATCTTAGATGTTTATAAAGTACTTATTAAACTCATTTGCAATATCCAAGGCATTAGAAATAATTTTAGAACTAAATTCAATTTCTCGCTTTTCTTCTTTATTTTCAGAATTTAAGATATTTTTTAATGTTTTCCACATTTTAACTGTATCAGATTTAGATTGATCAATATTATTTTGAAAAAATATTTCCTTTACCTTTCTGCAAATATATTTGCACTGATTTATACTCTGTTTATACTTATTACCAATCTTCTGGAGCCTTAGTAAGCATATATGTTATATAATTTTTATCTCTCAATTCTCTACTTCTTTTAATTTCACTATTAAACCACGGTTCGCTATTATTTTTAAAATGACTAGATTTTACTTTTGTCGATTCCGCAATAACAGTGCTAATATTTCTATAAAATGTACTAAAAGCAATATTCACATCACTGCATTCATATTTCCAATCACATGTTATTAATTTTTCTTTGACTCTAGCTAAATCAATTGAATGTCTATTTTTTCTATTTTCCACGGGATCTGCTATGTAATTTGGTAAATTTATTTGTATAATATTATGGTCTGTAATTTCGGTTTATCTAACACTTCACCACGTAAATTAAATTAGTTAGTAATAACTAGATCAATAATAGTTTTGGAGGAATTTGTGATTCTAGTATATCCGTTTATTATTTGTTTACAGCCGTTTAATTTTATTATGTCTTTTAATTTATCAGAATAAAAAGTACTTTGTGCACTATCATAGTTTATATTAAAGTCACCCATGAACATGACATCATCTTTGCCGTTTATAATCTCACCCAAATAATTACTAATATAATCTAGAAAGTCATTTTTGTTACCATTTGTAGAATTATAAACCGATCCTACTAAGATTTTTTTATTATTAACCTTTATTTCCAATATAATACACCAATAATTTAAAATTTTAGAATGTTTTATTATTACTTTATGCTCAACGTCCTTTCTTATATAAACTAAGACACCTCCGATATGCCTACTAGTTGAATCGATTCTTTCTTTTTTATAATCCAATATTTGTACCTCTATATCCTCTGTATCTTCAGTCAGATGTGTTTCTGTTGCACACATTAATATTGGTGTGTTTTCACGTACAAAATTCTTTACTTCATCAATATTTGCATATAAACTTTGTACATTCATACAGAAAATTTTATTATATTGTAACGAATTTAAAGCCAGACAGTCTAGCGCATTCCAGAAACCTTCTCGAGAACAAGTGCGTAGCCGCGTGACCTCACAAATGCATAGAGCTCGCTCGCATGTCTGAGCGTGTGGTTTGACGGGATATTCTGGGACGTATATATATATATATGACTTGATTTACGACCTGGCGAGCCTATTATGTAATTACATTTTTCCTATTTTCCGTATTATAAATGCTATTTTACTTCAGTCATAGAAGGTTGCGGTTACCAGGACTCGAAAGCTTATGAAATTCTCCACATTTGGTGAGTAACCCTTTTTGATATTCCATCTAGAAGTCTAGAAATTAGGTGATTATTGAAAAAAAAACACATATTTCGTACCCATTTTTTAAACAAAATATCGATTTTACTCCAATCAGTGCTCCAATTAAACATCGAAAACCACGTAGAAATAAAATTTTGAATGTATTTAATGCATTTATCATAAGTAGGTTCATACCAGACACGGTGAATTCCGGAAAACAATTATTTTATGAGAATTTTGAATTTAAACATGTAAAAAACGGTTTTTTCGCAATAACTATTTGTGAGGTTGGTATTTCGAACCCATATTCGGTGGAAATTTTTCTTTTTCCAATACGAATACGTGGGCAAAATCCCAGGCGAATCTGAGTCGGGGGCCGGAAAACTCCCTTATCCAGCTAGAGCCTTTAAATGTTATCACAATAGTGACAATAAAATTATAAGAACAATTTACACTCTGCTGTTACATTTGTTGATTTTCATTGGTTGCTATAGGTACGTTTTTTTGTAATATGAACTCGCACGCGAATTTTGATAAACAAATTCGAATGGTTGTCAAGAATAGCACTTTTTAGAATTTGAATGTTCGCAGGCATAACTAATCATGCGAAATAATTCATATGTGCTTCAATTCGCATGGTTTCTAAATTATCTGCCAAGACTTGCGGAAGTGTGCCACAAACAGCGGCTTATGCATAGCCCGAGATATTCCGTGAAAATTTTATTGTTTTCGTTTCTATTAAACTTTTTCAAGAAATTTTCATATATTTTTTTTCTTGATTTGGTTGGTAACAAACTACTAATTTCTTCTTTTGGTGAGGCAGCAACATCTTCAGGTATTCCAACAATTTCCTTTTCACTTTTAGCTTTCATATTTACGAAATTGACAACAAATCTCAAAAACAAATAGACATTTTTAATTTACGTTATAAATTAACAATCTCTTTGACAATAGATTTTTATGAATTTTTGTCATTACACATTTGTTTCTCTTATTGCATATCAATTAACCACAAATAAATTAAATTATATAAATGTATAAGCTATGCCATTTTCCTTCAGACACAACAGTAATAATAATATTATAATATTTATTGCTAAATATTTTTTATATTATTCATAACTTTGTATAATTAATATTCTGTATGATTATAGCGCGAGCATAATAATTAAATATTAAACAATAACACATTACATAGATAACGCAAATATTCAAAAGAATATTTGAATGTGTTCACACCACAGACCATACAATTAAAATGACACCTTATCAACACACTCAATCTATATGAAGGTGATAATTTTGGATATTGAATTTTTATTGATTTTACAGTGTTACTTATAAGGCTGTTTATAGATGTTTCACATGAGTAATCAGCCTTTCTTTATGCAAAAATCTACATTTTATTTTACACGAAAACACTTGAATAAAAGTTGAAGAGAATTTAATTTTGCATTTAAATCAGGCATTGGAATAACTGTAAAAATAAGTTTTTTTTTTTTTTTAATGTTAGTATCATCAATAATTAAAAAAATATAAAGAAATTCTGGAAAAAGTCTGTAGGTTAGAAATTCGACTTTGGTTTAAGTGGATATATTCGTATGTATATCCCTCAAACTCCTGTAGTTTTCGATCGATTGCAACCAATTTTTTTATAGGTCAAGTTCAGTCTTTACATTACATTTTAATATTGTTTGCTTTAGTTATGCCTGCGAACATTCAAATTCTTAAAAGTGCTATTCTTGACGACCATTCGAATTTGTTTATCAAAATTCGCGTGCGAGTTCATATTACAAAAAAACGTACCTATAGCAACCAATGAAAATCAACAAATGTAACAGCAGAGTGTAAATTTTTCTTATAATTTTATTGTCACTATTATGATGGAGTCCGGTGTGAACAGTCGTAGTGAATAGACGTGATTCTAGTAGCTCCGAAAAATTACACAATACTTCCATAACCAAATTATAAATATTAAATTATCTATAATTAACTACTAAAACGCTGAATAACTTCTACATCACAAGTGTAGAAAAAAGTGTGAAACCTGACCATGTCAGAATCAAGCAGTGGACTATCTACATCAACTACCCCAACATACCGAATCACTACCACTTCAGCAACCACAACCTTAAATACAATAACAACTACAACAATAAGACAACCAATAACAACGTCAATGCACACAACACCAATACGAACATCAAGATCATCATCTCAGAACACAATAAATACGAGTAGTGCATCAATTGCAAATCAAACACCTCGAACACCAATATACACTAATATAATCAGCTCTCCTCAACTACTAAATCCTTATTTAACGCCGATAGTGAATATCCAAAACCAAAGCAATAATACAACACCTGGATCAACAATGGATATCACGAACGAGGAGCAAACCATGGATGAAGAGGACACAGTAGGATGGCAAGAGGTAAGAACAAAATATAAACGTCCCCACGAAAAAGAAGAAAGAAACCATACCCAAATCCCAACAAAACGCCATAACCCATCCATATATATAAACTCTCAAAATAAAAACAGATACGATATACTTTATAATGAACCAACAACAACACAGCCTGAAAATGAAATAGACAATACAAACAAAAACACCGAACACAAACCACCCCCAATATTTATAACAAACATCACAAACTATCCTCTAATGAAAACAAGTATAGAAACGATTCTCAACACAAGTGAATTTACATGCAAAACCCAGTCAAAAAATGATGTCAAAATAAACACGATAACCTCTGATGCATACAGAAAATTAATAACATTCTTAAAACAAAATAAAGTGGCGTACTATACATATCAACCCCGCCAAGATAGATCCTACAGAACTGTAATACGTAATCTGCACCCAACGATATCCACGGAAGAAATTAAAAGCGAACTAACAAGAAAAGGGTTCACAATCCGAAATGTAACAAACAGTCGAGACTGGAAGACAAAGGAACCTCTCCCATTCTTCTTCGTGGATCTAGAACCTAACAGCAATAACAAAGAAATATATAAAATCACGCAACTATTAAACACCATAATTACAGTAGAACCCCCGAGAAAAAGAAAAGATATCCCGCAATGCCTAAGATGCCAAGAATATGGCCATACGAAATCTTATTGCACCAAACCCTACATTTGTGTCAAATGCGGAGAAAATCATCAGACTAAAACCTGTACAAAAACTAAAAACACTCTTGCAAGATGCGCATTATGCAATGGAGCCCACCCAGCTAATTACAAGGGATGCACAGTTTATAGAGATTTGCAAACAGCAAGAGATAACAACAATCGAAACAAGAAAACAACAGATAACTCTACAAAGAACTACCCAAGTCAAGAAATCAATGCACAAAACTCGACGTATGCTCAAACAACACAACGACATATGCAACCAACACAAAACAGTACAGAACTCAACTGTGATAAAAACGAAGCAAATAACATCCACATATTCATGAACAAACTAGAATCACTCTTTAGTCAACTTCTCAATCAAAACAACATGATACTTAATCTGCTAACTACCGTCATAAACAATTTCACAACACATGGATAGTACAACCCTAAGAATTGGTCTGTGGAACGCCAATGGACTTGCACAGCATCGACAAGAAATAGAATACTTCATCAACGAACAAAAAATTGATATATTACTCGTCTCAGAAACACATTTTACGGATACAAACTATTTTAAAATCCCAAGACATAGAACATATCACACCCAGCATCCAGATGGTACTGCTCATGGTGGTACTGCCATAATAATCAACGAAAAACTTAACCATTTCGAGACAGAAAAATATGAAACAGAACATATTCAAGCAACCAGTATCAAAATACAAGACGGAACGGGCTATTTAACAGTCACATCCATATATTGTCCCCCAAAACATATTATCACAAAAGACCAGTTCGAAGAATTCTTCAAATCGCTGAGCAACAAATTTATAGTAGGAGGCGACTATAACGCCAAGCATACATGGTGGGGCTCAAGACTAATTAACCCTAGAGGACGTCAACTCTACAATACAATAACCTCAAATAAATACGAACATCATAGTACAGGTGAGCCAACCTATTGGCCAACTGATCAAAATAAAATACCAGATCTACTCGATTTCTTTATTACAAAGGGAATATCGAAAAATTATAATGATATAGAATCTAGTTACGACTTAAATTCTGATCACTCCCCAATCATTTTTACCTTAAGTACTACAATAATTAAAAAAGAAGGCAAAGGTACATTAACAACCAAACACACCAACTGGGAAACATTTAGTTAGTTAGTTAGTTAGTTAGTAATCTGTGGGATCGGTTCACAACCCGATGCACCGCGGCCTCTCGGACCTATTGTGCTTTCCCATGGTCTCTTACAATGTAGGAGTTACGCTGTTCCCTATGAGGTCCAAGCAGTCGCTCCATGCCATTGTGTGTATTTCATCCAGTTCTAGTTCCGGAGTCCCAAATTTTTGGTACCTCTTTATTGCTAGAGCCTGACATTCACAAAGGAGATGTAACGGAGTTTCCTCTTCTTCTCCACATTTACTGCATAGCGGGCTTTGAGCTACTCCCAATGTATGCATATGCTTGTTCAGGCTACAGTGACCAGTAATGACCTCTGTGGTTGCCTTTATTCTGTCTCTGCTCATTTTGATCAGAGATGAGCTTACATTTTCTCTTGGTTTCGTTATGAAAGTCCTGGCATGTCTCATTCCAGTGCTGTCCATCCAGTATCTTTCATGTTCCTTCGTTATCCATCTTTTAATGTGCCCTTTAACTGTCTCATATGCAATGTGACAGAAGGGTTCTGGTCCAATAGGTTTCCTTTTTGCTCCCTGCTTGGCTAGTACGTCCGCCTGTTCGTTGCCCTCTACATTCGAGTGCCCTGGGACCCACAACAGAGTTACTTTGTTGTGTTCAGCCAGTACCTCAAGATTGTGAGTGCATTCTAGAACAAGTTTGGATTTTATGATGTTTGAGCTTAAAGCCTTAAGTGCTGCTTGGCTGTCTGTGAGAATGTAGATTTGCTTGTTTTTATAAGCTCTCTGCATTATCTCTTGACAACTTGTTAGCACAGCTAGTAGTTCTGTTTGGAATACTGTGGCATAACGGCCCAGAGATAGGCTAATGCTAGTCCCTGTTCCTTTATTGAGTATTCCCGCTCCACTTCCTGTTTCAGTCTTTGAGCCATCTGTGTACCATACGAGTCCATTCAGATGTATGTTTTTATTGTCCCAGTCACTCTTGTCTGGTATTAAGACCTCGTACTTCTTGTTGAAGTGGTACGTCGGTTTCCGTCTATCTGACTCCATGTCAAGGATGTCATTTGCGGTCCCTTTTTTATCATTGAACCATACTTCTTCCCCTTTTAGTTCTGAGAACCTATAGAGGGACATTTTAGCCTCAGCTTTAACCACTATGTGGAGTGGTGGTAGGTTGAGAATTACTTCCATGGCTGCAGTAGGTGTGGTTCTCATTGCCCCAGTTATACCTATGCATGCCATGCGTTGAATTTTGTTTAATTTCTGCCTACAGATCTCTAAGTTGGTTCTTTCGCCCCAGACTATAGATCCGTATTTAATGATGGGTATTATTGCCGATGTGTATAACCAATGCAACATCTTTGGCTTCAATCCCCATTTTTGTCCGAACATTCTCCTGCAGGCCCAAAAGAGCCTCTGAGTTTTGCCCGTAATTTTTTCCACATGTTCTTTGAAGTTTAGTTTCTGGTCTAAGATGAGTCCCAGATACTTAACCTGAGTTGACATTTTTATTTCTTTCTGAAAAAGGATGGGTATTTTCAGGCCATCTAGATTCCTTTTCCTGGTGAATAGTACTAGGTTTGTTTTTTCTGGATTAGCAGAAAGACCCTCCCTTGTACACCATTTTCCTACGATGTGCAGTGCCCTCTGCATGAGTTCGCTGGTGGTCGTAAGAAATTTCCCATTGATTACTATTACAAGATCGTCTGCATAACCTTGTACATAGTATCCTTCCCTGGTAAGTTCACAGAGAAGTCCGTTCACAACTAGACACCACAGTAGTGGCGAGAGTACACCACCTTGTGGACATCCTTTAATTACTTGGGCCTTCAGTGTGGTTTCGTTCAGATTGCCCTCTACTTTCCTGCTTCCAAGCATGTTCCTAGTCCATTTACATATAGTCTGTTCTATACCATGCTTTCCTGCAGCCTTAATGATAGAGTTAATAGAGGTGTTGTCAAAAGCTCCCTCAATGTCCAGAAAGGTGGCCATGGCATATTCTTTGCCCTTGATTGCTTTCTTTAGTTTTTGGTTTAGCTGGTGCAGAGCTAGTTCACAAGATTTTCCTGCTTGATAGGCATACTGGTTCTTATGCAGAGGTGTGTGAGCCAGTGCTGTATCCCTTATGTGCCTGTCTAGCAGTTTTTCTAGTGTTTTTAACACGAAGGAGGATAGACTGATTGGCCTGTACGATTTCGCCGTGGCGTATGTTTCTCGTCCCGGCTTAGGTATAAATACCACTCTCGTCAGTCTCCAGTCTTCCGGTGTGTATCCCATGGCCAGACTGGCTCGTAGTATTTTAATCAGGGTGCCAGATAATATGTCCAGTCCCTCTTGTAGGAGTACTGGAAATATACCGTCTCCCCCTGGTGATTTATATGGCTTGAAAGCGTTTACCGCCCAAGCCAGCTTATTTTTGTCTACCACTTGCTTGGCCAAATTCCAGTCTGCCCTGCTAGCCCTATTGTTTGATAGTTCTCTTTCAGGCTCCTGGTTTTGCCCTGTCGTAATGGTAGAACCCGGAAAGTGGGTTTGGGAAACATTTAGAGAGCATCTAAATAAATCAACAACTATCCCAAGAAGAATAAACACAGGAAAAGAAATCGAAGATAAAATTGAAGAAACAATAAATAATATACAAGAAGCGGCGCTATTATCCACACCACCCAAAGATATTACAATAAACATCCCCAACTACCCTAAATATATAAAAGAACTAATAAACGAAAAGCGGAAGGCAAGAAGAATATGGAAAATAAGTAGAAACCCAAATGACAAAACAAACGTAAACAAACTATCTAAAGAATTAAAAAACATCCTCCAAGCATTAAAACAAGAAAACTTCCAACATCATCTTCAAACACCGTCACCATATAAAGATCAAGATTACAGCTTATGGAAAGCAACTAAAAACTTAAAGAGACCGATACAACATAATGCCCCAATTCGTAAAAATGACGGATCTTGGGCAAGAAGCAGTCAGGAAAAAGCTGAAGTGTACGCCGAGCACCTGGCAAATGTCTTCAAGCCAAACACCACGAATAGCCCTACGGAAGAAGAAAAAGAAATAGAGGAATTCCTTGATACACCACTACAATTAGCACGCCCAATCAAGCATTTTACACCTAAAGAAATTGTAGCAGAAATCAATTGCCTAAATAATAATAAGAGCCCAGGATACGATCTTTTAACCGCTCAAATACTAAAAGAACTGCCACTAAAAACAATAACCGCTATCACAACAATATATAATGCGATCATACGCCTCCAATATTTCCCCATACAATGGAAATTTGCGCAGATAATTATGATACAAAAACCCGATAAACCATCTCACGAGACATCATCCTACAGGCCTATATCATTGTTACCGATTCCGTCCAAGTTACTTGAAAAACTACTGCTACTTCGATTAAAACCAATTATAGAAGAATACAATCTCATCCCCGATCACCAATTTGGGTTCCGTAACCAACACTCAACCATCGAACAAGTGCACAGAGTGGTGAATAAAATAGAAAAAGATCTTGAAGAGCAAAAAATATGTACCGGAGTCTTCTTGGACATAAGTCAAGCCTTCGATAAGGTGTGGCATACTGGGTTACTATATAAAATTAAAAAACATTTTCCGAGTCAATACTACCTACTCATCAAGTTCTACTTAACAGATAGATTTTTTCAAGTAACAAGTCAAGGGAAATTCTCTAAAATACATGGAATTAATGCTGGTGTACCACAAGGAAGCGTGTTGGGACCGGTGCTATATCTAATATACACAGCAGATTTACCTTGTAACCCAAATACATTAACAGCAACATATGCTGACGATACAGCAATCCTGGCCTCTCATACCAATCCAATAGATGCAAGCAATCTAATCCAAAACTCACTCAATGAAATTAAAAAATGGACACAAACATGGCGCATAAAAATTAATGAAACAAAATGTGCACATGTAACATTTACAACAAAAAGAATTACTTGCCCGGATGTAACAATAAGCAATAATATAATACCAAAACAAGACAGCGTGAAATACCTTGGGATGCATTTAGACAAACTAGGTACTTGGAAAGTACATGTACAGAAAAAACGCAAACAACTAGACTTAAAACTAAAAAAAATGTACTGGTTAATAGGACGAAATTCGAAATTATCCCTAGAAAACAAGATTCTACTGTACAAAGTCGTACTTATACCTATATGGACATATGGGATACAGTTATGGGGATGTGCCAAAAAAACAAACATTGCAATCATTCAAAGATTCCAGATCAAAACATTAAGAATAATAACTAATGCACCATGGTGTGTCAACAATGAAACTTTACATAGAGATCTAAATATCAAGTATGTACAAGAACAAGTATCTACATACGCGAACAAATATCAAAACAGATTAAATTCCCACCCGAACTACTTGGCTGTAAACCTCTTAAATAACGAAAACGAAGTTAGAAGATTGAAGAGAATCAAATCTCTTGATTTATGTACCTAAACAATAGAATATGTATTATGTACTTATTATCTGATGTGATATTGTAAATATTATCTTCTCGCATGTATTATACTTATATCAAATTTACTGGTTGGCTGGATAAGCCAGTTGTAAATAACAATGTAATAATAATAAAAAAAAAAACTATTATGATAACATTTAAATTTGTGACATCATGTTTAATATTCATTAATTCATTATGTCACAACGTGCGCCATACGTAAGTAAAGAACAGCTGAAGCAGTTGATAGAACTAATCCAAAAAGATAAAAAATTATTAGTTGATAAATTTGATCCGTCAATTACATACATTAAAACTACCACTGTGCTTTCCCCACCACTAAAATATTTAGGGGCCGCGATTTAACGACTGGTAATTGTACTTCAGGCGCATAAACATATCACTTACTAAGATCTGCTGCATCCAATAATAGGCAAATGACGAGATAATATATTGATTTTCTAGTAATCTCTTATAAAAATGTATGTTTTCATTGGTTTCCATTGCATGTTTTTCGCTTTTTGTAAATATGCAATTCATTTAAATACACTAATTCATCAAAATCTGCAATTTCTACAGTAATAAATTATCATACATATGTTAATTAATTGTAATATCGTAAAATTGTCATTAATCCCTTATTTTAAGGAATATTTACAAAATACAACAACTTACAGCAGTTGCTTTCGGTTCTCTAAAACATTTGTATTTACAATTATTTTCTATTTTATCAAATAAAAAAATGGCGACCGATCAAAAATGTCAAAACAAGATATATTGAAAGCCACTCGATCGATTTTTGAAGATAAGACATTTATAAAATCGTTAAACTATCTACTATAACATATATATATAAAAAATGGCGACCGATCAAAAATGTCAAAACAAGATATATTGAAAGCCACTCGATCGATTTTTGAAGATAAGACATTTATAAAATCGTTAAACTATCTACTATAACATATATATATATATATATATATATATATATATATATATATATATATATATATATAAATATATATAAATATATATATATATATATATATATATATATATATATATATATATATATAAGTTGTTGTATTTTGTAAATATTCCTTAAAATAAGGGATTAATGACAATTTTACGATATTACAATTAATTAACATATGTATGATAATTTATTACTGTAGAAATTGCAGATTTTGATGAATTAGTGTATTTAAATGAATTGCATATTTACAAAAAGCGAAAAACATGCAATGGAAACCAATGAAAACATACATTTTTATAAGAGATTACTAGAAAATCAATATATTATCTCGTCATTTGCCTATTATTGGATGCAGCAGATCTTAGTAAGTGATATGTTTATGCGCCTGAAGTACAATTACCAGTCGTTAAATCGCGGCCCCTAAATATTTTAGTGGTGGGGAAAGCACAGTGGTAGTTTTAATGTATGTAATTGACGGATCAAATTTATCAACTAATAATTTTTTATCTTTTTGGATTAGTTCTATCAACTGCTTCAGCTGTTCTTTACTTACGTATGGCGCACGTTGTGACATAATGAATTAATGAATATTAAACATGATGTCACAAATTTAAATGTTATCATAATAGTTTTTTTTTTATTATTATTACATTGTTATTTACAACTGGCTTATCCAGCCAACCAGTAAATTTGATATAAGTATAATACATGCGAGAAGATAATATTTACAATATCACATCAGATAATAAGTACATAATACATATTCTATTGTTTAGGTACATAAATCAAGAGGTTTGATTCTCTTCAATCTTCTAACTTCGTTTTCGTTATTTAAGAGGTTTACAGCCAAGTAGTTCGGGTGGGAATTTAATCTGTTTTGATATTTGTTCGCGTATGTAGATACTTGTTCTTGTACATACTTGATATTTAGATCTCTATGTAAAGTTTCATTGTTGACACACCATGGTGCATTAGTTATTATTCTTAATGTTTTGATCTGGAATCTTTGAATGATTGCAATGTTTGTTTTTTTGGCACATCCCCATAACTGTATCCCATATGTCCATATAGGTATAAGTACGACTTTGTACAGTAGAATCTTGTTTTCTAGGGATAATTTCGAATTTCGTCCTATTAACCAGTACATTTTTTTTAGTTTTAAGTCTAGTTGTTTGCGTTTTTTCTGTACATGTACTTTCCAAGTACCTAGTTTGTCTAAATGCATCCCAAGGTATTTCACGCTGTCTTGTTTTGGTATTATATTATTGCTTATTGTTACATCCGGGCAAGTAATTCTTTTTGTTGTAAATGTTACATGTGCACATTTTGTTTCATTAATTTTTATGCGCCATGTTTGTGTCCATTTTTTAATTTCATTGAGTGAGTTTTGGATTAGATTGCTTGCATCTATTGGATTGGTATGAGAGGCCAGGATTGCTGTATCGTCAGCATATGTTGCTGTTAATGTATTTGGGTTACAAGGTAAATCTGCTGTGTATATTAGATATAGCACCGGTCCCAACACGCTTCCTTGTGGTACACCAGCATTAATTCCATGTATTTTAGAGAATTTCCCTTGACTTGTTACTTGAAAAAATCTATCTGTTAAGTAGAACTTGATGAGTAGGTAGTATTGACTCGGAAAATGTTTTTTAATTTTATATAGTAACCCAGTATGCCACACCTTATCGAAGGCTTGACTTATGTCCAAGAAGACTCCGGTACATATTTTTTGCTCTTCAAGATCTTTTTCTATTTTATTCACCACTCTGTGCACTTGTTCGATGGTTGAGTGTTGGTTACGGAACCCAAATTGGTGATCGGGGATGAGATTGTATTCTTCTATAATTGGTTTTAATCGAAGTAGCAGTAGTTTTTCAAGTAACTTGGACAGAATCGGTAACAATGATATAGGCCTGTAGGATGATGTCTCGTGAGATGGTTTATCGGGTTTTTGTATCATAATTATCTGCGCAAATTTCCATTGTATGGGGAAATATTGGAGGCGTATGATCGCATTATATATTGTTGTGATAGCGGTTATTGTTTTTAGTGGCAGTTCTTTTAGTATTTGAGCGGTTAAAAGATCGTATCCTGGGCTCTTATTATTATTTAGGCAATTGATTTCTGCTACAATTTCTTTAGGTGTAAAATGCTTGATTGGGCGTGCTAATTGTAGTGGTGTATCAAGGAATTCCTCTATTTCTTTTTCTTCTTCCGTAGGGCTATTCGTGGTGTTTGGCTTGAAGACATTTGCCAGGTGCTCGGCGTACACTTCAGCTTTTTCCTGACTGCTTCTTGCCCAAGATCCGTCGTTTTTACGAATTGGGGCATTATGTTGTATTGGTCTCTTTAAGTTTTTAGTTGCTTTCCATAAGCTGTAATCTTGATCTTTATATGGTGACGGTGTTTGAAGATGATGTTGGAAGTTTTCTTGTTTTAATGCTTGGAGGATGTTTTTTAATTCTTTAGATAGTTTGTTTACTTTTATTTTGTCATTTGGGTTTCTACTTATTTTCCATATTCTTCTTGCCTTCCGCTTTTCGTTTATTAGTTCTTTTATATATTTAGGGTAGTTGGGGATGTTTATTGTAATATCTTTGGGTGGTGTGGATAATAGCGCCGCTTCTTGTATATTATTTATTGTTTCTTCAATTTTATCTTCGATTTCTTTTCCTGTGTTTATTCTTCTTGGGATAGTTGTTGATTTATTTAGATGTTCTCTAAATGTTTCCCAGTTGGTGTGTTTGTTTGTTAATGTACCTTTGCCTTCTTTTTTAATTATTGTAGTACTTAAGGTAAAAATGATTGGGGAGTGATCAGAATTTAAGTTGTAACTAGATTCTATATCATTATAATTTTTCGATATTCCCTTTGTAATAAAGAAATCGAGTAGATCTGGTATTTTATTTTGATCAGTTGGCCAATAGGTTGGCTCACCTGTACTATGATGTTCGTATTTATTTGAGGTTATTGTATTGTAGAGTTGACGTCCTCTAGGGTTAATTAGTCTTGAGCCCCACCATGTATGCTTGGCGTTATAGTCGCCTCCTACTATAAATTTGTTGCTCAGCGATTTGAAGAATTCTTCGAACTGATCTTTTGTGATAATATGTTTTGGGGGACAATATATGGATGTGACTGTTAAATAGTCCGTTCCGTCTTGTATTTTGATACTGGTTGCTTGAATATGTTCTGTTTCATATTTTTCTGTCTCGAAATGGTTAAGTTTTTCGTTGATTATTATGGCAGTACCACCATGAGCAGTACCATCTGGATGCTGGGTGTGATATGTTCTATGTCTTGGGATTTGAAAATAGTTTCTATCCGTAAAATGTGTTTCTGAGACGAGTAATATATCAATTTTTTGTTCGTTGATGAAGTATTCTATTTCTTGTCGATGCTGTGCAAGTCCATTGGCGTTCCACAGACCAATTCTTAGGGTTGTACTATCCATGTGTTGTGAAATTGTTTATGACGGTAGTTAGCAGATTAAGTATCATGTTGTTTTGATTGAGAAGTTGACTAAAGAGTGATTCTAGTTTGTTCATGAATATGTGGATGTTATTTGCTTCGTTTTTATCACAGTTGAGTTCTGTACTGTTTTGTGTTGGTTGCATATGTCGTTGTGTTGTTTGAGCATACGTCGAGTTTTGTGCATTGATTTCTTGACTTGGGTAGTTCTTTGTAGAGTTATCTGTTGTTTTCTTGTTTCGATTGTTGTTATCTCTTGCTGTTTGCAAATCTCTATAAACTGTGCATCCCTTGTAATTAGCTGGGTGGGCTCCATTGCATAATGCGCATCTTGCAAGAGTGTTTTTAGTTTTTGTACAGGTTTTAGTCTGATGATTTTCTCCGCATTTGACACAAATGTAGGGTTTGGTGCAATAAGATTTCGTATGGCCATATTCTTGGCATCTTAGGCATTGCGGGATATCTTTTCTTTTTCTCGGGGGTTCTACTGTAATTATGGTGTTTAATAGTTGCGTGATTTTATATATTTCTTTGTTATTGCTGTTAGGTTCTAGATCCACGAAGAAGAGTGGGAGAGGTTCCTTTGTCTTCCAGTCTCGACTGTTTGTTACATTTCGGATTGTGAACCCTTTTCTTGTTAGTTCGCTTTTAATTTCTTCCGTGGATATCGTTGGGTGCAGATTACGTATTACAGTTCTGTAGGATCTATCTTGGCGGGGTTGATATGTATAGTACGCCACTTTATTTTGTTTTAAGAATGTTATTAATTTTCTGTATGCATCAGAGGTTATCGTGTTTATTTTGACATCATTTTTTGACTGGGTTTTGCATGTAAATTCACTTGTGTTGAGAATCGTTTCTATACTTGTTTTCATTAGAGGATAGTTTGTGATGTTTGTTATAAATATTGGGGGTGGTTTGTGTTCGGTGTTTTTGTTTGTATTGTCTATTTCATTTTCAGGCTGTGTTGTTGTTGGTTCATTATAAAGTATATCGTATCTGTTTTTATTTTGAGAGTTTATATATATGGATGGGTTATGGCGTTTTGTTGGGATTTGGGTATGGTTTCTTTCTTCTTTTTCGTGGGGACGTTTATATTTTGTTCTTACCTCTTGCCATCCTACTGTGTCCTCTTCATCCATGGTTTGCTCCTCGTTCGTGATATCCATTGTTGATCCAGGTGTTGTATTATTGCTTTGGTTTTGGATATTCACTATCGGCGTTAAATAAGGATTTAGTAGTTGAGGAGAGCTGATTATATTAGTGTATATTGGTGTTCGAGGTGTTTGATTTGCAATTGATGCACTACTCGTATTTATTGTGTTCTGAGATGATGATCTTGATGTTCGTATTGGTGTTGTGTGCATTGACGTTGTTATTGGTTGTCTTATTGTTGTAGTTGTTATTGTATTTAAGGTTGTGGTTGCTGAAGTGGTAGTGATTCGGTATGTTGGGGTAGTTGATGTAGATAGTCCACTGCTTGATTCTGACATGGTCAGGTTTCACACTTTTTTCTACACTTGTGATGTAGAAGTTATTCAGCGTATATATAAATATATATATATATATATATATATATATATATATATATATATATATATATATATATATATATATATATATATATATATATATATATATAAATATATATAAATATATATATATATATATAAATATATATATATATATATATATATATATATATATATATATATATATAAATATATATAAATATATATATATATATATATATATATATATATATATATATATATATATATATATATAAATATATATATATATATATATATATATATATATATATATATATATATATATATATATATATATATAAATATATATATATATATATATATATATATATATAAATATATATATATATATATATATATATATATAAATATATATATATATATATATATATATATATATATATAATATATATATATATATATATATATATATATATATATATATATATATATATATATATATATATATATATATATATATATATATATATATATATACATTACGGTTTTGATTTCACATTTACAATAATGGGGTAATGGCTCAGTGATATCTGAATCGACCTGTGGATCTTAAGAACCCTGTTTCGATCTCCACAGCCGACAAAACATTTTCACCAATTTAAAATTATCCTTGTGGCTCCTCTAACACTAACATCTTTGGGGGCCGTGACTTGACTGCTGGTAACCGCATTTCACGCGCATAAATATATCACTTACCGAGATCTGCAGAGTGCCACACCCAGTAATGGGTAAAAGGCGTGATGATGTACTTATATATTTATTTATAAAAATTTACAATATTACACTTTTACACTGTTACTACTATATCAACTTTCCTGCTATTACAAATGTACTCCATACACTTCGTACTGAATAATTAACCTAAAACTACTACATATCTAAAAGCTCTACGTCAGAAAAAAATACTGAATAACATAAAAAATACTATTATGATTAACTGACCTCATTTCAATAGATCGTAATTATTTAATTTTATTCATTAGGAATCTGCTGACTAACTTGTTACACTTTAGTTAAGGCCAGAGTTGTTCCTAGGAAAAAAAAATTGTACTGAAATCAGTGTTGGCAGTGTACTGATTTCAGCTGAAAATGTACTGACAATAACCAATATTCAAAAATTTGGCGGCATTATTCAAAATTATTTAAATCAAGCGTTTATTAGGATAATAAAATTATTATTATTTTAACAAGAACTTTTAAATTATTGTTTTAACTAAATTCTTTGGTGGTTACCACCTTTTAACCCCCCGCCCCACCCCCCTCATGTAACTGCATATAATTTTTGATTATTAAAATTTCTGTTTTAACAGTTAATCTATTTCTAATTTTACTTTTGTTTAAAGTGAGCTGCGAAAAACCTCTTTCAGCTGAAGCGGATGAATGTGGTAAAATTAAAATTGCCTTCACTATTTGCATTAAATTACTAAAAATTGGTTTATTTAATGAATTCATAATCTTCTTAATTTTAATCCAAAATTCGAATATATCATTACTAAAATTTAGATCTAAATGACTTCGATTTGAATGCTGAATGTGTAACACGGTAGTGACATCTGTAGTACATTAAGTAAAAATACGTCAGAGCCTCCGAGGCGGGAAATTTTTATATTATGAAAAAAAATCTGAATTATTATACTTTGTTTAGCTATATATTCATTAGTTATTGACAAAAACAATAATTAAAATATAATATCCGTTTTGTACTGATAATTACTGATAATGGCCAATGTAGTACTGACGTACTGATATTTTTTCATTTGTACTGATTTCAGTACATTTGTACTGACAGGAACAACCCTGGTTAAGGCTGCAGTACGTTTCGGCTTGACAAACTATTCCGTTTATCCTATCAATCTGCCACCTTAAGTGATGATATGGAACCTTTCATCACTGGTTTAAATAAATAATTAAATATTCATGTGTATGACGGTACGGTGGTGTGGTCACGGCATTCAAAGCCGACGATCCTGAATTCGAATATTGTAATTGGAAATAAGTTCCTATTGTATATATAAATAAATAAATATATATTTTCTTAATTAAAATTTTTATTATCTTCACGAGATTTGACGAAAAATATACTTTTTTTATTACAAAAATTGCAATTTTTGATGAAATAGGATATTCAATATAAGATCTCTGGGAACATATATATTTATATACTAAATAACTGGAAATAATTGAAGACGGGTATGTTAAAATGAAAAATAAGAGTTGCTTCACTAGACATGTTTTTGCTATAAAAATGACATAATCAAAAATTTAAATTACTTTTAATTTAATTTAATAATTAAGCTCAAAGATAAAGATTTTTTCTTTATTCAACAATATTAAAAAATTTAGCGAAAATTAACATACTATTTTTTATAATTTTTATTGAATTTATTTAGGCAACGAATACCGATAAAATAATTAGAATTTAGAATAGTGTGTTACAGACTAGTTCTTTATATAACTTGAGGTTGATTCTGCCTAATTTAATTGACACAATTTAACAACGCTAATAAAATATCGTTCACACTTCTATTCATCCGCTAGAATTTAACGCTAGATAGCTGGCAATTACCACGAGACACATTATTTATAAACACATATTGTGGTTGTCTGGAACTATTTTTTATCACTTAAAATAAACTTAAAGCGCCTAATTACGTCTATTTGCTCGCCTACTTTTCTATTTTTTAGGGCTAAAATTCAAAGTCTACTAATTTCGTATTATAAGGACATATAACTGAGTTCAGTATAATACGTTAAAATCCAAATATATAAAATGATATAGGATATAAAAATTTGAGATATGAATGTTAAAAACGAAACAATATTTGTATAAATCAAATTGGATTATCGAGAAAAAAGTTCTTAATTTGGGATCTCTAAATTTCGGTTAAATGCTCTTAACCAAATTGAAAGAAATATTCAAATAGCATTATATTTGAATTAATTGTGTCCGTAGATTAGTTGATTAAGAACATTTACTTGGAGTTCAAAGGTCTCAGGTTAAAATCCTAGTGGTATCCTAATTCTTCTCGTATAATTCATATTTATTTCATCAATTGTTTAACAATTTACTAAAAAAAATCCAATTAAATATTGGCACAGGTCGTACAAGTTTATGCTCGTAGATACCCTTATATCTAGTTTATCTAAATTGTAGTTCATTGTGCTTGCGTAGTAAATAAATACCTGTATATGTGTGCGTAATCAAAATATGTGATTTATATTTGTCAGTAACAATTGAAACTAAAATAATAATATTAATGAGTGAATAAAGAACTTACATGAGCATAGAAATGCGACTGGCACACAGTGTCCACCAACTAACAGATAATGAAAAATTGTCACACTTAGAAAACACGCAATTTGCTTTATTGACTCGATGGGTAATGCCTAAATAATTTTTACATTATGTATACACTTGTTTAACACTTAATACATAACCAAGAATAATATTTGCAAATAATAATACAAATTCTAAAGAACTAAGTAAATTTGTTTTGTAAAAAGTATTTAGAGAAGATAATTATACAGGATGATAAAAAATGCGGATAAATGGCTATTATCTGTATTATTATTTTATAAAATTGCGGATTACTATTCGTACGAGTATAAATAAAAATGATATCAATATTGATTTTTTAAATGATGTGATATATAGTGTGTTCATATTTCGAGCCTTGCCATTAGAATCTTGAAATCTGAAAGAGCCGGATTTAAGAGGTATTTTAGTTTCTCATAGGTCACTAGATAATAGCGAAAAACTGATTTTATTACTGGTGCACATTCACCTGGTGAAACGTAGAGTAATATGGAAAGTATTCTCACTCCAATTAAAGTTTTTTCTATAATAAATCTAAAATATCTTGCTTATTTTTAAAATAGCTATGCTATTAATTTAATAAAGAATATAATGAAATCATTTACTTACACTGAAATAGAATACCTATAAAAAATAAAATTTAAATATTTCTGTGCTTTCCTGAATATTAAAATCGTTGTAAAATTATCTCGGTTCATATATAATTTCACAAATATGATTTGCAAAAAATTTTGAATATCTTATGACGTAGCTTTCCTGGGACATACTGTATGAGTTTTAAATACATTGGGTTATTCTTAATTGTGCGTCATATTCCATTGTGTGTACATCAAACTTTCTCGCAAATCGCGTATTTCACTATTGGGATTCTTAACCAGAGGTAACATCAAAGAGAGGCCAGAACAGGCATGAGCCCAATTTTTAATTTTTATTTAATGTATATCAATGATTTTGTTAAAAATAATTGTTCTGGAAAGTTTACAGAATAATACAATTTCGGTAATATTTTGTGGCTACAAAAATATTTTTAAAATTAGAGAAAATATTAATATAGTTCACAAATTAGGTGCATAATTTTACAAGTTGTCGATTCAATGCCAAAACCATGAAGGTGCAAGATCAATTATGAGAGGTTCAGAATAAAATTATTTTATTTTTAAATAAGATTTAAGTTAAAGATCTTGGAAAAAAGGTAATAAGCCATTATATTTCAGAAATGGAGTTAAGCATGAAATATTGTTTCCAAAATGATGTGGTATGCCCAAAAAAATTTTGATTTCACTAATATCTCAATAGATTTTAGAACTGTATTTAAAGCTGTTTTTTTGAAAAATTATATCTCGAAAATAAAACATTTACAGAGGACAAACTATGTTCAAAGATAATACCGCAAGAGGTTAATATTTGTTTTCGTAAATTATTACGTCAAAATTTCGCGAGTCAAAAATTTCGTTAAAAACACAACATGACCGAAGATTTTGATTTGAGATTTGAGAAATTTTTGATGAGCGAAATTTATAATAATTAGCTTTAAAATACAAAAAAAATATTTAAAATAAAATATTGATCTCGAGTGGTATTTGGATAGATTATTCAACAACATATATGCACAAACTTAGAAAATTCACTTTTTCACAGTCATTTAACGTATATTTGAAAAAGAACAGCATATTAAACAGGCAGCGGAAAGTTATATAGGTAACCATGGGACTGTGTTTATAGTTAGACTTCCACCTAAGGAATGGCGCTGATAGTCTTTATGTGAAGACATCCATTTTAGGTTACTACAATATCGGCAATCATTGGTTACTAGATTATTCCTGTAGTTGTCATTTGTAAATATTTCAAATTTTTTAATCCGTCAAATATCAAATTAATTGTTATTTGTGAAATAATTTCATATAAATAATGTCATCAACTAATATCAATTGTTGTGTAAAAAACTGCACTCCTACTGGCAAGTAAGTCATCATATAATAAATAATATTTAGATGAAAAAATCATAATATATTTTCAAGTTTACAAGAGTTGGATAAAACTGCGATTGAAACAGTTCAAATTATAAATAAATTGTATACAGGTGAAGATTTTAATAAATATTTATATTCTAATACTGAATTTTTATTTTATGTAGTTTAAATAAATATAAAATAATAATAAAAATTACAAGCTGCCTAAATATGCATATCGGATTGCCTATATACATGATTTTAGTTAGACTTTCACTATTCAGATGGCGCAAAATACAGTCCCAGTGCGTAACATGGCAGTTTCTTATCTATAGTAGTATATTATGATCTGTGATATTAAAAAACTAGTTTATCTGTTTATAGCATATTCTTTTAGTAATATTTCGACACCGACAATTCACAATTTTAAGGTTACATGTCATTCATCTCTCAGATTTAACAGCATTCATACTGCTCCAATAAAATAAAATGCGCAAAAAAAGAGCGCTTATAAATCTCCTTAACGACGAGTTTACTGCGCATTTATAGACTCATAAGAAAAATTAATTTAAAATATCAGCATTCAATAAGTTGTCATAATTACGATGGTTTGAAAACACCACCTAGTGGTATATTCAGTGTAATACAGTTTTGATTGAACAAAATTTCATAGTCTTTCGAGAAAAAAATAAATAAAACAGAATATGTGAAATAACCCCATTGTCATTGGGGAAATAACTTACATGAAATTGCCATACGAGAAAATGGCATTCGGGAAAATGACATTTGGGAAAATGGTTATTCTGGAAATAAGCATTCAGGAAATAATAATAAATAATAATGCAAGAAAATTATAATTAAGAAAACAGTCAACAGAGTATGAAAGTGATATTTTTCATTCAGATGACAGATTAAAGATAACGATTACAAGCAGTGGTGAAAGTAGGCCGGTAAGATCCGGTACGCCGTACCGGTAAGACAAATAGAGCCAGTACGCCGTACCGGTAAGAAAAATAGAGCAGGTACGCCCAACCGGTAAGAAAAATAGAACCGGTACAGAGTACCGGCAAGAAAATTTTACAAATAAGTTTATTTTGAATGATACTTATAATTAATAATGTTGTATTTAATATTATATAATTTATATATTTGAAAATTTTCAATTTCAAATAGTTTTGTATAAAAAATTATGTTGTTACTTTTACGGATTTGCGCACTGTACTTACAGTTTCACATATTTCACAATTAATATTTATTTCGACTACTAGTCCTTCGATTACGATGTTTAATCCTCAGTCATATGTATATTAAATCGTTGTTATGAAAAAGACGATTAGTGTACTCGTGAGAAATAATGACAAGAAAAAAGTTGAAAATTATTACTGTGCAGCATGGGAAATATTATAAATATTCGAAAGTATTGTATCTGAACCTACCTGAAATATATATATTTTTTTATATTGTTGCAATAAGTATTGCATATAGATCGCGACAAACCAAAGTAACACCGTGGCTGGAATGCCACCCAGTTAGGTGTATAACGAATGGCGTGGCCCTACTTTGGCGCGTAAGTGAAAAAACCAACATAATTATTATTTTCTTGACATACTATTTTTATAAATGGGAAGAATTACACAGCGTCTTATTATTTCATAGATTCAAATAATTCGTCGTTTGTAAAACGAACTTTTGACACTGAATGTACCGATGATAGTAGCAACCCCGAAGATACTCCTCTCAGGATCGTTAATTACATTGATCAATTCTATATATAAAATAAAAAACCTTTTTTTTTTCTCCTAGCATAACCTCCCCCTCACCCATCTCTTTAAAAGTAGCGTACCAGTAAGAAAATAAATCTACTTTCACCCATGATTACAAGGATAGTAACAGTTCAAGTGATTCATCAAATTCATCAAATTTATTGATAAGTAAAATTTTTGTGAGGCATAAATCCTTATGACTTATAAGTCCAATGTTTTTTAACAAAAACGGTAAATTTGCGTTAAAATATTTTTTTATTTCAAACTGAACTAATATTAAGACGATTTGTTGATTTTTTTTATATAATAAGACTGTGTAAACTTTTGTTGCCAATAAAGTAGAGAGATATTTCGAGTCTAAAGTATAATTAATGTTACATTTTGTTTAAAATATTATAAATTAGTTGCAGAATTTAATAAATGTTAGATACCTACGTTTTGAATACTATTGAAATTTAAAACGAAAAACATGTATTTTTTGATTATAAATTACAAAAACTATATCTACACTTTCCAACCAACCTTATTACTAAACAGCGAATAGTAGGCATTATGTTTACGCAAAATATTTAAAGCATCAAGGAATTTTTATAAAATGTGCACGAATTGTATAAAATGTGATAATTTAACATTTTTTATGTTTACTGTGATCTTTTTCGATTTTTGTGCTTCTTTAAATTTTTTTGCTTATTTTAAACTTTGTTTGTTTCATTTTCAGTGTATTCTTATTTTTGTTAATTTAATTCCTTTTGTAAAACACCGTCGTCATGATCAATGTATTAAAATTGCACCTGAAATTAAGGCAAATTAGCAATTAGCGTGTTGGTTTTGCGACAGTAAGAACTCGAAGTTTCTCTGATTCGTATCAGATATCGCATATCGTTTCCGGCGAATTTTCCGATAGAAATTTCCTTAATATTTTTTTCCGAAATGACTGTTTTTCTTAATTATAATTTTCTTGCATTATTATTTATTATTATTTCCTGAATGCCTATTTCCAGAATAACCATTTTCCCGAATGACATTATCCCGAATTCCATTTTCCCGTATGGCAATTTTATGCAAGTTATTACCTCAATGACAATGGGGTTATTTCACATATATTTTTTTTTTCTCAAAAGACTGAATTTTTTTCCAATCAAAACTGTATTACACTGAATATACCACTGGGTGGTGTTTTCAAACCGTCGTAACTATGACAACTTATTGAATGCTGATATTTTAAATTATCGACAATTTCCAATTTTAAGATTATATGTCAAGTGGCCTCCGCCCTTATTGCAATTTATTTGTTTCCATGTAGAAAGGTTTTTGTTCTTATCAATTTGATTAATTTTTGTTTTTTTGCTGCGGTATTTTCGGTTGGTGCGTATATGTTTAATACTGATAATTTTGAAGGCTTATCATTTATTCTGCAATATGCCATTCTCTCATCTATTGATTTGAATTCTATTACCTTGCTTTTTCCCTCCTGAGTATTGCATATCATATTTATTTTTGCTTATAATTCCTTGCCCACTCCATCTTGTTTCCTGTATTGTCGCAATATTTATTTTGTATTTTATCATTTCATTTGCTATTTCTTGCATTTTCCCAGGATGTAACATAGTTCTAACGTTCCATGTGCATATTCTAATGGTATTACTCTTAATTTTTTTATTAACCTTGATGTTTTCTTTTTGTGATTTTTTTTACTTTCATAATCCTTTTGTGTTGCCATTATTCTTGTTAATTTTTTATGGACATGTCCTGGGCTCTCCGCTAGTTTTTTGCTACCGTTTTTATAATGTCCTGTTCGTTTTTATCCCATTTGTATATTACGTTTTCGATTATTAATTTCTGGTAGACTATTTTCACTGTTTTGCCTTCTCCCTTCTTTTCTCTAGCTATTTTCCTTATTTCCGCCTGTACTCTTCTCTCTTCCATCGTCAGGTCACTTTCAATAAATATTTTAGTTCCTGCTAACATATATTTATTTTTTAAGATTTCCACCTTTTTCTCCAAATTTTCAACTTCTGCTCCTATCATCTTTTTATCTTTAGATATTTCTCGTACATTCCTTATTTCAGAATTCACTTTAGTTTTTTCCTGTATAAATTCTTGGACCGTATGACAATTGATAATTTTCTTATCTATTCCTGTTATTATTATATTATTTCTTCTTGCCTCTTTTTCCATTCTCTCCACCTTATCTTCTAAAAGTTTCACCGTCTTGTTTATCTGCTCTTTTTCTTTTGCAATTTTTCTTCTTTCATCTTCAATTCTTCTTTGAGTTCTTTTATCTCTGCTGTGTCATTTTTTATTTCCGTTATCAACTCTTTAAACATCTCTTTTACTTCGTCCATTTTCTCTTCTTCTATTAGTCCTCTTTTATTTAAATTAAATTAAATCGAATGTGTTTAAATGTAATTAGTTTTGTTATTAATGTTAGATTGGAGAACTTAATTATTTTATTGTAATTTTCTAATTTTTGTTAATCGTTAGCTACTTCAACTATTAAAGATTCAGAGTCGTCGGGGGTATTGTTATCGTTAAGATCTATTAATTTTTCGTTAAAGTCGTCTATGTATTTTTGAAAAGCAGTTGTGTCTGTTTCGTTTAAGTTAAATTTTTCTCGTGGCAATAATTCTAAGTCCGGTCCAGTATACGCGGATATTGTTACGTCCGTATCTAGAAAAATGTACTGAATCATCAATTTTATATCTCTCCAGTTTTTCTCGTCTTTACCGCATGCAAGTCTGGGAATGCTTAAATTTTTAATATTAATAATATTATTTTTTAAACAAAAGTCTTTTAAATTTAACAGGGTGTAAAATATATCTTGAAGAGATGGTTTATCGAAGTAGCGGTTTTTTGTTATGAGATAGATGATAAATCTATTTTTATCTTGTAAAATAAACTAAGTTGTGTAATTCTGGGTTTAGATTTTTTAAGATTTCGATATTTTTGAATTTATGTTTAAATTTCTGTGCTATTCCTTGGTACATACCAAGATCTTTGCTCACGCAATGTGCTAGGCTATTATTGAGGGGTGCATTGAATAAATCATCGTTAATTTCTACTACATCTGTTTTAGCATTGGTTTTTGTTTGTTTAAAATTTAAATAATTTTGATACTCAAATAAATAATTATCTTCTAATTTAGATGGAGTTAAATTTTGAGGGTCGTGTGGAATTCTGCTAAGTGCGTCAGCGTTTGTATTTAGTTTTCCTTTTTTATAGACAATTTCGTAATTGAATTCTTCTAATTTTAGACACCATCTTATAAGTTTTTGGCTACATTGTTTTAATGAGTGCAACCATTGCAGGGAACTATGATCAGTTATTATAGTAAATTTTTGTCCGAAAAGATATGGTCTAAAGTATTGCGTTGCCCAGATAATTGCTAATAACTCTTTTTCGATTGTCGAATAGTTTGTCTCGGAGGAGTTCAGTGTTCTGCTAGCGTAAGCAACTGGCTTATCGCTGCCGACAGGGCCTTGTGATAGCACTGCGCCTATGGCAACATTACTTGAATCTGTTGTTAAATAAAGGGTTTCGAAAAATCAGGGTATTGAAGTAATGGTTCATAGTTGGAAGCATTGTATGTATTCAGGGTCATTTATGTCGATAGTCGCGTCCTTCTTTAAACACTTTGTCAGTGGTTTAGTAATTTTTGAGAAATTTTGTATAAAACGTCTGTAGTAGCCTAGTAAACCGAGAAATCCTTTGATTTGCTTTGTATTTTTTGGGATAGGGTAGTCCAGAACGACTTTTATTTTGTCAGGGTTCGGTTTTACACCTTCTTTAGTTACTACATGTCCTAAATAAGCGACTTCCTTTTTTAGAAACTCAGATTTGTCAATTTGGATTTTGAAATTTGATTTAAGGAGTCTATCGAAAACTAGTTTTAAATTTTGAATATGTTCTTGTAAACTTGTGCTAAAAATAATAATGTCGTCAAGATAGACTAAACATTTTTGATTGGTTAAGCCTCGAAGGATATTATCCATTACACGTTGGAAGGTCGCTGGGGCATTTTTCAGGCCAAAGGGCATACGCAGAAACTCGTAGTGCCCGTCCTCAGTGTTAAACGCGGTTTTCTGTATATCGTCTTTGTTCATCTCAATCTGGTGAAAACCAGATGCCAAGTCTAATGTCGTGAAATACTGACAACGTCCGAGTTTGTCTAGTAAGTCGGTAATGTTGGGTAGTGGGTACTTATCGTCAATAGTTTTGTCATTGAGTTTGCGATAGTCGATTACAATACGCCATTTACGTTTGCCGGAAGTGTCAAGCTTCTTTTGAACGATCCAAATAGGGGATGACCACGGTGAATATGATGGTTTTATTATATTCTAATCTAGCATTTTTGTAATTTGCGTACGTACTTCCTGTTTATGAATTTCCGGATACCTATATGTTTTTGTATAAATAGGTAGTTCATCTTTCGTTCTAATTTCATGTTTAATTTGATTCGTGAATGTTAATTCATTGTTTTCTAAATAAAAAAGGTCCGAATATGCGTTTAATAATTTAGTTATAGCAAATTTTTCCTCATGATTCATATGATCTGTAGGAAATTTTGATATGTCAAGTCTATTTTTCTCTATTTGTAATAAATTTAGGTTAGGGGTAGGACTAGAGTATGATACATACTTATCGAATAACTCAACGTTCAGTGGTTTCAGTATGTTTAGTGTGATTTTTAGGTCTGTAGGGTTCATTACTGTACATAGTGCTTCATGATTTTCAGCCTTCGTGACACATTCTGGAATTTTTAAATTATTTGTTTTAATTTCTGGAATAACAATGTTTCCTGATTTTATGTTTATTTTTACTCTATTTATTTTTTCGGATTGGGGTTCTAGAACTATTTTATTCATGGCAGAAATGTTATTTGAATTTACTTTATTATTATTTGGTTGAAGATAATGAATTTTAATTTTGGAATTTGAAGTTATTAATAAATCGTTATTTACGTCAATAATAGTTTTTAATAATTTTAGGTTATCTATTCCTAACAGTAAGTCAAACTTATCATGGAAATTAAATAAGTGATACTTTAAGCAAGAATTATTAATGTGTTTTGTATTAAAATTTTTTGAAGTGGGTATCAGAGTGCTAAATTGTACTAAAGAAGTGCCATGTGCTGTAGAAATTTGGAACGGATCTTTAAAGATAGATTTTTTGAAATATTTATTTGCAATATCAGGTTTCACGAATGATTTTGTACTGCCTGTATCCATTAGAACTTTAAGATTATTTTCTGGCAATATTATGTAAGGTAATGCGTTTTGATTATTCGTTAGATTTAGTAATTCTATTGTTGAAATGTTTCCGAGGCGGTTTCGCATAGAAAATCGTCCGGTTCAGTGTTTGTGTCTATGGGGAATTCGATGCGATGTTGAACTTGTTCGTATGTGTGCATATCATGTTCGTACTCGATTGTTTCACTGGCTATGTTATATAATTGTTCGGGAATTATATTTTGTTTTGGTCTAAAATTTTGGTAACCGTGAGATGGTCCTGGTCGTGGTTGATGTGTGTTATTTGTGGATATACTCATGGGTGTTGGATTTGGAAATCGTTGACCAAAATTTAGATTTTGTGTGATTTTACTTCTATTAGGTTGAAAGTTTTGATTGAAACTTCTATTAAATGGTTTATTTACGTGTGGTACGTAATTTGTCTGGTATAATGGTTTAGTCTGGTTAAACTGTTGTGGTTGATTAAATTTTGGTGTGATTTTCTGTGTATTATTTTGTGGTTTGGGACTTTTAGCAGATGGGATGTCAAACTGAAAATCGTTCGTTAACATGCTTAATGCGGAATTTAAATCTGCGGGGTTTTTAGCCCTCATAAGTTGTCCTATTGGTTCTCTAAGTCCTCGTAATAATATGCGTAATGCATAATTTTGAAAATAGCGCGATAAAAGAACGGCTTCGTTGGATTCACTAGGATCCGAATGAGTTTTAATATAAGAGATCTGAAGATTTAACAAATGTTGTAACTTGTTATAAAAGTCAAAAGATGTTTCATTATATGACTGTTTTAATTCAGTCATTTCTATGGCAAGTGTGTATGTATCGCGTTTGTCAGCGTACGTATTCGTTAGAGCAGTTTTTAATTCTTTAAAATTTGAAATGGTACAGCTCGCAATATTAACTGCGGCGTCACCTTTTATTTTTGACAATATTGTGGACATTAGATATTCGTTTTGAAAATCTGTTATATCCGTTGTGTTATAAAATTTAGTTACCAATTTCTGACATATTTCAAGAAATCGGGGTAAAAGTTCGCGTTCCCCATGGAAATCGGGAATCATATCGAGATATTCTCGTTTTAAAGCTGGCTTTGCCATTTTTATTTGATTAAAATTAAATATTGGATTTTTAATTAATGATTTGGAGACTATTTTATTAGTCAAAATATTTGGAGACAGTTCACTTTCAGAACTGGAGCCAGAATCAGAACTTGAATCAGAATTAATAATTATTTTAGAACCTCTAAAAGACATAAGGTACTTACAGCAGAATCAGCGTCTTCATGTGCGTTGAAGATTTTGACCCGTGCGAAGTTGAGACGTTCCGATGTTCCCTCGGACTGCTCGAGATGCCTTCGAAGTTGACGTGGGTGTCGTGTGTCCGATGTTCTCTCGGCCACAGTAGACGGTGCTGCGATGCTTGATATGTGTTCGACGACATGAGTCACTTTTACTTATCACTTGTTGATCGATTTAAATTCGTAATTTGCCTCAAATCGTTAAACACGAACCAGTACTATTTATCGATAGTGCTGTATGGCAAATCCTACCAAGACTGCGCCAATAATAGTTCGATCTACGCAAGTAGATTTTTTTTTAAAATATTTATTCGAACACTAGCAACGATGTTGCTTGGTACAAGCTTGTTTCTAGACTAACTTACAACTATGTTACATCTTACAAGGAATAAAGCAACTAATCAGCATAATATAATACCTTAAGATAAACAATATACTACTCAGCATTATTATAGGGGAGCTACGGCAAGATAACTTATATATATATATATATATTTTGTGGCGCGTAAATAAATAATGTTGATGGTTTTCCGACACGGGAACAGGCGACATACAGCTCGCCATGTGAAAAACATGGATTTTCAAAATTGATGCCACAAACACTTAATGACTGTCCTTGAGATTTATTTATCGACATTGCAAATGCAACCATTTAAATTCGAATGGTATGTCGTTTGGAATCATAGGAATGCGTAGAATCAAAACGTCTTCGCCTTTGTACTTCCCTATCAAAATTGTGGCTTTGATGACGTTGTTCATTAATTTTTTCACCGCAAGCCGGGTGCCATTACAAAAACATAGCTGGTTTATGTTCCGCAACATAATGATTACCGATTACCGCAAATTATAAGGTGGTAATCCGGACAATTCCAGCGAATTTAAGAATTCTGTTGGATAGTTGACAACATCATCTTGGTTAGTAACGAAATCAACCGATTTGTATATCATCAATTCATCAGGTATTGCAGCTACGTTGTTGGAAGGCAGTCGAACCGGTTCACAAATCTCAAGGCTGCATTTGCAGTGGCGTATCCAAAGTTACAATGAAGACGTTATCGTAAACTTGCGTTGGTAATTAAGTATGACTATTATAAAACTAAGTGATCTAACCATGGAGGTTATTGAAAATGCGCCAATGAGAATATTCACCATTAGATTATAATTTGGTTCTAACAAAGGTTTGAGTAAGTATATTAGGTACGCCACTGGTACGGAATCACAGTCATTGGAATCTAGGGTTCTGGTATTTGGAAATCTGTGCGATATGGAGATGTGTGGTCCTTCTTTGTTTCAGAAAGGTGTGAAATATATTAAACAGTACATGACGCTACATTATGACATCTCGGGGACGGGGTGAGAAGAGAACCCACGCTATCTTCGGAGACGGGGTGCAGAAGAGAACCCACGCCATCTTCGGAGAAGAGGTGAAGGGGACGCACACATCGTAGGTCCTCGGGGTGGAGGAACGAGAGGACAACCACAGTATATAAACTGCATGATTTGTCGTAATCGAGGAGGATCTCACGATACTCCAGGAGACTCTAACGAGACTCTACTCTGGCTCTATGCCTATTGAACGAGAGGTTAAATTATCCGTATCCTCCACCTCCCTCACCACCAAGCGCTCTGGCTCGGCCATGGTTGCTGGACACCGTCCTCATCTCCAAGCGCTCTGGCTCGGCCATGGCTGCTGGGCACCTTCCTCATATCCAAGCGCTCTTGCTCGGCCATGGCTGCTGGACACCTTCCTCATCTCCAAGCGCTCTGGCTCGGCCATGGCTGCTGGACACCTTCCTCATGTCCAAGCGCTCTGGCTCGGCCATGGCTGCTGGACACCTTCCTCATCTCCAAGCGCTCTGGCTCGGCCATGGCTGCTGGACACCTTCCTCATAACCAAGCGCTCTGGCTCGGCCATGGCTGCTGGACACCGTCCTCATCTCCAAGCGCTCTAACTCGGCCATGGCTGCTGGGCACCTTCCTCATATCCAAGCGCTCTTGCTCGGCCATGGCTGCTGAACACCTTCCTCATCTCCAAGCGCTCTGGCTCGGCCATGACTGCTGGACACCTTCCTCATAACCAAGCGCTCTGGCTTGGCCATGGTTGCTGGACACCGTCCTCATCTCCAAGCGCTCTAGCTCGGCCATGGCTGCTGGGCACCTTCCTCATATCCAAGCGCTCTTGCTCGGCCATGGCTGCTGGACACCTTCCTCATATCCAAGCGCTCTGGCTCGGCCATGGCTGCTGGACACCTTCCTCATATCCAAGCGCTCTGGCTCGGCCATGGCTGCTGGACACCTTCCTCATATTCAAGCGCTCTGGCTCGGCCATGGCTGCTGGACACCTTCCTCATATTCAAGCGCTCTGGCTCGGCCATGGCTGCTGGACACCTTCCTCATATTCAAGCGCTCTGGCTCGGCCATGGCTGCTGGACACCTTCCTCATATTCAAGCGCTCTGGCTCGGCCATGGCTGCTGGACACCTTCCTCATATTCAAGCGCTCTGGCTCGGCCATGGCTGCTGGACACCTTCCTCATATTCAAGCGCTCTGGCTCGGCCATGGCTGCTGGACACCTTCCTCATATTCAAGCGCTCTGGCTCGGCCATGGCTGCTGGACACCTTCCTCATATCCAAGCGCTCTGGCTCGGCCATATATATTTATTTATTTATTTATTTATTTATTTATGATTATTATTCTACAAGATATATATCCCAATTACAGAATAATATTACATATAATTTATACAAAGAAATGACAAATTAAAAAAAATATATATATATATATATATATATATATATATATATATATATATATATATATATATATATATATATATATATATAAACTCAGATAGGAAACTACATATTATAGACACATCAAAAATGATTTAATTAACTTAAGCTACTATAACTTATCATAATATCATCAAGCTTATTCATAAATACAGTAGAACTATCGGCAAAATCAAGTTTATCGCAAATAGTGTTAAATACCCGACACATTGAATTTATAGGCGAATTGTAGTGAAAATTTGTTCGTGAAAAGTTACACTGAAATGCAGTTGTATTTCGTGTATTACAAGGTCTTACATAGAAGTTTAAACATTGTACAAGGGATATATCATCAATCAAATTATTTACAATCTTATATAATAAAGTAACTTGTTGCCTTATGCGACGTGTTTGTAATGAGACAAGTTGAAATTGAAGTAACAGATCTTTATATTCAATGTTACTAGGCCATTGGTGATTTATTCTAAAGTGGCACACTTTACAGAATTTTTTTTGTACATTCTCAATTAAATTTATTTGATACAAATAGTAGGGATTCCAAATAATGCAACCATATTCAAGTTTGCTTCGTACAAACGATGTGAACAAAGACTGCAAACTACTTACGTTACGGAAGTTATGAGTTATGCGAAATATAAATCCCATGGTTTTACAAGCATCAGCTAATATTCGCTCAATATGATAATTAAATAAAAAATTACTTTCAAAATAAATTCCTAGGTCTTTCATAGAAGTTACTCGATCCAGAGAGATATTGTTCATAGTGTAGCTAAAACTTAACACTTCCCTTTTTTTTGAAAAACTCATTACATGGCATTTATTAACATTGAAATACAGTTTATTAGCAAGGGACCATAGGTATATAGCATCAATATCAGATTGTATTTGCAAGCAGTCATCTATAGATGAGATACAGTGAAATAATTTAAAATCATCAGCAAATAACAAACACTTGGAATATTTGACAGTTGAGACAATATCATTAACAAACAACAAAAATAACATAGGACCTAGGACACTGCCTTGTGGCACACCTGACTCGGCCAAAAAGACACTAGACTGAAATCCGTTTATTTTAACGAACTGAATTCTATTATGTAAGTAAGATGTGATAAGAATTACCAGTTCAGTAGCAAAACCAATTAGTTGCAATTTTTTAATTAATAAAGCGTGCGAGACAGTATCGAATGCCTTCGAAAAATCAGTGTAGATTACATCGACTTGCGTTTTATGTTCGAGGGCATTGCTAGTGAACTCACAGAAATTCAGTAAATTAGTAGATGTTGATCGATTGCGAATAAATCCATGTTGTAATGGGCTAATATAATTTTGCGTTTGATTTTGAATATTGCGAAACAAGATACTTTCAAATATTTTTGCAAAACAATTCAAGCACGAAATTGGTCTATAATTGCGCAATTCATTCCTTTTTCCTGATTTAAAAATAGGACAAATTTTCGCTACTTTCCATAAGTCTGGGAACGACATAGACTTAAGACAAAGATTGAACAAATATAGAAGTGGTTCAACAAATGCCTCAGAACAACCCTTGATTATATATATTGGAATGTTATCTAGGCCAGTGGACTTACTGTTTTTTTGATTATTAATTGCTACCAATATTTCTTCAGGTGTTATAGAGCAAATCTGAACTATATTATTTACATTTAGAGGAGCATCAGTAGTTGGAATATTGTTTGAATAATCGTTTGTATCGTATACACTTTTAAAAAGATTAGCAAAGGCCTCAGCAATGTTTTCACCGCCAGTGTAAGATATATCATTGTCAGTTAAAGTTGACGGGATACCATTATTATTTCTTTTGTTATTTACATACGACCAGAAATGTTTAGGATTGGCTGACAAATCATTTTCAATATTCGCAACGTAATTGTCATGCAATGTTTTGGTAAGTTTTTTAACTTTCGCCCTTAATTTTTTAAATTTATTATAATAGCATGAAAGTTTACGTTTTTTTATATAAATTGTGATAATGATTTTTTGATTTAATAAGGCTAATTAATTCAGCATTAAACCATACTGGATATTTACCAATTTTACGCCGTTTCAATACTTTAGGTATGCATTTATCAAGAATATCAAATAATAGTAGATACAAATTATCGACAGCTATGTTAACATCCGTACTATCAGTTACTAATCTCCAATCAATATTTAACATTAAATTGTAGAGTAAATCATAATTGCCCTTGTTGAATTGATAACAGTACTCTGATTTTGAACAATTTTTGGTGTTGTTGTTAGATACTTCATAACTAATTGTAAGGGTTGGATGGTGCAGATCTTCGGAGACTAAAGTATCAAAACATTGAGAAACGTTGCATTCAATGTTAGAAATAACTAGATCAAGTATTCTACCATTAGCATTAATTACATTATTTGACTGAGTCATTCCCAACAGATTCATATAGTTTACAAAATTTTGTACAATAATATTACAAATAACATTTCTAGAATAATATGTTATTAAATTAGCAATATTGAAGTCGCCTAAGATGATAACTTGTGATGTGTAAATAAACTGAAGCAACATAAGGGATTCATAAAACTCAATGTAGTCAGTGGAAGTAGCATCAGGGGGTATGTACACAACAATTAAATATATTATCATATTATTCGTAGCGAATTTGACACAAATCAGTTCAACTTTAGTAGACTTACAAGTAACAGTTTGTTGGCAAGGATTTAGAAGATTGTTGACAGCCACAAGAACTCCGCCACCTCGTGATTTGCCTGTTGAAGCAGCGTTACGATCGCTGCGAAATACTGCAAAACGGGAATCAAACAGTTCGCTGCTATTGATATTGTCACTGAGCCACGTTTCGGTGAGAGCAAGGACGTCGTATGTGCTAGTCGTACCATTTAAATAAAGTTCTGATATTTTGGTGTTAAGTCCCCGAACGTTCTGATAATAAATGAATTTATAATTGTTGTTAATTAGTTTTTTGCAATAGGTACAATGCACGGAATACCATTTCTATATTTTATTGTTATTCCTGCTTCACCATTTAAATATCTTTTTTCAAGTTCTTCTTTTACTAGTTTAAAGTGTTCCCGTTGTTTTATTGTTAAATCGTTACTAACGTGCACTTGTTTAAATTTCAATGACTCTTTAAGTTTCTTCGCATTTTTAAATATTTTAACGACGTCACTACGATCAGCAAAAATTACTTTAATAGGACGCGTCTTATTATTCACTTTTTGACCAATACGTACTACAATTAGATCACTTGGTATATGCACATTAGGTGTGATCGTGGTAATAATTTCACTTACAAGAACTTTGTCCTGATTTAAACTTTCTGGCAGATTATAAATCATTAGATTTGAGGCCCGTTTATTATGTTCAACAACTTCCGCAATCACATTTTCAAACTCAACAGACTTTTGATAGTTTGAAGATTTAAATGCTGAAAATTCAGCTTTCATTTCTTTAATATCAGTTTGAAGATTCAGAATTAGTTGTTTCAGTTCAGTAGTATTGTTGCTTTTGTTTTTGTCAAATGAATCATCGCATGAGTCGCAAAACCACTTAAGATTCTTTATTGAGCGCAAAATTCTGGAATCAGACTGAACTATATTTGCGCATTCTAAGTGATACCCTGTATTACATGCACTACATTTTATTGAGTTGCTTGAAGTAGCAGATTTAGTGCAGGTTTTACAGATAAACGACATCACTTCTTGATTGTAACGATAGAGCCTAAAAAATTCAATTATTGACATCAAAAGTACGTGTTTACAATAATTTTTTTTAAATAAGTCAAAATATATTGCATTTAATTACACAAACCATTTGTAACGGAAACGATGTAGTTTTAAGATAAATCCTAAAATAACAGAAATTTTGCCTCCGGCATTAGCATTACCCAATGTGCACCATGAGGAGGTTGCGCGATCGGACTATGCACATCATTTTGTCTTTAAAGAGGCAGTTTTTTCTTTACAGTTTCGAAAGCGAATAAGGTTTCCCTTAATTTTGCTCCGACATACTGTAATTAATTGTGTAAGTTTAATTGGGAATCCTAACCATTCCATTAGGATCATTACAATACCTTTTAATCAACAATTTATCGCTAGTTTCAACAATAATCGCATGATTTTTCAGTATTTGGGGTACAGGTTGAGCGTTTTCAAATCTTTAAGAATTTAAAATACGGCGAAGCAATTGTAATGTTTGATAAACGACATCACTTCTTGATTGTAACGATAGAGCCACAGGTAAGCCGGTTTAAACTCGCTTTGCACTGCAATTTGATAATTTGCGAGATGCCAAATATTAAATTCAAATTTATGATGAACAAATTAGAGCACATTAAAACAATGTATCACAAATTATTTACGACTTGATTATGCACAAATCTATATCGCACAATATAATTAAACTTTACTATTAACTACAATTTTGATAAAAATATATATATATATATATATATATATATATATATATAAATTTTTTATTTCTTAATAATATCGAAAATGTTGTTGGAATTGGTAAAAAAAAATCCTGTTAAAATTAGAGCTCTTAATATTAATATTAAGAGGTGCCGCATCGTAAATTTCAATTTCCCAATTTAAATAACTTGGGAACAACGTTCTCTTGGACTTTGGAATTTTGTAACTCACGTTAGGGAAATTATGTTGAAATTATAAAAACACAATCTTGTAGAAAATTTAACGCTCTACAAAAAAGGTCTCTTACAATTTTTGGATATATTTATTTTCTCAAAAGTTATTTAACGATAGAGTTAGATTGATTTGAAATTTTTACATTTTTCTAATTTTCCGATGCAACCATTAACTTTTTTGTAGAACATTTCATTTCCTATAACTTATCTTTCAAAAAGTTTTCGATATTTTATAGGTCGTAAGTTATTTGCCAAAAACTAAAAAAAAATTAATAAAGTTGTCATTTTACTGCTTAAAATTAATCATGACTTTTTTTACTTTTTTGCAAATAACTTACGACCTGTAAAAAATATTGAAAACTTTTTGAAAGATAAGTTATAGGAAACGAAATGTTCTACAAAAAATGTCCTATGGAATTTTCTCATAAAGTTAATGGTTGCGTCGGAAAATTAGAAAAATATTAAAATTTTATATCAAGCCAATTCTATCGTTAAATAACTTATGAAAACATACATATATAAAAAAATTGTAAGAGACCTTTTTTGTAGACCGTTAAATTTTCTACAAGAATATGTTATGATAATTTCAAAATAATTTCCCTAACGAGAGTTAAAAAATTCCAAAATCCAAGAGAACGTTGTTCCCATGTTATTTAAATGGGAAATTGAAATTTACGATGCGGCACCTCTTAATATTAATATTAAGAGCTCTAACTTTCACAGGATTTTTTTTTTACAATTTCCAACAACATTTTTGATATATTTAAGAAAACAAAAATTTATCGATTTTTTTGAAACAGCCTAATATATATATATATATATATATATATATATATATATATATATATATATATATATATATATATATATATATATATATATATATATATATATGTATATATATATATATATAAATTAAAGTTTGTTTGTTTGTCCCTTATGCGCTCCTGTATCATTCATCCGATTGCGATGAAACTTTGTTAAGTTGTTATGCGCACGCTCGCGAAGGTTTCTGACTTAGCGCAAGTCCAATCCGCCCTCTTGAAACAAAATGGCCACTAGCTATCTTGAAAAATACTGCACTGATTCGATTCAAATTTGGTACAGATATAGACGAGAACCAATCTTAACATATAGGTATAATCTCAGACTAACCATACCTTAGACGGAGAACAACGGCGTTTGTTGTGAAGTAAAAAGAGTTAAAGTAAGTTGTGGGTGAGACGGGTGCGCGGCAAAGAGCTAGTATCCCTTGGTGTTATGCGGGTTGCATTTTTGTTGATGACAGTTATTAGACACGAGCATTTTATTTATTTAAACACAAAAGTACGTATACAAAACACTTAATATGTCAAAAACTAACCTTTACTTTGATGTATAAACAGTAAGTAATTGAATATAAGAATAACTATACAAATGTTTGCAACTCGCATAACATCAAAGGATACTCGCTCCTTGCCCCGCGCACCCGTCTCACCCACAACTTACTTTAACTCTCTCTACTTCATAACACTGCATTGACTTGAATACGACAGACTTTGTCTAAGGTATGGTTAGTCTGAGGGTATAATAAAGCTTCAGTCCGCCATCTTGAAACAAAATGGCCGCTAGCTATCTTGAAAAATACTGCACTGATTCGATTCAAATTTAGAATAAATATAGACAGGAACAAATCTTAACATATAAGTATAATAAAGCTTTAGTCCGTCATCTTGAAACAAAATGGCCGCTAGCTATTCTGAAAAGTACTACACAGATTCGATTCAAATTTGGTATAGATATAGACGAGAACCAATCTTAACATATATGTATAAAAAAGCTTCAGTCCGCCTTCTTGAAACAAAATGGCCGCTAGCCATACTGAAAAGTACTGCACTGATTCGATTAAAATTTGTTATAGACATAGACGGGAATCAATATTAACATATAGGTATAATAAAGCTTCAGTCCGCCATCTTTAAACAAAATGGTCGCTAGCAATCCTAAAAAGTATTGCACTGATTCGATTCAAATTTAGTATAGACATAGACGGAAACCAATTTTAACATACAGGTATAATAAAGCTTCAGTCCGTCATCTTGAAACAAAATGGCCGCTAGCTATCCTGCAAAGTACTGCACTTATTCGATTCAAATTTGGTATAAGCATAGACGGGAACCAATCTTAAGATATAGGTATAATAAAGCTTCAGTTTGCCGTCTTGAAACAAAATAGCCGCTAGCTATCCTGAAAAGTACTGCACTGATTCGATTAAAATTTGGTATAGGTACAGACGAGAACCAATCTTAACATAGAGGTATAATAAAGTTTCAGTCCTATGCCATTCTAATTCAGACGTTTGCAGTTTCCGGTACGACACGCATTTGCAATGACCATCAACAAAGCACAGGGACAATTGCTACAATTGTGTGGGCTAAATTTGGATAATTTATGCTTCTCACGTGGACAGCTGTACACAAACACTTTCTTTGAGTTACAATGCAACGCATGCCGGGTATTCGCGTTCAATTGTAGACCACGCGAACGAAGTCGCGGGTAATAGCTGGTATATATATATATATATATATATATATATATATTTATTGAAGCCCATGTACATGGGCTATTTTTAAGCCGCCATTTTGGAATTTCAAAACACACCAGATGGCATCAAAAAGTAGATAGTCCAAGGAAAATTTTTAGCCCTTTAGAGACCTTTTATGTCTAACATTGAAATGTTCGCGGGGGGTGGCTGGTTTGACAAATATTGCCCTATATATATATATATATATATATATATATATATATATATATATATATATATATATATATATATATATATATATATATATATATAGGGCAATATTTGTCAAACCAGCCACCCCCGCGAACATTTCAATGTTAGACATAAAAGGTCTCTAAAGGGCTAAAAATTTTCCTTGGACTATCTACTTTTTGATGCCATCTGGTGTTTTTTGAAATTCCAAAATGGCGGCCTAAAAATAGCCCATGTATTAGGAGCAGACATAAAGAAAATCGCAAATAAGATGGGTAATTGATTTAAAACTTATTGCTTAAGAGTTTTTGAGTCACTAATTACGAATCTGTTATCAAAATTTCAGAATTTAAAATGGCGGTTATAAAATGGCGGTTATAAAATGGCGACCACAAATATAAAAATACTTGAAAACTCTAGAATTTATCTAAAATTTGTTACTCAGGGGTTTTTGGAGTCGCTGATTATGAATTCATTATCAAAATAAACCAAAATTCATGTGAGGGTATGTTGAGGAGGGGGCACCCTGTATAAGGAGGGTAACAATAAAAATAGACCATCACATTTTAAAATAAAAAGGTGATAATCGAAATTTTTAAATATTTTATCTTTTTCGAGTTATTAAGCCTAAAAAATTCAATTATTGACATCAAAAGTACGTGTTTACAATAATTTTTTTTAAATAAGTCAAAATATATTGCATTTAATTACACAAACCATTTGTAACGGAAACGATGTAGTTTTAAGATAAATCCTAAAATAACAGAAATTTTGCCTCCGGCATTAGCATTACCCAATGTGCACCACGAGGAGGTTGCGCGATCGGACTATGCACATCATTTTGTCTTTAAAAAGGCAGTTTTTTCTTTACAGTTTCGAAAGCGAATAAGGTTTCCCTTAATTTTGCTCCGACATACTGTAATTAATTGTGTAAGTTTAATTGGGAATCCTAACCATTCCATTAGGATCATTAGAATACCTTTTAATCAACAATTTATCGCTAGTTTCAACAATAATCGCATGATTTTTCAGTATTTGGGGTACAGGTTGAGCGTTTTCAAATCTTTAAGAATTTAAAATACGGCGAAGCAATTGTAATGTTTGATTTTTCAGAAAATTATGCTTACGTATGTCAAGATGCCTCACAAGCATTTCACTTTAACAATGACCAATATACTGTTTTTCTTGTAATTTACTATTATAAAGAAAATGGTGAGCTGAAGCATAAAATAAATGTATTTTTAACAGAAAGTTTAAAACACGATACTGCAGCTGTTTTCTCGGTCCAAACATTATTGATTCCAGAAATTAAGAAACAGGTAAAGAATCTTTCCAAATAATTTACATGACAGACGGAGCAAAGCAGCACTTTAAAAACAAGTATTAAATTTCCAACCATATCGAACATATGAAGGATTTTGATATTATAGCTGAATGGCAGTTAAGTGCAACTGCTCCTGGAAAAAGTCTTTATAATGGTATTGGTGCTACGTCCAGGAGAGGTTTATAAAGAAAGTCTCATCGTAAAATCAGAAAATGCATTATTGCCTATAACAATTCTTTTTAAGTGGGCAGAAAAACATTTTAAAAATATAAAGATTTGGTACTTTAATAAAGTGTACCAAGAGAAGATGAGAAGAAAAATTAAACTTACACAATTAATTGCAGTATGTCGGAGCAAAATTAAGGGAAACCTTATTCGCTTTCGAAACTGTAAAGAAAAAAACTGCCTTTTTAAAGGCAAAATGATGTGCAAAATCTGATCGCGCAACCTCCTCGTGGTGCACATTGGGTAATGCTAATGCCGGAGGCAAAATTTCTGTTATTTTAGGATTTATCTTAAAACTACATCGTTTCTGTTACAAATGGTTTGTGTAATTAAATGCAATATTTTTTGACTTATTTAAAAAAAATATATTGTAAACACGTCATTTTGATGTTAATAATTGAATTTTTTAAGCTTAATAACTCGAAAGAGATAAAATATTATAAAATTTCGATTATCACCTTTTTATTTTAAAATGTGATTGTCTATTCACTTAAAAAAAATAATTTTTATTGTTACCCCCCTTCTACAGGGTGCCCCCTCCTCAACATACCCTCACTTGAATTTTGGTTTATTTTCATAATAATTCATAATCAGCGACTCCAAAAACCCCTGAGTAACAAATTTTAGATAAATTCTATAGTTTTCAAGTATTTTTATATTTGTAGTCGCCATTTTATAACCGCCATTTTGAAATTCTGAAATTTTGGTAACAGATTCGTAATTAGTGATTCAAAAACTCTTAAGCAATAAGTTTAAAATCAATTACCCATCTTATTTGCGAATTTTTTTGGGACATTAGTGAAATTTTTTATGTCTGCTCCTGATACATGGGCTATTTTTAGGCCGCCATTTTGGAATTTCAAAAAACACCACACAGCATCAAAAAATAGATAGTCCAAGGAAAATTTTGAACCCTTTAGAGACCTTTTACGTCTAAAATTGAAATGTACGCGGGGGGTGGCTGGTTTGACAAATATTACCCCATATATATATGACATCTCCCCCTACTTATATATTACTTAACTTAAATATAATACGTAAAATCTAATTAAACTCTATTTGTCTCTAGTGCTACACTGATTTTTCTGGCTTTTAATACCGCCTTAACTGTCTTACGCCTTCTTTACACCGCTGCTGTTCTGGTTGCTTGCCTTCCGACCAGGTGCGTTACTATCATTTGTCTGTTTCTTTTTCTGTTATCGTTTTTTCCAATCAGAAACACTTAGTAAAAAGGATATCACTTCAGTCTCCTGCTATCTCAGGCCCGTAGCCAGGTCCAAATTTTAGAGTGGGCAACCTAAATTTCAAAATAAAATAAAATAAGAAAATTCGATATAGAGATTATATTATAATTTTATTGGAACAAATTATTCATAATATGATATTTTTACAAAACAATTATACTAAGTCTAAAATACCTACATATTATTTTGCACATTTTAACAATCAGTCTTCAAAGAAATAAAAAACTTAAACGGTTATTCACAAAAAAAACAATATATATATATATATATATTATAGAAAAATATTGAAATTTAACGTATCCGGTATTAAACAAAAATGTATATATTTAAAAAAGCTGTAATTTTCTATTTTTTCGCGAATTTTTTTTTTTTTAAATACCTCAAAATCGATCTTTAAAGGCTTCGCGTTGTTCAAAATAGTTATTTATGTACCAAGGGTGAAAACAGGCGTTTCTGGCCCGCGGCATGATTATTAGCACGAGGCGCAAAGCTCCGAGGGCTAATAACATGCTGAGGGTCAGAAACGCTAATTTCACCCGTGGTACATACAATATTTTATGCACAACAGGAAACATTTAATTTTAGATATTAAAATAGTTATATTTATATGTCAAAATAACATGTTTCAGAATCAAGTTATCACAATAAACTAAAATTGTAATTTTGTTTATGTATCCATAGCAAACAATAAAAATCAGTTTGTTTACTTTTGTATTATGTGAAAATGAGTGACAGTAGCGATAATGAATTGGCTGATGTAAAAGAAGCTGCGAATAAAGCGATTCTGATGCAAAGCAAAGTAGATATCGTAAGTAGTTACACCGAAAATATACTTTTCGCGTTCTTTTATTCAATGTTAAAAAACTAATATCAGTAAATTTCCAAAATTAAAAGAATAAATAAAAAAAAATAATAATAATAGTACTTTTTGTAGGTATATATTTTAAACAAAATAACATCTAATTTTTTGTTCAAAATATTCATATAGGTACATTTATGTTAAAATGACATGTTGAAAAATAATTTATGGCCCTAGGGCCAAAAAGAAGCGTTTAAGCCCGCTTTTTACGGCTAAAACACATACTTTTCGGCCCGGTTGTGCATAAAGAATTTTAATATGTCTTGTTTTTTAACTCCTTTTTTTATAAGATAACTTTTGACAACACTTAGCTCTTCCTTTGACGGTAATGCAATACCTAGAAAGTATAAAGCTGGAGGACACAAACATAGTCTTTTACTTTGCAAAATCGTGTGACGCAACACGAGACGAATAAAACATATTTAATAAAAATATATAAAATAGTGGCTTACCCAAAGTTGACAAAAATTGAAGTTTCTGTAAGTCAAATTTGTCAATATCTGCAATCGCTGTCAATAATTCTGCATTGTTATCAAATCTTCTTTCAAATTCAGCAAGGAGTAAGTCTATTGTCTCCATATACTGTTGCTTAAGATGGTTTTTTCGATCATCGATGTCAGAATAACTAGTTGTGCTTGGAAGAGCATCAGTTGTAAAAAATCCTTTTTTAGTGTTAGCGTTTCTTTTTCGTTTGGGTTCCAATGTATTTTAGTTTTTCAGTGGTATTAAACTATCAGCTTTTTCTAATATTTCTAAGTAACTGTTTCTGGTTCTTAATTGTTGGACTTGCTCTATTGCCGATTGAGTAATTGAAATTGCATCTTTTAATCCTGTTGTTCTACTCTCAAAAGCGTTATTTGCACAATCCAATATCGATAATAATAATTTATGTGATAAAACCAATACAAAACGAAATTCAAGTTTTTCCATTACTTTACACAAACCTAGACTTTTCGCTATACTTCCACCATCAAATTTTTCTTGTGGAATTTCTTTTAGCACTCGCCGAATTTCTTGAAAATTATCTAACAGTACTTTTGCATTGCAAAATGCTCTGTCCATCTTTGCTCCAAAAGAGGTCCAAGAGTTTTACCTTCATAAATACTGAATATTTTTGGATGTTGAAAAAACTCGTGAAAAGTTATACATTGTTCTAAAAATATTCTTAATATGAAAATATCACTAACTACTTTTATTACTATAAGGTGTAACCGGTGATAAAAACAATGCACATACGGTATTTTTTTATTTAGCGCCATTTCAATCCTCGCCGCTACACCGCCTTTTTTCCACTTATTACACTTGTTCCGTCGTAGCATTGACTAAGCATACTGTTTGCATCTAATCCATTCGACCTCAAAACTTCTAGTGTTTTTTCGGTAAATGTAGCTGCATCTAACTTGGTAGTTGTAGTTATTGTCAAAACTGATTCCTTTACTGCTCCGTCTTTAACATATCTTGTTCCTATTGATATGTTTTCCCTTTGATTTTTGTCTCTGATCGCGTCTTCTAGCAGTGTAAAATACTTAACATCTGCATTCTGAATTTCTAAACAAATATTTTCTCTAATGACTTCTGTTAGAACATCAATAACTTCATTTTGAATAGCTGGTGATGTGTAGCAAGCATTTTTTTGGATTTTTGAATAACATTTTGCTAGTTCTGTATCCTTTTTAAGGGTATATTGAAAGAGTTTAATAAATAAACTTTCTTCAGTGTGCATTTCTAAATTGTATTCTCCACGAAAACTTAGCTCATTTACGGCAATAAATTGAACGATTTCAGCAATACTTTTCATATAATACCTATTTTGCTCTAGAGGTATTTTGCTAACAAGTGTCGATACTGTTTGATTAGTATTTTCTCTCTGAATTTGTTCATTCCATTTTTGCATAGCCTGAATATGTGTTATACTTTTTTCGTGTCTAGGAAATCCTCTTTCATCGAGAGCTCTTTTCCAGAATCGAAAGCCAGTTGCAGTAAAAGTGATTTCTTTGGAAGCAAATGTCTCAAATTGCATACATGGATAGCAAAAAGCAGCATCGCGTTCAACTGAATAAAGTATCCACTTAAATCGATTATACCAATCTGTGCGAAATGAACGATTATTTTCTTTAGGGTATTTACTGAGATAGACTTGCCTAATAGCTTCACCGTTTTGCGGTAAATCTGAAGGAACAATATTTTTGTTTGCACTTTGTTTTTGTTGATTATGTTCGTTATTTTCAGAAGTTGTATTTGAGATACTTGAACTTAGTAATGAGAAATTCTTATCACTAGAATGATTACTAGAGACTGAATATACAGAAACAACGGTTTTTGGATAAAAAACTGCCTTATGTCCATGATAATTAAATAATAACGATCACTGAATTACTGAATAAGGCAAAAGACCGATGCCGATTAATGAGATATCGAAATTTAAAAGTATAATTAAGAAATTGACGACGATGTGCGAAATTCGATGTACGTATTGTATCACTACTACACAAAACAATTCACTTTCTGTCAAGTACCGCAAACAAGACTAAATGAATAAACATACAAGCGGGGATTTCCCGATATCAGCCACGAAAAAGGACCATTTTCAGTTGTAGTTAGCAGTTATTAGCGTTTTTAAAAACATTAGTCGATGCAGAGAACGCGTCGTAGTCCATCGTTCATTGAGTGAACGCGTGACCAATAAGAGAAGCCGCGGTAATATATAAACTATTTCAAACGAGCAGCAATGTATTAACAGAAAAACAGAAAACTTAAGAGCTCATTAGAAACTATAGTTCCCCGTTCTGTATGCGACATTACAGCCCAGTGCGTGAGCATACAATTTTTAAATTAATTGTTATGTGTTGCGTGTTAAAAAAATAAAAAAAACTAAGAGCATTCCGATTTTTTTTAGAGTGGGTAACTTTTTCTTCCAAAGTGGGCAAACACATAGAGAACTTAATAAAAGAAATTAAAATTGTGCTCCATGAATTATTAACGGAAGAAGTAAATTTGAAGGACGACACTGAAAGTGTTATTGTAAACGCTAATGACGAAGACTTAGATACAGTACATTCCGCAGACGAAAACGAAATTAATGGAATAACTTATAAGGACCCTTGTATTAACGTAGGAAAAAATCTAATTATCATTAAAAAACACAATGAAGAAACAGAATATCAATTAATAATTTTTTTTGGAAATAAACAAAGACTAACTATTAAATTAAAAGTATCTAACTTGGAACGCGAAGCATTTAACGCAATAAAAGATTATTTAGAACCACATATAAATTATTAATGGACGAAAGTTTGATAAATTCAATAAATAAAGTTTTACAAAATTATTTCTCTAAAGCTACATATAAATTAATTCAATGCAAGGAAGTATTAGAAGATAAATTAACCCCTGAAGATCAGTTAAAAACAATTCAAAATTATCACCTAGGTAAAACTAATCATAGAGGAATTTTAGAGACACACCAAAAATTAAAATGAAATTTTTATTGGCCTAATATGTTACTAGACATACAGAAATACATTAACTACTGTGATATATATCAACAAAAATCATACAAAAGAAACCCGTATCAAATATCTGATAATTTAACAAAAAATACTACATATAGATGCGTTAACTTTATAAAAAAATATATTTTACTATAATTGATGCTGTTTCCAAATTCGCTCAATTAATATATTTAAAAACACTTTCCGCTATAGATATTACTAATGCATTAATAAAATATTTCTCACAATATCAAACGCCTAATGAAATAACTTTTGATAGTGGAACTGAATTCAATAATAACTTAGTAAAAATTTTATTAAATACGTACAATATTAAAATTCACATGATATGTGTCGACAACCCAAAATTAAACGGACTAGCCGAAAGATTCCATTCCACTTTAATTGAACATTCGAGAACTTTAACCCAGCGACAACATTTTAAAGAACAAAAATTTTTCTGAAAATACAACTAGCTCTAATAGCCTATAATAATTCAATAAACTCAACTACCAAATACACCCCGAGTGAAATATTTTTTGGTTTAGAAAATGATCATAATATTTTGAAATTTAAAAATAGTAACGAAAATTATTCACAAGAATGGAAATATAAACTCAGATTATTAAAAGAAAAAGTTAATAAAAATATTCAAATACAAAAAAATAAAAGATTTTAAGAAAGAAACCCTTGAAGGAAAATTTAGAGAATTTAAATTAAGCACTGTACTAACTAAAGAAGGAAAAAGAAGGATACAGAAAGTTAAAAAACCATTACTCAAAATTCACAAAATTGAGAGATATAACCCTAAATTAGGAACAATAACAATAAACCCTAACAAACGACATAAAATAGATAAAATAAAGAGAAAACGCCTCTTTGTTGCAGATGCTACTGCAGGGGAGAGGAATTGATCGAACTAATTGGACCCTGTACTGTAATTGGGCATCAATTCCTGTTGTACAGAGTAACATAAATAAATAAATAAATAATCCAGAAATTAATATATTAGAGTTAGACCAGATAAATATATACAAAGATTCTTATTATTCCTATTATAATTACGAGATACCTTCACTAGAATTAGAATATAATAAAATAAATAATTATAAGAATGAAATGTTATTAAATTAGATATTAACGAAAATATAAAATCTAGTTATGAGAAAGAAATGCAAAGCTATATAAATATTTTAAATTTTAATATTCATAGATTAAAAAGTAAAATTAACAATTTATTTAGTAATAAACAAAATAAGAGAGGATTGATAAACAGGTTAGGAACAGTCATTAAAAGTATCACCGGTAATTTAGATTCAGAAGATGCCGAAAGATATAATAAATTATTCAAAAAAATTCAACAAAATCAACATATCCTTCAAGATCAAAATTTATAAAATATACGAGTTAATAAGGAAATAATTTCAAAATTTAACAAACAAATTGAAAACATTCAACATAATGAAGACATATTAAAATTACGAATAAGTCAGGTGGAAGATATACTAAATGAATCCATGAAATGGGATAGTATCTCTAGAATAAAAGATATAATTAACCAATTAATTTTGATGAGAATAAATTTAATAGAAATCATAGATGAAATTGAAACAAGTTTGATTTTTAGTAACCTAAATAAAATTCATAGTTCTATAATCTCAAAAGAAGAATTAAATAAAATTATTAAAGAAACAAATCAAAATTTAAATTCCTGGGAATTAACAGCACAAATAACCAGCCATTGTAGAATTAATAAAAATCAGATTGAATACTTATTGGATATACCCGTATACTATTAAAATGAAAATAATAAATTATAACAAATCACTCCGATACCAAATGTTAGTAAAAAAACAGATGTTTGTTATAAACGAGGAGAAAGAATTGTTAATTTTAAGTCAAAATAAAATATACAAGACACATGATAGTAATAAAATAAATAACAGTTATGTTTGTACATCAAATTATATAGAAACTAATAAATGTATTACGAATATTATTTCGAAGCATAATAATGAAGATTGTATCATAAAATTAATGATGGCTTTTTGATCATGGAAATAGAAAATGAAAACCTAGCAATAATAGCTAGTACTGAAAATAAAAATATAGAAATAAAGTGTGAAAACAAAATTAAACATCAACGAATTAAAGGAGTTTACAAATTTCGAACTAATGAAAATTGTAAAGTAGTTAATTATAATCTGGGAAAAAGAATAACTAACGCAAAAAAAAAGTTTTTGAAAATTTAAAATTTAATATAAAAGAAAATCAATACAGTAATAAAACCTTGGAATTGAAACAAATTAATAAAGAAAATATTATTGCTAATGAAGACCGCAAAATACAAGAAATTTAAATAAAAGAAAATTATCATAACCATATTAACTCTTTTATTATAATTATATTTGTTATTATTGTATTGTTAATAATAACTTATAAATGTAAAGATAAGGTAAAATGTAGAAAAGATCGCAGAATAAAACAACAAAATAATGAAATTGAATTAACTGAGACAGTAATCCAGAAGGGAGATTCTTTTTAAGAAAGATGAAATCCTTTTTTAAGGATGGGGGAGTTATATATATATATATATATATCAACATATTAGAATTATCTAGTAGATGATTTCATTCCTTTGTTCTCTAATCTTAAGCTTAGCTTGAATTTCCTTTGTTTATGATAAGTTATAAGAAGAGTAAGAGTGTTATGTAAATAAGAGTTAGTTAGTAAGCTGCTTCCGTATGCTATAATATGATCCAAGTAATTCCTTTTATGGTAGATTGCGTTCTTCCTCGCTTGAGTCTTCCTTCGGCTTTATTATTTTGACATTTGAATCCATTGTAGTGCTTACTGGTGTAGCATCTGTCATTCCAAAACGATTCAATATTTCCATGATGTAGCCTTTTTGGTGCATTGATATTTGATTTTTATTTCTTGGAAATTCAATTCATAAACAATAGTTTACGTTTCCAAGATTCCTTATTTCGATCTCACGTGACAAGTTTTCTGTGAATTTTTTAATTTTAATTTAATATCTCGAAGCAACTAAAATGTCATCAACGTACGTCTCAACTAATATCATGTCTTCTCCTTTTCCCATGTACGAGTAGTATACGCAAAGCGTTTGCTTTAACTTTGCGTTTGCTTTCTTCCGCGTGAATTTTTTCTAGTATTTCCGAAAAATATTCCGGCAGCTCCATAAAAATAGGCTCTTCAATTTCGCCTAGTAGGCCGTGGTTACGTCTAAATGTTTACTTTTCATTTAATGAAAAGCTTCAAGAGCTGTTACCATATATATATATATATATATATATATATATATATATATATATATATCTTGAAGCCGACAACAATGACTTACTATATTATTGTTTTAATAAATATTTGATACGGCAGTAAGATGAATCATTAGTCTTGTGCCGTGATTGTGAACACATGCTTGCAAATAAAGATCTGAGAATTTAATATTACATTGTGTTTTCAACTAATAACTAACATATATATATATATATATATATACATATATATATATATATATATATATATATATATATATATATATATATATATATATATATATATATATATATATATATATATATATATATATATATACGTTTTATATATATACGTTTACATGTGTGGTTATTAGAAGTAATTTAAGTTAAACTATTTATGTCTATTAATTTATTTACAAAACATTACATATTTATTTAAACTACATGTCAATAGTAACAAGTATATTTATTTATTAATGTAATTTATTTATTTATTTTTTTTTATTTCTATTTTCCTTTATAGTTAACGATAAGTTTGGTAAGCTACCTTAACTTCTACTCAATTACCGAGAGAACTCTTCTTTTTATTATCTTTTGTTTAAATGAGGAATAACTGGGCAAAATTTGATGAATGTAAGTTTGGTACGTGGAATGTTAGGGATATAACTGGTAAAGGAAATGAATCGATGAATGTAATGTCAGTGTATAATGTTGATGTTTTGTATGCCAGTGAGACTAAAAGGAAAGGATGTAGTGAGGAAGAGGTGGATGGAATGTTTTGCTTGTGGTCGGGTGTTGCTGAGAATGAACACGCGAAGCATGGTGTGGGTGTACTTGTTAGTGAACGAATGAAACCGTTTGTGAGAGAATATGGTTGTACTTCATCGAAAATTCTTTGGCTGAGATTGAAGGTAGGCTTTCATAGAATCTTAGTTGTGTCAGTTTATGGCCCAACCGAAACCGAAAATGATCTTGAAAAAGATAGATTTTGGAATTTGTTAGATAGTGTTATTGATTTATGTGATTCAGGTGAAAACGTTTGGTGAGGCAAGAGTGAATGAAAATTGTAGGAAAATAGTTTCTTTCTGCTTCGAGTGTGATCTCTTTGTTTCCAAATCTGTCTTCAAACATAAACTAGCTCATTTGTATACATGGGAGAATGTTAGTGAAAATAAACGGAGTATGATTGATTTTATTTTGTATGATGAACGATTGAGAACTTTAGTTGTAGATACGCGTGTGAAGCGTGTATACGAATGACCATTATTTGGTGGTATCGCGTATACGTCTAGATAAATGTTGGAGAATGAGGGTGAAAAATATCAAAAAAATGTTTAGTGTGAAATCCAGTGCGCTGCAGAATGAAGATGTTAGAGATTTGTTTGTTGAGAAAATAAATGAATCTTTGCCTGTATGTGAGCTTAATTTTTAATTCATTATAAATGATGTTTGGTTGAAATTTAAGGATACATTTTGTAAATGTGCAAAAGAAGTTTGTGGTGAATGTAGTTTAGGCTCTTGTCCAAAGAATGCATAGTGGAATGAAGAAGTAAAAGAGGCGGTTGAGGTGAAAAAGAGAGCATATTGGCGATTTCTAAATGTGAAAGATGTGCCTAGAAGTTTACGTGATGAAAGCTTGCTGGAATACAAGAGGTTAAATAAATGTGCTAAGAGAGTAGTGAGAGAAAGCAAGGCTCGTTTTTATAATTTGATGAGTGAAAGATTGACTAATGATTTTAGTATGAATAAAAAAATGTTTTGGTTGAGAGTGAAGAGATTTAAAGGTGGTAATGTAAGGGCAGTGAAAGCGATTGAGAGTGCGGATGATGAGTTATTGTGGAATGAATTAGATGTTACTAATAGATGGTGTGAGTACTTTAGGACTTTATATGGTAGCATTAATATACCGAATGGTTGTAGTGAAAATGTTAGTGATGATGAATGGGATATAGATGAGAGTGATGTTAGATTTGTATTGATGCGTCTGAAGAATGGTAAGGCTCCCGGTTTGGATAGTATATCGAATGAGATGTTGATGTATGGAGGCGAGAGATTATTTGACTGGTTAGTTTATTTGTTTAGATTTTGTTTAAAACGGAGTGTGGCTCCTGATGATTGGAAACGTGCGATCATTTGTCCTTTATTTAAAGGTAAAGGTAGTTCGAGGGAATGTACTAATTTTCGTGCGATAAGTTTGCTGAGTGTGGTAGGGAAGTTGTACGGGAAAATTCTTATTTATAACGTTCGTACCTTAACAATCTCCAAGTTAAGCGATTTGCAAGGTGGTTTTTTGCCAGAGAGAAGGTGTGTGGATCAATTTTTTTCACTTCGTATGATTGTTGAAAAGTCACTTGCTAAGAACAAGGTGTTCTGTGGCTTTCTCGATCTTAAAAAAGCATATGATAGGGTTCATCGCGAGACATTATGGAATGTACTTCTACTGTACGGTATAAATGGTAATTTGTTGGGGGCAATTCGTGCGCTGTATGAAGGTAGTGAGGCTGCGGTGACAGTTAATGGTGGATTGAGTGATTGGTTTTGTATAGATATTGGCGTGAAACAAGGTTGTGTATGTCTCCGTGGCTCTTTAATTTATACATAGATGTGTTGTTCCGAACGGCGTTAAATGGGGTGAGTGGTGTACATATTGCTGGTAGTGTTGTGCCTGCGTCAGCGTATGCGGATGATGTATCATCACGGCTTCTACCCATTACTGGGTATGGCACTCTGCCGAAGCAGATCTCGGTAAGTGATATATTTTGCGCGTGAAGTGCGGTTACTAGTCGTTAAATCACGGCCCCCAAAGATGTAAGTGGTGGTTGGGGTAGTTTTTGAAATTATTAAAATTGTTTATCGCCTGTGGAAATCGAACCAGGGTTCTCAGGATCCACAGGCCGACTTCATACCAGATATTTTGAAAAAAAAAACAATCTCGATCTACTTTTACATAATAACAAATGTGTTAATGGAAAGAAGAAATGTTGGGATGTTCTGCTACATTTTTATCGTCTAATTCGTAATCAGTAACCCTCAGATAAATAGAAGAAGATTAAAAAAAAATGTAAAAAATACGAATTGTAATTTCTCATTCTCACGGAATTTTTAATAAAATGTTTCGTAATTATTTTCTAACGTCATATTCGAATTCAGCAACTTCATAAACCTTTAAAGTAGAAGAAATTCTAAAGGGGGGTATGCTATGAAAAAAACGAATTGGTTAAAGTAATTTATAACCCTGTGAGGACTATCTTTGGAGGTCGCTACTATCATCGATACATTTATTATCTAGAGTTGATTTTACAAAAAAGACGGATTATTTGAATTTATGAAATAATAAGACGCTGTGTAATTATTTTCAGTTATTAAAATAGTATGTCAAAAGAATAAAATTTATGTTAATAATAAATAAATACATTAATAATAAATTTGCATAACTGCGTATATTGCACATGGTGCGGCGGCTGCCAAGTGTTTTCACTGAGACTGTATATTTCACTTTCACGTCAAAGTAGAGCCACGCCATTCGTTATATACCCGATTGGGTGGAGTTAAAGTGCATTCCAGCCACGGTGTAACTTTGGTTTGTCGCGTTCTATATACAATATTTATTTTAATAATATTAAAAAATTATATATTTCAGGTAGATACAAGTACAATACTTTCGAATATTAATAAAATTTTTCTATGTTAAAATTATGAACTTTTTTTTCTTTTCTTGGTATCCTTTCTCACGAGTTCAGTAATTGTCGTTTTCTTAACCACGATATAATATGTGGTTGGGATTAAACATCGTAGTTGGAGGACCAGTATTTGAAATAAATATTAACTGTGAAATATACGAAACTGTAAGTACCGAGCGCAAATCAGTAAAAGTTACAGAACATAATTTGTTATGCAAACCTCGGAATTGAGCACGCTCAGTTTTCATGTTACCATTATTAAAATTTTTAAAATTTTGTCGTTGCACTTCTTTGTAATTTTTTTTTAACTGTACCCCGTATCTGCTCTATTTCTCTTACCGTTCCTGCGTACCGCACTGTACCGATATATATATATATATATATATATATATATATATATATATATATATATATATATATATATATATATATATATATATTTATTGCGACGTATCTGGCAGCGATACGGCCAAACAAATTGGCGACGGTATGTTCGGGCGCCAATTGCTCGGAAAGCAATCCGGTCGGAGAAGTAGGGTGTGGTTGATGTAAAAATAAACACAGCGAGTTTAGTAAAAATCATAAAATAATGTATTTTTATTTCCTTGCAGGTGAGTATGTGCCAGGGGGCCGTAGGGTGATGTCGGGGGTGGTGAAATGTTTGGAGACGGTCGCTGGGGCGACCACGACGGTCGGCGATGCGGTGAGCGTCGCGGCGGAGACGCTTGTGACGGTGACACGGCGGTACGGAGCTTGATGATTACGCTGAAGGCGTCGTGGCGATGATGCGAAATGATTGACGATGATCCGCCAGGTAGGAGCGGGGAGGAGTGGGGAAGCGGCGCACGGCCGGAGCCGCGACTCGCAACAACGGTGTCGGCCACACCGCAGCGCCAACGCGTGAGACTCTCAGCGTGGTGACGAAGCGGGGGGTCGAGCGACTCGTGCTACTCCGAGCCCGAGTCGGTCGCGGAGAGAGGGGTGGGGCAACACACAGGTGACAGGACGATAGGGGAGTGCGGGGTAGGTTTTTGACACTTTGCACGTAAACACTGAGAGCAACACAACAATAGGAAAACAAAGGCCGGTTTGATGAACAAGATGTGCGAGACTCACACTCCACGGACCGCGAGACCTCGGAAGCACTGTACGTGGCGCTGAACGGTCAAACCGGAATTTGACAGGTAAAAGAAAACGGGTGGGACTTACCAAGAGTCGGGAACCTGGCGGAGTTGACGACGGTGACGGTGATGATGGCGGTGACGGTGACAATGGTAATGGTACGGCCGGAAGACGTAGATCTCGTTTTACACGGACGACGTGAACACGTTTTCTGTAGTCGGACAATTTTGACTCGATAACTCGATTTTTGACTGACTGCCGATGTTCGCTCTGACCGCGTATTTATACTAAAAATATTAATGAATCGTGTCCGGTTAGGTTGGCGGCGGCTCATCCTATGTTAACCAAATGGGTGGTTTGGTTTCAGAAGGAAACTAGGGTAAAAACCACCCGATTTGGTTCAACATAGGTTTGCCGGCCGCAGAACGCGGAGACGTACGCGGTGTCAAAATTCGAGCGAAATCGGTAACTTTCCGCGCGTAAATGGGTCGCCAGGTCCGGCTTCGGAATATTTATGATCGTAAACAAAACTATTTCGCGTTTTTAATATTGTGACGAACCACTTCGTCACAATATATATATATATATATATATATATATATATATATATATATATATATATATTGTGACGAAGCGTACTTGTCGCACTGATTTTCGGCTCAGAATCCGCGGTTTTCATGCGCGAGTCACGGAATCGCGAATAGCGCGCGAACGCAGGACCGTACTCGCGCGCCGTGTTCGCCGCGGACACAATGCTATCCATCTCACCCGATTTCCTACTTTTGAAACAAATCCAAACTCCCGTGATCCAGTTTCCAAATTCAACCAAATCTCCCTATCCTTTAGAATTGTGCGAGTCGCCGACAACATCCTAGGACCGGATTAATTAAAATAACAGCATATAAACCGGGCCCTCAGCCATCTAAAGACAGTCAGTTCATCCGTCTTCGAGTGTGCGAACCTCAAAGATAGCGAGTCACCTGAGCGATCACCAGCCGTCAAAGAAGAAGTCGTCTTCTCCGTCTTCTAGGTAAGCAACCGCACTCCGTTTGTTTTTCGTACCGTGTCGTGCGCTTCCTAGAGGTTGTTTTTTTGTTTTGTTGTTACTTCCGTTTTCGGGAAACTTGGTGAGTTCACCAGGTCTCACTTCGACGGTGTCCGAGCGAGTCAGCGTCGATTTTCGAAAATCCGGTTTTGCGCTCCTCGTACTCGCGGACACCCAAGCAGACGATTGCGACCACTCCCCGGGTCCTATCAGCGTCGACCACGGAAACCAGGTAGAAACGATTCTCCCGTGTACACCGACCTTCGTGGTGGCAGGTATCATCACCCGCAATAAAACCACCGTCCGCACCATTCTCCAGTATACCAACAAATTGTTTTTTATCAAATAAAATGCAACAGCACATATTTTACCATTATTGTATGTTTTATTCTTTCTTCGCACCCAAACCTCAATCTCCACACATGCTATCCGGAACCGTTGGCGCCCGAGCAACCAGCGCCAACATTTGTCGCCGAGTTAGTAAAGAACTCGTCACAATATATATATATATATATATATATATATATATATATATATATATATATATATATATATATATATATATATATATATTGTAGCACGTAGTTTAATATAAATCTTTATATTTCCAAAATTACGAAATTACACTTATTATTACATGTCTTAGAATTTAAACAAACAACATAAGATATACGATTAACAAAATTAAGATGAAATTCAGGATAACAACAAAGCGTACACTACTGTTCAGCATCAGAGCTCGGCGGGAACTGTCTAGTCAAAACAAAACTCGATAAGCGTCCGTTTTATTAGGATAAATTAACAAACAATTTTTTCCCACTGATTCTACAGTGCTACATCCTCCCCCTCTGAACCGGAGAAGGTTTCACAAAACCGATCCGGTTCAGCACAACCACCACACTAACACTATCACACATTAATTAGCAGTGGAAGGTGGTTTCATTTTGGGTCTTCCTCGTTTAGGAATTGGTACCATAGGTTTACTGGGAGCTTTCTCTGAGTTCAAATAAGGAGTCAAATGTGAGGTGTGGTATACACCCAGAATTACACCAGGTTGGTCCGGATCTCCCACTGCGTAAGTCGAAGGCGATCGTCGACTTAAAATGACATAAGGGCCATCGCGTTTCGGCATAAACTTGGAAGTTGTGGCTTTCTTCTTATTGCTTAATGCGTGCACAGCTACAAGCACGCGATCGCCAGGTTGATAAACAGGTGGTTTCCTGCGATGACGATCAGCATATTTTTTCCGTCGATCCTGTTCTTTTTCGTTATGCTCTCGCACACTGCGTAGAGCTCGGGTAGTTCGAAGCAGATATGGGGTAGCTTGTTCTAAAAATAGCTCGTAATATCAGTCCCAAAAGTGAGAAAAGCGGCACTACTTCCAGTACTCTGTGAATGGGCAGTGTTTAGGGCAAAGCGTATAGCAGGAAGATGAGAAGCCCAGGAACCGTGATCATTCTGAACTAAGATACTTAACTGTGTTTTGAGGTCCCTATTTTTCCGTTCAACTGGATTTGCCTCTGGATGGTAGACTGGCGTGACGATTTTCTGTACTCCAAGGCAATGCAAGATATGTTGCATTACCGCTACCACGAATTGTGATCCATTATCACTAATGAGTTTACGCGGGGTACCATATCGGAAGAAAACTTCTTCGACTAACACTTTAGCACAGTCTTGAGCGGTAGCGCTAACTAAAGGGAACAACTCAACCCATTTCGTGGCTACGTCTTCGACTATAAATATCCACTTATACCCTTTATCAGTTTCTGGGAGAGGTCCAAATAGATCCACAGACAATGGCTCGAAGCGTTGTTGTAGTACGGGTGTTTGCAGTAATCCCGCAGGTTTCATATTACTAATTTTATAGCGTTGACATTTTTTACAATGACGTATGTACTCCTTAATGGCGTTATTCATACTAGGCCAATATTACCTCTTAGAGATTCTCTGGTACGTGCCTTCGTAGCCATTATGACCTGCTAATCTGCTATCATGATATTCACGTAATACCGTTGATCGTTCAGTATCGGGTACAACAAGTTCAGCGCTCTCTTCTATAGTATCAGGATTATAACGATAAAGAAGACCTTTATCTAGCAAATAACCTCGATCAGCCCATCGGGTGTAATCTATGTCTTCATCCATAGCTTCAAAAGCCTTAATAATTGGAGCTAATTCTAGGTCGGCCATTTGTTTTTCTCGATACTCCCGGACATCGAAAGTCGGCATTGCAATCTTTACAATACAGAATAGGACAGGTTGTTTCATTGTTCTCAGCACATGGAGGCCTAGACAGCGTATTAGCTATCACGTTTGTTCTTCCAGGTAAATATTTAATATCCAAGTCAAAGGACTGCAAAGCTAGCGCCCATCTGGCTAACCTACCAGACGGCGATTTCAGGGTCATCAACCATTTGAGTGCTTAATGATCTATATATATCGTAAGTTTTGCTCCTTCCAAATACCCACGAAAACGTTCGACACTCCAAACCACCGCAAGAGCTTCACGCTCTGTGGTAGTGTAGTTTCTTTCTGGTCCCGTTAGCAAACGGCTCGCATACTCCACAGGACGTTCGTCAGGTCCCTCCCCCTGGAGTAGACATGCTCCGATCGCATAACAACTTGCATCGGTTTTCAGGACGAAAGGTTGAGTACAATCTGCCTGACGGAGAATAGGAGCGGAAGTTAACCTTTTCTTCATTTCTTCATATGCATCTTTCTGAGCTTGTTCCCATACCCACGAAGCATTTTTCTTTTTAAAAATAGTCAAAGGTCGGGCAACGGTGGCGAAATCCGGAATAAACCTCCGATACCACGAACAGGTTTGGAGGAAAGTCAGCAAATGCTTTAGATTGTTCGGGGTAGGAAGATCCAAAATGGCAGAAACCTTCTCTGAGTCCATTTGAATACCCGTTGGCGTAATATAATGCCCTAAGAATTTAACATGAGTTCTGGCAAACACACACTTCTCTGCACGCAATTGAAATGATTTTAATCTTTCGAAAACGGTCTTTAGATCTTTTAGATTTTGTTCAAAATTTTCATATCACCATATCATCCAAGTAGGCGAGGATGCATACGTTCGGTAGACCACTTCGAAATTGATCCACCAAGCGCTGGAACGTCGCTGGCGCATTTTTCAGCCCAAATGGCATACGCTTAAATTGGAATGTACCATAAGGTGTTATGAAAGCGGTCTTGGCACGAACGCTTTCCCATACCGGCACCTGTCAATACCCGGATCTAAGGTCAATTGTTGACATAACTGGCGTAGACTTAGCTAAATGGAGTAAGTCATCTAGTCGAGGCAAAGGATAACTGTCACTGGTGGTAACTTTATTTAATCCACGATAGTCAATACACACGCGTGTTGACCCGTCGCATTTTGGGATTAACACAACCGGAGCGGCCCACGGCGATTCACACGGTTCGATAACATCACTGTCTAACATTGTCTGGAGTTCTTTTGCGAGTATGTCTTTTTTAACAGGCGATAACCGATACGGCGGTACAGCGACTGGAGCACTATCACCTGTATGGATTCTATGTTCTGCGAACTTAGTAGGCTTACCCGTATGAGAAAAGACGTCCACATATTCTTCTAACAATGCACTTAACTTCTTCTGGTCTTTATCATTTAATGCAGTACCTTCGTCACTTCGTACCGAAGAAACAGTTTCCACAAAATAATTATTCACCGTGTTCTTTAAAGCAAAATCATCACAAAACGGATGCTGTTGATTCGGACTATCTGCAAAACTCCATTGATGGGCAGGTAAATTAATGATCAACTCGGCTTTGTGGATAAAATCAACTCCTAGTAATGTTCGATTTTCAGTACTATTGCATAATACTAGTAAAGTTATTGGTATTAAACGATCTTTCAAAGTAATAACTACGTCAACAGTCAAAATATCTTCTGTGCAAGGCTTTCCATCAGCATAAGTGATTGTTTTCTTCACTGGAGTAAACTGATAATTTTGAGAACACAAATACTGATACAAAGTACGACCCGCAATACTTTGAGTTGCACCAGTGTCGAGGTAAGCGACTCCTTTTGCGTCTCGGATTTCGAAACAAATCAGTGGACGAGTTAGCTTCGGTTCTGAAACCGCAGCAGTACAAAACTCTACCAATCCAGCTTCTTCTGAAGAACTCGCGGCTTTACATTTTGGGCAATTGCTACGAATAAAACCAATATTTCCACAGCCAAAACACTTAATATCTCCGTGCTTGAATTTAGGAGTTACGATTGACGTTGATGGTGAAGTAGTCTTCGTTTCTTCTTTCTTCTTTAACTTAGTACACGAGTCTTTAAAATGTCCGAAATTTTCACAATAACCGCATTTCAAACGAACTTTCTTATCCCTATTTTGATAAGACGAAATATTATTTCCAGACAAAACTTGCTCCGTCGATTCTACAGTTGGTTCGGGGATTGACTGCTCGATTTCACGTGAACGACGTAATAAATCACTAAATGTTTTAATGTCACTACGCGGTAATCTTTTCCGAACTTTCCGTGATAATAGTCCGTAAACCATGTCCAATTGTGCAGTTTCAGGTAAAGAATATTCGAGCTGCGCAAGTAACGCACGAATATGACAAACGAACAACTCGGTACTCTCGTTCGCATCTTGTTCGCGTTTAAACACTTCCCTATAAATTAGATGTGCTGGAAGCTTCTTCGAATACACTTCTTTTAATAATTGAATAGCTTGAGGCCATTGTGTCACAGTATTTTTTATTCCTTGCCACCATGTTGCAGCTAAACCGTCAAAAAGTATCGGTAATCCACGTAATGCATTTACGTCGGTAATGTTCATACAGTCTTTAAACGTTTCGATGTGATCAATAAACGCATCAACATTTGATTCTTTGTTGCCATTAAAACGTACTGTACAGCTTGCAAAGCTCGCAAAATTTTGCTCACTGACCGCACTAACCGGAGTGGTAATTCGAGCTAAATCATCGCTGCGTACTGAAATTTCCCGAACCTCTCTTAATAATGATTGAAACTGTTCCTCAGTTAACGTGATAAGTTTTGATGATGTATCAGACGAGCTTTCTTTCTTCGGAGGCATTGTATATAGTGTTGACTATCACTTTAATGAAACATAGTCTAAAACACTGAATAACTACACCACAACCTCGATTACTACACGAAAATAACACGACCGATACACGAAAAAACTAAACGTACACCTTACAGAGTCCCGCTTCCTACGCGCACTGCAGAATCCGAGAACATAAACAAGTGATAACGCGTACCGCGCACTGAATTTCATCCGTATATCCGTCGTACTTAAGACGCAATTCGGCTTCACGTTGGGCTGCCACTTGTAACACGTAGTTTAATATAACTCTTTATATTTCCAAAATTACGAAATTATACTTATTATTACATGTCTTAGAATTTAAACAAACAACATAAGATATACGAGTAACAAAATTAAGGGTGTGTTCGAATCGGAGTGCCGCCGCGTGTCTTCGGACAAATATGCAACTATTATCTCTTATAATTATTTTTATCTAATAGATGTCGTTGAGGTGCTACCAATTTGAAATATTGGTTTGTGTTTTGGATAAAGTTACTTTGTAACACTTTGTCGGAGCGCAACGAGTATCACGAATTCTGTTTCTTGAAATACAGTTTCGTCAATATATGCAGAATTGCGGATCGCAGCTATTTAGTGTTTGTCTCGCTACAGATGAACAAATAAAAATTAAAAATAATTTCACAATAATTAGCGAATAACCTAATATTTTTTTTGTTATTCGAAGTATCTGTGGTGTCATTAATCAAAAGAATGAATATTTAGGCTGTGATCATGGGAAATAAAAAAAAGGTCGTTCAAGTAAAATACACAAACGAAATAAAAAGGCTATGAGCCAACAGTCACGATTTAAAATTACAAAAAAAATGACTACAGTGTGCATGTAAGACTCTAGTTTTTATAATTAACTTTTAGTAATTATAATTTCATATATTATTTGTAATGTTAGCGATGAAAAGAATTTGAATGCAACTGTGTGTTCATCACCACCACTACTCTTAAATAATGAAATGACGAAAACTACAAACTTGGGTAAAAATAATGATTCCCCCCCCCCCCCCATACAGTCAATATCATTTATTTCGAAGGAGGAATGTGAGAGGTATGCAAGGATGTTTTGCGGTATTATTATATAAGAATAGTGGTGGATTTACACATTTACACAAATACAATTCTGAATTTATAAAATTTTAATTTGTGTTCCATTCGAATTAGTCCGTCGCTAATCGTGTATTTCCGCTAGTGTTTAGGTTGCGCGATGCACGTGCTGCATTCAAATATTAATTATTTATTTATTTCGCGACTGTGATATGAACTGAGTTAGTGTAAAAATTAACGTAATTCTATATTATTTCTGTGCAATTTATAAATGTACTTGTCAAACTTCTGTTCCAATCATTCTTATTTTTAGTCTATACAATCTATAAACCAGGCATTGCCTTTAGTTATACCAATTAAATATATATATATATATATATAACTTATACAAATTTATTTATTTTATTAGGTCTTACTCATACAAATGCTTTGGTTGAGGTAAAGTGCTTATATAATTTGGCAAAAATAGGACTGGACGTATATGAAACCAGAAATGATTTAAAAATGAAAAATAAAATTTGCCTCGTAACAAATTCAAATGGTATTCTGCAGTTAAAGAAAAATCATAATTATTATTATCAGGTATTTTTTTTCTTTACAATGACATCTGACACTAGTAGCGCACACAGGGAGAGTGTAATGGGAGTCCGAACATCCCCCTTTCAAAATTTTATTAACATTTGATGAAAATCGAAACGACTTAAATCACAGTAGATTAATTGTAATAATATTTAATCTTTTGGAATAGCAGGTTACGAATAGTAGCGGTAGTTATGTAGTATAGGCAAAGTTGGTGGTCCGTATAGTACAACATTATGTAACAAACTAAATTTTTGTTAAATTCTAATCGAGTCACTAGGTACTTAAATTATTTCAACAAAAATATGTTGAATAAAATACGAATTATAAAATATGATTCTCTAATGTTTACCATTCCGAAATATGAAAAATGATTATCTATAAATTTTTTGACACCTCCCCCAATCAAATCATATGTGCGCTACTGTCTGACACTATGCTCTGTAGTATCTTCAGTAAATATATTCATATGTTTCTTTTATTACACAGATTCAGGGTCAACTAAACATATGTGAGATGGAAAAATGTTATTTTTTAATTTTCACAAACACCGAAACACCTTTATACTCGTATATTGAAGAAATTGAGAGAGACAGAAATCTTTGGGAAAATGTAATGTTACCTAAACTAATCTGATTTTATATGGATTGTGTACTTCCTGAAATCGTTCGTGGCAACAGATTAAAAAGGTTGAAGTGTATTGATCCTGATTACATAATAACTGCTAGAAATGCACGACAACTTAAAAAATAATAAACAGCTAATTTGATATCAGTTTAAAGATATAAATTTGTTTTATTTTCTTCGACATGTATTTTCTGTAAACGGAGATTTAAAAATTAATAGGTATATTACAAAATACATCTAGTTCCAGAATACACCCATATGCTTCGACCGTCTAAAATAGACGAGTAATTCCATTTTCCTTCCCCCACTTTAGTAAAATTTGTGCAAAATAATAAACTAAATCTGTAGGTTCAATGTTTACGACTGAAATAATAATTTTCATTCAATAATTGAAAATGACGAATATAGAATGCAATATATCGCTTTAGTCAAGGTTTTTGTTGTCGGGACTGCATCTTTTCTTTAAAAATTTTCTATTCAGTTTCAAAATGATCAAAACAGTAATATATCTGTTTAATTTTTTGTTCATATTTAACTTATTTAACTGCTGTAGCCAGAATTCTCTTCTAAGTGCATCTATTTGTAACATATAATAGTATATTATACAACGACGCTATAATGGATACTATTATTTCCAACGATGAAGCTTACAACACGAACGGGGGTTGTAATTAATGAAATAATAGCCATAATACCGAGTTGTATACTGTACTTTATCGACGACTAATATATTACAAATAAGATTTTTTATAATTTCGTTTCATATGAATCCCAAATTAAATTAAATTACGTTAACAATTTTATGATTTAACTGTAGTAATAGAGAAATGTCATTTTGAAACGTCAAAATTTTTGCGTATTTATTTTTGTTTATTTGGCTTTTCATAGTTACCTATCAGTCTTTATGCTTTTTTATTTGCACAGATAAATTGATTCTGGCATAATAATTTAAAATTACCCCCGTGGCTCCTCCACCACTAACATCTTTGGGAGCCGTGACTTTACAAACACACAAAAACACATATTTACTCCATGGAAATCAAATTTACAAAATGTTTCGAGGTTCTGTCCATATATTTACTATCTTGATAGTAAATGTATTGTTCTGTCACTGCTAATAATGGATTCTGCAATACTGTATACTTTGCGCTAGCTCGCTCCTTCGTAAGTTCACAAATTTCTACACTCCCGTAATCTACATTCAACTGCATTATCGACATGGTTTTAAATTCGGGAGTGCTGACATCTGTTAAAAATAGCGTACATTTTTTTCATGACATCAAGCAACCTAAAATCTACTCAGCATATACAATTTCGTTCTATTTGTTATGACTTTATACTGAGATATACTTGTTGAAATCATGAAATTTATGTATTATAATATGGTATCTATGCCCTCAGTATAATATAATTGTAATTTAACATAGTATTTAAAATTTAGAAAAAATATATAATTAACTAAGAAAATTTGTTAATAACAAACATACAAGCGACATGTAACAAAAAATAATCTCTTCATTACAGTTTATTTCACAATCATATGTTTTCTTGTAATTGAATACAAGTTGAACAAAAATTCACGATTCTTACTATGCAACCATCTATACTTAAACGCAGCCTTAAGATGAAATTCAGGATAACAACAAAGCGTACACTACTGATCAGCATCAGAGCTCGGCGGGAACTGTCTAGTCAAAATAAAACTCGATAAGCGTCCGTTCTATCAGGATAAATTAACAAACAATTTTTTCCACTGATTCTACAGTTGCTACAATATATATATATATATATATATATATATATATATATATATATATATATATATATATATATATATATATATATATATATATGTTTTTTACTTTTTTAAATAATGGTGCGCAAGGGGTCCTCCGATTTTGCTGAAATTTTAGTATGTTGTTAGGCTATATAAAAAACCCTACTAGCCAAAATTTTTGTCCCCTAGCCCAGCCTGGGCCCGAGATATGACCCATTAATTTTGGAAAATTAGCTGTTTTTAGCCTATTTTAGAAAATTCGCTGTACTCTTGCATTTTAACCTAATGACTTCCGGTTACTCTCATTCTCTTTGTTTTTCTATCAGCTTTCAAACCAGATTAATTACAATGACCTGCGATCAACCCTCTGCTCATGGGAACCTAAAAACCTAACCTCATTTTTTCATAAAAAAGCCCTGTTTTTAAACTGCTGCCAAATGTACAATTTTCAAGATAAATAAGTTTCATATATGTCATTTTTTTCCTTTGGTTCTACAGATTCTAATTTTTTTTAATCGTCTCTTTATCTTAAACCGTTTAAAAGTTACAGCTCTTCAAAGATACTAGTTTTTTTGAAAAATGCCAAGTTTGACCCCCTGTAATATATATATATATATATATATATATATATATATATATATATATATATATATATATATATATATATATATATATATATATATATATATATATGTAAGATGTACGTTTTAAAACAGCGCGATCCACTGATTTGGAAGCGCTGGTGGTCATATATCTGGCAACGAGAGATGTTGTGACGCGACGTGCGGGGGTAGTTAACGCTAAGACGCTCAGTATGCGTTTGTGATCGACTCGTTGTAGGAGTGAACAAGTGAGGTGTAGAGCTATACATTCATTGATACCTGGACACTATATTGGATTAGCAGTAATTAAAGATGAGTTATCTCACTGTCATTCTATGTCTAGGTGCAGCGTATGCAGATATCTGCAGTAATATGGTGCATGTATGTTGTTTATTATGTATGGCACGTTAATTGATGATATATTCATGTTTGGTGTGGTATTTATGGTTATATGTGTTTGGTCAAATATTGTGTGTTGTGTCACCATATGTTATATTATGTATTCCACACCCTACTTTCCTTAAGAACTCAGTACGGAAGTCCCTCCGCTAGGATGCGGCATTTAAGAGCATACTTCAATTGCTATTCAGGTAGTAATGAAATACAGGGCCGTACTGAGGGCTCCCCGCGCTGGGTCTGCGAACCTAGCTGCGTATCCGTCAACGGCTGCTTACTAATGACCACAGGGGTAAATGTACCCTATCTGTAATTGGAGTCCCTCCTCTTTTGTGTTTAGCGGTCTTCAGCGCATACGACAGAACTGATCCAATGATCAGGTCGGGGACCTGCTACTATCGGGTCTAAATACCCGCAGCGATCGGGTCTAAATACCCGCACCGATGAGATCTGGGACCTCGTGTGAATTGGATTCACAGGGATGTCTGGGACATCCACGGCCGCAACAATCGGGTCTAAATACCCACAACAATAGGTCAGGGACCTCGGGTCTAAATACCCGCAACAATGAGGTCAGGGACCTCGGGTGGATCTGGGATCCACAGAATGTCTGGGGCATTCTCAGGTCAGGGACCTGCATCGTACCTAGAACCTTATCCTTCTAGCACTGGTTGAGATGAAACACTCTCGCAACAATCTGGTCTAAATACTCGCAACAATAAGGTCAGGGACCTCGGGTCTAAATACCCGCAATAATGAGGTCAGGGACCTCGGGTGGATCTGGGATCCACAGATTGTCTGGGACATTATCAGGTCAGGGACCTGCGACGTGCCTAGAACCTTATCCTTCCGGCACTGGTTGAGATGAAACACTCTCGCAACAATCGGATCTAAATACCCGCAACAATGAGGTCAGGGACCTCGGATGAATGAGAGATTCATAGTGTGTCTGGGACATGTTCAGGTTGGGGACCTGCTTCGTACTTACGATCGTAACTTTGTTGTACTAACTGAAATGTAACTCTCAGCGAATGTTGACCGAGATTGGAATGACATGTTGTATTTTGTCATGCAGATATAACCGAGACGAGGTGGTCGAGAGATGACATAATTCAGCGGAGCCGAGTGACCGATGACGTCACCACTACAACTGCTCATGATACACATAACACATTATGAACTATGTATGTGAAATGTACTCTATATATACCAAATAATACATGCATTGAGTTGACAAGGTTTGAAATCAATTTTATACTTTATATTCCTTGTCATCAAATCTTTTTCCATGCCTTTTATCTATATATATATATATATATATATATATATATATATATATATATATATATATATATATATATATATATATATATATATATATATATATATATATGAAAGTGGTTCAAAAAAATCATAGTATATCATAAAGCACTTTATTTCTTAAGGTTTGGCCAAATTTGAGCAAAATCGATTAATATTTAGAGGTCGCTCAAGTGCAAAACGCGTAATTTGAAACAGATAATAAATTTTTGTCGAAGGTATCAATTTATTGTATTCCTATTGTAACGAATATAAAGCTAGTCAGTCGAGAGCGTTACAGAAACCTTCTCGGGAACAAGAGCGTTGCAGCCAAACCACACAAGCAGTACATGGAGCGAGCTCGCATATTTGAGCGTGCGTAGGGGAAACGAGAGGGAAATTATTCTGGAACTCTTCTACGAACGACAGTATAAAAGGAAGGGTCGGCTCGAGGCAGGCAGTTGACAGTAGACTTCGAACGCGTAATATGAATGTCGTGAAATAAATAATAACTCTAGTGTACGTAATATAAATAGTAGTTTTAGTGTACGTTATATAAATAATATTAGTGTCTGAATATTTATTAGTAGTGTTTAAGTTTTATTGTAGTGTTAATTAATTTTAAATAAGTTTCTTTTATTTTTATTTTCATCTCATTAAATAAATACTTTTATTTTCGTTTAACATAAATAGTTGTGAGTTATTTTTGTGCCTTAAAAATTCTACACACTTCCAGAAAGACGAAAAACGTTACACTATAAACGAATTGTTAATCGCAGTTTGAATATAAAATATTCCAATATACAATATTAAACTATTTAAACGTACTTAGAGTCAATATTATGCTATATTTTGATTGAAAAATGGATTTTTCAATGTACTGTGAGGCGTTATTTTAAATTTTTTAAACTCAAGCATTGTTTTTAACTTTAAACGAAAACAAGAAGATGAGTTTTTGAGTCTATTCGACGTATTTATCAGAGAAGATGACTCAATAGTAACTGAAGTCAAACGAACAATTTACTTGCCCTAATTACCTATTTTTGTGAGGTGATCTGAGAAGCGTTTTTATCTATTTTGTCAACTGAAGTATTTATTTTATATTTTATGTATGTCTCAGTATATTTTAAGTAAAAAATCATGAAAAAGAATGTAAAATCATTTTATCAAATAGCAATTTTAATCATGAAGTATAAAATATATATTAGGTATATGATATAAGAATTCTACTTAAATAGCGTCATTTTTTCTGTTTCAACAATTTTTAATCCTGTCGATGCGAGATAATTGGCACAAAATCCCTATTTCCACATCCTTGCTTTATTTAAAAGTTGAGACAAAGAATTAATACCTTGATTCATTTCGATTCCAGCAATACCCCACTTGACCCAACTTTAATCATGAAAATATTTAAAAAAACCTGTAGCGAAAACCGCTATGACGGGAGATGCACGACTCTACCGCCATCTGTGTCGTTCTCCGCTATCCAGAAAGAATTAAATAAAGTAAGGATTTGGAAATAGGGATTTGGTGCCAATTATCTCGCATCGACAGGAAAATGACGCTATTTAAGTAGAATTCTTATATCATAGAAATGAACAAACTATCAGAGACAAAACAAAACGATTTATTTAAATTACTAGATAAATATAAAGATTTAATTTTTTTGTGATAATCAAAAACTTTCATTTACAAATAAAATCAAATACGAAATTAAAACAGACGACGATATCCCTATACATGCAAAACAATACAAATACCCTGAGGTGCAGACACAAATAGAAAAAATGCTAAAGAACGATATTATCAAACATTCGTACTCGCCCTGGTTATCCCCCATTTGGGTAGTCTTCGGGAAAAATAAATTCCGCGTTGTAATTGATTACCGAAAGTTGAACGACAAGACTGTTGACGATAAATTTCTCATCCCAGACATAACTGACATCCTTAATAAATTGGGAAAATCAAAATATTTTACAACCATTGATTTGATCTCTGGCTTCCATCAAATAGAAGTCAATCCTAATGATATCCCGAAAAACGCATTCTCGACCAACACCGGACACTACGAATTCAAACGTATGCCCTTTAGGCTAAAGAACGCATCTGCCACCTTCCAGCGTCTAACGAATTTCATCCTAAAAGATGTTTTAAACAAAATCTGTTTTGTATATCTTGACAATATTATCATTCTCGGAACATCTCTGGAAGAACATTTGATAAACAAAGATAAAATTTTCCAAAAATTACGTGAAGAAAATCTCAAAATTCAATTGGACAAATGCGAATTTCTACGCAAAGAAGTCGTATATTTAGGACACACCATTACAACTAAAGGAATTAAACCAAATCCGGACAAAATACAAGCTATTAAAAATTATAACATACCAAAAACAACTAAAGAAATTAAATCTTTTCTTGGCTTGCTTGGATATTACAGACAATTCATAGATAACTTTTCCAAAGTAACAAAACCACTTACAAATTGTCTGAAAAAAGGAAACAAAATTGATATCACAAATAGAGATTACGTACAGTGTTTCGAGAAATGTAAAACTCTCCTATCCAACAATCCTATACTCTAATATCCCGACTTTTCTAGAGACTTTATATTAACGACCGACGCTAGTAATTATGCCATTGGAGCCGTGCTTTCACAACGCGACGGTAACAACAAAGACCTATATTTCAAGAACTTTAAACTTTCATGAGATAAATTATTCTGTTATTGAGAAAGAATTACTCGCAATCGTCTGGGCAACTAAATACTTTCGCCCACACCTCCTAGGTCGAAAATTCAAAATTATTTCTGATCACCGTCCTCTTGTTTGGCTAAATTATGTAAAGGAACCAAACCAAAAGCTTATTAGATGGCGTCTTAAATTAGAAGAATTTAATTACGTAATTGAATATAAGACAGGTTGTCAAAATTTTGTTCTCGACGCCCTCTCACGAATTAAACCTAAATTCGAAATTCAGTTAAAAAACTCTAACATATTTAAATCAGAAAACCCACTAGTACACTGCGTTTCTAAAGACCTACATATGTCACGAGGATTCGCTAGACAAGTAAAAGAAAACTTCCATCCACGAAATTATTTAATTTAGATAACAAAATTTATATTCGAAAATCACCTCGAATAATACTACATTTAATAACGAAACAAATAAGAGACCAACTCTCATAGATTCAGAACTACGTCAACCAACTTGATTTACCAGGAATTTGTAGCGGCCGTGATAGAATACCTTGGGCAGAAACCGTAAACCTTATTCGAGAAATATTTGACAATACTTCAATTATTTTTAACGTGTTTAACAAACCCCAAAATTTAGAATTAAATATGAATGAATCCATTATAGTCGAAACAGGATCAGAAGATGAGATCGAAACAATACATTCAGACAAAGAAAATCCAGTCAATGGACTAACTTACCTAGACTCATACATTAACACATGTCGTAACCAAATTGTCGTCAAAGAAAGAAATTCAAATAATAATATTAAAATAGAAGAACTTTTCGAAAATAAAATTCAACGTATCTACTTTCATATAAATAAGCAAAATTCAAACCAAAGTATTAAACAATTTATTAAAAACTATCTTCAACCCGGCATAACATATTATTGTTTGATATCCGAAAAATTTAAACTAAATTTTAACTACTACAAACATATTTCACACGGGGAAGCTATAAATTAGTATGTTGAAAATATAGAAGATCAACAACTAACTATACAAAATTATCACGAGGGTAAAATCAACCACCGTGGAATTACTGAAACCTATAACAAATTGAAGCAACAATATTACTGGCCTAACATGTCAAAAGATATACAAAATTATATAAATAAATGCAATACATGCCTTTTGAATAAATTGAACGAAACACCATTCAAATCCCTAACATTTTAACACCAACAGCCGAAAAACCTTTTGAAAAATTACACATAGATTTGTTATTCCTAAAACAAACCAAAATTCTCACAATTGTCGATTCATTTTCTAAATTCGCCATGTCCTATGTTATAAAAGATAAGAACGCCATTACGATATTGTCGTTTGTATAAACTTCTTGTACTGACTTTAATAGTACTTATGAAGTTTACTTCTGCAGAAATAAATAAAAAAATATATTTATTTCTATTATATTGTCTTTATTGCTCAAAACTCTACAAGTTAACAGCAGAGATGTTGTCACTTCAAACAGTGTGAATCTGAATCTAAAACTACACATATTCTATCTTACATGATAAGATGCAGAGATTATCTGACTAAGGGGTTTTGTTACACTCATGGGAACTTACCTGATGTAAGTTTGACTGTTATATTTCTTATATGTGTATATATATATATATATATATATATATATATATATATATATATATATATATATATATATATATATATGTATATATATATATATAGCAAAACCGCTAAAATAAGCATTTTGTGGCGATCGCACAAAGATACAAGATGACATAAAATAATTAAATGAAAAGCGGCAGTACCGCTAAAATAACGAAAAGCGGCGGTACCGCGTAAGCAATGAAAGCGGAGTTACCGCTAAAGTAATTGAAGCGGCAGTACCGCTAAAGTAATGAAGGCGGCAGTACCGCTAAAATAATAATAAAAGTAATGAATGCGGCAGCACCGCAAAAGTAATGAAACCGGCCTTACCGCTAAAATAAATATTTAGTGGCAATCCCACAAAGATTAGAAGTTATCATAAAAAAAAATAAGAATAAATAAAATTTTGGACTAGTGACAATTTCACAGTCATTGTAACAAATTCATTCATAAATAACTTATTTGTTCGATTTTTAGTCTCCTTTTCCGTAATTGTGGTACGAGGACGCACCACTTGCAGAATGGCCGTGTTAGCAATCAGTCTTTTTGGGGGTGTTGCTGAGGTTGCAGATGCCACCCCACCACTCCAAATGAGCGTACCTACTTATCATCCTCTCGTCAACTGTCGGACATCGTCGTATGTCGTCGGGGCCGACAACAATGACTTACTATATTATTGTTTTAATAAATATTTGATACGGCAGTACGATGAATCATTAGTCTTGTGCCGTGATTGTGAATACATGCTTGCAAATAAAGATTTGAGAATTTATTCTTACATTGTGTTTTTAATTGTTTTCAACTAATAACTAACATCAGAAGTGGGATTCTGACCAGCGTTCAGTGAATATAAATAAATTGTGCGTGTGTGTATTAAGATGGCATCGGGACAACCCGATACTAGTGATTCGGAGATTGCAGAGGAGGAGGTCATGGAAGAGTCATCGTCGATTGTTCCTCCTGTAAAGCGAGCGCGAGTGTCATGGCAAGAAACTTTATTGTCCCTTGTTGCCGCTCAACAGGATCAAATAAAGCATTTATCACAGCAGTCCAACATGGCGACCTAGTACATCGTCAGCAAATATGTCTGCAACTGCGTCATTCCGATTGGCAGAATTTAATCCAGATATGAGCGACTATGCTATAGAAGAATAGCTAGACACATCTACAAAGTTAAAAGAAGAACTACAAGTGGGCGATGCACTTATGATAGCTAAGGCTGGAGAAGCATTAAAGGGGCGAGCTCATCGTTATTATTGCGACTGGCGACCGGTGTGTCGCACTTGGGATGAATTTTGTAAAGATTTAATTGTTGTATTTCCAGATCGTGAAACACAGGGTGCACGAGCTTTTACAGCTGCCACGTTAAGGAGTCGTGACTGTGATTCCCTAAGTGACTATGGCATTCAAAAACTTCGTGCTATTCAGCGTTTTTATAGTAAATTACCGTGGATTACAATTGTTAGCATGGTGGAATACGGTCTGGATCATTCAGAAGCTCAAGCTGCCATCCGTATTCAACAACCAAGTGCTGATCGGGAACTTTTAAAATTATTAAGTAAATTTGATGCACGGCGTCGAAAGAATCGTACAATGCAAAGATCGCAAGCCACTGATACTGTTCGTTTTCGACCAAATATTGATAATAATAACAAGCGACACGACAAATCCAATATGAATGGGAAATGTTTTCGTTGTGGACAAAAAGGACATCATCAACAACACTGTAATTCTTCTCTTAAAATCAAACGTGAGTTCGAGAAGAGTGAAACAAATGTAGTCAAACAAAGTGAGAGGGCACCAATACCCTCTTGCACTCATTGTAAGAAAATAGGACACAATGAAAATAATTGCTGGTACAAACACGGTAGGCCTAATAAAATTATGCTTATTAAACGGGGTCGTAGTTTGACTACTTCACCAGTCGCAACAGTTTTATGTAATAATAAAGCTTTGTACTTCACTTACATTATTGATAGCGGTGCTGATATATCAGTTTTAACTGAAGATGCCGCCAAAAGACTGGGTGTTGACATAAAAGCAAATCACCGTGCTCTCTTTGGCCTTGGAGGAAAACCAATTTACAGTATCGGCACATGTATGGTTGTAGCTGTGTTATCTAACGTGACGATAGAGATATTATTTATAGTACTGCCAGAATCAGCAATTCCTAGTATTGATACTTTAATCGGTTGGGATGTTATTGGTAGCCAGCATTTAAGAATTGATAAAAATAACAATGGCCTAGAATTATACTACGAGTATAATCTTGCTAACTCTGCAAAAGTGATGATGAATACTGCTACTGTTATCAGTGATTGCAATAATATTATTTTGTCAGTACTGGACGAGCCCAATATGTCGCGAATTAAACAATTATTATTAACAGGAAAGCTTACTATCAGACTTAAAGATAACACTCCAGTTGCGTACCGGCCACGACGTTTAGCTTTATCTGAACGGTTAAAAGTACAGCAAATTGTGCATGATTTACTACAAGATGACATCATCCGCGAAAGCCATTCGGAGTACGCCAGTCCAATCGTTCTTGTTAAGAATAAAAATGGTGAACTGCGAATGTGTATCGATTATCGCGATGTGAACACTAAGGTCTTTAAGGAACGTTATCCATTACCTTTGATACTTGATCAAATTGATCAATTAAGTGAAGCACACTACTTCACTACTCTGGATATGAAATCTGGTTTTTATCAGATGGAAATTGATGAAGATTCGAAGTATGTTACAGCTTTTATAACGCCGGATGGATTGTATGAATTTAACCGAATGCCTTTTGGTTTCGTAAACTCACCAGCTGTGTATCAACGAGCTATAGACAAGGCATTAGGCAAGTTAAAAAATATATATATATATATATATATATATATATATATATATATATATATATATATATATATATATATGTAAGATGTACGTTTTAAAACAGCGCGATCCACTGATTTGGAAGCGCTGGTGGTCATACATCTGTCAACGAGAGATGTTGTGACGCGACGTGCGGGGGTAGTTACGCTAAGACGCTCAGTATGCGGTTATGAACGACTCGGGGTAGTAGTGGTGAACAAGCGAAGTGTAGAACTATACATTCATTGATACCTGGATACTATATTGGATTAGCAGTAATTAAAGGTGAGTTATCTCACTGTCATTCTATGTCTAGGTGCAGCGTATGCAGAGATCTGCAGTGACTTGGTGCTTGGCTGTTGTTTATTAAATGGCATGTTAATTGATGATATATTCCTGTTTGGTGTGGTATTTATGGTTATATGTGTTTGGTCAAATATTGTGTGTTGTGTCACCATATGCTATATTATGTATTTCACACCCTGCTTTCCTTAAGAACTCAGTACTGAAGTCCCTCCGCTAGGATGCGGCACTTAAGAGCATACTTCAATTGCTACTCAGTTGGTAATGAAATACAGGGCCGTACTGAGGGCTCTCCGTGCTTGGTCTGCGAACCTAGCTGCGCATCCGTCAACGGCTGCTATTAGATAATCACAGTATGTGTGCAATTTACCTGTGTCTGTAATTGGAGTCCCTCCTCTTTTGTGTTTAGTGGTCTTCAGCGCATACGGAAGTACTGATCCATGATCAGGTCAGAGACCTGCTACCATCGGGTCTAAATACCCGCCACGATCGGGTCTAAATACCCGCACCGATGTGCTATGTTCTGTTTCCACACTTTGCCTTCCTTACGAACTCAGTACTGAAGTCCCTCCGCCAGGTGGCAACATTTAAGAGCATACTGCAATTACTGTACAGGTAGTGGTGAAATACAGGGCCGTACTGAGGGCTCTCCGCGCTGGCTCTGCGAAGCCAGCTGCGCATCCGTCATTGGCTGCTTACTAATGACCACAGGGGTAAATTTACCTGTCTGTAATTCGAGTCCCTCCTCTTTTGTGTTTAGCGGTCTTCAGCGCATACGACAGTACTGATCCAGTGATCAGGCCGGGGACCTGCTACTATCGGGTCTAAATACCCGCACCGATGAGGTCTGGGACCTCGTGTGAATTGGATTCACACGGATGTCTGGGACATCCACGGCCGCAACAATCGGGTCTAAATACCCGCAACAATAGGTCAGGGACCTCGGGTCTAAATACCCGCAACAATGAGGTCAGGGACCTCGGGTGGATCTGGGATTCATAGGATGTCTGGGACATTCTCAGTTCAGGGACCTGCATCGTAGCTAGAACCTTATCCTTCTAGCACTGGTTGAGATGAAACACTCTCGCAACAATCGGGTCTAAATACCCGCAACAATAAGGTCAGGGACCTCGTGTCTAAATACCCGCAACAATGAGGTCAGGGACCTCGGGTGGATCTGAGATCCACAGAATGTCTGGGACATTATCAGGTCAGGGACCTGCGTCGTGCCTAGAACCTTATCCTTCCGGCACTGGTTGAGATTAAACACTCTCGCAACAATCGGGTCTAAATACCCGCAACAATGAGGTCAGAGACCTCGGATGAATGAGAGATTCATAGTGTGTCTGGGACATGTTCTGGTTGAGGACCTGCTTCGCACTTACGATCGTAACTTTGTTGTACTAACTGAAATGTAACTCTTAGTGAGCGTTGACCGAGAATGGAATGATATGTTGTGTTTTGTCATGCAGGTATGACCGAGGCGAGGTGGTCGAGAGATGGAGTTAATCAGCAGAGCCGAGAGACCGATGCCGGCACAACTACCACTGTTCATACTATATGTCACATTATGAACTCTGTATGTAAAATGTATCTCGTGTATATACCAATTAATACATGCATTGAGTCGACAAGGTTTGAAATCAATTTTATACTTTATATTCCTTGTCATCAAGTCTTTTTCTATATAATATGTATATATATATATATATATATATATATATATATATATATATATATATATAATATAATTCTTTAAAATAAATACGTTCAAGTTTGCCAAATATATTTCTAATTAAATTTATTTTATATTACTACTATTACAAAATAATGTCAAGTATGAATATATTTGTGAAAATTAAATAATATATCTTGCGTCAAGATAATATTTATCTGATTGAATTAAATCATTCAATGAAATTATCTGTTTCATTCAATTCAATATTTTATTGGCTCATATCACTTCTAGGATTTTTTTGAGCGAATGAAGGTTTCAATTCAAGGAACTAAACCTTTTTCTCAGTGTACCAAGAGTTTATTTTAACATGAATCTTATGATTTTCATAACCATGAGTACGAATTTGACAGCAATGTTTTAGAGCGTCCTGTTTAAAATGAAACATAGCGAATACATACTAAAAATAAATAAATATAAATAAATCATGCCTTTTACCCATTACTGGGTGTGGCATTCTGCCGAAGCAGATCTCGGTAAGTGATACATTTATGCGCGTGAAGTACGGTTACCTGCCGTCAAATCACGGCCCCCAAAGATGTTAGTCGAGTGGAAGCCACAGGAGTAATTTTAATTTGGTGAAAATGTTTGTCGGCTGTGGGGATCGAACCAGGGTTCTCAGGATCCACAGGCTGACTTGATACCACTGAGTCACTACCCCATCTATACATATAACTGAATTTATTATATTCAAATTATATTATATCATATTCCCCCACCACTAATATCTATGGGGGCCGTGATTAGACGGCCGGTAACCACAATTCACGCGCAAAATATATCACTTACCGAGATCTGCTTCGGCAGAGTGCCACACCCAGTAATGGGCGTGATGATATATTTATTTTATAAGATATAAACAATAATTATCATAAATTTTCGAAAATTCCTCCATTAATAGCTGAACAATGACTCCTGAACAACATTAGTTATTTGGGAAACTATAATAGTTCCAGAAACGTTTTCAATCGGAACTTTTAATTGTTCTAAATTTAGTAGATTTCCCGTGTAAATTTTTGATTCTACAAAGCACCAATAAAAAAATCTAATGGTGTTAGATCGGGAGATCTAACAGATCATTCTATTTCTCCACTGCGCCCAATCCAACGACGTGAAGATGTGCGATTCAAAAGTGTTTCAAACTTAAAATTCCAAATCATGCCGTATTTGTTATTATATGAAAGGGCTTTAGGAAAAATTTCAGACAAAATTAAAAATTATATTCTACGACTGTCAATTGCTTTAAACTTAATGTATTCTGAATCATGCCGTGTTTGGTATCATATGAAAGAATTTTGAAAGACTTTTTAAATTAAATTACAGAAATTTCTAATTTTACGACCGTCAGTTGATTCAAACTTAAAATTGTCCGAATCATGCCGTGCTTGGTTTCATATGATAGGGCTTTAGAAGAACTTTCAGCTGAAATAAAAAAAATGTTTCAATTTTACGGAGGCAATTGTTTTAAACTTAAAGTATATCGAATCATAACGTATTTGCTGTCATTTGAAATAGCTTTGAAAGAATTATTAGATGAAATTACAAAAAAATAAATTTAAATTTGACGCTCGGTAATTGTTTCGACCAAAAAATTATTTCGAATCATACTGTGTTTGATATCATATGAAAATGCTTTGGAAGAGCTGGCGTGCAGAATATAAATTTTTTCGATCACCAGTTGTTTTAATTTAATATAGTCCAAAATCTATCATGTGTGATATCAAATGAAAAGTCGTTAGAATGGTAAAAGATTTTAGGAAACTAAATACTATAACAATAGATGTCAAGTTTCGTATACCTAATATTGACACGATATTAGATCATATCGGGTCCTCACAATACTTCACAACATTCGGGTTTTCATTAAATTAAATTACAAAAAGAATACAGAGAGAGAACGGCTATTTCAACAAACGCAGAATATTTTAAATACAAAAGAATGCCATTTGAATTAAAAAATGCACCTGTTCATATTTAAAAGAATGATTAATAACGCACTCGATGAAATAACAAACAAAATCTATCTAACATAGTATATATGGAGTATATAATTATTTTCGGTAAAAATTTAGAAGCACGTACAACAAATATAGGAGTTGTATTTGACAAATTAAGAAAAGCTAAATTGAAAATACAATAAATAAATAATTTTTTTTTTAAAAGGAAGTAAATATTTTAATTCGTTATAAATCAAAAAGGATTAAAAGCAAATAAGAAACTATAAAAAATTATATATACCAAGAACAAAAAAAAAATTAAACAATTCTTGTCAACTATAGGATGGTACAGATTTGTACCAAATTATGTTAAATTAACCATATATTTTACCAATTGTTCAAGAAAAGACATAAAAATAGACATCGACGGCACAAACTATAGAGATGGCTTCATCAATTGAAAAGGTGTATTAATAAAAGTACCCATGCATCAAAAGAAATTCTTTCATAGGAACCAAGGGTCAGTTTCCAGGTACCCAGTCAAATGTTCCATTTTAAAATTCCAGAAAAACATTAGCATGTCTGGTATAAGACAGATGGTTCACTGCAGTACAGTTATAATCTCCGAATAACAACACAGGTATGTATTTAAAATTTTCATACCGTAAAGTACCTACTTAGTAATAATCAATAATTTCTCGGAACTGCTATAAAATATAGTATAAAAGCTAAACTACTGAAATATAATTAGCATATCCTCTGTTTTCGTCAAAGTGATTTTGTTAGACAAGTTTATATTAATTATTTTTCTTTTGTAACTTCAATATTTTAGTAGAAATAAACTGTAGAACAAGAAAATGAAAAATCAACTTATAAACGTAATCAAATTTTCATATTTCAATTTATGGAAAATAAAAATATTATTTCCATTTTTAGACAAGGGCTCTAAAAATTCATTTATTTTTGACATAGTCTAATAATGGAGACAACATTTTTATTATACATAAAATAATACAAATAAGCAGAAGTTTTTCAATTTTTCAAACATCTCTATTTTGAAGCGAGAAAATATAAATGAAATAACGCTAAATAAGAATTTTGTTCATCTAGCTACAAAAAGGATTTCTGTTCATATCTGCAAAAAAGAAAATAAAATCTGGGTTAAAAGTTTTTTGTAGAATAAGATATAAAAATTAATTAATTAAGATAAAATAGCTTTAAAAGTGAAGAATTTGGATTAGATATTTTTGGGAATGAATTGCAAAAATATAGTACCTTTCATAGGTCCCAAGTTCAAATCCTAGCTGTATCGCAATGTTTTCTTTATAATTTAATTTGATTTCATTAATTGTTAAGTATTTACTTAAAAAATTCTAATTGAATCTAACTATACGTAAAAAAAACAAAGAGGAACATACGAAGAAGAAACAATAATAGGTTTTACTGTTACGGGAAATCATCCCGTGTGTCCAAAAATCTATGATGAAACAAATGGAACAAAACACTAAAGATTTAAAATAGAAAATAAGAGAAGTAAAATTAGAAATAGAGGGAAAAGAAGGAGCGTGGGAAAAAAATTTAGTAGATGGAGTAAGAAAGTTAGAAAACAAATATAAATTAGAAGAAAAGCAAAAGAAGAAAAATAATTTCGTCGTAAATGAATTAGTCGGAAGCGGAATTTAAAAAATTGTTCTCTGAAAAGGTTCATGCTCAAGTTGAAATTAACACAACACACATACGAATAAAGGAAAAAGGAATGAAATTGTAATAGTGGAAATGAAAAACTGGGAACAAAAACAAATAATATTGGCAGGAAAAAAAACAAATTACAAAGAACATAAATATATATCGAAACGACTTAACATGGAAGAAATAATGGGAACATATGGAGAATCGATTGGAAATAATAATAGAAACATTCTTACAGATTCTTGCAGCATAAACAGTTTAAGGCTGCAGTACGATTCGGCTTGACAAACTATTCCGTGGCGCGGCGCGAGGATCGAATGCTAATCTATTACAATATCAAAACTACTTTCCTTCTAGTTTGTTCCGAAGCCGAAGCAGCCACTATCCTTGTGGGTACTTTTTACTTTTACAAAATAAATTCAATAGATTTCACTCTCGGTTCTCGTTGAAAAATTTTTATAATAAAATTAAAATTAATTTTATTTTACATAATACATATTTAACCGATTTAAAGAAATTTTTCGGATCATTGTAACTAATCTGTCTATTAAATACCTATTTACTATTATTTTATTTTAATTGATATATGAAATAGGTATATTCCGTAATATTAGAGAGTGTCGAGATAAATGTTTTAATTTAGCTGCATAGGTATATTCATAAATAATTATTACTGTTTATTTGTTTAAATTTTATTTTGTTTTCATTTTTCTTGCGCTGTCACAATATATTCAGGATCTATACATTTGGACCACATGTTGAATAAAGTTTGTATTCTAAGAAGTTTCGAGGGTGCACAGCTCTGACCCATGTTCAAGAAGCACCGTTATATGTTATTTTATAATTTTTCAAATTCATAAATATGGCAAGTACGACGACAGATTCAAATGTAGCTTATATTTAAAATTAATTAAAGCAACTAGTTTCGGGGATAGGATGATTATTTTTCGAATTAAATAAATTAAATTAAAAAATCTGATGTGTGAAGTACATAACCTCCCGCCAAACCGTGTTGTATTTTAATATATATTTTGATGAATGTCATTATATTTCGATATATAGCAAAGGTATTTTGATTTTTCAATGAAGCATACTTGATTGTATAATTACCAATTTCTTTTTAAAGTCGTTTAATTTCAAACCCTGCCAGATACAAAAATAAAACGTATATAAAAGTAATGGGATGGCTAGCTCAGTGGTATGAAGTCGGCCTGTGGATCCTGAGGTCCCTGGTTCGATTACCACAGGCGACAAATTTTCATAATTTGAAAAAGCTATCCCTGTGGCTCCTCCACCACTAACATATTTGGGGGCCGTGATTTGACGACTGGTAACCGCACTTCACGCGCAAAATATATCACTTACCGAGATCTGCTTCAGCAGAGTGCCACACCCAGTAAAGGGTAGAAGGTGTGATGAAATATTTATTTATTTGTTTTATTTATAAAAGTAAACATATCTTGTAAAGAATGTTATGTTCTTCAATATACAATAACATGAATAGAAGAAAAACAATATTTATATCAGTCTTTTCAAGAAAAACTGTTAACAGCTTCAAGTAAAATATCAGTTGCGGTTTATCAATTTTAGTCAAAATCTAATATGTTACTCCCATTGATATAAAAGTCTTAAATAGTAAAACTAAAAAGATTTGGATTATATTTTAATATATAGTTTTACATTAAAAACTGGTGTGAGTAAAGTAAAGTACCACTTCCGGTTGTCCAATTTGATCCAGAATCTTATCAACTCTATATATTAATGCAAAAAGCTGAAATACCGAAGACAGACATCCTAATTTACAAGTATTCGTGCTTATTCAGTAAAAACTCAATATCGAATTTTTGGATAGAAAATATTACCTCGCTTACCTATGTGTAGGTTGGCGGGAAGTAAAAAAAAACAAAAAATTCGTTCAAGATACATAGAAATACTGAGAACTTTACGAGTACATTCAAAATAAATATATCATCACGCCCTTTACCCATTACTGAGTTTGGCACTCTGTTTTCGCAGATGTGGGCTTTTAAAGATATTAGTGGTGATGGAGGGATAAATTATTTGTGATGAAATATGTGAGAGTGGGATTAGAATCAGGGTCCTCATGTTCCACAGTCCGACTAATTATCACGCAGCTATTTAATTTACCGCATATAAACTCACAACAATAGAATAAAAAGATATAATCATCATTAATACAAATTAGGATTATTGTATACGTTTTTTTTTTTATGCATGCGTTGTGTGCGTTGAAGAAGGAAAGTGAGTGGTAGGTGAGGGGGAGTGATGTGATTGAAGGTTTGTTGTGTGATAGTAGTTTCGAGTGTATAAATGAATGAGTTTATATGGAGTGATCTTTGAGGGTGGTTGAAGTGAGGGTGTTGTGTTTGGATGAGAGTGTTTGACGATGATTGGTTGTTTGATGGGTGTGATGAGTGATTTTAGGGTTCGTGCTACCCCATTTGTTGGGATATGGCGTGAAGATATGTATGTATGTATGTATGTATACGTTTAAATTCGCCAGAAATATTTATATTGCATGATATATCAAAATTACTTCCAAAAGGTTTATATTTATAGCAGTTATACATAGTTTATCCGTCCACTGCTTCCAAATTTTAAAGTTTCGGTGATAATTCTAAGAATTAAAGGTTGCATTTGGTGATACAAATATTGTCTATTGTTATATAGGGACATATCGTACAAAACATATTTGGCTTACTGCGGTAGATTCAAATGATTATTGCAGGGTTTTAACAATGGTCCAAACAAATACTGTACATTTTAGAGTGACGTATCGTTCGCAGCACATCTGGCAGATTGCTACTCTGAGAAATAAGTTTTGTATTATGAAGCGGCCTCTTGCGTGAAACCACTGAACTAAATTAACATTGCGTTATATGGAAAAATACTAGTCGCCTAATAATTCCACATGTATAATGAATTTCACAAAAACAATTATGGTGTTAAATTTGTAATTTTTTTTTGTATGGACTGGAATACTTTGTATTAATTAGTTACAAAAAACAATCATTGTTATGTTTATAAACCAATAAAATATGCAATAAAAAAATCGATGAAGTCCATTGATACATATTTCTAATATTACAGCAAAAAAGAAAAACGGCTTTATATTCACGGGTTCAAGAAAAAAATTGAGACTATGATTTTATCCTATCAATCTGCCACCTTAATAATATTAAACACCTTCTTTGAACATAAAGAAATTCACAAATACATTGGGAAAGAAAGAAGTAGGGAAAAAAGTCAATAATATACTATTTATTAACCAATACGTCACAAAGAAAGAAAGTGAAAGATGTAAGAGTTAAACGGGGTAGCGAAATAGAAAGCGATCATTATCAGGTAATTGCAGAAATAAAAGCAGTAGAAAGTCAAACAAAGCAAGAACAAGAAATTAACTGCAACAAAAAACAGACAATAAAATTTAGAACAGAAGAATTAAAAGAAGCACAGGTAAAAGGAAAATATCAAAATTGTATTAACGAATTAACAAAATAGACCACCTCAAACCAAATTTGAATAATGTAACAGAAATATGGAACACCATCAAACACATACTACGAGAAGCAACAAAATGATCATATGGAATCACCAAAAATTCACACAAAAGAAAACAAACACACTTTTGGTACGAGAAAATAAAAGAAGCGGTAAAAAAGAAAAAACAAAAATGGAAAAATATCTAAATACTAAAAATAAGGAAGGCTACGAAGATTACAAAAGTCAAATGAAGGAAACAAAAGAAATAAAAAGAAATAAAATAAATATATCATCACGCCTTTTACCCATTACAAGGTGTGGCACTCTGCTGAAGCAGATCTCGATAAGTAATATATTTATGCACGTGAAGTGCGGTTACCAGCCGTCAAATCACGGCCCCCAAATATGTGAGTGGTGGGGGAGACACAGAGGTAATTTTAAATTGGTGATAATGTTTCGTCGGCCGTGGGGATTGAATCAGGGTTCTTTGGATCCACAGACCGACTTGATACCACTGAGCCATTACCCCAAAAAGAAGAAATAAAAAAATTGAAGGAGACGACATGGGAAGAATTTGGTAACAAACTGGAAGAAAACATCAAAGAGAATCAAAAATTATTCTACAGAACACTTCAAATCTGCAAGAAAGAAAAACACTTAACATTGAAACAGCTGGTAAATAAACAAAGAGAAAAAATAAAATAAATAAAAACAAATAATGGAAAGATGGAAAGAACATTTTGAAGAATTATTAGAAAAACTTATGCCAACATAGAAATCAGAGAAAAATCAATTACAGAGCAGGAAAACCTAGGAACAGAAAAGAAAGAAAATATTATAGAAGAAGAACTGAAGTCAGTCATAAAAAAACATTAAGAAACAGCAAAGCACTAAGATATGACGGCATAAGATTGGAACAATTGAAATACATTGGCGAGGATGGAGAGCTGATTTTATTAATAATGTTAAATAAAATATGGGCAATAGAACAAATACCAAAAGACTGGGAAAAGGCGGTTATATTTCCGATACACAAGAAAGGAGACAATAGAATATGAAGTAATTTTCTTTAATATGTAAAACCGCAAAAATTTATGATGTAGTTTTAGAAAATAAATTAAGAAAATCGTTAGAGACAAATATGGAGAAATCACAAAGTGGCTTTAGAAAAGAACACTCAACTCAAGATAATTTCTTCACCATAAAAAAAATTACAGAAAATACTTTAGGCAAAGATAGTACACTGTACATAGCATTTTTACTTTCTTATACACAGTATAACGAAGTATTGGAATCGTGAAAAAAATGTTCACGAGATTTCCGCGGAAATACGTGTTTTGAGGTCCATTGAATCCGGGTTGTTCATTTTCTCAATGATATCTGTGTGTGTGTATGTGTGTGGATGGATGGACGTGTGGATGGATGGACGTGTGTACGAGTGTGCAATATTTCATGAATGGGAAAAGATTTGTTAACGAAACTTGGTAATTATAAGTTTCATGAAAATAAGAAGAGCTGAGTTGATTTTGAATGAAATTGAAAAACCGGAAGAGGAAGTTTACTGGGCACACAAAACAATAAATTCCATTTATTTCAAAAATGGAATTAGTTACGAAAAAAAGTTTCAAATAACAGATGTTAGAATAAATATTTGGAACATAAAATGTTATTTCAAATTTTCCTGTATATACGCCAAATTTTGAGATAAACTAATTTATATATTTAATAATATATTTCAATATTCATAGTAGCAATAGAAACAAAAAACATAAACATGTTTAACATTTATATGTAAAATAATTATTATCAAACGCAAGGATCAAGTCATAAGTGTTCAATTCAGCATTTTTGATGGTATATCAATTTCATTGATCAAATCGTAAATAATTTTAAAGTGACTGAAATTTTAATTTTCGCTTTATCTAATTATCTATGTCTTTTTCGGAAAAACAAATACATCATGAAAATGGTCAACTAATTTGGCACCTTTGGCTCAATTTAATCGGCTTCGTATCTCACAGTTCTTGAGATACCAATGGTTGGGCTCGAAAAATGGCCATCCTCTATATGCGTCATCAGTTAAAGTTAGACATAAAGTAGTCAACATTACTAAAAAATTATACGTAAACAAATTTGATAGTTTATATGTTTCAAACAGATAAATGCATAATTACTGAAAAACTAAATTAAATGTTTTATAATATTAAATAACATTCATATATTAAATTTTTGTCATATGGATGACTTTTCAGTACAGTAATAATGATAATTTTAAAGTTAATTTTATTACAGAAAAATTTGGGAGACACCCGGATTCGAACCGGGGACCTTGCCGAGCCGATATCTTAACCACTAGACCACATCCCACCTGTACGATGCAGGCGTCAACCAAATTCTTCTGTCATGAAATTAACTTTAAAATTATCATTGTCATTGTACTTGAAAGTCATCCATATGACAAAAAATTACTTCGTGGTATGATTTCCTTTAAAATCAGACATGTGTTGCTACAGACGAAACCCGTTGTCAATACCTATGATACATAGGAGTCCTGGGATCGATGCTGTGTTAGACACTATGACAGAAGAATTTGGTTGGCGCCTGCATCGTACAGATTTCATATATTCTAAATATTGAATATACTGTGTATAAGAAAGTCGTGTGGTGCCCACACCAGATTTTTAGATTTGGAAAAAGCTTTAGACAGAATACTGAGAAGTTAAGAGAGATTGACAAACAACTAAGGGAGGCAAGAAAATGTATATATAACAAGACATCCAACTAAGTTAGAACAGGAAACGAAACATGAAATGATTTCATCATCACACAGGGACTAAGACAGGAAGGAGCATTAATCCCGCTATTATTTATAGTATACCTAAACAATATTATAATTAAATCAAAGATAAAACCAAAAAGAAGGCCACTATAACTTAAGAATTAGGATAGGTGAGTGCTCATTTGCAGACGACCTTGCAATACTAGCAAAAACCGAAGAAGATTTACAACACAACATTAACGTGTGGAATGAGGAATTAAAAAAGAACGATATGACCATAAACATAGATAAAACAAAAATAATGATGATATCGAAAGAAGAAGTAACAACATATATGAAAATAAACCGAAGAGGTTGAAACATTTACATATTTAGGACATACATTCAACAATAAAGTAAGCTTAGAGCACGAAATAAACAATAGAATACTTGCAGCAAACAAAAGCTATTACACAATGAACACAATAATCCTAAACAGTAAACAAATAAAGGAAAAAAACAAAATTATACTATTTAAAATAATACTTATATATGGAACGAAACATGAACGACGAATCAAAGAACATAGAGTCGATTACAAGTCGAGGAAACGAGATACCTATTAAAAGTAGATGGGTAACAAGATTAGACAGAATAAGAAACGATGAGATACGAGCAAGGCTAGAAATAGAAAGTATACAAACTACAATAGAGAAAAAAACAACCTTATAAGAATGCCAAATGATAGACAAATAAAAACAGGGTGGAATGCAAGAACGATAAAAAAGAAGAGAAGAGGCAGACCACTGAAGTTTTGGGAGAATAGCATACAAGATATACTACAGAAGAACAATATCAGCTACCAAGAAGTAAGACAAGAGCACCTAATAGCAAAGAATAGAAAGATTTAATAAACAATATAGAATAACAAAGACAAGGAAAAATTATCTCGACGCCCGGAAGGGTACTAAGAGATTTAAATAGATGTTATATACACAATACTAATACAAATATAATACGAGGTGTGGCTATTAAATTACGAGACAGACTCTGCTACAGACGAAGTACGCATGCGCCATACACCAGCGACCGTCAGGTTTTTAGCGTGAAGCTTTCCCTTTCGAATGCAGTACATCTCGCTTCTGTAAGCATATCCGTATAGCCGTAGCATGCGTTCTAATTTGAGTTGTTTTTTTGTTTCGCCGAAAAAATGTTAAGTGCAACATTAGAGCACCGAATTGTTGTGAAATTTCACATTAAATTTGGAAAAACTGCTACTGAAACTTATAATTTGTTGAACAAAGTACCCGAATTGTGGTTTCTTCATCAAAACAGTGCGCTGGCTCATTCCGCAATGTATGTCAAGAGATTTCTAGCCAAGTACAGCATCCCAGTGTTGGACCATCCACCTTATTCGCCAGATCTTGCACCGTGCGACTTCTATCTGTTTTCTAAGGTGAAATTGGCCTTAATAACAACAAGATTTAAGCTTTGAAAGAGAAATTGGCATGCATTCTGAAGGAGCTGACAGAAGAAGACTTCCAGCACTGTTTCGAACAATGGAAGATTCGCATGGAGCATTGTAGGGATACAAGAGAAGTGTATATTGAACATGATAATAAGTAAATAGGTATGGAATCAAAATAAAATGTTAAAACAACATCAGTCTCGTTATTTAAAAGTCACACCTCGTATACAAAATAAAAAGTAATGTAGTGCTAGTGATTTAGTGAGTTTGAGATTAGAGCTCGCGATATAATGACTTTGAGAGTTGCTTTTATATTGTGAAGTCTTCGTGGTTTTTTATCTTACAAGAAAACTTCTTGCCCAACCCTTAAAAGGAGGGGTTGCCAATGATGACCAATAAGATATAGTACCACCCACTTGGGAGATTGATTTTGGTAGTTGGAAAGTTGGGAAGAAAACGACCTAGCCGAGGGCACAAGAGTAATAATTTTAGGTAAAAAGTTTAAGATTTCTTGAAGGAAGGGATTAAAGAATAATATAATTTTTTTGGAAAGACTGCACCATGTGTAGTCCTCTAAGAAATCGTAAACAAAGACAAAATTCAATACGAAGAACCATGAGAAAGTTGCATTAAAAGTTAAATATAAGGTTCGGATGTTTTGTAACGAATTGCAAATACAAATATATTAAGTATCTTTACAAAAGTAAAAAGTGTTACGAACAATTTATGATAATTCATAAACTACAAGATATAAAAAATATCTCTAACTATATCTAAAGAATATTATGAACAATGATATAAGAGAATATACTTATAAACTAAAATAAATTGTTATTGAATAAACTAACTTAATTAAAATGAAAGATTCTGGCGCTGTTTCATAACATAATACATGAAATACACAGTAATAGTGTATAGTAACTATAATAAACTTGTCAAATTAAAAGAAATAAAACTAAATAGTACTAAAGGCTATGGGCCTCAGGCTCAAAATGGACTGGAACGGACCGAAACGCTGTTCCGTTTCGTGAAATGAACAACGATACCGTTCTGTCTCGTAAAATAATTGTGAATACCGTTAAAATATGAAATTTTAGTTCTACGAATGAAATTGTTTCACCGATACGAACATTCTTAAATATTGAGATAATATCCGGTGTAAAGTTTATTAATTTCGTAAGACTACCATTGACGCAGTTTCAACCAAATAAATATGCACAATCATGGCTGGCTAAAAGTAATCGTTTTGCAGATTATATTGCAAGTCAAAAAGGGAGATTATTGTTGAAAATAAATATATTATATTTTATATAGGTACCATAATTTTTATCTTAGTTTCTTATAATAGAAATTGCTAATTTAATTTTGTTAATATTTAATGCAATTGTCATAACCCTTTTTTATTATACATATGTTTAACTAGCTATATATATTATATTATATCTTATGACGTTTATTTCATTGTCATAATTATTACTATTATTTACTTTGTTAGTTTTAAGTGTTTTATATTCATTACCTTTTCTTAATTATTATTATGTAACCTAATTCTTAATTCCTATTTTCACTTAATTTATATTCAAATTTATCAATGTCACCACTTCAAACAATTTTAGTTCGAAAGTCATCTAGACTAATTTATACATACATACAAACATACATATCTTCACGCTATATCCCAACAAATGGGGTAGCACGAACCCTAAAATCACTCATTTATAGTTTCCTTTAAAACCTACAATCACGTTAGTGTCAACCCAAATAATTTATATCGCTTACAATTTTTAAAATCACTTTTCCAAATTCTATCTATTGATAGATATTATCCAGACTTAACCATTTAACGTTCAACACTAAATTTTGACGCATTTAAAGAAAACAAAAACAAAGTTTTGTGCGTTTCATAACACATTCGAATATGTCACCAATGAAATTCAAGAACGTCTATTTACGAGGGTAAACACCCTCTGGTGGGGCGTAACTTCAAAGTTTAGCTTATTACTAATTTTAGAAGAGAAGAACACTTAATCACAAAATCTCAAACAGTCGACATCCAAATTAAAGACTTGATCACGAAATCTCAAACAGTTGACTTCCAAACTAAAAAATTTAATAACGAAATCTCAAACGTAACAGTTCACATTCAACCAAATCATTTGTAAATAGTATGTCATTATTAATATGTTTATATACGAAAAAATTACAATCTAACATTATTAAAGCCAAGAAATCCTATAAACAAATAAATAAAACATGTGTAGTGGTAACAACCGGGTCGTTTTCCCCGCATACCAAAAACTGGTGTCAGCAGTGGGATTCCATAACAAAAAAACTGGTGTACGACAGTTCAAATAAGTATATATACGTAGTTGTAACAACCGGGTCGTTTTGTCCATAACACAAAGTTTTATTAAATATACGTAGAGTATCAAATTGAAAGGTGAACGAACACAACAGATTAACAAAGGAAATTGAGCATTCCGTTTCTTTAAAATTTCTATGTCGAACCCTGGAGCCTCTTTCATAATACTGTGGCAACATTTATAATTTAGGCTATTATTGTTAAATTATGTGTTTAGTTTTACTCGTTTCAGTTAAGTTATGGTTATTGGTTTTAGAAAATATTAAGTATCGTGAGAATGATATGTTTGGGGTTGTGTTTGTGTTTCTAAAACTAATAAATTATGGTCAAGTGTGTCTGGGTTTGTCTGAGTAACATGTTGGGATAGGTGAGGAATGAAGAGACGTGTTTGAATGGTTAAGGGTGCATGAGACTTTGTAAATAGTTTTTAAGATAGTGTGTATCCGGCGAGAGACGAGAGAAGTTGATCATTTGTAATTATATATTTTAATAAAACTGATGTACATATTCCCTGTACTTCGTCTATTATTTATCCTGACAAATACATTAATAGAGAAGTGCAGAAGGAGTAGTATCATCCAGAAAAAGTTATATCGTTTTTTGCGACAATTATCAGAAGTTGATAGATTGCTAAGTTGTTTTATATTCGAGATTGCGACAATACCAGATTTACAACAAAAAAAAACTCTGATTTAACCGAATTCACAGTTCTCAAGGTTTCAATAGTGGATCCACTACACTATAGCTTCAAAACTCAATACTGCAGCCAGAGAAATTCAATGTTATGTACATTGTTGTGTACCCCGCATTCTTATTAGTTATAGTTATAATTATTTGTATTTCTGTTTTCTTGTTTTATATAAAGTTAATGCATGTTAGATATAAGTCTAGTTATGTATCAATCATTTTAATTTTCTAATATTTAAGTTGTATTCATGTAATTTTTATCTGTTCTGTACATATTTTAGAAAGCTACTTTTTGTAGATACAACAGCATTCCTTCAGATCTAAAACCCCTAAATTCCAATCCGCTTTCTAAATCCAGCAACATCACAACCCTTAACTTTCTAAACTGCCCTTTTCCCCTGGCCCTTACTTAAAATCCTATAAAAATCATACCCGTCCAAGAAGACGCACTCATTCCTCATTCCTCAGTCAGCTCAGTCAACTCATTCATCACGCACTCATCTCTCAGTCATCATTCATTTCCTATTCATTCGTTATTCATTCACCATCCAGCAGTCCAGTATCAACAAGCAAACAGCGTAGAGTTATACGAAAACAAACCACCACAATTAAAGAATATATTTAGTTTGTACTTGTGTGTTTTATTGTGCAAATTAATCCTTGCTTTCATAAGTACACAACATAATTTTTGGTATCAGAAGTAGGGGTTGTTCGACGTTTTGCAAACCGTCCAGGTGAAAAAAAGACGACAATTTTAATTGTTTCATCGAGCAACGTCCCAGAGGTATCCATCCACGGAGCTGTCTACTTGGAATCTTTCGACTTCATTGCCGTACCAGCACGAGCCGAAGATCATCTACCAAGCCTCCAGGATCTCTCATTTGCGGTGAGTCTTGTTTTCTGTGTTACTTGAAGCTAATTTAGAAATTGCATAATCCCTAATTCTTCCCTTATACTACTTTAAATTTCATTCAAAATATATATAAAATGTTCACATTAGAGTACCTAACAGAGTTAATCCCAGAATTTGATGGTGATAGTAATGTACTGCCAGAATTCATAAGACAAGTTGAATATATTTTTGAAGTAGCCAATTCAGTTCAAATTAAGTATTTATGAGTATATGTAAGACAAAATAGAATTATTGGCAAAGCTCGCGATTTAATAAATAAATATTTTTACTTATCAACTTGGCCCGAAATTTCTAAACTTCTTATTCAACATTATCCAAGCCCTAACTCATACGATAGTAATTTAAATAATAATCAAAAACTAAATTCACAATTAAATAATCCTTCAAAATCAGTTAATTTCAGTCAAAAACAAAATAATACTGTTGTAAAACGATGCAGATATTGCAAAAATGTGGGTCACACTGTAGAACAGTGTAGAAAAAGACAAAAAAAAATTATTATTCAAATTCACAAAGACAAAATTATTTTAATCCGAATTCACAAAGACAAAATTATTCTAATTCAAATTCACAAAGACAAAATTATTCTAATCCGAATTCACAAACACAAAATTATTCTAATCTGAATTCATACAGGCAAAAAAATTCATATTTAAATTTAAACAGACAAAATAATACTATTTTAAAACAATGCAGGTATTGCATAACTGTGGGTCACACTTTGGAAGAGTGTAGAAAAAGGCCACAAAATAATAATCCAAATTCTCAAAAATTAGAACAAGAAACAAACAAAATTAAAAATTTAAATGAAGATAATTCTAATATCAACAAACTTGAAAATCAAAATTCAAATTCACAAGTAATTTCTGTTGATATTTCTAACTCAATTAAAATAACTTCACAGAGCCTCGAAAATCTAATTATTGTACCTATTACGCCACTACAAAATGAAATATATTGTGAAAAATTGGAACATGAAATTAACAAAATTAAAAATTTAAATGATGACAATAATTCTAATTCTAATATCAGAGAGCTTAAAATTCAAAATAACAATTCACAATCAAATTCAGTCGATATTTCTAACTCAATCGAATTAACTTCACAGAGCCTAGAAAATCAAATTATTTTACCTATCACGCCACTACAAAATGAAATATATTGTGAAAAATTTAAGCATGAAACTAACAAAATTAAAAATTTTAATGATGACAATAGTTCTAATTCTAATATCAGAGAACTTAAAATTCAAAATAAAAATTCGCAATCTAATTCAGTTGATATTTCGAACTCAATCGAAATAACATCACAAATCGAAAATCTAATTATTCCACCTGCACAAAATCAAAAGACATCTAAAATATATTTACAAAATAACGCATCTTCTAAAAATCCATCAAATAATACAAACATTACTAATGAAAATGAAATTATACATAAATCAAAATCTCATTCTACTCTAACTATATCTAAAATACATTTACAAGATCACGAATCTTCTAAAAATCCATCAAATAATACAAACATTTCTAATGAAAATGAAATTATACATAAATCAAAATCTCATTCTACTCTAACTACATCTGAAATACATTTACAAGATCACGAATGTTCTAAAAATCCATCAAATAATACAAACATTTCTAATGATAATGAAATTATACATAAATCAAAATCTCATTCTACTCTAACTACATCAAAAATTCTACCAAATAATAAAAACATTTCTAATGAAAAGGTAATGAAACAAAAATCTAAACCTCAATCTCATTAAAAAAATATATCTAAATTATATTTGCAAAATCACGCAACTTCTAAAAATCTATCAAATAAATTTAAAACATTAAACAATAATGTTCATGAAGACACAGACTCTTCTCCTAATAAACGTAATTGTAATTTCACTTCCTACAAATATAATCTTAAGTCAAATAAATTTGAAACATTAAACAATAATGTTGATGAAGACACAGACTCTTCTATTTTAACAAAATCTAATTCTACTAATCCTCATCATAAAAATAAAAATAATATTTATAATAAATCTAAGTTACTAAAATATAAGTCTAAACGAAATATTAATAAAATCGACCTTTTTAATTCACAAGGAACAAAGTCTATTAATTTAAAAAAAATATTATAATATCAAAGATCCTTCTAAATATAACAAAATAAATAAATATTTAAACAATGCAATTATTAAAAATCTTATAAATAAATGTATGGAAAAGAAGTTTACTAATTCACATAAATACATTTTATTAAATAGAAAATTATTTATAATTTAAACTCATTTCGTATTAATTTGTTTATATGATATTCATTTATATTCTATTTTATCTTCATATAATTTTTTATATATATTTACTTGATTAGTAACATAGATCGACTGTATAATGAATTTCGGTACACGTTATTTCATCAATCAATACCTATTATAAAATTTTAAATTTGCAATCTTTTCTTCAAACAATTTTATCACCCTTATTTTTATAATTCTGCTGCTTGATAAAGTAGCTTATAATCTAATACTCCTGCCAGTCCAGCTTCAAAATTTATCCGTTAAACTTATCTTCTCGTAGTCCAAATCAAAATTTTACCCTTATACAAGATCTTATTAGTTGCAAGGAGCATGGAAGACAGAAATTCATTTGTAAAGACGAGCACACCACGAAGAAGACAGACCAACTCACCTGTGAAACACAATTACTGGCACCACATCGCAGAATCATACTTGAAGACTGTGATACAGTTAATTTATTAAAATGTTTAAATTGTGCGGTTGTTTAACAATAATTAAAAACAGTGTTGTACTTTTAAAAATTTTAGAACTGAAGTGTTGTCCTCTGCACCAAAGACATATATAGACTTTAACTCTGATCCTAGTATTGTAGCAGAATCTAGCATTGTCCCATATGATACCCTTGGCGTCTCCGTGGCCGATCGTGAAAGCGGACCTCTGCAGCCGATCAACTTCCAGCACCAGGTTCAACCGTCTTCAGTGATAGTTCTCCACCGCCAATCAATCCGAGGAAGGCGTAGCACTACTCCACTGTAAATCGTTCCATCACGATTTCCATTTTTATGGGGGGAGGTGTTGTGTACCCCGCATTCTTATTACTTATAGTTATAATTATTCGTATTTCTATTTTCTTGTTTTATATAAAGTTAATGCATGTTAGATATAAGTCTAGTTATGTATCAATCATTTTCATTTTCTAATATTTAAGTTGTATTCATGTAATTTTTATCTGTTCTGTACATATTTTAGAAAGCTACTTTTTGTAGATACAACAGCATTCCTTCAGATCATAAAACCCCTCAATTCCAATCCGCTTTCTAAATCCAGCAACATAACAACCCTTAACTTTCTAAACTGCCCTTTTCCCCTGGCCCTAACTTAAAATCCTATAAAAATCATACCCGTCCAAGAAGACGCAATCATTCCTCATTCCTCAATCAGCTCAGTCAACTCATTCATCACACACTCATCTCTCAGTCATCATTCATTTCCTATTCATTCGCTATTCATTCACCATCCAGCAGTCCAGTATCAACAAGCAAACAGCGTAGAGTTATACGAAAACAAACCACCACAAATAAAGAATATATTTAGTTTGTACTTGTGTGTTTTATTGTGCAAATTAATCGTTGCCATCACAAGTACACAACAACATTATGTGTCACCTTATGTATTTGAAACTAAAAATAAAAAGTCTATTCTTGTATAACACTACAATTACAACATTTTTACGTCTTTACGTTAGCGTGAATTGCACTCTAGTATGTGTGTGAATATTTCCCGTATGTCACGCTATCGATGCGGCTCGTATGTACATTGAATATGGGCAAAGTCAGGTCAACGCTCTCCTGGCCGTAATCCTTGACCTTGCTAGCTACTCGCACGTGTACCGACGTCGATTCCCAATATTCACACCATACTATCTACAATGAAGTGCCTCAAAGGCAATCGAGTTTACTTGGCGAAAATATATAGATAGGTGTACCAACAGAAAATGTTATATTTAATTTATTTTAATTATATATATTTATTCGGAATATTTTATATTTGATACAATTGATAATCGTAAAATTGTAACTTTTTTGTTTCATCTGAAAAATTTTATGTTTAAAACAATTGATGAGCGTAAAATACTATATTTTATTCATCCCAACTGAGACATGCAGCAACCACGAATAGTCAAATTGTAACTGAAATGAAGCTGATCCTGGTCGGTACCGAGGTCCCGTTACAAGATAAAACATCCTATTTCATTTCATACACGTAAGCACATTTCGGTAAAAAAAAAAAGTTGTTTACGTTACCTTTATTTGTTAGCATCTTCTTGGCGTTTTAAATAAAAGAACATAGTATTTATCTTACGTCAGAGTAAATTAACCGTTTCTCTAGTCTCGTTTATCTCCCTCTTATTTGTCGCGTGCAGTTCCCAAATATAAAATATATATATATTTATTCATTTTAAGAAAAGAAAGAAAAAACTTAAAATCCAATCTATAAAATGAAACTTTGCATTTCTGTTTGATTGTAACTGCATCGAGAAATAATTTTAGAACTCTGTCAAAAACTCCTTTTTTGTGAAATTGATGTTTTTTTTGTATTTGTTTAGCTTAAATTATAATGAAAATAATATTTTCATGACACTGTAACTTCACTGAATCTTTAATCGAAACGAGAAAGAAATAAAAATATTTGGAAATATTTAAATTTTAAAACATAGTTGCAGTTTCATGTCTAGATACGTTTGTTTTTGAACAGTTGAAATGTAAATACATAATAGCCCGGATTTCAAGCCCTTAAAAATGTTACAAATATGCACGCAAATAAACGTTTATAAAAATATTGTCGTAAAACAGTTGCTCTAAATTATTTTCGGGTAATAGAAAAAATGTTGCCTAAAATGTCGCAATCTAATATAAAATAATGTAACAATCTAACCACTTCTGATAATTGTCGCATATATACGATGTAACTTTTTCCGTGATTAATGCTGCTCCTTCTGCACTTCTCTATTCATGTATTTGTCAGGATAAATAATACACGAAGTACAGTGAATATGTACATACATCAGTTTTATTGAAATATGTAATTACAAATTATTAACCTTTGACGTCTCTCGCTGGATACACACTATCTTAAAAACTATTTACAAAGTCTCATGTACCCTTAACCATTCGCCCACGTCTCTTCATCCCTCATCCATCCCAACATATTTTCACATTCGGCGTTACTTAGACGGACTCAGGCACACTTGACTATAATTTATTAGTTTAGAAACACAAACACAACCCCAAACATATCATTCTCACGATACTTAATATTTTCTAAACCAAGGGCGATAAAATAGTTAACACTGCGTAGATGAAACATACATAATTTTAAAAATAATAACCTAGCAATTAATAATGATACTTAACTTTAAACACAACACTGTCACTAGTTTCACATTTTGTTTATAATGGATTTACCTGTGACAACCTGAAATATTACCACAATTCGGCTATCCTGATGATATTGATGCCCTCATCAAACTAAAAACAAATTATTTTCTCGTCACTAGTTTCAGTCTATCTACCACAATGATTCCTTTGTAGAATCCACTACTCTGTTGTTCAGTTTCTATGTCTTGTATTGAGTGCCTATCATTACCTACATATTTCACCACCTCATATGCAAAACTGGGAAGTAGCTAGCTACTTTTGTAGCTTAGCTACTAGCTTAGCTACTAGCTACGTTTACATTAGCTGTAGCTGTAGCTTAGCTAAATGTGAAAAAATATTGCTGTAGCTTGTAGCGAACTATATTTTTTTCTCTATTAGCTTAAAAATATTGTTATAACAACTGAAGCTACTTTTAAAGCTACTTTTTGTAGCTTAAAGCTACCACTGTTCATTAAGAAATACCTATTAATTTTTGTTTTGTATTTGAATTGTACCTTCTTTATTGTTTTCTATAACTATACGATAACAAGTTATTATATAGTGTAAAATCTATCTTCCAAAAAAACAATTACATTGTTAAAGATACGCCAAGATTGCGCAGATTCCTTCCCCAAAAATTGTAATATCTATGTATTACAGATTTAAAAAAAAGTTATATCAAATTAAGCCAAGAAAAATATTCGAATTTAAAAAACCTTATCGACCAGTTTTAAAAATATCGAGTCAAATAAAAAAAAATTAATTAAAAAAAACCTTGGCGACCCCAGTGTTTAAAATTTTACTTAAACTGGTAACATTTTAAACACTGGGGTCGCCAAGGTTTTTTTTAATTAATTTTTTTTTTATTTGACCCGATATTTTAAAAACTGGTCGATAAGGTTTTTTAAATTCGAATATTTTTCTTGGCTTAATTAGATATCACTTTTTATTAAATCTGTAATATATAGATATTACAATTTTTGGGGAAAGAATCTGCGCAATCTTGGCGTACCTTTAACAATGTAATTGTTTTTTTTGGAAGATATCACTTTTTTTTCATACAATAGTTTGACCCTATATATTTGGTATTGGTATATTGTTATTACATCTTTCTATAAAAATCTAAATTCGTTCTAAAATAAATATATAAGCATGTTTAGAGTTTCGTGGCCAAGTTTGTTTTCCAACATGAGAATCATTTGCAAGCATCCATGATTTTCCTTTTTTAATCATTTTGTGTAGTGTCCCTCAGCCATTGAAGTACCCTGGTAAAATAAAGCACTGATCACTTTGTATTTATATCCTTGAATCAAATAAGTTCCCATTCAAATGTTTTAAATATTACGTGTATCAGTTAGTTTGCGAATAATACCCATTTCCTTTTTTGAAATAACAGAATTTGGAAAATTCATACTGTGCCAACAGAAACTAATTCGGTTTTATGTAATTTATGTGAGTATAAGCATTCTGAACATTGAGCTTCTACATTTTCTTTCATAACCAATTGTTTATTAATAAGCTCTTGCATAGTAATGCTCTTATTACTACAATCACGTATTGGAATAATAATAAATACTAGCGGTCGGCCTGGCTTCACCAGGCCTCACGCTAATCTCCGCGGACACTGAAATAGAATTAACTTCAGTAAGACAATAGACACAATATAAATTGAATTATTACGAATCTAAGCTTTTTAAATTCTACACGTCTGTACATCTAAAAATCTTTTAATATATACTAAATATGATAGGTTTTGAATTACTATCACTAAAACAATTGCCGATCAATAAAAATCCAATTCTGCAAGAAAGCCCTTCAAAAGACCTTTCAATTGATACCAAAAACGATAGATTTTAATGTCCTTTCATTAAAACAATTGACGATCGAAAAGTATTAATTTTATACGCGAGTCTTTGCAAAGATCTTTCATTTGATACCAAATACGATAGGTTTTGGAGTACTTTCACTAAAACAATTGATAATCGAAAAGTATTAAATTTTGTACGCGAGCCCTTCAAAAGATCTTTCATTTGATACCAAAAACGATAGGTTTCGGAACACTTTCGCTAAAACAATAGCCGATCGAAAAAAATCCAATTCTGCATGCAAGCCCTTACAAAGACCTTTCATTTGATGCCAAACGCGATAGGTTTTAAAGTACTTTCATTAAAAAAATTTCCAATCGATAAAATTCCAATTTTGCATGTAAGCCCTTCAAAAGACCTTTCAATTGATACCAAAGACGATTTGTTTTGAAGCACTTTCACTAAAACAGTTGATGATCGAAAAGTATTATATTTTGCATGCGAGCCCTTCAAAAGATCTTTCATTTGATACCAAACACGATAGGTTTTGGAATACTTTCGCTAAAACAATAGCCGATCGAAAAAATTCCAATTCTGCATGCAAGCCCTTAAAAAGACCTTTCATTTGATGCCAAACACGATAGGATTTAAAGCACTTTCATTAAAACAATTGCCAATCAATAAAATTCCAATTTTGCATGTAAGCCCTTCAAAAGACGTTTCAATTGATACCAAAGACGATGGGTTTTGAAGCACTTTCACTAAAACAATTGACGATCGAAAAGTATTAAATTTTGCACGTGAGCCCTTCAAAAGATCTTTCATTTGATACCAAACACGATAGGTTTTGGAACAATTTCGCTAAAACAATTGCCGATCGAAAAAAATCCATTTCTGCATTCAAGCCCTTAAAAAGACCTTTCATTTGATATCAAACGCGATAGGTTTTGAAGTACTTTCATTAAAACAATTGCCAATCGATAATATTCCAATTTTGTATGTAAGCCCTTCAAAAGACCTTTCAAATGATACCAAAGACAATGGGTTTTGAAGTACTTTCACTAAAACAATTGACGATCGAAAAATATTAAATTTTGCACGCGAGCCCTTCAAAAGATTTGATACCAAACACGATAGGTTTTGGAAGACTTTCGCTAAAACAATTGCCGTTCGTAAAAAATCCATTTCTGCATTCAAGCCCTTAAAAAGACCTTTCATTTGATATCAAACGCGATAGGTTTTGAAGCACTTTCATTAAAACAATTGCCAATCGATAATATACCAATTTTGTATGTAAGCCTTTCAAAAGACCTTTCAATTGATACCAAAGACAATGAATTTTGAAGAACTTTCACTAAAACAATTGACGATCGAAAAATATTAAATTTTGCACGCGAGCCCTTCAAAAGATTTGATACCAAACACGATAGGTTTTGGAAGACTTTCGCTAAAACAATTGCCGTTCGTAAAAAATCCATTTCTGCATTCAAGCCCTTAAAAAGACCTTTCATTTGATATCAAACGCGATAGGTTTTGAAGTACTTTCATTAAAACAATTGCCAATCGATAATATTCCAATTTTGTATGTAAGCCTTTCAAAAGACCTTTCAATTGATACCAAAGACAATGGATTTTGAAGCACTTTCACTAAAACAATTGACGATCGAAAAATATTAAATTTTGCACGCGAGCCCTTCAAAAGACCTTTCATTTGATACCAAACACGATAGGTTTTGGAAGACTTTCGCTAAAACAATTGCCGATCGAAAAAAATCCATTTCTGCATTCAAGCCCTTAAAAAGACCTTTCATTTGATATCAAACGCGATAGGTTTTGAAGTACTTTCATTAAAACAATTGCCAATCGATAATATTCCAATTTTGTATGTAAGCCCTTCAAAAGACCTTTCAAATGATACCAAAGACAATGGGTTTTGAAGTACTTTCACTAAAACAATTGACGATCGAAAAATATTAAATTTTGCACGCGAGCCCTTCAAAAGATTTGATACCAAACACGATAGGTTTTGGAAGACTTTCGCTAAAACAATTGCCGTTCGTAAAAAATCCATTTGTGCATTCAAGCCCTTAAAAAGACCTTTCATTTGATATCAAACGCGATAGGTTTTGAAGCACTTTCATTAAAACAATTGCCAATCGATAATATTCCAATTTTGTATGTAAGCCTTTCAAAAGACCTTTCAATTGATACCAAAGACAATGGATTTTGAAGAACTTTCACTAAAACAATTGACGATCGAAAAATATTAAATTTTGCACGCGAGCCCTTCAAAAGATTTGATACCAAACACGATAGGTTTTGGAAGACTTTCGCTAAAACAATTGCCGTTCGTAAAAAATCCATTTCTGCATTCAAGCCCTTAAAAAGACCTTTCATTTGATATCAAACGCGATAGGTTTTGAAGTACTTTCATTAAAACAATTGCCAATCGATAATATTCCAATTTTGTATGTAAGCCTTTCAAAAGACCTTTCAATTGATACCAAAGACAATGGATTTTGAAGCACTTTCACTAAAACAATTGACGATCGAAAAATATTAAATTTTGCACGCGAGCCCTTCAAAAGACCTTCCATTTGATACCAAACACGATAGGTTTTGGAAGACTTTCGCTAAAACAATTGCCGATCGAAAGAAATCCAATTCTGCATGCAAGCCCTTAAAAAGACCTTTCATTTGATACCAAACACAATAGGGTTTGAAGCACTTTCATTAAAACGATTGCCGGTCGAAAAAATTCCAATTTTGCATATGAACTTTAAACATATATTTTACACAAATTTGATAATTCGCAATGTCAAAAGTCAATAAATTTTAGTTTTATACTTCTGGTTTTGCATCAGTTTCCGATCGACAACGAAGCGAGCTCGAGAGCCGAAGTTGTCGAACTGAGCGTAAGGTGCTGCCGCCAGTCGGACAAGTCGCGAAAAACCAAAGTCGGGAGGAACGAAAAATTGATTGAAAAAAATCTTATATATTGAAATATAGCTTGTACAGTAATAATTAATGCAATAATTGTATCTAATACAAACAAGGGTGTTATGTAGTAAATTATCATATGTTTAACATGACTAATTTATCGGTTAATAAAAAGATAAATGGAATTGCAATTTTCGAATATTGGCTCAAAGTCTTCGTTACTGTAATATAGACAGTCAGTGTATCGCCGTAGGCTGCTTGATCTTGGCGTCGACAACTAATGCCTGTCTTGATTAACATATTTTATTTTTCACTTGTTTTAACCTATCCTACTTTTGTATAAAATATTAGATGAACTAAACATTGACTGTTTAGGAGTCTTCTGTTAATGTGACTGTTAATTTATTCCGATATAAATAGCATAACAAATTTACAGTACATTTGTCCGTTTGCTATTTTTTATATTTATTAACAGTCATTATAACAAAAGACTGATCAACTGACCATATGACAATGGCAAATTTAATAATTCACAATAATTGAAAAAAAATGCTTTAAAATTTAATAGCTACTTTAATGAAAACTTTTAGCTGTAGCTTAGCTATATTTTACAAAATGTAGCCTATAGCTGTAGCTCAGCTACTTTTTTAAAGAATAGCTGTAGCTTAGCTACTTTTTTTAAGTAGCTTGCCCAGCTCTGCTCATATGTTCCTCTATGTTTCAACGCTAACTTTCTGCTTTGTCCCGTTGCCGGTATTTCAGCGCGTACTAAAACTAAATCTCCTACATTGTATGTTGTCGGTTTTCTCCTATTTTTATGAAACTGTCTACACAACTTCTCATTATTTGTTTCCAGTAATTCTTCAATTGATTCTAATGAATCTGTATCTCCTAATTCATCATTTAATTCTTCAATTTCAGGTGACAACGGGTTATTATGAAATTCTACATTTTTATAGCTATGGATACCACTAAACGGCGTACGTTTAATTACTCGATGTACTGTATTATTAATTATCCATTGAACTTCAATTAATTTTTCATCCCAATTAGTGTCCTCTATCTGATTAGTACTTTTAGCTAAATAGGAAAGAATTATGGAATTTACTCGCTCTGTCTATCCGTTAGCGCGCGGTGTACCTGTCGCGATTTTTACTTGTTAAATATTATAATTGTTGCACAATTCCTTGAACTGATTTGACTCAAAAACAGCACCACGATCGCTAATAATTTTCTCGGGACGTCCGTAATACGCCATAAATTCTCTAATAAACTGTATCGTGGATCTTGCACTGATATCAGGCACAGCTTTTAATTTTCTACTTCCGGGCTCAATACTATATCTCGAGACTGTAAATCCTAAGTATTCTATTTTTGACATTAAAAAGAAACATTTATTCAAAATTAGTGTCAAATTAACATATCTAAATCTTTCAAAAATTTCTACAAGTTTTTCTAAACCTTCAGCTATCATTTGTGAGGAAAAAATAATATCATCAAGGTATACCAAAGCTGTGTCATAATTCAGGCTACCTAACACAACATTAATTAATTTTTGAAAAACACTGGAGGCATTACACAGTCCAAATGGCATTATCTTGAATTGATAGTAGCCATCAAGTGTGATGAAAGCAGTCTTACCTCTCGATGCCTTCTCCATGGGTACCTGGTAGCCACTGGACAGATCCAACGTTGTGAAGTAGCTGTGACCTCGCAGGCAGTTCAGCTGATCGTCGATGTGCGAAATCGGGAAATGCTGCTTGGCGTTCTTCTTGTTTACCGCCCTGTAGTCGATACAGAACCGGACGTCCCCTGTTTTCTTCTTCACCAAGAGGACGGGACTCGCAAATGGCGAATCGCTGGCTTCCACGATGTCGGCCGCTTCTAACTCGTCAACAATATCTCTTACCATTTGTCTTTCGGAATAAGACAAACGATACGGACGATAGTACACAGGTTTTTCGTCTGTTAATTCGATGCACATTTCCGTCAACTTAGTACACCCGATTTGACACATATTACGCGCAACAAAATATTTGTAATTGTTCAAAATAATTAATAGTTTTTCGGCATCTCGTCCAATAAGTTCAGCATTGACTTCACTTCTATTTACCGAAACATCATTTATTTCACGTGAATATGTTCCTTCACTTTGTTAATAATTAAATCAGTTCCCGTTACGTTTAAAATAGGTATTACTGACTCTCCAGCATTGTTCGTAGTCACAACATAACGAGGTATTAATTCTCCACTTTCACGTATTCCACCTTCGACACATAAATCACTGTTACAAATATTTGTTTTTACGTGCACATGTCCGAAAAAATTATTAGGTATTACCTTAGCTTCTCTAGCCCATAAAACACTTTTTCATTTCTTATTTGTAACATCATTTATATCAGTTATTATTGACATAGTATCAGTTGTTTTTAGTACGATAATATGCGGTTGCTCAGTATACGGATGTCCCACAATAAGATCTATTTCCAGGAATTTCTTGGGCACTACTTGGAACTCAACAGTAGCAGGAACATTGTCTATTGTTAGTTCTGCAGTACACGATCCGACTGGTTTTACTACACCACCTCCGAATCCGTTTAATTCTTTTACATTTTCGTCGCTGTAGTTTAAATCAATTTTGTCCGCAATGTATTTTCTCAGAGAGCAAATCTGACTTCCCAAATCAACATAACTGCGCACTAAATTATTATTAATTAACGCATCTTTAAAATATTTTGCATTCGAATCTTCGCTTTCAATATGCAACATATTTGAATTATGTTTATTGCTAGTTTCAGTACGAGTCTTATTTTCTTCTCTTTTTTTGGACAATTACGTGAAATATGTCCTTCGCCGTCACAATTAAAGCACATCACTGCAGTCATACTTTGTCTCGCATTCGATTTCGCGTAACAATTAATTTACCGTACTCATAACATTTTACAGTTTGTCTGTCCTTTACATCGTATTTACTATTAATTTCTTTTGCACCGATAAGAAAACGATCTTTCATTCCACTATTTTTGTTCGTTAATTCACCGACACTCTGAATCGCTTCGATTAATTCTAACACCGTTTTATAACGGAATAATGGACCGAGAAAAATTCGGTACTGTTCATTATTTAACCCGACAATTATCCATTCGATTATTTCGTTGTCGTCCATCTTTACACGATTGCAACGTGCATACTTTTCATAAATATATTCCAACTCATCTTGAGTGTATTTCCGACGATAATTTTGATCTTCTAATCTCAAGCTCATCGAGGACCGTCGGCTAGGAAATGTTTTCTGCAGGAGCGCTTGCCACTCGCTCCAGGTTCGGTCTCCTGCCGAATCTCCACGTCGTCCCATCGATAAAAGCGCTGAAACTCTTCCAGCTTTCCGATATACTCCTCGATATCGCCACTCTTTACCGGGTCGAACACCGGCAATAACTCGCGTACTCCACTCAGGTGTACACCCCTGGCACTCTCGTTGGTACCGCTATAACCACTACAGAAGCTCTCCGTTGCCGCACTGTTTTGTCCACGTTTTCCACCCATCATTGATTAATTATAATCTTAATTCACTCGATAAAATAAAACCGATGCACGCACTAATTATTCTGAAGGTACAAGCACAATCACAGACACTTAGAGTTTAATCCCACAATAATATAATTCTGATAATTGTCGCATGTATACGATGTTACTTTTTCCGTGATTAATGCTGCTCCTTCTGCACTTCTCTATTCATGTATTTGTCAGGATAAATAATAGACGAAGTACAGTGAATATGTACATCAGTTTTATTGAAATATATAATTACAAATGATTAACCTTTCACGCGTCTCGCCGGACTCAGGCACACTTGACTATAATTTATTAGTTTAGAAACACAAACACAAACCCAAACATATCATTCTCACCATACATAATATTTTCTAAACCAAGAGCTAAAAATAGTTAACACTAAACGAAACATATTAATAGCCCAGCAATTAATAATGATACTTAACTTTAAACACAACACTGTCACTAGTTTCACATTTTGTTTATAATGGATTTACATGTGGCAACCTGAAATATTACCATAAAAATAAAAACCTTTATTAGTTACTATTACAAAATTTTAAACTGATTTAATAATAAGAGATTTTGAAAAATAATAGATATGTTTGAAAATAATAGTCTTTCGGCACGCGTAAGTTTACTGCACGTGCTAGGTTCCCTTAAATTATTACGACTCTGTACTTATGATATATAAACATTTTGTCTAAATTTGTTCTTTCTCTGTGTTTGTTTTCCTTCATTATTATTCCAAGAATATAATAAATTCGTGTTCTTTCGATATTCGTTTATTTATTCAATAAATCATCACCGAGCACGTACAACAATCTTAGATTGTTACATTACTTATTCTTTTGTTTATTCGAAGTGCGTTGCTTGAAAATTTAACAGCTAATAATAGAACGTTCTTCGGGGTTGTCAGTAAATTAACATCAAATACTTTTTGAATAGTACAGTGAAATCAATTTGTGAGAAGTAAAATAATTGATACCATATATCTCGGTTGCATTTGTTCTAATCATGGCAACTAATAAGTATATATTTTTAACATAATTATATTTATTATCAATTATTCTTTAAAACATTAAAAGATTAAACAAATAACATGTTTATTTTAGTAAATATTATGTTTACTTGCATTACATTATAAATTAATTGTTTATTTAATCATTGTGATCGTATTTAATAAATTTATTAATTTATCTCTTCTACTTATTCCAAAAATTTGAAAAACGTATTTTTCTGCACCTGCATGTGTGGCAATATTTATAATTTAGTCTGTTATTGTTAAATTATGTGTTTAGTTTTACTCGTTTTAGTTAATTTATGGTTATTGGTTTTAGAAAATATTAAGTATCGTGAGAATGATATGTTTGGGGTTGTGTTTGTGTTTCTGAAGTAATAAATTATGGTCAAGTGTGTCTGGGTCTGTTTGAGTGATGCCAGATGTGAGAGCATGTTAGAATAGGTGAGGGATGAAGAGACGTGTGTGAATGGTTAAGGGTGCATGAGACTTTGTAAATAGTTTCTAAGATATGGTGTATCCGGCGATAGACGAGAAAGGTTGAAAGATATTATTGAAAATGTTTATTAATAAAACTAATGTACATATTCACTGTACTTCGTCTATTATTATTATCCTGACAAATACATGAATAGAGAAGTGCAGAAGGAGCAGTATCAATCCAGAAAAAGTTACATCGTATATATGCGACAATTATCAGAAGTGGATAGATTGTTATATTATTTTATATTCGAGATTGCGACACATGAATTAAAAGTTCCTACGTTGTTTAAAAAATTAAATTAAATTTATAAAATTACATGTTTGGTACCTAATAAATAATAAATAAAGAAATCGAGTAAGAATCGACTGTCATCTTATTCTCTATTCTATCCTCTTATCAAATATCGCATAAACATAATTCCAAATTCACAAACTACACTGTCGGTTAATCTTTCAATAGAAGTAGCGAGTGACACGTTCCAAAGCGACTACTTGTTTTCCCGTTTTCTCTGAATCCTTGTAATGTGATGGGTAGGGGTCGGCAAAAATAACCGATATCCGAATTCGATCTGATCCGATCCGAAAGTCGGATAAAAGATCCGATCCGAAAGTCGGCTAAAATATCCGATTAGATAGTCGGATAAAAGATCCGATCCGAAAGTCGGATAAAGAATCCGATCCGAAAGTCGAATAAAATATCCGATTCAAAAGTCGGGTAAAACATCCATTCCGAAATTTATATACATAACTTTTAGGTATCCACGCTTAGTAAAAACATAAATTCCAATTCCTCTGTAAAGAAATATAACGCTACGTTATATTTATAAGGATTTATGTTCTGTGATAAAAATGATTAAATAATGTTACAACAAAATATGTCTCTTTAGTTTTTTATAACAAAATTATTTATTAAATTTCATCTATAACTGTTATTTTTCTTTAGAATATGCAACGTTAAAATTGGTTTAGTATAAATAGGAAAAACTGTACTGATCTAATTACACGTCTGGTGGGATCTCAGATCGGATTTCTGAACGGATCCCGGGTGGATCTCGGATCGCGGATCGGATTTCGGATCGGATCTCGGATCTCGGATCTCGGATCTCGGAACTCGGATCCCGGATCTCGGATCTCGGATTTCGGATCTCGGATCACGGATATCGGATCTCGGATCTCGGATCTCGGATCTCGGATCTTGGATCTCGGATCACGGGTCTTGGATCTCGGATATCGGATATCGGATCACGGATCTCGGATCTCGGATCTCGGATCTCGGATCTCGGATCTCGGATCTCGGATCGGATCGGATCGGATCGGATCGGATCGGATTTCGGATCCGATCGGATCTTGGATAGAGTCAGATCGGATCGGATCGGATTTCAAAATTTTCAAATTTGCCGACCTCTAGTGATGAGATCTAGCATACACATAAACCACACTCAATTCTTAATATAATGTTGCAAGTATTGCCATCTGTTGAATTTAAATTAAATTGAAATGACATATAGACAGTACTTCCGTACACACGGCGAATCTGTTTGTTTCGTGATCAGGGGTAGAACTTTCAGACGAAATTTAAAAAAGATGAAATTTTACGATAGGTAATTGCTTCAATTTTAACGTATATTGAAACACGTCATGTTTGGCGTCATATGCAACGACTTTAGATGAACTTTCTGATGAAATAAAAAAAGTTAAGATTGGCAATAGTTTCACATTTTAAGTATTACGAATCATACCGTATTTGGTGTCATTTGAAAGAGCTTTAGACGATCTTTCGGGCAAAATTTAAAAAATATGTAATTTTACGATCGTCATTTGTTTTATACATAAAATATTTCGAATCATACCGTGTTGGATGTCATATGAAAGAGTTTTAGAAAAATAATGTATAAAAAAATATTTTTACGATCATCAATTGTTTCAAAGTTAAAGTATTCCGAATCATACCGTGTTTGGTGTCGTTGAAAAGAGCTTTAGAAAAACATTCAGATGAAATGAAAAAAAAAATAATAGTAATTCTATGACCGTCAGTTGTTTTAAACATAAAATATTCCGAATTATAGCATGTCATGTCAAATGGCTTTGGAAGAGCTGCTTTGCACGGTATTAATTTATTTAATCGGCATTTGTTTTAGTGTAATATTCTTGTGTGCAAAATTACCTAGCATGAATCACTTTTTCTAGATAAGTCAGAGATAATTTCTAAATTGATTTAGATATTACAGGGTTGAAGACATATATGTATGTTTTAAACTGTTTTCAATTGATTTCATGTTTGTAGTATATAAGTATTAAGATGCAATACAAGTACACACTCTATATCCAAAATGTAGGTTTTGAAAATCATAGTTTTGAGAAAAAACAAGAAAATTTGTTTTAAATGTTGATATAAAAAAATATAAATGTGGAAGAGAAATAAGTACAAACACAGATAATATTTTTATTGTTGAAACAAACCACAAATACTGATTCATCTTTCATTTTCTAATCATTGTCTTTTTCAGCAGTTACTTATTGGGATGTTGATCACAACCAAACTGGACAAGTACCAGGCCCGAAGTACTTAAGTATAAGTACCAGGACTAACCATGGTCAGTACTTGATTTGCTGTACTTTTTCAAGCACAGCTTGAAAATACTTAAGTGAAGTACCAGTTCTTTTAGACCAAATAATTAGTTTGCAAGTACTCAGTATTGGGTATATTCGTATGAAATAGATTTTCTGTTATTGTCCTTTATTTTAATAACTACATATTCTAAATATACATTTTGAAAACAGGATTAAAAAATAAAAAGATTTTTATTTCAAAATAAATAGGTCGAGAATTACAAAAAAATCAGTCTACATATAAAAATAAACATATATATATATATATATATATATATATATATATATATATATATATATATATATATATATATATATATATATATATATATATATATATATATATATATATATATATAAATTATGAATCCCAAAACGCTGAAGTTTTATTATTTGATACCAGAAACAACGTTATCTCTATCTTAGGAATGTAAGAAAAACACGTAACAAAAATACATAAATAGGAGTAAGAAACGTAACAATTAGCGATATTCGAAATTTCATCGACGCAGTACCCGAGTATAATGGAGAAATCAAATCTCTCCCCAGATTTATAAAAGAAGCCGATAATTTTTATGCGGTAATGAATTCTTTAGAACTAAATCAAATACAGAAAACATATTGCTTTTCTATGTTACAAAAGAAATTTATTCATAAAGCCAAAGATATACTAGATAGCCAAGAATTCACATCTTGGGATGATATAAAACTATATCTCCAAACTAACTTTGAAGATAAAAGTACATACAATATATTATTATTAACAACGATTAAAATCACACAAATAGACAACAATATAAATGACACTATAAAGAACTTTAAAGATCTATATCAAAGAATGACTTCCAAAATTCAACTATTACAATACGAACAATATGGAAAACAATGTCTAATAATTGAAACTCAAAAAACAGTAGTCTCTCATTTCATCTCATTATTACCTATGAACTTTAGAGCCTCATTTATAAGTAAAAATCCGCAGACGCTCGACGCCTGCGAGCAACTTCTAACAAACGAATATAATTCCATACAACTACACAAATCACCTATGAACAGAACAACACCTCAAAACACACAACAAAAATTCCAAAGACACTTTAACCCCCCACCACAGAAATTTCCAATACAACAATTTCCCTCACGACCATTCAACCCTCAATATTCACGCCCTTCTGGACCACAAACATTCGCTAGACAAAACTTAAAAAACGGCATAGAAACAAGGCGCGAATTCAAACCAACCCCCATGTCCGGTATGACAAAAACAACCATACCTATGTCCACATAAACCATAAGACAAAATTACGCGTTAGAAACAGAAAACGATGTAGAAATTAATAAAGACGAAATTACGAATAAAGAAGAATTAGGAGACCAGTATGAAAATTTCGAAACAAAATCTTTTTTAGAATACGATCACGAATCGACAGAAGAAAATACGTAATGTTCTCTAACATAAAAACAATTCCAACCATCATATTTCAAAATTTTAAAATTCTTATTAACTCAGGCTCAGATATTAATTTAATAACAGAACAAACCGTAAAACAATATAATATGAAAATCTTAGAAGAATTTTTAACTTTTAGAACCGCAACAAATAAAGTAAAATGTAATAAATATGTCGAAATTAGAATATTTAATAAAAAATATAAATTTTTTGTCGTTAACTTCCATTCCGATTGTAACTTACTATTTGGAACAGAAATATTTCACGAAACAAACACTATTATAAATTTTGCAGAAAATATTATACAAATGAGACAAATGAAATTTAATATTCAAACATTAAATAAACAAAATAAAGAAAGTTACGTACAAATACGCGACGAACACTTACAAGCAAACATAAAAACTAAACTATATAATATAATAGAACAATACGACTCACTCTTTCCAAGAAAAAATGAAACATTGACATATACAAACAAAACACAACATAAAATTTATACCTCGGACGACATCCCCATATACACGAAAAATTACCGACTTCCTCAGATCTATGAGAAAGACATAACCGGAAACCTCGACGCCTCCGACGAAGAGCGATACAAGCTAATACTAGAACAACTCAGTAATAACCAAAAAAACACTACAAACACAAACAAATGAAATAGTACACCAACAACAAACACTCACAGAAAAATTTAATAAAAATTTACAAAGTATAAACCTTAACGAAAACAAATTACAAGAATCGCTTAACGAAATTATAAATACATTAAAAAAGGAAGGAAATTGGAAAACATTTATACACGTAGAGATACAGATTAATAAAATATTAATTTACATCCAACGACTTAAAAATACAGTGGACAATGTTATAAAATCATTAGAATTTTGTTCATTGAACCAATTAGATATCACCATCATAGACCCTAACAGCCTCCTGAATATTACTCAAAACACGAACATCCTTCAAATAATTGAAACAATACACGTCTCATGCACACTACAGAATAATAAAATACACATTCTTTTAGCCGTCCCAAATTACACAAACAATCTATACAAACTGCAACAATTCACACCTACACCATACTACGACTCTGTATATAAACAAATATTGGAAGACAATACTATATATGTTAAATATGATAATAAAAACATACGTATTTCTAAGTTTATTAATAATAAATATTGTATCTCAAATTATAACCCTATAAATAGCTGTATTAATAATATATTAGATAAGCAAGTATATGATGATTATTTAAGTAAACAAATAACAGAAAAAAATTATATTTCTCAAATACCGTTCACAAATAAAATAATAATCTTTTCCCCAAACTTACAGAAACTAGAATTCAACTGTGGAAATAATTATAAATATAAACAATTACAAGGCATCTTCCTTAATGAACAAGATACGTGTGTTATTAAAAACTGGCAATTTCAAAAATATAAACCCCTGTATCAAGAATATATCTTTGATGATTTAAAAACTATAGAGATAAAAAAAGTACACCAAATTCGTAAAATAAATGAAATAAAATTAAATACTACACACTTGAAACAAATTAAATCCATTAAACAAATCAACAATCAACATATACCCATATTTTATGTAACTCTTTTCTTTATGATTATTATTATTATTTTAGTATTATGTAAAAATAGAATATATAGTTGTGTTATAAAATATGAGCAAAGAAATGTTACTATTAATAAGAATAAAGATATAGAAATATAATCCTTGTGAATAACGTTATTTCTTGATGGGGAGGAATTATGAATCCCAAAACGCTGAAGTTTCATTATTTGATACCAGAAACAACGTTATCTCTATCTTAGGAATGTAAGAAAAACACGTAACAAAAATACATAAATAGGAGTAAGAAACGTAATTAGAGAACTTCTTGTATCACTTGTCTAAGATAGACCACGTCGGTCTAGCTTACTGTTGTAAACAAATAAACTAAGTTTTAAAACTAAAATCAGTTGTTTGAAAAAATATCAAAATTATTTATATATATATATATATATATTAGACTGCCCAGGATTAAACCGAAGTATTGAAATGTTATGGTGCTCTTCGCTAAAAAGTATCCATTTGATGTACTGAGAGACCCCTGAAATTTTGAGCCAAAAATATTAACCCTTACAGGTCGCTAGTAAACGTTTTTTGAATGTGAAAATATTTTTTTGAAAAAATAAAAAATATATATCTTTTAATATAATTACGTCTTTATCACCAAACTAGCACTTTTTAAACAATTTTTTAATTTTATTTTTTCAATATCTAGGGATACGTCGACCGTAGAGCAAAAATACCGACGGGATAGTGTTCAGGGAGAAGAATACTATAAAATAAGAGCTAAAAATATTAGACATAGAGTCATATACAGTTTTGTGGTAGCTTTGAATAATACGCCATCAAAAAAATATTTTCTCATTCAAAAAACGTTTACTAGCGACCAGTACGGGTTAATATTTTTGGCTCAAAATTTCAGGGGTCTCTCAGTACATCAAATGGATACTTTTTAGCGAAGAGCACCATAACATTTCAATACTTCGGTTTAATCCTGGGCAGTCTAATATATATCTTCTATATATATAAAAATTAATGTTTGTTTGTCTGTTTGTTTGTTTGTCCCTTATGCGTTCCTATATCATTCATCCGATTGCGATGAAACTTTGCTAAGTTGTTGTGTGCACCCCCGAGAAGGTTTCTGACTTAGCACAAGTCCAATCCGCCATCTTGAAACAAAATGGCCGCTAGCTATCTTGAAAAGTACTACACTGATTCGATTCAAATATGGTATAGACATAGACGGGAATCAACTTTAACATATAGGCATAATAAAGATTCAATCCGCCATCTTGAAACAAAATGGCCGCTAGCTATCTTGAAAAGTACTGCATTGATTCGATTAAAATTTGGTATAGACATAGACGGGAACCAATCTTAACATGCAGGTATAATAAAGCTTCAGTCCGCCATTTTGAAACAAAATGGCCGCTAGCTATCCTGAAAAGTACTGCACTGATTCGATTCAAATTTGGTATAGACATAGACGGGAACCAATATTAACATATAGGTATAATAAAGCTTCAGTCCGCCATCTTGAAATAAAATGGCCGCTAGCTATCCTGAAAAGTACTGCACTGATTCGATAAAAATTTGGTATAGGTACAGACGAGAACCAATCTGAAGAAATAGGTATAATAAAGCTTCATTCCGCCATCTTGAAACAAAATTGCCGCTAGCTATCTTGAAAAGTACTGCACTAATTCGATTCAAATTTGGTATAGTCAATTACGGGAACCAATCTTAATATATAGGTATAATAAAGCTTCATTCCGTCACCTTGAAACAAAATGGCCGCTAGCTATCTTGAAAAGTACTGCACTGATTCGATTCAAATTTGGTATAAGCATAGACGGGAGCCATTCTTAACATATAGGTATAATAAAGCTTCAGTCTGCAATCTTGAAACAAAATGGCCGCTAGCTATCTTGAAAAGTACTGCACTGATTCGATTCAAATTTGGTATAGACATAGACGGGAACCAATCTTAACATGCAGGTATAATAAAGCTTCAGTCCGCCATTTTGAAACAAAATGGTCGCTAGCTATCTTGAAAAGTACTGCACTGATTCGATTCAAATTTGGTATAGGTACAGACGAGAACCAATCTTAACATATAGGTATAATAAAGCTTCAGTCCGCCATCTTGAAACAAATTGGCCGCTAGCTATCCTAAAAAGTACTGCATTGATTCGATTCAAATTTTGTATAGACATAGACGGGAACCAATCTTGACATATAGGTATATTAAAGCTTATTCCGCCATCTTGAAACAAAATGGCTGCTAGCTATCCTGAAAAGTACTGCACTGAATAAATTCAAATTTCGTATAGGCATAAACGAGAATAAATCTTAACATACATGTATAATAAAACTTCAGTTTGCCATTTTAAAACAAAATGGCTGCTAGCTATCTTGAAAAGAACTGCACTGATTCAATTGAAATTTGGTATACGCATAGATGGGAACCAATCTGAAGAAATAGGTATAATAAAGCTTCATTCCGCCATCTTGAAACAAAATTGCCGCTAGCTATCTTGAAAAGTACTGCACTAATTCGATTCAAATTTGGTATAGTCAATTACGGGAACCAATCTTAATATATAGGTATAATAAAGCTTCATTCCGTCACCTTGAAACAAAATGGCCGCTAGCTATCTTGAAAAGTACTGCACTGATTCGATTCAAATTTGGTATAAGCATAGACGGGAGCCATTCTTAACATATAGGTATAATAAAGCTTCAGTCTGCAATCTTGAAACAAAATGGCCGCTAGCTATCTTGAAAAGTACTGCACTGATTCGATTCAAATTTGGTATAGACATAGACGGGAACCAATCTTAACATGCAGGTATAATAAAGCTTCAGTCCGCCATTTTGAAACAAAATGGTCGCTAGCTATCTTGAAAAGTACTGCACTGATTCGATTCAAATTTGGTATAGGTACAGACGAGAACCAATCTTAACATATAGGTATAATAAAGCTTCAGTCCGCCATCTTGAAACAAATTGGCCGCTAGCTATCCTAAAAAGTACTGCATTGATTCGATTCAAATTTTGTATAGACATAGACGGGAACCAATCTTGACATATAGGTATATTAAAGCTTATTCCGCCATCTTGAAACAAAATGGCTGCTAGCTATCCTGAAAAGTACTGCACTGAATAAATTCAAATTTCGTATAGGCATAAACGAGAATAAATCTTAACATACATGTATAATAAAACTTCAGTTTGCCATTTTAAAACAAAATGGCTGCTAGCTATCTTGAAAAGAACTGCACTGATTCAATTGAAATTTGGTATACGCATAGATGGGAACCAATCTTAACATATAGGTATAATAAATCTTGAGTCCGCCGTCTTGAAACAAAATGGCCGATAGCTATCCTGAAAAGTACTGCACTGATTTGATTCAAATTTGTTATAGACATAGACGGGAACCAATCTTAACATATAGGTATAATAAAGCTTCTGTCCTATGCCATTCGAATTCAGACGTTTGCAGTTTCTGGTACGACTCGCATTTGCAATGACCATCAACAAAGCACAGGGAGAATCGCTACAATTGTGTGGACTAAAATTGGAAAATCCATGCTTCTCACATGGACAGCTGTACACAAACACTTTCTTTGAGTTGCAATGCAACACATGTCGGGTACACGTATTAAATTGTAGACCACGCGAACGAAGTCGCGGGTAATAGCTAGTATACATATATATATATACAGGCTGGTCCATTTAAAGTGTTATCAGGAAATATCTCGGAAACTATAAATTTTACGCAAAAATAACCTAGACGAAAAACAATCGTACAAAAGGGGGTCATAATAAAGAAATATTGGTTTTGTCCTAGATGGCGCTGTTGTCGCTAAATCATGGTCAACTCAATTTTTTTAAATGAAAACCCCTATTTTTTATTAAAGAATCAGATTCCTCGTTAAAAAAAAGAAGAATTTATTTAGTTCACTTTTTCGTCAGCATGATAGATGACGCTGTAATCGCGAAAAATGATGTTGCTTTCGGACGTTCCCGTATTAGAGCTTATGCGCGCGGCTGTGTGTGTGTGTGTGTATTATTTGAATTTGTGTGCGTGTGAGTTTGTTTGTGAGTGTGTTAGTTTTTGTTTGTGTGCATGCAAGCGCATCCACTAACACGCACATCTAAAATCACAAATAGTCTCCTTACATTCAATTGCCATTTTTATAAAATATGGTTCATCTGATTGTTTACATTCTGTCTAAAATCATATGGTGTAAATTTAAATTGCATTTTATTTTAGATTTTAATTAAATTAAGCATAAGCTCTAATACAGAAACGTCCGAAAACAACATCATTTTTCGCGATTACTGCGTCATTTATCATGCTGACGAAAAGGGAACTAAATAAATTCTTCTTTTTTTTAACGAGGAATCTGATTCTTTAATGAAAAATAGGGGTTTTCATTTAAAAAAATTTAGTTGACCATGATTTAGCGACAACAGCGCCATCTAGGACAAAACCAATATTTCTTTACTATGGCCCCCTTTTGTACGATTGTTTTTCGTCTAGGTCATTTTTGCGTAAAATTTATAGTTTCCGAGATATTTTCTGATAACACTTAAAATGGACCACCCTGTATATATATATATATATATATATATATATATATATATATATATATATATATATATATATATATATATATATATATATATATACAACAACAAAAAACAAAAATAAACATGTGTGTGCTCCTCACGTTCACGTCACAGTACAGCACAATAAAAAAAACTGAATTAACCGCAAACTCAAAGTACTTCAATGTTTCGAAATATTTAAGTACATTTCGTAATTTTAGTAATATTGGCGTACTTAATTATTTAAGAAGTACTTCAATATTTTTTACATTTACTATCCAAAAGTGTAAGTCTTAAGTACAAGCTGAAATTGAGTATTTAAAAATTTCAAGTATTAAGTAACACAAACATAAATATACTTTAGTATAAGTATTAAGTACTAGAAGATACGAGAAATTGGTACTTAAGTACTTAAGTAATTAAGTATTGCCCAGCTCTGGCCACAACGAAATAATATCGTAGAAATCACACCTAAAAGACTGTCGATATTTGGCAGTGCTCTAATATAACCTCTCTCTTTTTGTTTGTGAATTAGTTGTCTAATGTAAGAAGTCAAAGTCAGTACATTCTTACTAAATACGATTGAGTAAATTAGGTTATGTTATAATGCGGTCAGGTTTTCAAAATAATCTTGTTTGACGTAAGTAGCTAACTATTTACTGACTTAGTACTTTTGTAATTAGATAATAGTAGCGTTAGATCAGTTTTAAGATAAGTAGTACAGTAGAGTAGACATAAAAGAGTAGAGAGTTCAGCATAAACTCAATATCATTAACCATGTAGAAAGTGTGACGTTAAATAAATCATTTGTTGTTTGTTATATCCAAACTATAAGAACAGATCAATTTCACAACAACCCCAGTTGTGTTTTCTCCGGTCTGTTAAATTTTTTTGTCGTCTTCTTAAATTCATTAGGTCACCAATTCTCAAAATCAAGAATACCTCCAATCCCGACGGATTTAACATCAAAAGTAGGTTTTATTTTCTGAATCTTCAATGATACTGTTGTACCGTAAAGGAGTGTAGATTCTATCAAAACAACATACAATTTTTTTTCAGTGCTGAAAATCACGATCACAGAGAAGAAAACTGTGACCGCGTACAGGAAAGTATTTATGAGTCACAGAGAACCGACCAGTCATGGTTAGAGTAAGCAAATACTCGCATCTTATTAGGGTGTGATTCCTGTTGTTCACTACAGGCATTACTAAAAACATGAAATTATTTCACTTCTTGTAGTATGTTTGTTTATGCAATCGGCCAAATACATGCACATTTCATCTAGACCCTTATCAAGTATACCTTCATGATAAATGTAAAATATAGCATCATTATTACTAATATGGGGTAATGGCACAATGGTATCGTGGCCTGTGGATCCTGAAACCCCTGGTTCGATTCCTACAGCCGACAAACAATTTTCACCAAATTAAAATTACTCCTGTGGCTTCTCCACCACTAACATATTTGGGGCTGTGATTTGACGGCTGGTAGCCGCACTTTACGCGCATAAATATATCACTTACCTCAATCTGCTTCGACGGAGTGCTACACCCAATAGTGGGTAAAAGTCGTGATGATATATTAATTTATTTTATTTATTTAATATTAGTAATATTGTGCACACAAAACACATAGTGCCACAATTTTCTAAGATAAAATATCTTTTGCTCTTGTAAAAGAAAAGCTAAATTTTGCCTAGAATCAAACACTGAACCTACCATCTTTACTGTTCTTGTACATAAAACCTTTCCGTAGAACTTTTTCGGTCGTCTTTTATACTCGATAAGTTTAGCCCTTGCAACTTTTTTGCATTGTTTTTAAGCAAAGTAGACTTTATTTTATTACACAAGTCATCGCATTGTGAATAAATATCTACTTGAGATCGGTCGAGTCGGTAATTGAAGTTTTTTTTTTAATACTTTAAATAATATTTCTATTTAACAATCTCCTTAAATCACGATGATTCGACAGAAAAAGGTTATACATATTCTTACACATTAATCCAGACTCCAAATATATGACGGTAGGTGAAGCATAATTGAAAGTATTTTTTCAGGAAAAGATGTCATGTAATAGTGATGTGGCTGTTGTCCATTCCTCTTGAATATAATAATAATAATAATAGATTTAGTAAATAGCGAAGCTAATATATAAAAACACATAGAATAAAATACAATACAATAAATATTACATATATGGTGTGATTTGATACATTTCTTTTAATTTATCTTTAAATATAGAAACGGTCTTAATTTTTTTTAAATCGTCCGGTAACATATTATTCCTAATTAATCCGTTGTGAAATAAAAATTGACTAGTTATTTTTTACGTTTTGTTGTTAAAAAGAAATGATTAGTTTGCCTAGTGTTAAGACCATGTATTTGTTTTGTAAATTGAATATTATTTAAAATGTAGTTTCGACATTTATTTTCTAACATTTTAAATATGAATACTATCGTATTAAATTCACAAAATTCCTTCACATTCAACTACTCTAGAGTATGCAACATGTCCTTAACACTGGTGAACTTACTACAACATCGGATTATACGCATAGCTCTGTTTTGCAGTAACTGCAGTTATCCAAATCAGTTTTATTACAAGTGTATAGAATTGTACTAGAGTAAATGAAGTATGGGAGAATAATTGTATTGTAGATTAACTTTCTTGACCACAAAGATAAAACATTACTAAGTCTATTGAGAAAATTTAACTTTTTGGCAAGTTTTTTAAACAGGTATTGTACATGAAGATTGAACTTTAATTTTCTGTCAGTTATTATTCCTAAGTACTTTATTCGATCTACAACCTCAAGTTTATTTACACCGATAACAACAGATAAATTAATATTATTTGTAATGTCCACATATTTGTTATCGGTTGAGAAAATCATTGTTTTACACTTAGAAGTGTTCAGTTTTCATTTGTTTTTATTCATCCATTGCTGCACCAATTTCAATTCATCATTAATGACGTTAAACAATTCAACTTGGCTGGTATACTGTAATAATTCAAGGTATCGTCAGTAAATAGACGGATATTAAATTTTTTTAGTAATTGAGGCAAATCATTAATATACAATAAAAAAAAGCAATGGACCTAGAACACTGCCTTGAGGTACTCCTGTATTCTTTGCTCTGTGATTTGATAAAACCTTCTTAATTTTTGTACACTGAGCCCTATTACTAAGATAGCTATGGAATCAACTATGAACTAAATTTCGAAAGCCATACTTATAAAATTTATCTAACAAAATATACCTGCCGACAGTTTCAAAAGCTCGTTTCAAATCTACGAAAACTGCACAAACCAATTTATTCTCAACTAAATTTTCTTTCCAATCATTAATTACGTAATTAAGAGCTGTTTCACAGAAATGATTTTTTCTAAATCCTGATTGTTCATTGGCAAGTATGTTATTATCATTCATATATTTCAAAATTTGTTTTTGAACAATAAATTCCAATAACTTTTCTACTACCGGTAACATATTAATAGGCCTAAATTTTTCTAACTTATTGGTACCCACAACTTTTGGAATAGGTATTAAAGTTGAACATTTTAATTTATTAGGAAAGACACCACTTTCTAACGACATGTTTATAACTGTCAGTAGTGGATAACCAATTATATAAAAATATTTTTTTTATAAATTCAGTATTCAGGCCATCACAACTAGTTTTATTTTTTTAACTAAATACTATTGAATGCAGTTCCTGCATAGTAATGGAACTAAATGAACATATAGTACATTTTTCTGGTGACGTAACATCATGTACATAATTATTTTCAGTGTCAATAGATTGAATTATATCAATTATGCTATTGCTACATAATAATTATTGAATGAATGCACCATATTATTAACATCAGTGTAAATTTCATTATCTAGAATAATTTAATTGAAATTACAATCATTGTTACATTTTAACTTTTTTTTGAGTGTTCTCCACATGACATTGGAATCACGCTTCCAGCTATCGATAAATAATGCATTATAATAATTATTTTTCTAATCTAATAGTCGATTCAACAATGTTTCTACAAGATTTATACAAATTCGTATTATCTAGTATCCTGGTTAAAATAATTTTTTTATAAGCATCGTCTCGATGTTTAACAGCGTTTTTTTTACCTTATTGTTATACCAGTTATTGTCATATCTAGGTGTTTTAATATACTTCGTTGAACTATGTTTAATGGCATTCAAAATATTGGCATAAAATGCGTTAAAACTAATATTACTGTCACTAATGTCATATTTCCAGTCACATTGTAATATACACTCTTCAAAAATTTCAACATTAATTTTTTATTTGCGCGGCACCCAGGCACTTGAACAGTTTGTGGTTAATTAATATCTTCCAAAAAAACAATTACATTGTTAAAGGTACGCCAAGATTGCGCAGATTCCTTCCCCAAAAATTGTAATATCTATATATTACAGATTTAAAAAAAGTGATATTTAATTAAGCCAAGAATAATATTCGAATTTAAAAAAACTTTTCGAACAGTTTTAAAAATATCGGGCCAAATAAAAAAAAAATTAATTAAAAAAAACCTTGGCGACCCCAGTGTTTAAAATGTAACTTAAACTGGTAACGTTTTAAACACTGGGGTCGCCAAGGTTTTTTTTAATTAATTTTTTTTTTATTTGTCCCGATATTTTTAAAACTGTTCGAAAAGGTTTTTTAAATTCGAACATTTTTCTTGGCTTAATTAGATATAACTTTTTTTTAAATCTGTAATATATAGATATTACAATTTTTGGGGAAGGAATCTGCGCAATCTTGGCGTACCTTTAACAATGTAATTGTTTTTTTGGAAGATATCACTTTTTTTTTATACAATAGTTTGACCCTATATTATAAATGATATTTGGTATTGGTATATTGTTATTACATCTTTCTATAAAAATCTAAATTCGTTCTAAAATAAATATATAAGCATGTTTAGAGTTTCTTGGCCAAGTTTGTTTTCCAACGTGAGAATCATTTGCAAGCATCCATGATTTTCCTTTTTTAATCATATTGTGTAGTGTCCCTCAGCCGTTGAAGTACCATGGTGAAATATAGCACTGATCACTTTGTATTTATATCCTTGAATCAAATAAGTTCCCATTGAAACGTTTTAAATATTACGTGTATCAGTTAGTTTGCGAATACATATATCCATTTTAATTTTCAAATAACAGAATTTGGAAAATTAATACTGCGCCAAAAGAAACTAATTCAATTTTATGTAATTTATGTGAGTGCAAGCATTCTGAACATTGAGCTTCTACATTTTCTTTCACAACCAATTGTTTATTAATAAGCTCTTGCATAGTAATGCTCTTATTACTACAATCACATATTGGAATAATAATAAATACTAGCGGTCGGCCTGGCGAAGCGGACACCGAAATAGAATTAACTTCAGTAAGACAATATAAATTGAATTATTACGAATCTAAGACTTTTAAATTCTACACGGCTGTCCATCTAAAAATCTTTTAATATATAATAAATATGATAGGTTTTGAAACACTATCACTAAAACAATTGCCGATCAATAAAAATCCAATTCTGCAAGAAAGCCTTCAAAAGACCTTACAATTGATACCAAAAACGATGGATTTTGATGTCCTTTCATTAAAACAATTGACGATCGAAAAGTATGAATTTTATACGCGAGCCCTTCCAAGGATCTTTTATTTGATACCAAATACGATAGGTTTTGGAGTACTTTCACTAAAAAAATTGATAATCGAAAAGTATTAAATTTTGTACGCGAATCCTTCAAAAGATCTTTCATTTGATACCAAACACGATAGGTTTCGGAACACTTTCGCGTAAACAATTGCTGATCGAAAAATTCCAATTTTGCATGCAAGCCTTTCAAAAGACTATAATATAGACAGTCAGTGTCGCCGTTTTCTGCTTTATCTTGGCGACGACAACTAACGCCTGTCTTGATTATATATTTTTGAATACAGAAATACTTGCATATGAACTTTAAACATATATTTTACACAAATATGGTAACTTGCAATGTTAAAAGTCAATAAATTTTAATTTTGTACTTCTGGTTTTGCATTAGTTTCCGATCGACAACGAAGCGAACTCGAGAGCTGAAGTTGTCGAACTGAGCGTAAGGTGCTTCCGCCAGTCGGACAAGTCGCGAAAAACCAAAATATTTAGGAAGTCGGGAGGAACGAAAAATTGATTGAAAAAAATCTTATATAGGGAAATAAGAGCTTGTAAAGTAATAATTAATACAAAAATTGTATCTAATACAAACAAGGGTGTTATGTAGTAAATTATCATATGTTTAACGTGACTAATTTATCGGCTAATAAAAAGATAAATGGAATTACAATTTTCGAATATTGGCTCAAAGTTTATATTACTGTAATACAGACAGTCAGTGTCGCCGGCCGTAGGCTGCTTGATCTTGGCGTCGACAACTACCGCCTGTCTTGATTAAGGATGTTATGATCAGTTATTTTCGGAGTTATATTTTTCATTCATTCTTAGATTTCGTCTATATGGTATAACAAATTTTGTGCGTTTAAATATACAATATTAGTGTTGGGTTTACTCGTAACGTTATCTGGTTGCTATATATTGTATTTTGTCTTCTTGTTTTGAGTTTCAACTTTTTTGCAATAAACAGAGCAAGCAATATCAATGGCAGAATGGCATGTATCAAATTTAACATTAAATTTGATGTTGACGTACATACAGTTAACACATAACAAGTGATGCCCATAAGATGATAACTGTCTATAATAACTGTATTCCATTTACCACTTAAATCAGATCAGATAAATTAGACAACGTGACAATTTAACTAGATTAAGCAAAATTATACGCTGATTGGAGTGAATTATTTCAAAGTAAATTAGAATCAGTAATTTTAGTACTGAAAATAATGTCAGCGAAGTAATCCAGCGAAATAAATAAGTGATCTGGTTCAGTAAATGTAAGTTAGATCTGATCCAAATGGCAAATGGAATACGCCTAACATTTTTAAATGATTATGAGTTGTTATGGAAATGGAAATATATCGAATGCACAGCACGAGCGTTTTTCCTATTACCGTAATCACTAATTTAATTATATACCAAATATTATCAGATAAGTATCATATTACTCGTACTAGTTATATTTTGCGACAATATTTACCAGCATTATGTTTGGATTTTTTGGCCTATTTGGAACGTTCTCTTCAATTTTAATAAAAAATATTTCATATATTTAATCTCATCCAAATGAACAAACAAGTAGTACTACATAATCTCTAAACATTCAGCTTTTTGTTATGTGTATGAACAAGAATATTTAATCTTTATAATACAAATAAATTGAAATTGAAGTGTAGGGGAGCATGGTATCAAAATTTTAGATCTAATTTTCTCAAAAATGCTAGGAACGATTTTATTTAAAAAATTCTGTATATTTAAGAACATGGTCCTCTATTACTCAGAAAATTTTTATCCTATTTGAATTTACAGTTTTGGAGAAAAAACAAAAAATACACAAAAAAGTCCTGTTTTGAGCCATTTTTCGCATATTTTATTTTTTTTCTCCAGAACTGTAAATTCAAATTGGATAAAAATTTTCTGAGTTATAGAGGACCACATTCTTAACAATACAGAATTTTTTAAATAAAATCGTTCCTAGCATTTTTGAGAAATAAATTCAAATTTTGAGTGTAATTTCTTTCAATATTTGTACACAACATTAATGGTATCTAGTTTATTACCATACTTTGAAGTTTTGGCTTCAATATTATATACAATACTTAATAAGTTTCATTCATAATAAGAATAATATTTCGTTTCAAAGAGATCAAGGCAAATCATCGTTCTGATACTAGTTTCAGAACGCATGCTTCACCTTAAAAAGTCAGATCATTAGAAACCTACTTATATAAAATATGAAAAATACGGCATATGTCTGTGTTTTCATAAAAATCTAATTGGTTTTATAGATTTTCATTACTAAATTAGATGTTTCAGCAATTATTTGCATATCGCGTAAGTTTCGTACATCCTGGCTTTCATGAATATATTGTTCCTTTATTGCGCAATGTATCATATTTGAAACAACTAAAAATAAACAAATATCTTATTAAAAATAAAATAAATAATTTTTTAATTATTTTTTACCTCTCATTGAAGACAAATTACACTACACATATTTTTTTCGCTTAATTGTAATTTAAACACATGCGGTGGATTGGAGATTTAGAGGCTATATTGGTGTGTGGTGTAGGAATAAAAAATAAAATGGAGTTTCTAGTATTAATGGGACATACTTTAAAATTAATTAAACTAAGAGTAACCGGGTCATCAATTGTATGATTAAGAATCTTCCTGAGAGTATTCAGTGAGGAAGTGATCCTAAGATTAGATAACGTATCAAATGAAAAAAATTTATTTAATGTATCGTATGATAGTGAATGTGGTGGGAAATTTCCCATTAGTTTGAAGTAAATAAACTTTAAAAATTTTCTTTGTACATTTTCTAGTGCTTGAATTTGATTCTTATATATGGGGTTCCAAATCAAAGCACAATATTCAAGTTTTGAACGAATATAAACATAATATAGTGCAAAACTGGGAGATAAATTAGTAAAGTTACGGGTATTAAACTTAATAAATTCCAGTAGCTTATTACAAGAAGATAATAAATTGTTTATGTGAAGGAAAAATGAGAGTTGAGGATCAAAGACTATGCCTAAGTCAGTTACCTCGTAACACCTTTCAACAGAAGACGTGTGGATAGTATAATTGTGAAGTAAATAATTTTTCTTTCTTGTGAGGGTCATTATTTTACATTTAGAAATATTTAAATGAAGTTTGTTACTAGAGCACCAGTTAGTGAGGTTATCTAAATCTGATTGCAAAGAAGTACAGTCATTGATATTATCAATAGCATTAAATATTTTTAAATCATCTGCAAACAGAAGGTTATTATTTGAGATCGATTCGGTAATGTCATTTATGAACATTAGAAAAAGGAGGGGCCCTAGGTTGGACCCCTGAGGTACACCTGACGTTACTGGTAATAACTCAGAAGAATGACCAAGAATTTGAACATAAAAAGTTCTGTTTTGAAGGATGACGAAATTAACTGAATCACGGGATCTGAGAGAGCGAAAGCAGAAAGCTTATGATTTATTATCCGGTGGTCAATTCGGTCAAATGCCTTGGCAAAATCGGTAAACACTACGTCGACCTGCCCATTTTTTTCAAGAACTTCTGAAGTGTAATGAGAGAAGGAACAGAGATTAGTGAAGGTGGATCTACGTTGGACAAAACCATGTTGGGAGAAAGAGATGAGATTATGAATATTATTGTAAATGGTAGAGTAGATTAACGATTCAAATATCTTACTAAAGGCAGACAGGACAGCAATAGGTCTATAGTTGGAAATTTCAGAAGAGTCACCAGTCTTTGGAATAGGAGTGATACGAGCGGTTTGCCATGCATCTGGAAAAATGTTTGTTTTTAAAGAGAGATTAAATATATGAGAAAGAGCAAAGGAAAAAGGCACAGCACAGTCTTTTATAATTAGATTAGGAACAAGATCTGTACCGGAAACAAAGGTGGGTTTCATTTTATTTATGGCGGCAAAAACAATTTCAGGAGAAACCATGGTTAATGTTATCGAGTTGTTATTATACATATGAAGAGTAGGAAGGGGGTCATCGGAGGGGAGAGAATAGACGCTATGAAAATAAGATGCAAAACCGTTTGCAATTTCATGTGGGGTATCGTAAGTATTACCGTCCTTAAACATTTTGCTCGGAATCTCAGAGTGAGAACGTTTAGAACGGATGAACTGCCAAAATGTATTCGGGTCAACTGAGATAGAATCTTCGCATTTTTTTATATAAGACTCGTATGAAGCTTTAATATCATGCTTTATTTGGAATCGGAAAAGTTTAAATTGTTCATAATAAAACGGTACATTAGGATATTTTTTATGCATCATTAAGAAGTAATTTTTTCGTTTAATGGAATAGCGAATTTCTGAAGTAATCCAGGGTGGAAAGGAAGATTTACTAGGAGTTGAGATAGGAACGCATTGTACAAACATATAGAATAGAATAGAATAGAATATTTATTTTCTTATATTACAAATAAAGTATTATAAAAAAAGTTACATTGATCATTGACATCATTAAATGAATTAAGTACGAACCAATCAAACTGATCTATTAGAGAATAAAGTAAGATGAAATTTGCCCTTTTGAAATTAAACTTATGTGACGAAATATTAGGTAAATATGACACAGTATTAGTAGACATATTAATAAAAATATTAAGCGGATTGTGATGTACATATGTCTGACTGAATAATGAGTTATCATTTGTAACTGAACAATGAAGGTTAGAAATTATCAAGTCTAATATTCTACCATTGAGTTATATTGCTGAGAATCAGTGATATCGAGAAAATTTTTCAGTGAACACATTATGTTTGAATTTGAATTATCTACATATTCTGTGATATTAAAATCACCTGTAATTACAAAATTATGATTTGAAATGAATGCTAGAGAATCAATGTATTCAAATATGACATTGTAATGTTGAACATTTGTAGCAGGAGGTATATAAATATTAAATATGTAGAAGTAATTGAGTTGTAATAGAGTTTTCACACAGTTAATGTCAATATTGGCAGGAACAAACTCATATAAATCTAGAAGCGGAACCAGGGATTTACTAAGTGAGCTTTTGATCAGAAGCAGTACACCACCACCACGAGTTAGATTACACATCGCAAAATTGCGATCGGAACGGAACACAGAATATGACGAACCACTAATTATTTCGGGATCACAAACACTGTCACTTAGCCACGTTTCAGTTAGGGCGATGACGTCATAGTCAAGAGTTGGAAGGAGCGAGTGAAGTTGGTGAAGCTTCATGTTTAGACCTTGAGCATTCTGATAAAAAACGTGAAGAGATTTTTCAAAATTAGTTGGAGCAGATTTCAAGTTGGAACTTAGTTTTTTTGAACTATACAATATTGACCACTTTTGTATGCGATTCTGAGATTATTTTCACCGTTATTCTTCCTGGTGTTTAATTCCGATTGCAGCCGTTTGTAGTGTGCCTGTTCTAAGGGTGTACGATCTGGATTAATGTAAATATTATTTAAATCAGAAAAATTATGAGCATTTTTTGCATTTCTGATTAGTTTAAGAGCGTCTTCAGCATTTTTAAAGCAAACTTTGACAAGACGTGGACGATCAGCAGTATCGTTGGTTTTTCCAATTCTAAATGCTCGATCTATTAATAAATCTTGTCCGGAAGTAATTTTAGTGCAGACAGTTGAGACAAAGGTTGGTAAATCAATGGAATTATTTTCTGGGATGCCAGAAATTATGATATTATGCTCACGTCTACGTCTTTCATTAATTTCATGAATCACAGTATCAATGCAATTATTTATATTTTGGCCAGGAGAAATATAAGCTTGTTGCAAAGTAGTTAATTGGGATTGTATATGACTGATTTGACTTTGTAGAGAGGAAATTAGATTTTTAAGACTGCTCAAACTGTTTCCTTCATCGCGACAATTTTTATTCTTCCTTTGATAGTATATTTTTAATTTGGAGACAATCTAAATTTATTCCATGAAAAATTTGTTAGTGTTAGTAACGTTTGTAATATGTTCTGTAGGAACGTACCTGTCACAAATATTTTCACGACAGTGCATGCATTCAGAATTATATTTAAATTAAAACTAATTTTACATATTTTAGTGAAACATAATATGATGTATGCACCACAGACGTTATACTTTGGAGTATTACAACCCGAGAGATTGTTATAAAATAATTAAGAGCTGCTCAATTATAAAATAAATAAATAAATATATCATCACGCCTATTTACCCATTACTGGGTGTGGCACTCTGCTAAAGCAGATCTCGGTAAGTGATATATTTTGCGCGTGAAGTGCGGTTACTAGTCGTCAAATCACGGCCCCCAAACATGTTAGTGGTAGAGGAGCCACAGAGATAGCTTTCTTCAAATTAATTTGTTCTGTCATGGGATGGCTAGCTCAGTGGTTTGAAGTCGGTCTGTGGATCCTGAGGTCCCTGGTTCGATTCCCACAGGCGACAAATTTTCATAATTTGAAAAAGCTATCCCTGTGGCTCCTCCTCCACTAACATGTTTGGGGGCCGTGATTTGACGACTGGTAACCGCACTTCACGCGCAAAATAAATCACTTACCGAGATCTGCTTCAGCAGAGTGCCACACCCAGTAATGGGTAGAAGGCGTGATGATATATTTATTTATTTATTTATGAAAATTTGTCGCCTGTGGGAATCGAACCAGGGACCTCAGGATCCACAGGCCGACTTCATACCACTGTGCTAGCCATCCCATTATAAAACTATAAATGCACTTTTCAATGCTTATGCCGCAAATTGATATATGTCGAATGACCAGGGCAAGGGTCACTTAACCGTGGGGACAGTAAGGGTCCAAGCCCCCACAGGACAAAAAATTGTGGGGACTTATTGTTATTATTATTATAACACTGTATGTATGTATGTAATAATTTTATAAATTGATTTATCAAATATAAGTTTTTCTTACAACGTAATAACTCGATCGTTCTGTTGTTTTGGATAAGTTTAAATTCAGTCATACTTCAAGGAAGTTACGAATAAGACGTTATTTTGTAGACAGTGTAAACTTGTGAAATATTAAATTGTGATATTGTAGGAATATTCATTTAATTGGGGCTTCACGATAAGTTATAAAATTATAAATAATTTAAAACAATATAACTTACAATACTTCAATAATATGTTGTAATAAATAACTCAATTATAAAAACTCTTCGAATTAATAAAATAAATAAGATATTATTTCAAGTAATAACTATGAATAAAATTTTGTAGTAGGTATACATCAATCTACAAAGGTATTGCAAAGTCAATTATCATAAAAAATATTGAATCGATAAAATATGTTGAATCCCAACTGAGATAAAAACATTTAGTTTCGGTTTATATGACAAATTGAACAGATCACTAAATTACTAATTAAGTAACTACAGATTACGTAATTTAAAAAAAAAACTATGTGGCAACCATGGGTTTCCAACATTGGTAAATTTGCTGGCGGAAGTAATAGTGCTAATGGTAATGTTCAAAATGTTCAACAAGAAGATACGACAAAAGTAGATCAAAATGAAGAACATGATATCAGCTTGAACAATATTTATTTATTTATTTAAGAAGTGCGTTAATGAGTTCGGAGAGTTTCAAGCCTTAAAAAAACAACTGAATTTTGTATTGTCATATCGTGTTCGAAAAATATTAGACAGAGAAAAAGCAGTGAAACGTAAATGTGTACATCGAGAAATCTTTTCTGAATTTAATTCTTTTTTTGAAGAAGTATTAGTAAAAGAAAATGGAATACTGGTGAATTGTAGCCCCACTACATGTGTAGATATAGATTCTTCGCGTTTTGCTAGATGGCGATAAAATTAGTTAACCAAAATCAAACAGTTATAGAAGAAAATATAACAATTTATTTAGACGAAACTTGATATGACACTCATGATTTAGTAAAGAAACATTTTATATTTTAATTTCTGTTATCTCGTATTGTTTAATGCTGATGATAAGTTTTGTTTAAACTCGAAACGTCCCAATTTAAAATATATAAATAAATTATATTGGATTTCTAAAGCCAGATTTTATTAATACTAATATTTTTGGATCCTAAATATTTTTATTATAAAGAAAGGATGGGTTGACGATTCCAGTTAATGTCATTTTAACAAACATGTTTTATATGGTAAACGAATTATTATATTATAATTCTGGATGCGATCGAGGATTTATGAAAAATACATTATTACTATCAGAGAAAATCTGCCAGTGCTGTTTATCGTTCAGACATTAATTTCGAATTATTTGAAAATTGGTTTGAAAATTAATTAATTTCAAATATACCGCCATCATCAGACACTATTTTGGACAATGCATCTTACCATACTCGGCAGATAATAAAAATTCAGTGTTTTTGAATCAAAAAACATTATTATTTTTTAAATGAAAATAATATTTCTATTCCAGAGAAACATACCATCAGAGACTTACTAAATACTGTGAAAACACATAGTTTTGAGAGACAACATTTTTCTGATCAATTAGAAAAACAACTAAAACTTGGGCAAGAAGTATAATCCATTCCAAAAACCAGATGTTCTCTTTTATATGTTGGTGAGCGATTATAAAAAGTAATAATTTGTCTTATTTTATATATACAGCAAGTTCCTTATTTCTTTTTAACTAAATGCATATTTAACTTAATATCTTGCGCAAATTTGTGCATATATTGATAATTAGCATATACATATATATATATATATATATATATATATATATATATATATATATATATATATATATATATATATATATATATGTTCTTCTAACTTACATTTTTAGTGTATATAAACCCTAACTTTATATATAATATGTATATGCATATTATATATTATATGTATATGGCATATGGATTTGAGAACCTCGGTTCGATTTTCACAGCCGACACACAATTCTCACCACTTTAAAAATTACCCCTGTGACTACCCCTTCACTAACATCTTTGAAGGCCGTGATTTGACGTCTGGTAATAGCACTTCACGCGCCTAAATATTTTTTTTTGTTCTGGTAAATAAATCCCACGTATAACAAATAAGTTTTGTCTTAGGTCCGATTCTGTGTGTTTGTTATGGCCAACAGGAATCGAGTCATGGCATGAAGCAACGGCACCAGCTACACACATTTGAACTTGGAGGGGAACGGAGAGGTGAATCTGCCACGTTTCTGCACTGACAGCGACCTCATCGTAGCCGCTGCATTTCTCGACCGGTATTACTTGATGTCGATGTCACTTGTATAGCCGTGCTCGTGGGTACAGCTCGCTATATATCTGTGTCGTTGCAGTGCGAAGAATTTGTTGAGTAAGGTAAGTTAGAAATTATTTTTTTAAATTTTTTACTATAGTTGATATAAGTCAAAGTGGGTTATTTGTTATAGTCATCAGGTGGTTTCTATTTACAATCTATTGTGGAATGGGTAGCACTCAGTTAAACTAATCATAATTCCTGTTAAAAGGAATAAACCTGTAAAGGGCAAAAAAACAGAATATGTCTGTCTTTTATTTGTTAGTGTTGTTTTAACAAGTTTAGTTGGAATGTTTTTTATATTATTTTGATTATGAGATATTTAGTGTTAAACCAATTTACCAAAAAAATTTCAACAAATTGTTTGTTATGCATAAACTTTCAAAAAAGTTATATAGCGCGCGCGCTCTCAGTCCAGGGATTTCAAAATTTATGTGGTACTTCGCAGAAACCGAGTTGATGAGAATCAGACTTTCCGGCAAAAAAGAACACCGAAACTGCTTTCAAGGTATCGGATCTTCGTAACATAACATAACATACAAGTCGACAAATTGTAAAATTTATTACAGGCAGTGAAAACCAGTGCTCGTTATATTCACGTTAAAAATTAATTACATTTACGTAACAACATATTTATCTATGTCTGATATAAATTAGTATACATAAATTGTTTTCTTACCGCCTTGTACTTGTAAGGGAAGTACCAAGAGGTACTAATCATCCAAAAAAAAATCAATAACAAGTATTAAATGAACAAGCATATTATAGAATTCCCAGAACACGACTTTAATAGACATGTGATAACATTGGTCAATGTATGTTTATTACAATTTTTTAAATAGTATTGAATAATATTTTTAATATTTTCTAATTTACTTAGACCATATACACATCCTAATATATTGCTGATTAAAATTTTCTAGTAATTTTTTAGGTAACGGGAAAGTGTACTAGAAAGTTTGGAAAGTTTCCTTCAATAGGTACCTTACTAAATGCCACGTAATTAGCGATACGGAATTTAAATGTTTTCTTCAATTAAATAATGATTTTTCATTATAATACATATTTGAACAATATTTTTATCTCTTTTGTTCGGTATAATAGCCTATAATTTTTTAATGTTGGACCATCTTTTATCACTTAACTGATGTACATTATGTAATTCAATAATATTATTAAATAATTTAAGCGATATATTTAATGCGCATGAAGTGCGGATACCAGCCGTCAAATAACTTGACCCACATATTTTAGTAGAGGGGAAGCCACAGGGGTAATTTCAATGTGGTGAAAAATGTTTGTCGGTGTTCTCAAATCGATTCGATACCACCTACCTTACTTATTTGAAATAAATGTTGTAAATAATAAAATTACGGAATTTATATGTTTATTTAATCAGTAATGGCTCAGTGCTATCCGAGTCGGTCTGTGGATCCTAAGAACCCTGGTTCGAACCCCACAGCCGACAAAACATTTACATCAATTTAAAATTACCCCTGTGGCTCCTCCGCCACTAACATCTTTGAGGGCCGTGATTTAACGCCTGGTAACCGCACTTCACGCGCATAAATATATCACTTACCGAGATCTGCTTCGGCAGAGTGCCACACCCAGTAATGGGTAGAAGGCGTGATGATATATTTATTTATTTTAATCAGAGCGCAAACATCAATTAAATATGTGTATTCGTCAAAATAACGGATTCCATGAACAAAAAAATTCAATTATTTAGTGTCAACAAAAAAGAAATAAAAACGTTAAAAAAAACATAATTTCACATTTGTAATGTTATTATTATTTTATTTTTTATTTAAAAATTCGGTTAGTCATTTTAATTTTATGTATTAAAAAATCAGTAAATAAAAAAATTTTTGGCAAAAGTGTAGTAAAGCCCCCTGACGCAATTATAGAGTGGGAATATTTTGTAATATTTAAAAATAATTTTTAAAATATTAAATATACCAGTGCTTTTAAACTGATATTTGAATAATATTAACCTACTATTATCAGAAAATAAAAATTATTTCTTTTTGACCTAACCAAACCTTATCTCGGTATCTGTCATTTTATAGTTATTTAAACCGCGAGTGTAATAGAAATATTTATTCAATTTTGCCCTAATAAACTTTTTCAATTTGAGTGTTAGATTTTAATAAATGAAGTCAGAAGCTTGAAATGTCATTAATCGCTTACTGAAAAAAATTGGAACGCAAATAGAGAATGACTGTCATGCATTCTCTACATTTGTATCAGTGTGTAGAAAGTGAAAATGGAAGATGAAAATATTATAATTGATGATGCAGTTCATTTACATAAAGTCGTGAACAACGAATTAGTGTAAAAGTGTAAACTTTGAGAGTGTATATATTTTGTAGTTTTTTAAAACTGTAAATAATCAAAACATTACCTACTAACCTATATTTAGTTATTGTATATATATATATATATATATATATATATATATATATATATATATATATATATATATATATATATATATATATATATATATATATGTATATATATATACAATAACTAAATATAGGTTAGTAGGTAATGTTTTGATTATTTACAGTTTTAAAAAACTACAAAATATATATATAAAAATTGTTCAATTGTTCAATATATATATATATATATATATATATATATATATATATTGTAACCGTACCGACTTTGATGATGCATAAATTTACCTTAAATAATGGCACGTAATTCTATAAGTTTGTGATCGTCTAGTGGAAGTTGCAAAGAATAAAAGTACGGATTTTTTTATATAAAACACATTTCATTGACGTTTTTATTTTTTTCAGGGCGCAAAAATCAATTCAATATTCTTAACATTCGTAGAAGAAAATATTTAAAACAAATTGCAAGCACTTTACGTCAATAGCAATAAAAGACTAGGCGAAAAATTTGGAAATATTTTTATTAATATCATTAAAATACGCTGTCAGTATTAAATAATCTGTATTAAATAAGATGTATTATAAAATAGAATTTGGTCCCATAATTTGTCGCCAGAAACTTTTTATTTACAAAAAACTGATTTTACATGTTAACTGCCTATGTCAACATTTACGTGAGACACACGGTATATTTAAAATAAATATACTATTACGCCTTTTCCCCATTACTGGATGTAGCACTCTATCGACACAGATCTCGGTAAGTGATACATTTATGCGCATAAAATGCGATTATCAGCCGTCAAATCATGTGTTTATACATATATAAGTATAATACTACCACTACGAGATCAAAGGAATAAAAGGTCCATTCGAACATATGTTACGACTTGTTTGATAATTTGGTAATAAAGTAAAAATAACAGTAATTAATTAGGATAACGGTATAGTGGTTAGTATCTCAAGTACCTGTAGCATACGCGTATGAGTACCTCAAGTAAACATTATTCCCTGTTTGAAAACTATTACGTCACATTCGGTATCCATGTAATTCAAGATTTTGTACTTAAAACGTTCATATTGGTATTGGATTGACATTATTTAAACATAACCTAAAATTTAAATGTCAGATTAAAATATTTATTACTTTATAAAATTTAATTAGTTTATAAATGAAACCAAATTCTGCATATATTAAATAAAAACGAAATTTATTTTAACGCACGAAAACTATTACCTACCTTATTGAAATATATAATTTTGTAAAATAAAACTCAAAGGAATATACATTTTCATGTGTATACAACGTCTAAATATTATAATAGAATATTACAGGCGATCACATCAGACAGATCGCATCAGTGTGCGTCGATGTGTTCGCCATCATAGCCGCCACCGCCACCGCCATCGCCACCGCGTTAGTTTATTATCCGCTGGCGATTGGTTCGTCAAGGTGTTAGCGCCAAAGTACGCAAATATTAAATTCTTAGAAACAATTATATGTATTTTTTAATTACATACTGAATATTTATTATTTCCTTGTATATACTGAACTTTTATTATTTTTATACTAAATATTTATGGGGTAATGGCACAATGGTAGCAAGTCGGCCTGTGGATCCAAAGTACCCTGGTTCGATTCCCACAGCCGACAAAACATTTTCACCAATTTAAAAAAATTACCTCTGTGGCTCTTCCACCACTAACATCTTTGGGGGCCGTGATTTGACGGCTGGTAACCGCACTTCACGCGCTTAAATATATTTTTATTTGAAACAAATTTCTGTATCTAGCATTACTTAACAAGAAAATTGTCAAGATAGCAATTTAATTGGCGAACACAGAGATTTAACATGTGTTTAGTTTTATGAAATTTCCTACTTCTCTATTTATATTAAAGCAACAACTGTTGTATATAAAGTTGGTCAGAATTAAAAGCAGGAGATAAAAACGAAATTAAAACGAAATCTGAATAACGAAATTAGTATATGTTTATGTATGAACCGAAAGAGAAATAAAAACGACACATTATTTTTGTTCAAAACTGAAAATGAAATACATAATTTCGTTTACGGGTTTTAACCGTTATTTTATTTATTTATGTTTACATATTAAGATATAACTATTTGACGGTTATGCGTAAACGTTTATAGTACTTCAATGGCCAGTTGCGTCGCTTTTATTAAAATTGTAAGTTTTCCTTAAATTAACAATATCGAATCAATATAAACTATCAGATGAGTAAAGGCCGTTTGACACGATACATTATTTTATACAAAATTATGTACATTTTTCTGTTTCAGAATTATGAACAAAAAAATTTACCGTTACATACAGTAAAATAACATTTAGAAAAATGTTTAAAAAATGTGCAAAATTATATAAAACTTGTTCTATATTCTAGCAAAATTTTGTACAGAAATTGCGCAGTGGAGATGCGCAGTGAATTATTCCGTTTTCGTTTACTATTTGACGTTTAATTATAACCTAGTTTTATATCACTGCTTTTGATTCTGTATTTACATCTGGTTTCACTTGTTTTATTTCTTCTTTTGTGAATTTTAAATTACAAAATGTGGTATCGCGATGTTGTGAAGATTTTCATTGAAGAATACCAAAAATAGCCATGTTTATATTTGGTTAAATCAATAGAATACAAAAATTAACATGCAAGGTCACGGGCATTAGAATTTTTTTAGCCATAATAAAAAAAAAGAACCGAAACAAGTATCAACGACATCAAAATTAAAATTCAATACGTTGAAAACAAATTCACTTCTCAATTCGCTATTTAATAAATGCAAAACATCTCTTATTTGAAATTTTTTTCGTAATTGATTCCATTTTTTAAATACATGGAATTTATTGTTTTGTGTGTCCAGTAAACTTCCTCTTTCGGTTTTTCAATATCATTCAAAATCAACTTAGATCTTCGTATTTTCATGAAACTTATAATTACCAGGTTTCGTTAACAAATCTTATCTCGTTCATGAGACATTGTACACTCGGATACACACACACACGCACACGCGCACGCACACATGCGCATGCGCACACGCACATGCGCACACACCCCCTCACGCACACACGCACACACATACACACACAGAGACACATCATTGAGAAAATGATCAAAACGGATTCAGTGGACCTCAAAACACGTATTTCCGGGAAAATCTCGTCAACAATTTTTTTCACGACTACAATACTTCTTTATAGTGTGTATAAGAAAGTAAAACTGGCAATCCTATTTAATTCAATATTTTTCTCTGTGTTTTCCACATCACTTGATGCCAGGGGTGGTTTTTCGCAATCCTGTGAGGGGTAGTTTTTAAGGATTAAGTTGAATCTACCACAGTTCTCTTATCACTTTAAAAAACTCTAACTTTTCCAGCGTTTTCAGCAGAAATTATTGCTTTTTATCAGTTTGGTAAAATATGGGAGTAAACCTTCAATTTACTGTGATAAACTTGAAAATTCATATAATTCAATTAATTATGATCCTCAGAAATTGATTTCATTTTCACCTTATTCAATGAGTGTTTTTTGGCTCTCACTCATTTTTTTGGAGATGTACGAATTTTTTTAACTTGAGATTCGGATTCAACGTCAGAAAATGCATGAAAATATGATGGTCTGATTCGCTGTTTTAATTTTTTTTTGTGGCGCTGTGTAATTTTAATACAGTCAATATTTAATCAAATTTCTTCATACAGCATATATAAGATAAGTAAAATGAAAATGATTTATTTCACTTGACACAAGTTTAACAGCTGAAAACAAGAAGTCACCTAAGTTCGTAATACAGATCAAAATTTTTATATTTATTACGTTTTTTTACATAATTTTTATTCTTTACACGTTTTTACACATAAACGTAAAATACACTTTCTACGCGAAATGCCCATCCCTGTTGTGTATAATAAATGATTCTGAATATGGAAGGATCTTTGAGTAGTTGAAGCGAGAGTATTTGACGAGAACTGATTAATTGATAAATCTGATGAATAAATGTTTTAATAATGATTTTAGGATTCCTGCTACCCCATTTGATGGGATATAGCGTGATCCACTCTTTAAATAACAGTATCAATATTACCTGAATTAACTTTTGCATCATTGTGCCATTATTTTCAGTTCGGTTTTCTTTTTACTATGCAGTGATATCTCTTAAAGGCCTTTTTTAAGCGGGCCCGTCTAGTCTCGATTGAGCGGATATTTTATTGATAACTAAATACGTATAGAAATCATCTGATTATAAAATTCAGAAATCAGGTCGCAAAAACACGATATATAGTAATTAAAATATTTCATCCTTTTAAGATTTAAATTTTCGGTTGTTATAAGAACTTATTTATAGATATCTTTTCATTTTTGTTGTTACCTGTGGTACTCTGTACACACTAGACATAATAGCTTTCTTTAGGAGACGTTTAATTTCGGGTAGTAAACGCACTTTACGAGTACTCCGAAGGTACCTGGATTTTTTTTTCGACCATTCTTTCACTTACGGAGTAGGTGGCTCAGTGGTATCAAATCAGCCTGTGGTTCGGAAATTCATATTCGATTCCCACAGCCGTCAATCAATGATAACCACATTGAAGCTACTCCTGTGGTTACCCTTCCACTACCATCCTGGGGGACCGTGATTTGATGGTTGATAACTGCACAACACGCGCAAAATGTATCACTTACCAAGATCTGCTACAGTAGAGTACCGCAACCAGTAATGGGTATAAGGAGCGATGATATATTTTTTATTATATTTTATTCTTTCAATAAAAAAAATTATAGATGTATACTATATATGAGGAAATAAAAAAAATATCTAAATCTGTGTTGACGGTTATTATGAGAGTAGTTACCATAAATAAATTTTTCGCAAGGGAAAACAACAGTTACTTTCCTTCCTAGTAAGAGAATAGCTAACTTTAGATCCACAACGACTAGTGAATTAGCCGGATGTTCGGCCAACGGATATTTGCTTAGTATTTGCTAATGAGCTCAACTTGTCTATATGTTATCTGAGGTGAAAATTTTGGAGTATATTTATACCTCCGATAAATATATCGGTTTTTATCTGTGTCTTTTATAAATCCTAAGTCAAAAATATTCAGTAATTTATCTTTAATTACTATTGAAAGGAAATCATTAAATTACCTTAAATCAAATTCAGACTTTTTAAAAATAATATAAACGATCTTGTAAATAAAAAATATAAATAGATTTAATTTACAAATAAATTACTTTAATTTTTTTTCATATATATTTATAATATGATGAGTCCTTTTTCACCCCCACAAAGAAAAAAGAAAACTACACAGTCGAGTCAGACACTCACCGTACAGTTCTAAGAGACATCTAGGATTTGTAAACTAATGATAGCTTCTTACTGTCATAAACATGTGACCATTTGAAAAATTGTAATTGCATTTAAAGAGAAAAACTGCAAAAAATGCATTTTCACTATAAAAGAAAAAGTAACTTGCGTAAAAGTCTCACATCTGTCTAATAGATTTTTCAAGTAAATTAAATGAGGTGTGCTAGGATGACTTTTAAATTCTTTTGTTGAAACAACTGCTTTAGACATTAAAAATAAAGCAATAAAAGAGTCGGCAGGCAAGATCGTAAATGATGTACTTAACTATATGTTGTTATAAATTCCTTCTCTGAGTTACGCAACTATGTGATTTCAAATATGGATATAAATTTCAGGGTCATTGAGGTACCAATTATTTAAAAGTGTTACTGTTAGAATATACGTTGATGTTACGACAAAATCACTGCCTACTAAATTATGAGCAGAAACATGTTTGGTTCTTTTTTGTTTGCTTGAGTATGTTTCAAGCTCTTAAAAATACGAAAAATTAATTGGTCTATGTTATATACATTTGATACTGTTGTGTCTAGCATATTATGAAAAACTACGTTCCAAAACAAAAAATCCAAATATATAAAAATTGAATGTGCTATATGGAATTGATGTTAATGGCATCTACATGAAGGAGTATATTAGTACGAGTATACAAAAATATGTAGTATACCTGTTACACACTGAGAGAGAGTATTATATGTTTTTCCCGAATTATAAAACTGATTCATGAGACGAAGCCAAGAGTTATTCGCAAACCAAGAGAAAAATTATGTGTGTTTAAATATTACTAAAAAAAATTGTGTCCCGCTTTAAACCGAATTTTGTATTCATATTTGTACTTTTATTAAAGTATTATGCACTGTAAAAGTGATAAAATTAAATAATGTATAAAATGCATTATCTGTTGCAACAACAAATCTGAAATTTTAAAATTAGTTTATTAAATAAAAAAAAATATCGAATATTTGACATCAGTATCTATTATTTCATATTACATGCATCTTCTATATGATTTATTAATTTATACCAATTTAAAATTATGTGTTCCATAAATATTTTTTATTTCCTTTAAAGAATTGCTTAAATAACTTTATCTACGAACGTGCGATAAATAACATTTATCGCATTCATTTTGAGTGAGATAAGTACTTTATTACCGCACTAGTGCATTTTTGGAAACATTCCTGCTCTAGTGCTTTAATAAAGTACTATCGCATTGAAAATGATAGTTACCATAAGAATTGTCAACTCAATATTATTTTTGTATAAATTTTAATTTATTTCGTGGTTGCAATAAAATTATGTACAATACGCGTGTGATAATGCAATATTAAGATTCATGTGTGATTACACAAATCGGTCGTCACCTTGTTGAGCAAATTTCACACGCGTATCTTAACCCTCAAGTACTATCGTGGGATATTTTGGCATCCCAGACACCAATTTTTGCTTTGTATCTTTTCAACTATTTTTTTACAATTTATTAGTTCTAGCTATTCTCCTACAAGATAAAAATGTTCAATATGGCATAATTCGATATTATTTATTTTTAACCGTTTTCGAAAAAAAGGACAATTGGGATGCCTCAGAAGGTTGATTCTGTATCTTGCGTTAGCACTTGCGTGACTACATTTGCGTGAGTAAAATTTCTGACGTCACCGTATTCTTTCTAGTAACTTTCATGGGGGAATTTCGTGCCTTAAGTTTTCACGCCAAATTTAGTGTTGGTAAAAAAATGCCCGCTAAAAGCCATTATCAAGACAGGCGGTAGTTGTCGACGCCAAGATCAAGCAGCCTACGGCCGACGACACTGACTGTATTACAGTAATATAAACTTTGAGCCAATATTCGAAAATTGTAATTCCATTTATCTTTTTATTAGCCGATAAATTAGTCACGTTAAACATATGATAATTTACTACATAACACCCTTGTTTGTATTAGATAAAATTTTTGTATTAATTATTACTTTACAAGCTATTATTTCCCTATATAAGATTTTTTTCAATCAATTTTTCGTTCCTCCCGACTTCCGGAATATTTTGGTTTTTCGCGACTTGTCCGACTGGCTCAGTTCGACAACTTCGGCTCTCGAGCTCGCTTCGTTGTCGATCGGAAACTGATGCAAAACCAGAAATACAAAACTAAAATTTATTGACTTTTGACATTGCGAATTACCAAATTTGTGTAAAATATATGTTTAAAGTTCATATGTAAGTACTTCTGTATTCAAAAATATATAATCAAGACAGGCGTTTTAGTTTAATACTTTTCGATTGTCAATGTTTTAGTGAAAGTGCTTCAAAACCCATCGTCTTTGGTATCAATCGAAAGGTCTTTTGAAGGGCTTACATGCTAATTTGGAATTTTATCGATTGGCAATTGTTTTAATGAAAGTGCTTCGAAACCTATCGTGTTTGGCATCAAATGAAAGGTCTTTTCAAAGGCTTGCATGCAGAATTAGAATTTTTTCGATCAGCAATTGTTTTAGCGAAAGTATTCCAAAACCTATCGTGTTTGGTATCAAATGAAAGGTCTTTTTAAGGGCTTGCATGAAAAATTGAAATTTTATCGATTGGCTATTGTTTTAATGAATGTGCTTCAAAACCTATCGTGTTTGGCATTAAATTAAAGGTCTTTTTGAGGACTTGCATGCAGAATTAGAATTTTTTCGATCGGCAATTGATTTAGCGAAAGTGTTCCAAAACCTATCGTGTTTGGTATCAAATGAAAGGTCTTTTTAAGGGCTTGCATGCTAAATAAAAATTTTATCGATTGGCAATTGTTTTAATGAAAGTACTTCGAAACCTATCGTGTTTGGCATCAAATTAAAGGTCTTTTCAAGGGCTTGCATGCAGAATTAGAATTTTTTCGATCGGCAATTGATTTAGTGAAAGTGTTCCAAAACCTATCGTGTTTGGTATCAAATGAAAGGTCTTTTTAAGGGCTTGCATAAAAAATTGGATTTCTTTCGACCGGCAATTGTTTTAACGTAAGTGTTCCAAAACCTATCGTGTTTGGTATCAAATGAAAGGTCTTTTCAAGGGATTGCATGCAAAATTAAAATTCTATCGATTGGCAATTGTTTTAATGAAAGTGCATCAAAATCCATCGTGTTTGGATCAATTAAAAGGTCTTTTGAAGGACTACCAGTTTAAGTAACATTTTAAACACTGGGGTCGCCAAGGTTTTTTTTAATTAATTTTTTTTTATTTGACCCGATATTTTTAAAACTGGTCGATAAGGTTTTTTAAATTCGAATATTTTTCTTGGCTTAATTAAATATCACTTTTTTTTAAATCTGTAATACATAGATATTACAATTTTTGGGGAAGGAATCTGCGCAATCTTGGCGTACCTTTAACAATGTAATTGTTTTTTTGGAAGATTATTAAACAACGATAATCTGAAACAATTTTAATGATTACAGATTTAGATAAGTTACAATGAAATATATACGCTAATGTAACTCATGACAATAAATAAAATTAAAGATTAAAGTTTAAAAAAAATTACAGTTACAAGTTTACACTGTTCTATGGGCTAAATTAATAAATACAGAAATATAATATAATTAATTTGTCATAAATTGTTCAAGCACAGCACAGAAGTTTGGTTAGTAAAACACAAATAAACTGTAAAATGAGCGACAGATATACTGTTAGAATGAGACAGATAGTGTCGCAAATTAGAAACAGAACCTACGTTGGTCACGCAACTATATTTGCGTGTATCGCAACTCGTGACGTCCTATCAATAAGTTCGTAAAATATCCGTCAGATGGTTTACAGTATGCATGTGACAAATCGTGTTAGTATTAGTGCCGCAAGTAGTCACGCAAGTTACAGAATCAACCTCCTGTACCCCACGATAGTAGTTGCGTGAGACTTTTTTTTAAAAAGAACGTAACATTACTTACTCGGTGATTCACTACTTTATGCTGCATTTATGTATTTTACTTACTTGAGTGAATTACAGAGTCTTATATATAAAGTATTTGAGTGTTATTCGTCGGAGATTTACTCATGTACACTGCATTTCGGTCGTATTTTTAGAAAGGGAATTCATAATTATGCACTTCCCCTAACTTTTGTACTTCATATAAACTGATCCCTAGGTTTTGCTCAGTCATATAGAAAGATAAAGTATAGTTTGTAGAGTCTAAAGCATTTAATTTGAAAACTAGAATTTTTAAAATATGATGAGAAAACATGCCTGTCAGAATTTTTATGCGTAATGCTAACTCAAATTATCTTTTACTGTTTTGGAAACTTCTAAACAGATGACAAACTTTGAAAAAACATGATTTTAATATTTTTGGAATTTTTTTCTATTTGTGTGCATTTTTTGTACACTTTTATGTAAAACTTATTTTTTTTGTTTAACTTTTAATAAAGTTCAACATTTAATCTATCAAGGTTTACGACAAATGATTGCTTTAAAACCTACAATAACTAAAATTAAAAAATATATGTATAATAACAAAAAAAAGTAAAATCAAATTGTGGGGTGTCAAACACAGTATAAGTGTAATTTGAAAACACGATAGTACTTGATGGTTAATAATGCTTTCATTCCACTTACATCGTAAATAACTATTAGCAAATTTTACCCACAATATTTTGTTATTATAGCATTAACTACCTGTATTAAATTGAATTGTATGCCCCTCAATAAACATGACCAACTTAGTTTAATAAATAAATAAAAGAATATCGAATATTTGATATCAGTAGCTCTTATTTCATATTATATGCATCTTATATTTGATTTATTAATTTATACCAAGTTTAAAATTTAAGTTTTGTTAGTGCAAATGGTCATAAATCATGCAAATTTTTAAAACGCAAGCGAAGCGAACTTTGCCAAGTACAATTTAAAAAAAAAATCCGGCAATATTTGATCTAAAATCGAAGTAAGTATTTACTCAGTGTTCCATAAATATTTTTTACTAACTTTAAATAATTGCTTAAATTACTTTATCTACGAATGTGCGATAAAAGACACTTATTGCATTCATTTTGAATGAGATAAGTACTTTATTAACGTACTAGTGCATTTTCGGTAACATTTCCGCACTAGTGCTAGTACTTATCACATTTACAATGCTTTTTAACAAAAAATTCTTTAAATGTCAAATATTTATTAGAACTGTCAATTCAAAATTATTTTTGTTTAAGTTTTAATTTTTTTGGTGGTCATAAATAAAATTATACATGATGTACGTGTGATTATGCATCTTTAAGATACTTGTGTGAGTACACAACTCGGTCGTCGCCTTGTGCAAATTTCACATTCGTATCTTAATGATGCTCTCATCCCATTTATATCATAAATAACTATTAGCAAATTTTACCTACAATATTTAGTTACTATAACATTAACTACCTCGTATTAAATTGTATTGTATGCGCCTCAACAAATATGACCAACCTGTCAAAATCAAGTGATCTCTTTGATCAATTTAAAATACTTCTGCATTGCAATTGTATAAATGGTCCGGATTTATACTCTCCTGGTAACCTTTACATACATAATACCACGTGTACGAAAGTAAAACTTGGTTCGTTTATTTATAATAATACATACATACATACATATCTTCACGCTATATCCCAACAAATGGGGTAGCACGAACCCTAAAATCACTCATAAAATATTCAATAATCACTTTCATCAAATAATCAGCCCTCGTCAAACATTATTATCCGAACATATCACCCTCACTTAAACCACATTCATAGATCACTCCATATAAACTCAATCATTTATTACATTCGAAATCATTTATCACAATCAAACCTTAAATCACATCATTCCTATTCACTTATCATTCATCCTCTTTCTTCGACGTACATAACATATGCATAAAACATCTCAAATTACTCACGCTTACTCCTAACAACAATTCTAAAAACGAACCTAACAACGAATCTACAAAGATAAAAGATAAAAGCGATAGTCTGCAATTGTATATGAAAGAAAAGTCCAGACAATGCAGTAACTGAAAATGAAATAAAAAGATAAGAAAGGAAGGGAGTGTCGCCCTGCGCTTGTTATTGAAAGTGAATTCCACACAATTGCAGTTAAACACTCTACGTAAGAACTGAAAACAAATTGAAAGATAAGAAAGGAAGGGAGTGTCGCTCTACGCTTGTTTTTGAAAGTGAATTCCACACAATTGCAGTTAAGCACTCAATGTAAGATCAGAAAACTAATAAAAAAGATAAGAAACGAAGGGAGTGTCGTCCCTGCGCTAGTTTTTGAAAGTGAATTTCACACAATTGCAAGTAAACACTCTAATGAAATTACTAAACAACAAAACTAAAATAAAAAATACTGCACTTTTCTTAAATCATCAGATTTATTCCGCAATTAATCTTCGCCAAACGTTTCTATCCTGACACACCACCTTAGCTTCATCCACATTCATTATTACTTTCATACAAGCACGTTTGTTCCTCAAACTCAGAAACTTTCGTTCACGCAACAATCCTTCAATCATATTCATCCATTTATTCATAGGTCGTCCACGCAATCTTTCACCCTCAATTTCGCCAACATATACCTGTTTTACCAATCTCTCATTCGACATACGTTCTACATGCCCAAACCATCTCAACTGACTTATACCTACTTTTCTAACTACATTCTTCTCAATTTCACAGTCATCATACACCAATGTATTCCGGACACGATCTCTTCTAGTATAACCACATACACCCCCGCAAATACCTCATTTTCACAGCAGTTATACGACGTTCATGTTTCTTCATCCACACCCAACATTCACTACCATACATCAATGTAGGCACTAAAACACCATTATAGACACTAAATCGAGCATCTCTGGATACATTCACATTTCGAGCAAAGGTTCCCAGAGCACCCAATACCTTGCATCCCGCAGATACTTTTCTTTAAAGCTCACAATCAATACGTCCATCCCTCGAAAACATACTACCCAAATATAAAAACTCATTCACTTGACCCAATCTCACACCATTCACCGAAACATTGCAGTCAGTCACCAAATCGCTCTTTTCAAACACTAACACATTACATTTAGCAGCATTTAATAACAAATTTAAATCTTTTCCTACTTCATTTATACTTAGAATCATTCGTCTCAATTGCTCTTCAGATTCACCCATAACAATATCATCCGCATACGCTAACGCAGGCACAACACTACCACCAATATGTACACCATCTACCCCATTTAACGCCGTTCGTAACAACACATCCATGTACAAATTAAAGAGCCACGGAGACATCCCACAACCTTGTTTCACACCAATATCTATACAAAACTAATCACTCAATCTACCATTAACTCTCACCGCAGCCTCACTACCTTCATACAGCGCACGAATTGCCCCCAACAAATTACCAACTGTACCGTACTGTAGCAGTACTTTCCATAATGTCCCGCGATGAACACTATCATATGCTTTTTTAAGATCGAGAAAGCCACAGAACACCGTCTTGTTCTTAGCAAGTGACTTTTCAACAATCATACGAAGTGAAAATAATTGATCCACACACCTTCCCTCAGGCAAAAAACAACCTTGCATATCGCTTAACTTGGAGATTGTTAAGGTTCGTACCTTATGAATAAGAATCTTCCCATAAAACTTGCCTACCACACTCAGCAAACTTATCGCACGAAAATTAGTACAGTCACTCGAACTACCTTTACCTTTAAATAAAGGACAAATAATAGCACGTTTCCAATCATCAGGAGCCACACTCCGTTTTAAACAAAATCTAAACAAATAAACTAACCAATCAAATAACCTCTCGCCTCCATACTTCAACATCTCATTCGATATACCATCCAAACCGGGAGCCTTACCATTCTTCAGACGCATCAACGCGAAACTAACATAATTCTCATCTATATCCCATTCATCACCACTAACATTTTCTCTAAAATATTCACTACAACCATTCGGTCTATTAATGTTACCATATAAAGCCCTAAAGTACTCACACCATATATTAGTAACATCTGAATCATTCCACAATAACTCACCATCCGCACTCTTAATCGCTTTCACTGCCCTTACATTACCACCTCTCAATCTCTTCACTCTCAACCAAAACATTCTTTTATTCATACTAAAATTATTAGTCAATATTTCACTCATCAAATCATCAAAACGCGCCTTTCTTTCTCTCACTACTCTCTTAGCACATTTATTTAACCTCTTGTATTGCAGCAAGTATTCATCACGTAAATTTCTAGGCACATTTTACACATTTAGAAATCGCAAATATGCTATTTTTCACCTAAATCGCCTCTTTTACTTCTTCATTCCACCATGCATTCTTTGGACAAGAGCCTAAACTACATTCACCACAAACTTGCTCATTTAAGAACTGTATCTTTAAATTTCAACCAAACATTTATTATGCTGCATTCAAAATTAAGCTCACATACAGGCAAAGATTCATTAATTTTCTCAACAAACAAATTTCTAACATCCTTATTCTGCAGCGCACTGGATTTCACACGAAACATTTTTTCACTCTCATTCTCCAACATTTATCTAGAAGTATACGCGATACAACCAAATAATGGTCATTCGTACCCAATTCAGCACCACGCTTCACCCGCGTATCTACAACTAAACTTCTCAATCGTTCATCATACAAAATAAAATCAGTCATACTCCGTCTATTCTCACTAGCATTCTCTCAAGTATACAAATAAGCTAGTTTATGTTTAAAGACAGAGTTGGAAACAAAGAGATCACGCTCCAAACAGGAAGAAACTATTTTCCTACCGTTTTCATTCACTGTTGCATCACCAAACTTACCCAATACATTTCCAGACGTGCTTCTCTTCATTCCCACCCAGCCATTTAAATCACCACATACAATAACTTTTTCACCTGAATCACATGAATCAATAACACTATCTAACAAATTCCAAAATCTATATTTTTCAAGATCATTTTTGGATTCGGTTGGTCCATAAACTGACACAACGAAGATTCTATGAAAGTCTACCTTTAATCTCAGCCATAGAATTATCGATGAAGTACAACCATAATCCCACACAAACGGTTTCATTCGTTCACTAACAAGCATACCCACACCATGCTTCGCGTGTTCATCCTCAGCAACACCCGATCATAAGCAAAACATTCCATCCACCTCTTCCTCACTCCATCTTTTCCTTTTAGTCTCACAAAACATCAATATTCTCACGCATTACATTCATCAATTCATCAATTCATTTTCTTTACCAGTTATACCCCTAACATTCCACGTACGAAACTTACATTCATCAAATTTCATCCATTTATTTTTCATTGATCCAAAAGAAATAAAAGAAGGGTTCTCTCGGTAGAAGAGTAGAAGTTAAGGTAGCTTATCAGGCTTATCCTTAACTATAAATGAAAATAGAACTCAGTTACATTTACACAACTGATAAACAACTGTCAAACGTCAATCACACCTAAAAACTAAACATAACTTAACGTTTCTATACACGTAACCAATATAAACAAATAACGATATGACAGAAAATATACTATAAAAAAACTAAACTACTATAAAAATTAAAGAAAACACGTGTCTCAATAAAACGATACTCGAGAAATCCGGTGACAAACAGTATATTTTAATCCAACTCCAAAAACCCAGTCAAAAACACAAATAAATTTCTCACTTGACGGGCGAGTTCTATATATTCTGTTGTCTTGGATATAATAATAGTTTATTTACTACTACTACTGTACATTTACATTAACAGAATATTGTTGTTATACTGATCTTGTTCTCAGAATGTACTCTGGTTCTCAACACCACGCAACATATCATCAATATCGGAGTACCACGAACATGTTCATTTAAGGCAATATTTTATTCTAACTGTAGGCCAGTTAAACGCAATCTACGGATTTTTATTCCTTGCGATACGTGAAAAAATATTTCGGGTCACGATTTTTTCAAGATGTTCAACTTAAAAGGTTTACGCACGCAAGCACGCGCGCAGACACACACACACGCAAGGAATTATTGGAATCGTGAAAAAATCGTTGACGAGATTTTCGCGGAAATACGTGTTTTGAGGTCCACTGTGAAATCAGTTACGAAAAAAAGTTTCAAATAAAAGACGTTAGCAAAAATATTTGGAACATAAAATGTTGCAATTTTCCTGTATAGGCGTCTAATTTTGAGAAAATATAATTTATATATTTAATAATATATTCCAATAATCATAGTAGCAATAGAAACAAAAAACATAAACATGTTTAACATTTATATATCATATCATAAATGTTCAATTCAGAGTTTTTGATGCTATATTAATTTCATTGATCAATAATAAGTAATTTTATATTTCTATTTCTATTAATATAAGTTTATATATATATATATATATATATATATATATATATATATATATATATATATATATATATATATATATATATATATATATATATATATATATATATATAAAAATTTGTTAGGAAGTTGATTATCTGTAATGAAAATTAAAAAGAAAAAATATTAAATACGCTGTGTATAAAAAAGTCGTGTGGTGCCTACACCAGATTTTTGTTTTACAACATGCTGTCGCTTTCTACTTTTCTAGTCTTTGTAGATTAGTTGTTAGATATGTTGTTAGAAGAGTGAGTATGAGTAATTTGAGATGTTTTGAGCATATGAAACGTAGGTCGAAAAAAGATTAATAAAAAGTGTATAGGATTGATTGGATGGATATAATTGAAAGATTGTTGTGTAATAAATGGTTCCGAAAGTGGAAGGAGCTATGAGTGTGGTTTAAGCGATTGCGGTGTATTAGGATGAGAATCTTTGACGAGGACTGGTTATTTGATGAATGTGATGAGTGAATGTTTTGTACGTGCTACCCCAATTGATGCATGTATTTTATATGAAACTTTACGTATCAATCTATGTAAAGGTATTGACTTATATATTAAAATAAGAAAATTATGGGTTGCGTCAAATTTTCCGCTATAGAGCAATGTAGCTTACAAATTTCTATATGAATCATAATAAAATAAATAAATATATCATCACGCCTTCTACCCAACACTGGGTGTGGCACTCTGCTGAAGCAGATCTCGGTAAGTGATATATTTGGCGCGTGAAGTGCGGTTACCAGTCGTCAAATCACGGCCCCCAAACATGTTAGTGGTGGAGGAGCCACAGGGATAGCTTTTTCAAATTATGAAAATTTGTCGCCTGTGGGAATCGAACCAGGGATCTCAGGATCCACAGGCCGACTTCATACCACTGAGCTAGCCATCCCATAAAAATAATATGAAATTTGAAAATTATTTTAAACAAGTAAACAAATTGTTATTCAAATTCTTTGTAAAAAGGGTAGAAATGAAAATATTAATATTAATATATATATAAATTAGTGTTTGTTTGTTTGGCCCGTATGCGTTCCTATACCATTCTTCCGATTGCGATTGAAACTTTGCTAAGTTATTGTGCGCACGCCCGCGAAGGTTTCTGACCACTGAACAAGTAACCATAGAAGAAGGGACAACTAGAACAAAATATTGTTACGCAGTTACTTGTGACATCTCTTGTTGCCCCAAGTAATTATTATGAAAAATACCAATAATATAGGATACATATTTATCATTCTCGAGTTGGTAACATTGTCATTATGAAATAAAGTTGTGTTAAAACATAATGAGAGTTTAAATCTAATAATCCGCTTAAATACCTTCTCTTTAATTGTAAAAAAGTGTGGTGAATACTCTGCGAATTACCTTTTTAAAAATAAAACCATAGTTTACTTTGTAAATACGAATATTATTTAAAATAAGAGTGTTTAACTTAAGCGTACGATTCAAGGTTATCCTCTATCTTAGACAGCTGAGCGTTGAGCCAAGTAATTTAAAGTGCGCGCGCTAGTCATCTTCAACAAAACAGTGTTGCCATCTACATCAAACACAATTTACTTATAAAAACAATTTATTTACAAAAATAAATGGCTACTGATCAAATAAAGGAACTTCTAGAACCGTTTAACAACAAAATAGATAATTTGCAAAAATCTCTGAACATATTAAATAATGCGGTCCACAATACTAACGAAGAAAATAAAGCAAAATTCAACAAACTAGAAGATCAACTGAATATAAAAGACAAACAAATTAGGTATTTAGAAAAGAAAGTACGAGAAAAAAACATTTTACTTTTCGGTATAGAAGAAGAAAAAATTAAAATCTTGAGCAATTAATTTTAAATTTTCTGAGACGATATGAAATTAACAGACACCACTATAACGAACATCGAAGACACAAGAAGACTAGGAAAATTCGTAAGCAACAAAAATAGACCAATACTTGTCGAGCTTAACTCAAAAAAGTTGAAGATTAATATCTTCAAAAATGTCAAATTACTCATAAACAAGAAAATATATATAGATGAAGATTACACCCAAACTGTTAGTCACACATATGTGTTTACATAAACACCCAGACGAGGTTAAATCTATTCGACCCCGCGCTTAGCTATAATTTACCCAGATATGTCATCACCTCCCGTATAACCAGACGCGACAATTCAGAAAAGCTATAAACTTGATAAATAACGATCTACGGAATACTGAAGTTATAACATAATGCTCTAATAAATTTGATAAACAAAACAAACTCTGTCAAGTCAACTTTAGAAAGATACTTAAGATAACGCTTAATCGAAGCTGAGTTGATACGTTGATAGTGAAATATCATAATTTAGAAACAAAACCAAATTCTGAATTATCCGTTTTGTTACATTAAATTGCAGACCACGCGAACGAAGTCGCGGGTAACAGTTAGTAATATATATATATATATATATATATATATATATATATATATATATATATATATATATATATATATATATATATATCACATGCTACGGCAGAGTGTTACACTTAGTAACGGGTAAAAGGCGTGGTCCTATATATTCAGTTATTTTATAATATACCCTTCGACTTAATTGTTCGATTACATGCATGAAATGAAAATATTTGACGAGTCTTTTATTTATATAATTTTGTTAAACGTTCCATTACAAGAAAAATTTATATTGCTTAGTCAATTCGGTCGAATGTTGCTTAAATATGTACAGTGTATAGTTCCATTAGAGTATGAAAATTGACGTTTAAACTATTCTATGGTTGTCGTTTCTTTCTATTAGAACCAAGGATCCGTTTTCAGTCAAATGATGCATTTGGAAATTCCAGAAAAACATTTGCATATCTGGCTTAAAATAGATAGGTCACTGCTTTACAATTATAATTTCCGAATAACAACAAAGGAATGTATTTAACATTTTTAAATCGTTAAGTACTTAGTAATAATCAATCATTTCTTGGAATAGCTAGCAAATATACTATAAAAAAATACTGAAATATAATTATCATATCCCAAATTTTTGTCAAAGTGACAATCTGTGACAAATATTTTAATGTTTCGTGAAATATTATTAGTATCTAAATGTGGCGACCATGTACGCTAAGTGATTGTGGAAAAGAAGTAAGTGACGGTCCTAAATACCATTTAAATATGCAAAATATTATATCAAAATTATAATCGAGATAAATAAAAAATTTCTATTAAAATTTTAAATAATAATAATAATAATAATAATAATAAATAATAAAATACTTTATTGGCAAAAGTTCAGCCGAAGCTGTTCTAACACTTAACCTTTTCAATACAAAAAAAAATGTTACAATGTTAACTAATATGAACATGATATCAAGTCGTTCGGTAGACACGACGACGGCAAGAGTCAAAATAGCAAGAGTCAAAATATCTGACCGAACTACTTATTAACAGTTAACATTAGACCTAACCTGAATCGTCAAACCGAAAGTATTACTGGCGTTCGGTTTTCAAGTGTGTTCCCCGTATTTTCAAGTCGTTTTGATACACACATAACATATTAGCCAGGTCACGATGCGAGTCCGGTTGTTTTTATACGTTTTTTCAATGATTTTCGTAGGCGCGGAACCGTTTTTGTCAAATTCGCTTGTCTTCAGATTTTGTCCATCACAAAAAGTCGCCGCGGAGGGCAGCACCTGACGGGTCTTTTAAATGTCAAGAGTGAGTTTAGCGTAACTACTGCTTAAATTTTATTTTCGTTGCACAGATTAATTTTAGGTCATTGTTAGTTAATACTAGGATATTAGAACTAATTATTTTATGACTAAAAAAAATTCATGTGAATTCTAGTGACATTTAGTAGAATATAGTGATTTTCACTGTCAGTCGCGGATTTTACTTGTAGGTTATTTACATAATAGCTGTCAGAATCGTAAGTTTCATCATATTTTCTTGTTATGTTATTTAAGTTATAAATTAGAAATATTTTGATAATGGTAAGTCAAAAATAACTATAATGTAAAATATGTTTTATTAATTTAGATATTTCTATAGATGGCTAAAAAAAGATCAAGCCAACCAAATTATACCAATGAAAAAAATTACATTTTAAACATTATTGAATCATACAAATCCATAATTTTAAATAAAAAAACTGATCATACCATATAGAAATATATAAAGAGACAGTGTGGGAAAATATTGAGAAAAATTTCAATGCAATATCTCCTACTGGTTAATATAACAATTTTTAATTAATACCACACAATTTTAAAATATCGATTTGTTTTAAGGTGTATATCGATCTGCAGATCAACTAAAAACTTATTTTAATATTAAAAAAAAAAAAACTAAAAATAATGCTGTAGATAAAGAAAAAACAGGATCTGGTCCTCTAGAAACCACAGTGGAAGTTTTGGACCCTGCATTTGATTTAACATTATCCTTGTTGAATGAAAAAATCGGTTATGGATTGCAAAATCAATTTGATTCTGACAATGCTGCGAATTATATGGATCAACATATAAATAATGAAGAACCACATAATAATACTTTGACTGGAAATATGATGCAAGAAACAAGTAGCAACATTCAGCAACTGGAATTACTAAAGATGCTTCAGAAAATATTAAAGAATGGACAAAAGCAACTAAACCTACCTAACAATATTGAATTTGGATACATGTTATTTTCAAAATTTCTTAATATACTGTCATTAAAAATTGTGGAATCGTGTATTGAGCCTGGCCAACGTGCTACTGAATAAATTATTTCGTAATTAACGTTGCCTAGTGTCTGCACGTTAATAGAAAAATAGCCTTTCCTATTACGGTATATTTCAGCATCATTTTTACCAGGTGAAAATAAAATAATCGTTGAAAAGCCTAGTAATCCACTATTACAATAAATCATTATCCTTTCAGCTTATTAAAAAAATCTATCATTGTCACTGTACTTCAAAATCATTCGTATGACAAAAATTTAAATTTAATGTTAATTTAATTAATAAATCTCGGATAGAAGCAAATGATTTTACAATTGCCAAAAAAAGTTGGCCGAGAAATTCCTAAAATGTTTACTTAGTAATATTGGACAACACTACACTATAAATATTTTTTGTATCAACAAAAATAAATGATATCTAAACTCAAAACACAACTACATTGTAAAGAGTTACGGCAAGAGTTCCGCAGCTGCGTTTGAATTATAACTTAAAACATTTCCCAAATAAAAATGAGTGATATCATTTGTAAGCAAGAAATAAATTTTGATAAATCAAAACGTCACGAACGTAATAAATTAAAATAAAATCGGACAAAATACTAAATTAAATATATTTTTTTAAACTATCATGATTAAGTTATTGTTTCAGTAATATCTATCCCATCAAACCGTAACCATCTCAAATTGCATTGGTTGACAAGGTATCAAACGTGCACAACTTGAAATTAGTGAGTTTTGTTAAATACAGAAATAAAGGGTATGATACAATAAAAAGCCTAAACAAATTTTAATAAAACAAAATTGGCGTGTCCATTTTTTACACAACATTTAGAATAAAATGTATGTAATAGTGACGCCGAGTCCTCTTATCTAACGTATTATTACCTAACATTAGTGGACTGATTATGTTCGAAATATGAAAACATTTGTTAATTATAAATGGACACGCCAATTTTGTTTTATTAAAATTTGTTTAGGCTTTTTATTGTATCATACCCTTTATTTCTGTATTTAACAAAACTCACTAATTTCAAGTTGTGCACGTTTGATACCTTGTCAACCAATGCAATTTGAGATGGTTACGGTTTGATGGGATAGATATTACTGAAACAATAACTTAATCATGATAGTTTAAAAAAATATATTTAATTTAGTATTTTGTCCGATTTTATTTTAATTTATTACGTTCGTGACGTTTTGATTTATCAAAATTTATTTCTTGCTTACAAATGATATCACTCATTTTTATTTGGGAAATGTTTTAAGTTATAATTCAAACGCAGCTGCGGAACTCTTGCCGTAACTCTTTACAATGTAGTTGTGTTTTGAGTTTAGATACATATATACACATACATACAGAAAAAAACAAACTATTTATGAGAACATAACGAAGAGAGTCATGTCGTTTAATGAGAAAGAAGTTTAAATGTTATACTAATAAATATGTTTTAAAATGTTTTGAAAATGATGTGATAGTAAGCGATTTGAAGTTATTAGGTATTTTATTATATGAATGAGGACAATTATAACTGAAACTACGATGAGCGATGAACTGGAATGTGTATGTTAAAATGGGCCCTGAAATTACGTTTGTGTAACGATGAGCGAAATGATATTTTATTAAAAATATAAGATAGAGATTTAGTTACTACTACGCGATGCACTAGACAAGCAAAGTGGTGTATTCTATGTTGCTGCATATTTAGCCATCCAAATTGTGAAATAAATGCACTTACTGAATCACGCTTCCTCAACCCCAACACAAATCTCACACACATATTTTGCACTCTCTGTATTCGCTGTGTGTCACGTAATGTAAGACAGTGACCATAAATGACATCACAATAATTAAACACAGAGAGTACAAGTGAATCCGCAAGTATCAATTTGTGTTTTGTTGACAGTACAAAACGATTCATAAACAGATTTTTTAGTGCTAAATATGCCTTTTTAAGTAATAAATTTACATACTCAGCAAACCTAAATTCACTGTCAATTAGTAAACCCAGATTTTTATATTTATCTACAATCCCGAGTCTGATGTTGTTTAACTGAATGTTGATTCTATTACTAACTAATAAATCTTTCCTCGTGTTATTATTATCGAACAACATTACAGCACATTTTTTTTCATTTATGACTAAACAATTATTCTTTGAGTAGTCAGAGATTACTTGTAGATCCTTATTAATGATGACCATGGCCTGCTCGTAATCAGCTGGCGAGAAAGGTAAATAAATCTGTGTGTCATCGGCGTATATGTGCATATTACAATGTGTGATAGCATTAAAATGATCGAAGGTGTACAGAGAAAAAAAATAATGGCCCGCAAATTAATCCTTGCGCAACAGCCTGTAAAATATTTAAAGATTCAGATGTATTGAACCCACTCACCGCCCTCTGCGTTCGATTGGCAAAATAATTGGCTATTAATTGCCTACTAGTAACATCGAAGCCAAGATATTTTAGTTTCGCAATTAATAATTCATGATTGACTGTGTCAAATGCTCTGCTGAAATCTAAAAGAACTAGAAGTACCATTTTTTTATTATCAATTTGATGTATAATATCATCAATAATTGTGGTAAGCGCAGTTGTTGTACTAAATCCTGGTCTAAACCCAGATTGAATTTCAGGGAGGCAATTTATATTTTTAATGTAATCTGAGATTTGTTTAGACATTACTCTTTCAAAATTTTTTGATAATGTAGGTAGAATACTGATAGGACGTATGTCATTGTAGGAGGTAGGATTTTTAGTTTTGGGAATGGGTTTAACTATAGCAGTCTTCCACAAATCAGGAACTGTAGAAGATAAAATACATGAATTGATTAAATGAGTTATCTGAGGTAGAAGTGAAGGTACAATAAGCTTAAGCATTCTTAAATTGATGCCATCTGCCTCCATAGCATTGGAATGAAGAGATTTAATAATGTAGTGTACTTCTTCTTCCCCTATGACGTGAACTGAAAAGGTATTAATCGTATTAATATTATATGAATGATTATTATAGTAATGTAGAGTTTGTTGATTAGGATGGGGTATATTGGAGAAACCTAGGAAATGCTTATTCACTGCGTTTACATCACAAGTGATATGTGAAAGGTCAGGACAGTTTTTTACATTAATGTTAAATCCTTTCAGAGAATTCCACAAATCGGATTTACAAGTATTCATTTTATGCTCTAAATAAGCTTTCTTTTCAAGTCGAACAGATTTAGTAACTAAATTGCGTAGCGACTTATAGTAGGTACTCCCAGTGTGCAAGAGATCTAGTTCTTCTGAAGTCAGATAGAGCACTATTCCTAAGACTAATCATGAGTTTTAGTATGTCAGTATTCCAGGGTTTCAGTGGTTTACGTAGAACTATACGTTTTTCTGGAATGAAGAAGTCAAAAATATTGATAAATTTTTCATTAAATAATGATAACTTTATATTAATATCACTGGATACATAAAAATTATGCCAATCAATATTATTAAGAGCGACGAAAAATTCAGAATAATTTACGTTTTTAAAGTCACGAATTACGATTTCATTTGCTTTTTTAATATTACATTTAATATTTAGATTGAGGAGAGTGAGAAGGTGATCAGATACATCAAGGGTATCAACATTTACAACTTACGAGCATATTTCAGTATTTGATGTTAAAATTATATCAATAAGAGTTTCTGTAATATTTGTAATACGCGTAGGTTCTGTTACAATTTGCTCTAAATCAAACTGACTAGTTAACACATTGAATAATTGTACAGCCGAGTTGTTCATATTCATGTCCCCTAGACAAAATAAACAATCAACTTGAGGAAAGATATCACCAAATGTCAGTTCAAGATTTGTAATAAAATCATTGATATTAGCAGACGGAGGTCTGTATATCGCACTAAACGCGAATTTTTTATTATTAATTTTTAGAACTATCCAACATTGCTCAAGTGATGGCGTATTAACATTAATCTCATTATCATATGAGATCACGTATTTTACGAAGGTTGATTTTAAATACACTCCAATATCATCACCTCTACCAACTCTATCATTTCTAAAAAGCGTATAACCTTGTATAGTAAAATTCTTACTGTCATCAGTATCATTCAGCCATGTTTCGCTAATACATAAAATATCAACATCATTATCTAAAAGAATATCTTCAAATTCAGCAAAGCGAGATGACAAACTTCTTACATTTAAATGTCCAACTTTCATCCTAACCAAAATTAATTAATTTACAAAATAAAAGAAAGAGAAAACAAAAAAAAAAAGAAAATGTAAAATAGATTAAATTTTAATTAACAAAGCAACGGATCAAACAAAAAAAATATTCGAAGCCTACCCTGTGTAGTTTCAATGAGCACTCAGTGTGCGTGCATCTAAGACAACAAACATACAAGGTTAATTCAATAAATTAATTAATTAGTTTGCACGACTGTACAAGTAAAGTCCGCAAAAAATAATTTAGATTTTAATGTCATTGACCTCTTTTAAACTATTGGCCTTACAAATATGATTACCCACTTTTATATGGATAGTGCCATCACGAAACCAAGTGTTATTTAGACCAAAACGCTTTTTAGCCGCATTTAAAACTTCAAGTCTTGATCGTGTAAGATCTTCACGAACTACAATACCCGTTCCTTTTAGATTTTTCTTGTTATTAAAAATATGCGCTCGGTCGTTGTATCTTACGAACTTAATAATTAAAGGACGACACTTATATTTCTGATGAACTCCCAGCCGGTGACATCTATCTATAGATGATTTGTCCAAATTGATGTGCAACTTCTCCCGGCAGATCTGCTGTACCACGGCATCAGGAGACTCGTTGAACGTCTCGGGCACTCCGAACAAACGAAGACAGTTTCTACGGCTGTATTGCTGTAGTTTGTCGATCTCTTCAGTAAGCACCTCAATCTTACGATCTTTTTCCTCTAGTTGTTGTTGAAGGGTAACTAACTGATTCGAAAGAGCATCGAATTTTGCAGCAAGTACAGTCTCCATTTTTACTGATACCGCTTCTACCACTTTATTGATGAACACATCAGAATTGATCACATTATAAATAGACTGCTTCACCAAGGTTGCGAGTTCTTCCTTTTGAGCACGGGTGACCATTTTAGATGATACATTTTTTAAACAAAAATAAAAAAAATTTATAGATAAGTTAATTAGCACGCACAGCGGACACGTCTACACTCTGACAAGGTTCAACATCGAATACTCTCCTATGTAGTTATTTGGATATTTTGCAGTTACTGCAATGACCCATCTTAGGGTTTCTTACAATTCTAGTTCTTCATAGCAAAATATATAAAGGTCGTATATGTTTCAAAGTTTTTTATAGCGCAAATCTATAAAAGAAAGCACATTATAGAATAATTTAAACGTCAACTTTCATATTCTAGTGGAACTCTATATACAGGGTGTAAAATAAGTAAGGAATATTTATATTATCTACTGAAATAATCATTTAATCTATATAATTAAAAGAAAAAACCTTTCGAGGATTTATGATTCCGGGTATTTTTGCGAGATCAGATATTTTATCGATAGACATTTTTTCATAGTTTGTTTTTTTCAATGGCATGTTATAATTTTTTTAATCCCAGTCGAAAGAGTATTTATTCTCTATAGGAACATATAAAAAAAAATTTAAAAATACTTTTGTCAACGCCCATAACAGAGCTCGATAGAACTGATACAAGCGATAAACGCGGATCAGAGAGTAATAGCGGAATATGACCTTGGTAGTTGGTCGGCCAAGAAGCCACACTTTATTTAAAAAACAATTGTGAAAAATCGTGTTGAATAAATGTAATTTTACTGTTTTTTACCGGAATTCGATTTTACTTGCCACAAATATATTAGTGATAACATAAACAAAACCCATAGAGACGGTTGCAATTCTCGAGAATAACACCCGTCTCTATAGTTTTAGTTTATTTTATCACTGGTATATCTATAGTCACTAAAATCCGTTGCCGGTAAAAAAACTCTTTCAAATGGGATAAAAAAAATATAGCATGGCATTTTAAAAAAATGTCGTCGCCTTTACTGTTAAAAAATGTCTATCGATTAAAAGTATCTGATCTTGCTAATATACAAGTGTTTTATATACTAATAAAACACAAGTGTAATACAAAATTTTATCCAAAAGTCACAATTATAGGTACCGAAGAAGATGGATCGTAAAGTTTAACGTTGATTCAGTTGTATATGGTTTCTCGAAATACGGTAGATCATGAAGTGGTTGCTAAGTAACAAGTTGTTGACAGTGTTTTATGGAATATAATTACTAATGTGCTATATAATATAATACATCTGAAATCAGTATAATTATGTCTTTATAATATATGAGTTGTGGATAATTTTAAAATTAATGCAAGTTTCTTTTGTTATATCGTTTTTTTTTTCGTATTTTGTCCTTCTAATAATACAATTATTAATTCTATCTACAGATAAAAAAACAGCGAAAATCAAGATTTTTGTATAAGCTTCTTTATACCCATGTGTGACATAACTACCAGGAAACTTTTTTGGCGACAACTTTTACCCCATATCATTACATTGTATTAATTTTTTTTTGTTCAAATGTTAACTCTATTTTGAACATTAACTTCATAGTTTATGTTAAAGAGGATTACTTTTGACATTTAATCATTTAATCATTTGCTAATGTTACTGCGTACAAATAAATTTTGAAGAACTAAGAATCATATTGGAAATATTCTATTTTTCCAGCGAACCGAAATCTGGCAACAAGTTCGATACCTAAAATTTCCATTAAAGAAGGCTAAACCTTGTTAGAATTTTAATTTGAATTTGTAAAAGGAAAACCATGTTGGCCTGTGGCTTAACACTTAGCACATCTAAAAATAAAATGAAACTTTTGTCAACATTATTAATATGACTCGTATTCATATTTCGCAGAAGCGCTAAGCAAATATTTCCGTAAATGACTTTCAGTTCCGAGATTGTGTTATTGGCTTGGCTGACGATATTACTATGTTAACGTTATTTATTTTCACGTTTGAAATGGCATTTTTACTATATACTAGTTCATTATTAACATTATCTCCTGCCTTTATATGTTAAACTAAATCATTATTTCGCAATATTTGTTCCTTGTTTACAGATCTGATAATATACGTATTACTAATTATATGATTATGAACTTGTAAATTGATAAAATTAGAAAAAATGCAATTTGTAAAGAAAATGTCATGTAATTTGACATAAACAAATTTGTTTATATAAAATTTCGCGGTTGTCGAGAAATTTTTTTGTTTAATTTTATTAAAAATTGGAAATCAATAAATATAAAAAAAATCTAATAAATTATGATTTAAAACAATTTTTTTCGTTTTCAATCTCATTTGGATCGTGAAAAAAATTGTATATACACAAATATTTTCACCACATTAAAATTACCCCTGTGGCTCCCCCACCATTAACATCTTTGGAGGCCATGATTCTACGGCTGGTAATCGAAATTCATGTGCATAAACCAGTGGCGAGCAGAACACGGAAAATATGTGAATTGAATTAAAATATCGCCCTAAAATCTTTAAAATATGTCATATATGATCATATGGTGTAAGTAATTCAAGGGTATTAAGTCGAACTGTAGATTTTTTAACCTGAAATTACCCCTTTACCTAACATCTGTGGGGCCGTGATTGGACGGCTTGTAACTTCTCGATATCTGCTACGGTAGAGTGCCACATATAAGTCATTATAAACAAACAGTTCTTTCCCAACCATAACTATTATTATTATATATATATTATATTTAAACAAATATATTACTATATTTAAAAAAAATTGAGAAAAATAAATGATAAAATCTTGTATTATATCTGATAATTTTAGTACAGATTAGGGATGGGAAAAACAATTTTTTTTTCTGAATTCGATTGAAAAAAACTTATACCTATGTTAAATCCACAAATTATGAATAATTAGGTATTTTATTTAAAATAAAATAAATATGAATATATCATCACGCCTTCTACTCATTACTGAGTATGGCACTCTGCCGAAGCAGATCTCGTTAAGTGATATATTTTGCGCGTGAAGTGCAGTTACCGGCCGTCAAATCACGGCCCCCAATGATGTTAGTGGTGAGGGAGCCACAGGGGTAGTTATAAAATGGTGAAAACTGTTTGTCGCCTGTGAAAATCGAACCAGGGTTCTCAGGGTCCACAAGCCGATTTGATACCACTGAGCTAGGCTACCACTAAAAATTATAGCATGCCATTTTTTTTTAAATGCCGTCGCCTTTACTGTTAAAAAATGTCTATCGATTAAAAATATATTTTATATTTTCAAAATCGAGAAAGGTGTAACATGTTTCAAATAATACTCTCTTGATATTATTTATATATTTATTTAATATATAGAAGAACATCCAACACTTATTTTTTACATAAACTCTGCTACCTTGATTCACACTATATCCGTGTTACCAATGACAGCGACATTTCTTGTCACTAACTTTAGTTACAACTAAACGTTACTATCTTAATCATTTCTTCCCGTACGAGTAGCTTTATAGTTCTCTTCAGGATACAAATCTTTCAGGTTCTTTAACAAGTCCTATCAAATTGAGTTCTTACAATATTTTCTGACTCATTTGCTATCTTAGTTGAATCATAATTTTGTACCTCAGTTTCGTTTGGGTCTACGTTACTAAGTTCTGGTTTTTAGTCTCATCTTGTTCTGAATTACTAAGTTTTTATTCATCATCAATAGACGTGTAAAACTTAGATTAATTCGTTGAGTTACTGTTAAAATTAATTATGCGACTGATCTCTTTCGCTACTCTATGTAATCTAGAGTAAAAAATCTATGTTTGACGTGTAATGTCCTTATTGATTTGAAAAAAAATTTACGAAAAAATTTTTGTATACAGGAAAATTGCAAATAACATTTTATGTTCAAAATATTTTTGCTAACATCTTGTATTTGAAACTTTTTTTCGTAACTGATTCCATTTTTTAAATAAATAGAATTTATTATTTTGTGTGTCCAGTAAACTTCCCCTTCCGGTTTTTAAATTTCATTCAAAATCAACTCAGCTCTTCGTATTTTGATGAAACTTATAATTACCAAGTTTCGTTCATGAGATATTGCACACTCGTACACACACACACGCGCGCGCACACACACCCCCACACACACCATACACACATACCCTTCGCGCGCACATACACACACACCCCCCTCGCACACACACACCAACACGCACACACACACGCACGCGCACACACACACACACACCAACACGCACAAACACACGCACGCGCACACACACACGCACGCGCACACACACACACCAACACACACAGACACAGACATCATTGAGAAAATGATCAAAGTGGATTCAATGGACCTCAAAACACTTATTTCCGCGAAAATCTCGTCAACGATTTTTTCACGATTCCAATACTTCCTTATACTTTATATAAGAAAGTAAAAATGAGACTACCTAAAAATGTTTAACCTACTAAGTAGCGTAAATTGGAGTTGTTTGGATGACTCCATGGATGTTAATTGTTGTTTAGATAAATTTTATGTAATCCTACACCAGATTATGGATACCTAAGAAAAAATCTTATATTAGTAAATTTCCTATTTATTTCACTAGAGATATTAAGGATAAAATTAAATTGAGTAATAATTTCCAAGGGATTTGCTGATTCTGCTCAACTTAATAATACAAATTCTTACGTACTGAAATGAAGAGTCTCACTCAGACGGCGTATCGAAAATATACACTTAACCTTGAATGTAATATCTCTATTGATCCGAGTACGTAGCGCACGAACGAAATCACCGATTTCTCATAAGTTCGACAACTTCGGTCAATTTCGGTAATCTCCGAGCGAAGAGCAGTTCACACTAGAGTAACTAATATTATCGATGCTACAGTAGCGCCGAGGTTTCTATTATGTGAACTATAATGACAGTTGTATGTACAGTATGAGTAAAAAGTTATTTTTTTAATTATATTATTTACACGTGAATCGGGACAAAATATAATTTATGCAGAACCGTGCTGAAATTCATGTGTTTTAGCCCTAAAAGCGGGCTTAAACATTTCATTTTGGTACTAGGACTATAAAAAAAATTATTACTATGGAAACATAAATAAAATGACAATTTTTGTTCATCATTCAATAATTATGCCACGAGCTAGAAACACCTGTTTCCACCCTTGATTTATACATAACTGTTTTAATTTACCTTCGTATTTTATGCGGAGCATATATTGTTTTCTATACATATATTTGAATATTGTTATATTTTTATTTTTTAATAAAAAAAAATTTGAAATTTTTATTGTGATTATTACCACAAAACACAAAAACAATATAATTTGCTTAAAATAATGAAAATAATTATTGTATAATACTACTATCAAATATTTAAGCAATGTATTTAAATGGAAAACATTTATATGTAGTTATTCAATATTAATATAATTTGAAATTTAAATTTGTTTTAAAGTAAGGATTGGACAATTATCAGGAATAATAATAAACAAGCATAAATTGAAAATAATTTATTGTTTTCCGATAAAACATAGAGGGTAAGTGTGGTATGGTTGGATGGTGCTAATTTGTGTACATATTTTGAACGATGGATCAATTTATATTTCTTGCCGATATTTCGCCAGCAAAGGCAATAATGTTGAACTGTGTGCCATTGTGCTCAGTATCACGTTCCGATGAATTGACTGTTGAAGTCTTACTGAAATCTATGGAATACCGTTTTACTTTTTATTGAAGTAATTTTCTTTATTAATATTAGAGAAAACCAGCAAAAATGTATGAAATTATTTTAAATATTCGTATAGATGCAAATAACAATTTATCAACATTCAATTTTAATCATATTCAATTTAATCATGGCATCTTCTGCAATGATTCATATAAAAAACAGAAAAAAATTGTAAGTCGATCTATTAACTTACATTTTAAGTATCCTTTCATAAGTTACAACATTACAACATAAATTCTTTTGGGGTATTACTTTTATACTTTAAATTAAAATGTAATAGCAAAATATAAAACATGCAATTTTTGTGAATCATTAGTATGAATTCTGTAGAACAAAAATAAATGTAAGTTGAAACTTGTAAACCTACATAATATTTAAAATGGAAATATTAAACCTATATAATATGTAAGTTGAAATTTTTAAACCTACAAAATATGTGAGTTGGAAATATTGGACTCTCATAATATGGAAGTTGATAATTTCAAACTTACATAAACTTATCTAATGTCACTTTAGTAGTGGGGGGAATCGAAATTAGTTTATAAGCCAGATAATAGATGGCAGGGCATGTCTGGACAGGACTGAATTTCGAAGGTATGCTAAGTATAAATTATAAAACAAGTACAAATTAAAGGTTGGAAATTGATTAAATTGCAATGTACACCTACTTTCCGGATTTACAATAACAGGAGCTAGTGTCTTACACTTAATTGTATTTATTAATTATAAATAAATTGTATTTTTCACTCTGCGTTCAGCGCAATCTAGCGGTAAAACCCGAAAAGACAATCACTGACAGCTGTGGGCGCTGTCGGTAATCCCCCACCACTTTTTTGACATTAGATAATATTATGATAGTCTAATATTTTCAACTCTCATATTATGGATGTTTAAAATAATGAACTTACATTTTATGAGAGTCTAAAGTTTTATATTTACATTTTTTGTCAAGTAAAAAATTTTGTTTCAGTTGAATAGGCAGATATGTATAAATATTTGTGATTACGTTTTATACATGGGATTTGAATTTTAATAGTATAATATAAGTTAGACTTGTAATATTGTACTAACAAAATTTGTTATTTTAAATAATATGACACATGAAAATATTTTGTACTTAGGTACCATTCCACGTACACATTCGTTTTATATTTATATTTTATTTGCTTAATATATTCAACACTCGAATTTAATATTACAGTATACAATTGTACAACACTTCCAGCACCATACTTCCATATTATGTAACTTAAAACTTCAGAGTTACATTATATTCAAGACCAAGTTTCTTTAAATATATTAAATATTGCAGATATAAATGATGTAACAACATACATGGAATTGAAAGATGTTAGTGGTAGAGCTTCAAAATAAACAGTTCTTGAGACTTTTCATATTTAAACACAATGCTTGATATAAAATTCAGCTTAGTAAGATTTGATATGTAGTTTCAAAGTGTCATAAATTTATATATAAAATATTTTGAGTTACACATTTTTAAAGTAAGACATTATTTTCAAGTAACAAAATTTTATAAGTATTATTTTATAAAAACCTATGAGCTCTTATAGCAATATTGTACATTCTTAAATTGAAGGCATACAATTTTAATCTAAATTTGCTTTTAAGATTCAAAAAGTATCGTGTTAAATGTTTAAGCAGAATTTTTGACATCACATTAAATCCATGTTGAATATTACAAGAAAAAGACAGGTATACATTTCATATAGTAGTATACTGTTTTCTATCTTCGTTCGTATTCTATTTTTGTGATATTGAAATATATTATGTTTCATATTTTGTACTGTTAGTTTTGTGAAAACCACATTACAAACTGTTATGAATTTCAAGTAGAAAAACATTAATCACATATTAAGGTATATCGAAATATTTGACTTTCATTTACAACTCAGTTTAACAAATTTAACACAAACATTTTTACTTTCATATTATAATATAAGCATATTTTTATATTGAGATAATATTTATTAAAACAAAAATGACTAAAGTCAATTTTGTGTAAATAAAAAGTAAAACGGCATTCCATAGAAATCGAAGTTATGCTTTCTAAGGAAAATCTGAGTATGGCTCTCATTTTTGTTGAAACTGGTTATTCTAAAGGAACTGTTGCTCAAATTAGAGGATACCATAAACTCCATGATGTATCGAAGCCAGAGATTCGGGAATATACCGCTACTATTCAGAACAGATGATGTAACTATTATGCCACAGAATTAGTACCTACCAAACAAATGGTGTTTTCAGGAGGGTATTCTCTGCAGAAGTTCAGTCGACTACGATAACCTTCACTTCACCAATGACCTCCACTACGCCGACCGTATTCGCGACGCACAAATTTATGCTAAAAATAAGTACTGGATCGCTTCAGTATACCCTATATTGTACATGCTGATGGAACGTAAGTCGTTATCCCACAGATGAAGATGTGTCGTGGCAGATATGGACAGGTCAACAGGAAGCAGACTAAGCTCTGGTTCACTTCGTTCGGAATCGAACTGCATCATCTAGGCTGATGAGAAGGAACGCAAGATAATATAGCTGTTCGTTTCGCTAACATCTTAACGAAGTACGAATAATGCAATCGAATTCTCCAGGAGTTACTGGGTTCTGTCGTTCCAACGAATAGGACACTTAAATTCGGTCAATTTCCAGTCTTCGCAATGGTACAAATGCAGAGGTTACGGTACAGGCGAGCACGACTAAATCTGCGAATCCAAACATCCATAACATAGTTGGAAAGGACAGCGATATTCGTTGGAATCTGCTACAGAGGGCACAAGCAATAAAGGGACATCTAAAACAGAAAATTAAAAAGAATTATTAATTATTATTATTATATATATACATAAACTTATCCCTGTGGCTCCTCCACCACGGCTGGTAACCGCACTTCACGCGCATAAGTATATCATTTACCGAGATCTGCTTCGGCAGAGTGCCACACCCAGTAATGGGTAAAAAGGAGTGTTGATATATTTATTTTTATTTATTTTATATATGCATATATAAAATACACAAGTATATTTGTAAATTAACATAAAAGAGTAATTATAAATTTTAACTTCTGTTATCAGTGCATTCAATGATAAATATTTCATGATTTACCTTCCACGTGCAGAATAATTTCATCCTCAGCGGAAGAACCGTAAGGGTGGAGGAGAGTTTGTAGGACGTGGTTGTTGTGGAGGAATATCTAGAGGATGAGGAAATCGAGGTAGCAGATCTAAAGGATTTGGATATGGTTGGAAACTAGGTCGTGGACATGGTTCGAGAATTACGGGTTGTAGGGGTGCAAGAGGCTGTGGTGGAATGTTGGGTATCTGTTGAGGAAGCTGTTCTTGTGGAATGTGTTGTGGATCTTCCGCATCGGCGCTGTGGCCTAAAACAAGAAAACACCAATCATTATTTCTCTATCAGTTTATAATTTTTACGGTGAATATGAATAAGCATAGTTAATTATTATTTTTTTAAACATTTGTATATAAGCAATAATTTTCGGCGATAGTTATGTGTATTTAGATTGCTTAACATAAAATAAGTAAATGCTTACCTAATCCTGCACGCAGTACATGTTCGAGTCCCCTTACTGCGTGTGTCATATGTAGCAAAAACCAACGAATGTCGCCATCTTGGTCCAATATGTTCTGAGCGATGTTGATCCGGTGATTTAGCCGCTGGTACTTGTATCGTGGCCACCGTGGTGGTGTCACTGCGTCAAGACTGCGCAGGAAATCGATCGCCTTCATGTGCTCCATCCGTTGTAGACACTCAGTGAACTCCCAGATGTTGGGATGTTCACGTGGCACCGTACGCAACAGATCCTGGTGGAATGACTCGACTGCATTATTCGTTCTTTGCGGCTTTCTGAAAACAGAGATATCAGCGGGTAACCACCGTGCATGATAGGCGAGGAACGGGTCGAACTCGGCCCTGTTCTCTGCCATTATCCGCAGCTCCTACAGCCCCTGTTCTATCAGCTGAGCTGGCATAAGGGGTAACACCATCGCCATCTTCACGATACGGCGCGCCACGTCATTCGCATCCCTCCTCACTAGTCCAATGGACGCAGCTCGCTTGTTCACGCACGAGCGAAGCGAAACCAGCACCCTAAGAGCTCAAATCCTGGGAATATTGCCGGTATTGCTTCCCGAAGAGCTACCTATTCAGACAATAACTGGTAACAAAAAGGAAATAAATAAATTATATTAGGAGTATATTTCGTCACTATTTACAGTTACAGGAGTTTATAGTCCTTTTAATCCATTCGTTCGTTATCAAAAAAAATAAAAACCAAGTCATGTAGCCTAATAATTTTTTAAATATGGAAAATATTTCTATTTCATATATTATATTAATTGTATCTTAAAAATATTTTTTTTTTTAAATAATTGATTAAATATAAAGTTATAATGTTATTATTTGAACTTTAAAATTTTTTAGTCTTAAAAATATTACACAGTTACAACACGTGTCGTGAACAGAAGAGTTGTGCTAACAAACAGTGTGAAACTAAAAAAGGTATACTTAAAAAATAATAAATTTCCTCCTCTTGAATATTACCTAGGTCATACCCCTATATATACTTAAAAATATATATATATATATATATCACTTATATTAACAAACACCCTCCTAAACTAAAATAACCTAAATATCACATTCCATATTCCACTGACATCTGGTGCGACATCTACCGACAGGTAGCTGTGGCTACCAAACCATCTACACAGTAGATGGTTAACAGAACGAGTGGCGGACAGCGCTACACCTGTCGGAAAAGAGCGGATACACTATCGCCCATTTACAGAGCTAAATGGTTGCGTCCTAGACGATCTCGCTCTGGAAGATGGCACTACAGGCTACATCAGGTAATAACAACAACCTAAACCAAAATAACCAAATATACTCTAACATAACTAAAATGCCAACAAACCAAAACATATATCCTAAAAAGGAACAAGCTATAATCCTAAATTCTCTAACTGAAATCCCTATTAAAGAATACGTAATCGCACTAGGTGAAAAAATTAAATCAGAAAACATCACTCACGTTTCTCGCTTATCCAACCAAAGGATCTGCATATATTTAAAAAGCAAAGAAATAGTAGATGAACTTGTAAACAAACACAACAAAATTCAAGTCCAAAACACGATCACAGACATACGACGATACATTACACCGGCAACAAGAGTAATGATAACAAACGTATGCCCGTCAATACCTGACGAAATTATCTTAAAATCATTGCATTCACTCAATATCAAAACAATATCACCAATTAATAACCTACGAGCAGGATTCCAAGAACCAGAATATATGCACATTTTAAGCTTTAGGAGGCAAGTTTATGTTCCAGAAAACGAAAAACAAAAAATTCCTGAATCAATAGTCATCAACTATGAAAATACAGACCACAGAATTTTTCTAACAACAGAACTACCAACATGCAGCAAATGCAAACAAACTGGACATACTGAAAAAAATGTAAAAATCAAACCAACGATTCAAATAATGAAAATCAACCTCCCCAAAACATGATAATACACTCTTCCAACAACCAAACACCAATACAAACCAAACAACCTACCCAAATACCATATAATCCCTCCCCCCAACAATCACAACTTCTACAACAACAAAAGAATGCAAACAAACAAAAAACCGAGTCCCAAGAAGCAGTACCAGAAACAAACAAAGACACAAACAACCACACAGAAGTATCAGAAACAAATAAAGACAAAAAAACATCAGAAGAAACACAGACCTACTACAACTCTCATGATACGGAAAACAACGCATCCACCAAACAACGAATACCAATATTTCGACTCAAAAAAAGAAATAGAAGCAAAACCCCTCCAGTACCAGAATCAACAAATAAAAGAAATGCACCATCCAACTCAGAAACTGAAGACAGTAATAAAGACACACAAATAGAAGAACTACTTGAAAAGCAACAGAAGAAAAAAATGAAATCTACGTCTACTAACATATCACAAAGCCAACTAACGAATCCATTAAGTAAAATAGAAGAATTAGTAAAAACAAGTCAACATAAATACATTCTTAACTATGAACAGTTTATAGATATACTTGAAAATTCACAAGGTGCAAACTATGAACAAGTACATAATATGCTAAACGAACATACAGACGAACATGGAAAAGTTATAGATATGTTACGAGATATCCATACAAAAATAAAAGGTCATAAAATAAAATACAGAATAAGTAAAATCATCAAAAAATTAAAAAAATATGAGTCAAACATAGACAAAGACAGTTTAAACAGTTCACTAGACAACCTATCGCAAATAATATCACAAGAAAAACAGTCAGAAATATCAAATGGAGAAGACGAAAACTCAGAATCAGAAACTAACTAAAACACCTAAAACAAAACAAATACTATAAAAATGACAATAATACAGTGGAACTGTAATGGCTTCTATACCCACTTACCTGAAATTCAAAAACTAATATACGATACAAATCCAACATATATCTGCATTCAGGAAACCAGACTACACCCCCACCATAATATAAACCTAAAGAACTATACAATTTATAGAAAAGATCGAATAAATGATGCAAACGCCAGTGGCGGAGTTGCCATTTTTAGTAAAAACACCCAACATACCCAACAAATCCATATACAATCAGAACTAGAAGTTATAGCCATAACAACTCTCATACCAAAAAAAATAACAATCTGTAATTTATACATCCCTCCAGACCACCGTACCACCAAAGAGGAATTAGAGAATATAATAGAACAACTAACCCCACCATTCATCATACTAGGAGATTTCAACAGTCATAACCCCCTATGGGGCTCCAGTAAAACCAACAGACGTGGCAAACTAGTCGAAGAAATCATAGATGACAATATGATAATCCTCAACGATGGAACACCAACCCATCTCTGTCCTAGAACTGGCACATTCACAAGCATTGACCTCTCCATATGTGATCCTAGAATTGCACACATCCTAAACTGGCAAGTCATTTCCTACCCTCACAACACTGGCCACTTCCCAATAAAAATAGACACCGCTCCGCTAACAACTGAAGTAAACGAAGTACATCCAATCTACCATAAATGGAATACTGAAAAAGCAAACTGGACACTTTTCAGGGAAATTTTAGAAACAAAAGACATAACAAATAATACAAATATTGACAATGCAGTTCAAAAACTCACAGAAGAAATAAGAAATGCAGCACTAATAACACTAGGACAAAAAAATCCAAGTCCCAAAAATAGGAAAGTCCCTTGGTGGAATGAAGCCTGCAAAATTGCTACTAAGAACAACAAAGCAGCCTTGTATCAATACCGAAAAACTCAAACGCAAGAAAACCTAATAAACCTAAAGCGTACCAGAGCATTGGCCAGAAGAACCATCCTATCAGCTAAGAAACAATCGTGGCAAGAATACGTATCCAAATTAAACGAATCTACAAACCCTAAAGAAGTCTGGAACAAAATTAGAAATATAAAAGGAACAAAAATTTACCAACAGACACCAACATTAATAAACAACGATAAAATATGCTCGACACCACAAGAAATAGCTGAAATACTTGCAAAGACTTTCGAACAAAACTCGAGTGACAACATGTACAATAATAACTTTCTAATACATAAAGCAGAAGAAGAACAATATATAATAGAAACAGAAGAAAACAACAGGTCAAGCATAAATAGTCCGATAACAAAAAATGAACTAACATACACCATAGAAAATTTAAAATGCAACAGTAGCCCGGGACCAGACCAAATAACTTATGAAATAATAAAGCAACTACCAGAAAATATATTAAACCACCTCCTGAAAACATATAACAAAATATGGATGCAAAATGTATACCCGCTAGCATGGAAAGAAGTTCTTACCATACCCATACCAAAACCGGGAAAAGATAAATCAATTCCGTCGAACTACAGACCCATCTGCCTCTCAAACACATTGAGCAAAGTGCTTAAAAAAATCATAAACCGAAGACTCCAATGGTTCTTAGAATCCAACAATATATTACAGAAATCGCAAAGTGGATTCAGAAATGGAAGATCGACCCTAGACCAAATTGTAACACTAACCACAGAAATCGAATACGCATTTTCAAACAAACAAGATATGATAGCCATATTTTTTGACTTGGAAAAGGCGTATGACACCACATGGAAATATAAAATCCTTAAAAACATGCAAGAATACGGTCTAGAGGGAAATATTCTTCTATACACACAAAATTTTCTAAGTGATCGAAGATTTAAAGTTAAAACTAACGGATATCTATCCGAATCAAGACAGCAAAAAAATGGAATCCCGCAAGGAGAAATTCTTAGCGTCACGCTATTTCTACTGGCCATCAACCAAATTACATCCTTCATACCAACACAAGTCAACATCTCACTATTCGCCGATGACCTTGTTGTCTACATTAAAAACAAAAATCTAAACACTATCCAAAACAAACTACAACAAACTATAAACAATCTAGAAATTTGGACAAGTCAAACAGGATTCAACTTCTCACAATCGAAAACAAAATGCATACACTTTACAAGAAAACGAAAAATACATTACAAACCTAGATTGAAGATAAATAACACGGAAATTGAATACACAAATTCATTGAAATTCCTAGGAATAACTTTACACTATAAACTAAACTGGAAACCACACATACAAAATCTCAAAAAGGAATGTTCACAACGTATCAATCTACTAAAAGCACTAAGACACCAAAAGTGGGGAGCACAAAAAGAAACAATATTAAAACTATATAGATCACTAATTCGATCAAAGCTGGATTATGGCTGTATCGCATACGCCACTACTAACAAAACCAATCTGGAAATCCTCGACCGAATAGCACACCAGTCAATAAGAATAGCGTCCGGTGCTTTTCGTACTAGTCCTACCAAATCCCTTCTAAACGAAGCAGGCGAACAATCGCTAGAATACCGAAGAACCCAAATAATAATATCCTATATCCTAAAACTACAAGCAAACCCAAACAATCCAGCCTATAAACAAATATTTAAAAGAAACACAGAATCAATAAAACACCATACCCCCATACAACAATATATAAATACCTCACTTGAAAAAATCAACTACACCATTCCGAAAATACACCCCAAAACATACAGCGACACTCCCCCCTGGAAAATAAATATACCACCACTAATCCTGGACCTCCTACGATTCCAAAAACCAGAAACGTCCCCTAAAGTATACCAAATCGAATTTCAACAAATCAAAAACAAATTCCAAGATTTCCACTTTATCTACACAGACGGATCTAAGACAGAAAACAACACTGGAGCAGCCATAGTAGAAGGAGATAACACAATCAAAATTCGCCTACCAAGCAATACCAGCTCCTACACAGCAGAACTAGTCGCAATAAAAACAGCAATAAACTACATTAATACACAACTAGAACAAAATACAAACAGTGCAATTTGCTGCGACTCCATCAGCGCCCTCTATAAAATAAAACAGACATACCCACAAGACCCGATAACCCAAGAAATACAAGAAGAGCTGTACACTGCAGAAAGAAACCAAAAGAATATAGTACTTATATGGATACCTTCCCACGCAGGATTACAAGGTAATGAAAATGCAGACCGGGCAGCGAAACAAGCAGCGGAAGAAACCTCACCACTTACCACACCACTACCAATCTGGGATGCAAAAAACACCTTAAAAAATGCAATTAAAAAGAAATGGCAAGAAGTGTGGACAAATCAAGAAAGAAACAACAACAAACTACGAGAAATTAAGGAAGACACAACAAACTGGCAAACACACAGAACAAGAAGAGACCAAATCACACTAACCAGGCTTAGATTAGGCCACACATTGATCACACACAAACACATATTCGAAAAAACAGAACCACCAACATGCTGCAATACACTCTTAACCGTAAAACACTTATTACTAGAATGTACACAACACACTCAAGCAAGACAAAAACATAAAATACCCAATACACTAAAACAAGCCCTAGCAAATAAACCAGACACAGAAGAAAACATAATAAACTACCTAAACGAAATACAAATCACAAACAAAATATAAATATTAAATGTAAATAATAATATTGTATCTATATAATAATAATTATGTACATTAATGCATCGGTCCTAATAGCCTGAGACGCTGAAGGACGATAAACTAATAAATAAATAAAAAAAAAAAAATATTACATACCTCATAGTCTCTCATCACGGACCTAATGTTAATCTGTGGGGCCAACTGCTGCAGTGCCACCAACATGGCACGGTACGCAACATTGGTCTTCCGCTCCATCAACACGTACATAATGGGGTACACTGTGCCATCATAGTGAATATGAATGGCAAATAGTTGGGATCCAGCACCTCTCCTCGGCACAACTTTGAACGTCGCGTCAATGTGCAGGTACACCTGCACACCTTGGTTGACGTATTGGAGAATCGTTGGCGAAGTGAAGATTACTGCTACCGACTGATCTTCTGCAACGATGAGCCTCCTGAAGAACTCCGTTTAACCAGGTCCTGATTCCGTTGCATATCTTCTACGCCACCTGTCCTCCTGCAATGTAGCTTGCTTCTACTTTGGTACATCATAGACCTCACGGCTTGTCTTCCTCCAATTTACGCAACAGCTGCCGGTGAATAGCGAAGTTCAATGCCAGCAAAAATTCGGGCCATACTTGTATTTTCCGTCGCGCTTCGATGACGTAACTCCGTCTTCAAACGTAATACTTCAACATCCAATTCATCGGGATCGTGGTGTCTTGTGAGTTGCGGTGGCGCATGGTTCAACATATTTGCCTTTGCAGGGCAAAAGATTTCTCGGCATTTAAAATATAGAATAGATCCATCGTTCCTTCGCTGATTTAGTATATACAAAAAATTAGCAGCATCCACCCATACCACACTTCCCGCTCTGCTACCCTCTAATTGTAATATTTTGTTTTAATTTCGTTCTCTTTAATATTTCAAATTAATTTCATTATTTAAAAATTTTGAATTTGGCGGGCTTTTTTCTTTCGAGTTTATACAATTAAACAAACAAATATGAGAATCCTATGTAGAAATATAATTCAAAATTAATTATTTTCTGTTTGTATTCTTGAAAAAAAAAAATATGTTAAGGTGAACCATACCATAACAACAGAACAGTGTTGGAACGACGATCTGCCTCGATCTATTTGAAATAAAATATCTTTTTTATTATATATGAAACATATTATTTATTGTACATATTCTTGTAGTCTAAGGTTTAAAGTTTTATAATAATATTACTAATTTGACATATCTTTCATATAATAAAAGAAAATAAATTATATATCACACCAAATTTAATTTGAATTTATTCAAAAATGGGCCCTACGATATCAATATAAAAAATACAGTAAATTATAAATACGACAGACTAAGCCTGATGAAATTTTTAGTTAAATTAAACACGACAATTTTTAGCAAAAAAAATTAAATAAGCAAAAATACCATGAAAAACAGAGTTTTTCGTTTTTTTTTTCTCAAAAGTGTTGTGTTTAATTTGGCTGTTTTTTTTTTGTGTTATAGACTATCTTAATTTTATATATACATATTTTTTTTATTGAAAACGTAGGGCCCAATTTTGAGAAAATCTGACTCAAAATTGTGAATTTGGCTGCTTCATTTATATAATTTTTTTCATATATTTTCATGATTTATTTGCTCTTAAATAGTATTTATTCATGAACTACAATGTTATAAGAAAGTAATACACTGCTTTATATTTATCTATATAATGACATTCGTAAGAAATTAATTGTTGAAATTCAAATTTGCATAGATTTATTGTTGGTGTTCTTGAATCATGAGTTTTCGTTGTGTGATTCGGATTTTTGATGACGTATAAATTAAATTTGGCTACCAGATATGTAAAAATGTTTTAAGATTGAATATTAATGATAATAATAGTGAATATATTATATGTTGTTTCAAAATAATAAAGTTTTTGGATATGGTTTTAACCTCAAACGTCAAATGTATGTAAGGTAAGTAGAATTGCATTTATAATTGTTTATTTATTAATATTAAAGTTTTTATTTAACAGTTTTGACGCGGACACTGCCTTAATAAGATTAGGTTGACAAAGTAAATACATCAGAACTATCGAAATGTTGCCCAGGAATAAACTATACATTCCATAAATGAAGTCTACTTTCGCTTTATTTATATTTTTATATTGCAAGTATTTTTTACCTAATTTTACTATAAATTAATAGCAATGTTAAGTGTAGATATCAACAAGCGCAATGAGTTGGAAATAAAAATGCGTGGACAATCTGAAAACATGTTATGGATGGAGGAAAGGAAGCATAGATTAACTACTTCAAACTTTGGTGAAGTGTGTAAACGAAAACTTCCAGCTGGACCACTTGTAGAAAGAATGCGTTACGTTCGAAATATTACAACTGCAGCAACTTATTGGGGTAAAACTAGAGAATCTGTGGGATTTAACAAGTTTATGAGCAGGTAACTGGAGTTACAGTAACACCATGTGATTTATTTGTAAATACAGAACCTAATGCAGGATATTTAGCTGCTTCGCCAGATGGTTTAGTTGATCAAAATGTCCATACACAGCTCGACATTTGTCACCAAAAGAAGCTGCTGTTAAAATAAAAAACTTCTGTTCTGTTTTAGATAGTGATAAGTTAAAATTAGACGAATCACAATTATTATTACCAAATACAAGGCCAGTTGTTCATAACAGGACGAGAGGAATGTGATTTTATTATTTGGACACCTCTGAGTATAGAAATAGAGACAATAAAAATGGATGAAGAGTGTTAAATGGATGCTTCCAATATTAAAGACATTTTATGTAAAAGAACTTGCTCCAGAAATAGTTGATTCACGAAAAGAAAGAAGTATGTCGAACAGGAATATGCCACAGAATCCATAGAAACAGTTACAATTTGATTTTTCTGTCAAATACTTTTTCTTACGCTCTTTAAAATCAAAGAATTTCTTGAGCAGAAAGACACTTTCTGCTGCTCACGTGAGTCAGAGAAATTATATGATAGAATGGGTAAATATTCCGGCATTTGAAGAAAAAATGGCATACTCTATGTGCAGTGAAAGTGACGTTTTGTGCTTCATCTGTAGTTAATGGACGAATGCACAAAAAGTATCACTTTAGTTCCTTATAAAATAATATACTATTATATATGCTTATGTATAACTGAAATAAAAATGTTTTTATTTTTATATTATAATATCAAATAAAATACTGTATTTTATTAAATTTTAGTTTTTATTGTGTTGACATCATATAGAAATATTTCCTGTGATTTTAAATCATATTCTTGAAAATCTTCAAGTTTTTATAGTTTTTAAACGCGCTCCAATACTCCTTCCACTATTCTATACAATTTTTTTCTGATTTTCTGTGATTGGTCAAATCTACATTTTTGTCGGGACCGCAAGAAACCTTACATACATGATAACAAATTGTTGGTTGACGAACTTCAGCCCGCATGTTTCACCTTAAATGTTATTAATGTGAATGTACCAACATGATGAAATATTAAAAGCAGCTGTCAGTTTTGTTATCATAAATTGTATTCATAATTTTCATGGAAATATTGCATATAATAATAAATTTCATAAATTATTTTTAAAGTAAGACAGAAATAACAGGTGTAATTACTAATAATGCAACCTGTTAACAAAAAATACAGGTAACTTTAATTTTTATCATGCATTTTTAATGTATAATTATATATTTATTTTAGGATCAAAATTAAGTACATCCTTCAATAGTTGTGAAGAAATAATTCATGTTAATAAATCTATTTTAGACGGGATATTTTGTTTATAATATGTTTTTACATTTACCAAGTTTCATAACAATTAAAATATAATTTTAAATATAGAAGAATGCAAAAATATTTACAACTAATTGTGTTTCTGGCAGACTGTCACTAGCTCTGGAAGTATTGTGTACGAGGTGTGATAAAAAGTATCCAAAATAGATTTATTTTAAAAAAATGACAAATGCTGATTGATTCATAAGTTAATTTCCCTCGATGTAGTCTCTTTCCCAAGCCACACACGTATCCTAGGGTTGTTTCCACTGATTACATCATGTTTTAAAATCATTTTCTGAAATAACGAACAGCTGCCTAGTCTCATTTCGTTATATCTCCTCAATATCCTAAAATCTTTCTATTCAAATGGTATTTGATGGGGACGATAAAAAAGTTGAAGGGAACGAGACCTGGAGAACAGGAAGATTGTCGGACTTGTGAAATGTGATGTTACTCAAGAAACTGCTGTACGAACTGTGATGCATGAGCAGATGTGTTTCCATGATGTAATGCGATGAACTGCTTCCCTCAAACGCCTCCAAACTTGACAATAATATTGTTCATTGTTTGGCCTGGTGGAGCATATTCATGATGTACAAGTTCTTTATTTTGTCATTGTTGTCACATTTGCTTATTGAAGGCCTTCCAGTCTGTGCATCGCTGTCAACACTTTCGCGACCGTCTTTAAAGCATTTATATCACGCATAAAATTGTGCTTGGTTCGTACAATCCGTCCCACAGATAGTCTTTAACGTTTCATATATGTCTTTACATGTATCTCAAAGTTTTCGTCAAAATATATTGCAAATATTGTGATCTTACATCACCAAATTTAATTTTGATTCCTAAATTATGAGTACCTCTTAAGTAAGCAACATCTTGTTAGCAGTATTTTCTTTTAAAACAAAATACTTCATATTGCACTTCTATGTATTTATATTTTGCCATCTTTTAAAAGGAACATTTGTCGGAAACTTTACTTATTTGTATCAGTGAGAACGATACATATTGTACTCATTTTTCTGTTTATAAAAAAACCTACAAATATGAACAAAATAAATTTTAATGTAAAACATTAATGTTTAAGTTGTGTCATTAAAAATAATGTAATTGTACCTGCAATTAATAAGATGTTATTAGACATATAAGAAACGCATTTTTGATCACACTTGCATTATTTTTCTAACAAAATTCTGATCTGCAAGCATATAGTAATTTTTCAGGTTATATATTTCCTTTGTTAACTAAATATATCCTTACACATACTCTTTTCCTAATTGAGTGATTCTAATTATTAATATTATATATATTTGAATACAAAAATACTTGCATATGAACTTTAAATATATATTTTACACAATTTTGATAGCTGTCAAACTCATATGTCAACAAATTTTAGTTTTGTATTTCTGGCTTTACGTCTGTTTCCGATCGACAACGAAGCGTGCTCGGGAGCCGAAGTTGTCGAACTTATGAGAAATCGTTGTCGCGAGAAATCGGGATTACCAGATGCTCCGATTGATCCTACTACCTTTTGGTCTTTTGTTAAGAATAGGAAGGGAGGCATTTCTAGTATCTCATATAAAATGTATCATGATAATGAAATGAACAATGGCAGTGAGGATATATGTAACGCTTTTGCAAAGTACTTTGAATCAGTTTACTCATCTCAAACATGTACTGACCTAATATATCTAGATGGAGTTAACTACTCGAATTATTGTGATCTTTTTTAACTTTGAGTGCACTGAGAACAATATTATGGCTGCAATTAATAACTTGAAAAACAAACTAACAGTTGGTTGGAACAAAATACCTGCTTTTATTTTCAAAGGTTGTAGGGACATTCTTATAACACCATAACTCAAAATTTTCGCTAAATCAATTGATACACATGTCTTCCCAGATAAATTGAAACGGGCGAGAATCTTTCCAGCTTTTAAAAATGGTGATGCTGCACAGAATAGAAACTACAGACCCATTTCTATTTTAACTGTTTTAGCCAAAATATCTGAATCCATAATGTATAAGAAAATTTACGCCCACGTTGATAAAGCTATTAGTAGTTATCAACATGGCTTCATTCCAGGTAGATCTACTACTACGAGCCTGCTTTTCTTCACACATGATGTTTCCTCTGCTGTTGAAGGTCAGGTTGATGTTCTGTATACTAATTTTGCTAAGGCCTTCGACAGAGTGAACCATCAATTGCTACTAAAGAAACTTACTTTATTTGGCTTCTCTATGAATGCAGCAGACTTTTTAAAATCTTACTTGTCTAATAGATCAGAGTCTGACACTTTCAGTACGACCTCAATAGCTAAGTCAAAAAATAATCTAATTATATATAGCGCGAGAGCTCGATAAATTAGAAAATAAGTCTCCAGTATCTTTTTCAAAATGGTTGCTACGGGCTTTCGTGACTATTGCCTGGCAACAAGATTTCGAAAGATACGTCAAATTAATTTCAATTTATTCTCACGCTCTTGTTATATTTATTACTGTTTAATTGTGTCATCTTTCGTTTTGTTGTTCAGATCGTATTCTTTTATTCAACAGTTTTTATCTAACGTTAATAAAAAAATAATAATCAAGACTAATAAGATATGATTTTGTTAATAAAACTGTTGTTTTTCAAATAATATGAAGTAAATGAAAAATTGTTTTTTAAACAACAAATATTTTACAACTAAAATTAAAGGTTGACTGGTTTCGGTTTTCCAACTTGTTTTTTTCCTGTTCAACATTCCAATTTTCGTTTCATTGACTTGAACACCTATCTAATTTAAGGCATTCAAATATATTGCTGGGTTTATAAATTTTGTATTATATTTTATCTCCCGATGATGGTATAATTGTAAAACAAAACCGAAACCGGTCGACCTTTGGTTAAAAGACAATATTTAATTTATTTTAAATCCTAGAATATCAACTGTGTGAATTTCTACAAAATAATTTAAAAAACTTCAACCTCTTGCATTGAACTAGAAGGAACAGGACCTATGTAAATATGATATTTTTGATTGAAAATAATCTCAGGAATAAACTGTTAAAGTTTGTTACACTAGTCCTGAATCATCCTGTACATACGATACAAGTATTTATAAAAAAAATCAATAATATATATATATATATATATATATATATATTTATATAACGCCTTCTACCCATTACTGGCTGTGGCATTCTGCCGTAGTAGATCTCGGTAAGTGGTATATTTTGCGTATAGAGTGCGGTTATCCTGGCTGCCGAAGATGTTAGTGGAGGGGGATCTACAAGGATAGTTTGAATGTAGTGAAAAAAGTATCCGGGTTCTCAAATCCACAGGCCGACTCGATACCATTGAGGCATCTACTCCATAATACTAATTTATACAATCAGAACATCCTATTTGTATGTATACTTTATTCATGTAGGGATGAACCAACAAGAAGTACAAACTCGCAATTAACACGAATTATAAACTGAAATCTCAAGCTAGCATTTTCCAAAGAGGGAAATTATGAATAATAATGTATTGTTGTTGGCAGTATGTGGACCATGCTGAGTTCGTGGAGCAACGGAAGCGCGTGGTCAGTGATGGGAGGTATGCTGGCCGTAGTCGTTCTCGTCGCGTTGCTGGCTATAGTGCTGCTGCTAGCGGCATTGAAGTTGTACGCGGTGCTGTCATGCGGTGTGTGCCGCTCGCGGGTCTCGATGAGCGGTAAGGTGGTGCTGGTGACGGGCGCCAGCTCCGGCATCGGCAAAGAGACTGCGCGAGACCTGGCTCGCCGCGGCGCCAGGCTCATTCTCGCTTGCCGCGACCTGGATAAGGCTAACAAGACTAAAGGTTAGTAATACTTGTGTGCCTACAACAAGAAATTCATTCTGAAATTTTAAACAAATTATATAAATTAAAGTATGAATTGTACCAAAGTTGTCATCTTTTAAAATATGTTAGTCAAATGATAGTTACCATGAAGATATCAATTGGATAAAACCAAGATATATCTTGTGTTTATTAATTAAAAAGCAAGAGCTGGGGCACTCATACTTCGCTAGCTTCAATTTATATAAAAATGCCATTACGTCTGAGTGGTTCGGATTCCACCATAAGCTATAGAGCCCCTGTACTGTAATTCGGTTTAAGTTCCTGTCCTGCAGAGTAACAAATAAATAAATAAAAATACAAAGGATAATTTTGTTTATTAAACGAGGGAGGAATAAATTGTTTTGTTTTATTACCATATTTTTAGCTCTTCGACTCTCAAAGAAGCAGGTACGTTCATATACTTTTCGTATGGAAGGGGGGAAAGCATTATTATAGGTATAAAAAATAATTTGAAAACACTATTGTGATACATATCATGTATCTACTTTTTTGGTATACAACACAATGGTAAAATTTTATTTGATTATAATTTTCTACCTATTAATTTTAGAACAAAATTGTAAATACAAAACCATGTTCAGAATTAAATACTGCATCCAACGAGTCAAAATTTATGTTCCTATCACGAGATCGACTTACATTAAAATTTTTGTTTTCAAGCTGTTTAGAGAGGCTCATGCAAAATTAAACAAATAATTTGACATCTATCAATACAGAAAATAAAATTATGTCTTTTATTTCTCATAAGCATAATTGCAGTACGGTGGTATGCATAGCGTTACGGCATTTGACTCCGGAGATCCCGAGTTTGAATTCCATTTAAGCTAAATATATATGAACTACCATACTACAGCTCGGTATGCCCAGATCCTGTACTGTGATTGGGATTAAGTTCATGTTGTACAGAGTAGAATAAATAAATAAGCACTCAATATCCAGCTCAAAAATGGAAATTTTGTTGCACACCTATCACGAAGCAGGAACTATCGCCAAATGAAAATTTTATTATTGAATTTCCTATATAACAAAAAAAGTAGATTCAGATGAAAAATAAAACTATAAGAAGAAAAAAGTAATACAACTTTTTTATTGAAAAAAATAAGGTCCAAATATCAATATACATTCAGTTTAGCAAACATATACCAAATTTTGCGCAAAAGATAATTTAATTAATATTTTGAATAAATACTTAACAATTTATGAAATCAAATCAATTATAAAGAGAAAAATTAGGATACGTATTAACAGAGTTCATATGTTTTACACCAACACAGCTACGGTCGCCATTTAATTGAAATCTGATTTTGTCCTAATTTATCTTTTTATAATTCGATTTGAAAAAATAATTTGAATAAGAAAATATTTATAATAATTTTGCATTTTAATAAAAAAATTATCTTTACTAATTAGAAATTGCAAAGATATATAAGTCATCATTTATATTTTGTAACTTACGTCAACACTGAAGAGAAAATGATGGTGTAAAATCGCTCTTGAACTATGAAATCTAAAATATATCTGGAAGTGGTTATAATGATATAAATTAAAAACAAATTAATATTAATTAAACGTGTTTATAGACACTTTATTAAATATTGTGCAATTCAAAACCATTTATTGAACTCAAAAAAAAAGTTAATTATTGTCATAAACAAATGGTGGACAATAGGCAGGAATGATGAATTTTTACGTATGTTGCAGATGAATTAGTGGCAGACACAGGTAACTCAAACATTGTGGTAGTGCAGCTTGATCTATGCTCGCAGCGCTCGATCCGCGCTTGCGCGGCTGAAGTGTTGCGCAGCGAGCGCGCTCTGCACGTACTTATTCACAACGCAGGCACGGCTGAGATGCGCACACGCGTTACCGAGGACGGGCTAGAAGCAACCATGGCCACCAACTACTTCGGGCCCTTCTTACTCACGCATCTACTCATCGGTTAGTTATACCTCCATTGATATTACAAGTACAGATCTAAAGCTATAGCTGATTTGTACATTATGGGTTCTTATGGAATACAGAGTTTTAATATCTATCTCTATTCGCCATGTAAGTAAAAACGAGACAAACTATTTCTAAAGAGTAGTTAAACGCTTCAGGTAGGTATTGGAAATATTTATGAAATATTTACTTCGTAAAATAATATACCTTTTAGATTTCTCGAAATGGTTACTAAAGACAAGTGCTAAATTCAGTCCTATATGCCTATAACAGTACAATTTTAAAATATATTTATAATAAAAGTTAATATTAATAAACTTTAACAATTAAGATTATAACAAAGTTTGATTACACTGTGGCAATAAAAAATAATTTAAACACCGTTGATAAAATTCTCATAATTCGTAGGTGCTTAAATAATGCCCGTACTAAAGGGCATACTGTAAACTAAATGTGAACTGCAATGTTTTTATATACTTGAATCAATTTATATTTACTTTTAAAACTGATAACAATGTACTGACAATCTTCGTAAGGAAAGCATTGCTTACACTACCCATACTGTATGTACAGTATATATATATATATATATATATATATGTTTAAAATTTTGGAAATCTGAATGAATTTGAACGGGGGGAATGATATACTCGAAGAAGAGCGAAATAAAAAAAATATCGATTTTTTTGGCACAGTCTAATATATATACATACATACATACATATCTTCATGCTATATCCCAACAAATGGGGTAGCACGAACCCTAAAATCACTCATAAAATATTCACTCACTACATTCATCAAATAATCAGCTCACGTCAAACATTATCATCAGAACACACCAACCTCACTTTAACCACATTCATAGATTACTGCATATAAACTCATTCATTTATTACACTCGAAATCATTTATCAAAATCAAACCTTAAATCACATCATTCCTATTCACTTATCATTCATGTTGTTCCTTCGACGTACATAAAATATGCATAAAACATCTCAAATTACTCACGCTTGCTCCTAAGAACGAATCTAATAACGAACCTAACAAAGAATCTACAAAGATTAGAAAAGATAAAAGCGATAGCCTGCACAAGTCCAGACAATACAGTAACTGAAAATGAAACAAAAAAAAGAAAGGAAGGGAGTGTCGCCCTGCGCTTGTTTTTGAAAGTGAATTCCACACAATTGCAGTTAAGGCCGCTCCGTACTCAGTGTAAAACCGCTTGAAATTTGTATGCTTTTATTTCCAGTTCTAGATAAATAAATTTGTTCAAATTTGTTTTTTATTGATCGGTAGTTGTTTAGTGAAAGTGATTAAAAACCAATCATATTTAGTATATATTAAAAGATTTTTAGATGGACAGACGTGTAGAATTTCGAAGTTTTAGATTTGTAATAATAAGCTAGTATTTATTATTATTCCAATAATTGATTGTAGTAGTAAGAGCATTACTTTGCAAGAGCTTATTGATAAACAATTGGTTGTGAAAGAAAATGTAGAAGCTCAATGTTCAGAATGCTTGCATTCACACAAATTTAAAAAACCTTATCGACCAGTTTTAAAAATATCGATTTTTATAGAAAGATGTAATAACAGTATACCAATAACAAATATTATTTATAATATAGGGTCAAAATATTGTATAAAAAAAGTGATATCTCCAAAAAAAAACAATTACATTGTTAAAGGTATATCAAGATTGCGCGGTTTTCCACCCTCCCAGAAAGAAAGATTCTCTCCCTCAAAAAGTTGACTATTTTACAAACTTCCCCAAAAATTATAATGTCTATATATTACAGATTTAAAAAAAAAGATATCTAATTAAGCCAAGAAAAATATTCGAATTTAAAAAATCATATCGACCAGTTTTAAAAATATAGAGACAAATAAAAAAAATATATTAAAAAAACTTTGGCGACCCCAGAGATTTGCTTCGCCCTAGTGTCACACCCAATAATGGATAAAATGTGTGATATATTTCAATTTTGTTTTTATTTTTATATTTGCAAAATTAGGTATAACTTGTTGAGATTACAATACTGAACAATTTTTATCAATATAATTTTTGTCTAAAACGCATAGTAGAGATATAAAATATAATTGAAAATTTTACATGGGAAATCGCTGTTGCGAACCGAAACCGGACTTACGGTATAACGACCACATAGTACATATTATACTTCGATTAAAAATCTGAACTGTTCTTCAACAGTCGAATTTATTTTTTAGAAGACATCTCATAGTGAGACCGAGAATCTCAAACGAACAAAGATTTGCTGTTTCAATAGAACTTTCATGTTTAAGCAGTCATAAAAAGACCTTTATTTGATTTATGGTTTATCCCTGTCTAAAATTATTTCCTTCTTCTGCAACCCAGTATGCTTCTATGATTTTGGGAAATGTATACAAGTAAGGCGCAAACATGAAATATTTTTTTAGTATGGATCGCCCTTAAACACTACGTAAGAACTGAAAACGAATTGAAAGATAAGAAAGGAAGGAAGTGTCGCTCTACGCTTGTATTTGAAAGTCAATTTCACACAATTGCAGTTAAACAGTCAATGTAAGATCAGAAACGAATAAAAAAGATAAGAAACGAAGAAAGTGTCGTCTCTGCGCTTGTTTTTGAAAGTGAATTTTACACAATTGCAGGTAAACACTCTAATGAAATTGCAAAACAACAAAACTAAAATCAAAAATACTGTACTTTTCTTAAATCATCAGATTCAATTCGCAATTAATCTTCGCCAAACGTTCCTATCCTGACACACCACTTTAGCTTCATCCACATTCATAATTCCTTTCATACAAGCACGTTTGTTCCTCATACTCGGAAACTTTCGTTCACGCAACAATCCTTCAATCATATTCATCCATTTATTCATAGGTCGTCCACGCAATCTTTCACCCTCAATTTCACCAACATATACCTGTTTTACCAATCTCCCATTCGACATACGTTCTACATGCCCAAACCATCTCAACTGACTTATACCTACTTTTCAAACTTCATTCTTCTCAATTTCACACTCATCATACACCAATGTATTCCGGACACGATCTCTTCTAGTATAACCACACACACCCCGCAAATACCTCATTTCCACAGCAGTTATATGACGTTCATGTTTCTTCATCCACACCCAACATTCACTACCATACATCAATGTAGGCACTAAAAAACCATTATAAACACTCAATCGAGCATCTCTGGATACATTCACATTTAGAGCAAAGGTTCCCAGAGCACTCAATATCTTGCATCCCACAGATACTCTTCTTTCAATCTCATAATCAATACGTCCATCTCTCGAAAACATACTACCCAAATATAAAAACTCATTCACTTGACACCATTCACCTTCAATATATATTAATTTTAATGATTTTTTTTTATAAAGCCTTGTATTGTATGTACAGGATGATTCAGGATTATAGTTATTTTAAGGACAGAACTCACAATCAAAATTGAAAGCACAATCGGTTATCGATGTTATCGACAATTTTTTTTTAGAACAGACTACCGATAATATTTTTAGAAATTATTGACATATCAATAGTATTAGGCGATATATTCTTATCTCTAGTTTAATTAGTGTAACTCAGAGTTATACAAATATCTGGGTTACTATTCTTCATATAAAGTTTTTCAATACGTTAATTCAACAGTAAAGACGTTTTTCATATAAAATATTATATTGATTGGCATTGGCGATATTTAACTTATATAATTAATTCGGTACAATATGGATCCCGCTTAACGTGCATTACTCCTGTGTTATAGAGCTGCTGAAGAAGACCGAGGGCGCACGGATTGTAGTAGTAGCATCTGAGATGTATCGCGTAACCTCATTGAACCTCGACCGATTGAACCCACTGGACAGCTATGTACCTGTGTGGCTGTACTTCGTATCCAAGTACGCCAATATTGTGTGGACATTGGAATTGGCCCGCCGGCTTGAAGGCACAGGCGTCACGGCTAACTGTTTGCACCCGGGTATGATCCGCACTGGGATTTACCGCCACGTATGGGCACCGTTGCAATGGCCGATGCTGTTGATCACACATGGCTTCTTCAAAACGCCACAACAAGGTGCCCAGACTAGCATCCATTGTGCCGTGTCTGAGAGGCTCGCAGGTATAACTGGCGAGTACTTCTCGGATTGCCAGGAAGCAAGTCTCACACGCGCAGCTTGCTGCCCTGCCAAGGCCAAGAAGCTCTGGGAACTGTCGGAGAAGTTTGCCAACTTGCAGGATACTGATCCTAAGATATAACAGTCTCAAGAACAACTATTAAGTTGGGTTTACATATGCTAATAAATAAAATGAATAGGGGACGAGTTTGAGGAAATTATTGGTCTATTCTGTATATGACATGTTATCGGTAAGTTTCTCCGGGCGCCTAGAATGGCTAGTATATAAAAAAATAGTTTTTTTTTCATCATTAGGATCTCTAAAATCGTGGAAGATACAATTTATCTACCTAACTAAGGTCATTTTAGTAGATGATTTTATTGATGTGTTCTTTAACAAAAATATCCAAATAACTAGATACAACAAAAGCAAAAAATAAAATCGACAATTTATTTTTAAATGTGTATTCCCTAAATTCAAATATTATGAAAAGTATTAATAGATACGCATCTTTTTAATGAAAGTTTTTTTTTATTTTCCATAATTTTTAATTAATATTTTGTTAAAAAAAAATCACTTTATATTGTAGTTTTATTTAGTCATCTACGCATTTTTATTTTAAAATAATAAACATATTCACATCTTTTCTTAAAATTGCACTACTTTGGTAATTTAATTAACATTATATCTCGTACAGTTTTTGAGATACCAAAGCTGAAAATGAACTCATCTTCTACATCTTACTAGACTCATTTATCGGATCGGGAAAGCTGGCTGTCAGGATGACAGCCCCCATTTTATAATCTTAACTTAGATACTACAACTATTTAAATTGATACACATTAGACCAATGCAAGAGTACTACAGAGTAAATATACTTTAAATAATTATTAGTATAAACTCAAGCGTGTCAACAATTACTCCACTGGATAGATCACTACACAGTTGGTTGGTTATATGTTTGGTAACATATATTTAAATACCTGTTTTCAAATAACTAAGAATTACCTTTCGACCAGGTAACTCGGTCTTATCACAACTGAATAACTAGCATATATAAATCCATCTTATTTAAGCACATATACCTGATTTATTAAGAGCAGTTTTTATATAATCCTTACATTTATTTGGATTTAAAACAATAAAGAATTTGTTTGTTACCTACTCTAAAATATTAATTCCTTTATTACACGAATTTGGAATTTTCATGTTATGCTCTCAACATGTATCATTGCAACTATTGATTAACAAATATGTAGGAAAATAGCTCGATAAATACTAAAATGCATTCAGGAAACTATATATAACACAAGTGAATGAAATGATATCTTTTGCATCTCAAGAATACATGTTGAAATTCAGCTTGAAATAATTCTTACATAATTATTAAATTTAATCTATTAAGTTTCAAACAATTCAACATATTACAATTATTTTTAAATACATATTGTAGTAAAAGTATATATGTACTAGAATTTTAAATAAATCAACATGGTAAAATCAAATTCAAATTGGGTGTGTTTGACTATGTATTTTTACGCTATGGACAATGCAATGCAATGCAATAATGCAAGGTTATGTATTTATTAATCAATGGTTAATATCTTATATATATATATATATATATATATATATATATATATATATATATATATATATATATATATATATATATATATATATATATATAATCAATACACTGATAAAATTACTCATGCTTAATATATGTATAACATAATGCTGATACTCTTAAAGTAGTAATAATATTTCTATAAGTTGTACACGCAGCAATGTAATTGGAATTTTTTAATTAGAGGGTTGTAAGTGAAGCAAATGTACAGATTGTTAACTGACATAAGATGATTTTGACATCTACTGTTCTTTTCGGATACTCGTATTCATGTTGTGGTACAATAAATTAATATTTCACGCTATCTGAACTACTGTTTGCTTAAATAACTAATGCGTGGGTATAATAAGTAACGTTCAACTACCTACTCACTTATTTTTCTGCACACATTCAATAATGAATTAAATTACGGTCATAATCACAAAAACAAAAATCTAAGAGTAGTGCAAGGCTATGCATGTAGAATTTTCAATGAGTGTACACTTGATAGAGTAATGCTTTCGTAAATGAAAATCACAGTACTGTTGAACAATTGAATAGTAAATTATTTTTCAAATAAGCAAACAATAATATATCAAAACAATATTATAATATTTATATATCTGCGCTTCGACATATTACAGTTTACATAATTTCAATTGTGGTATCTAAATATTTCTTTTAAAGTACGTTCATTTGAAAAAATATGAAAAATATAGTATTTATTATTCATTATTTATTTGTATGTATCTGAAAAATAATAATTGCATTGCTATATTAACAATACATGTAAGATCAGAAAAAACCTAATTGTTGTGCAATTTCATTACGAAATTTATAAAAAGAAAATATTTTTACAATGTACTCAGTTATTGTTATATTTATTATTTAATGTTTAACTTGAATAGTGTGTAAGTGCTTTTTATTGTATTTATAGATTTTATGGTGATTGTTTGCTGTTTGAATGATTTTATGGCCATTTTGTTCTACATATATGTGAATGAAAATAAACTTACAATTTCGGAAAATGTTTATTTCTTTGAGTGTGTCTCTTTGAAACTTAGGATAGTACAAGTATTTTAGCGACAGTATTGGATACCACGACGATTTGAACTTGATACCTATGAACTGCAGTCCTGTGCTTTAACAAATTAAGCTGGGATCGCCATGTAATTCTAATTTGATTCAATTCTCACTTTTCTCTCTATTTTTGTTATGTATCATAGGTAGTCTTGATCTCCTAACTCTTCCTATATAATACTTTATTGGATGATCTTTACTCTAGCCAATCTAGCAACTAATTTTTACTCATCTCCCAGCCTACACTGCTTGATCGATTGTTATGAATTTTTTATTAGTATCTTAAAAGTGTAAATAGAGCTTTTTGGGTATTTTAGATTTTTCAGTCTAGTTCCAGTAAAATTAATTAAATACTTTTAAAATTCTCAATTGAAAATTATCTCTTTTAAAATGAATAACTTTCAAAATTATCAGTTTTACATTACATGTGGGCAGATGAATTAATATCAAATCACAAATCGTCTGGTTTTGCCGTGTATTTAATTTGAATAATTTTGTTGGTCTTTAATATTAGATAAAAATATATTAAAGTGATTATCAATTTGTTTCAATTTGAGGAATAATCTGCAATTGCAACTAAATTCAGGTTCGTTCGTAAAAATCCATCACATTAATTTTCCACTGTGAGAACCACGTTAAGAACGTCAAAAAAAGGTTATCACACAAGGAATTGTTGATAAAACCTATGACTTTAAATGCAAAACAGGTGCTGCGTCTGGTCATTTCTGAGGAAAAATGCATTCGAGTGTGAATACTGACCGATCATTTGAATTTTTTAAGAGTAATTCATTGAATTTTAAGAGACGATTCATGACTACGGTTGAAATCTGGATTAACCACTAACAACCAGATACAAAAATATAATTAGAACAGTGGACGGGACGTGGTGAATCGGTTTCGAAGAAGATAAAAACCATTCCAACGACTGAAAAGATGATGATATCAGTTTCTTTAGAAGGCCAAATAAGTTTTGCTACTCGATTCATTACTGAACAATAGTACACCACACTTTAAACAAGCTGAAATTAGCAATAATTAAGAAAAAAGTGTCGTTTCACTACAAACTTTGTTTCATCGTTATTTAAGTCAAATTCACATGTAACAAATAAAATGTAATTTTATTATATATATATATATATATATATATATATATATATATATATATATATATATATATATATATATATATATATATATATATATATATATATATATATATATATATATGTACAGAAAATGTATTTCTTTAATTTGAATTTGGCCGCGCTCTGCGGGTAAAGTAGTGACCGTCTTACACGGAAGTAAAAAGTTTGAAGGTTAGCAAAAACAAACACGTGTGTAGAGAAACGTAAATAAAATTTAGCAATAATATAAAATTTGTAAAAGAGGTATAGACAAATTAAAGAATAAACTTTAATTGTTGTTTCTTTGTTTTAAGGTAAGAATTTTGTACATAGTGTAAATAGGGCATTAAAATAATGAGCATCGCAACATGTTATTTATTTTGGTCAATTCCCAATAAAATTTAAATAAATCTTATATATATATATATATATATATATATATATATATATATATATATATATATATATATATATATATATATATATATATATATATATATATATATATATATATACATACATACATATATATATATATATATATATATATATATATATATATATTATATATATATATATATATATATATATATATATATATGTATATATATATATATATATGTATCACATGCTACGGCAGAGTGTTACACTTAGTAACGGGTAAAAGTCGTGGTCCTATATATTCAGTTATTTTATAATATACCCTTCGACTTAATTGTTCGATTACATGCATGAAATGAAAATATTTGACGAGACTTTTATTTACATAATTTTGTTAAACGTTCCATTACAAGAAAAATTTATATTGCTTAGTCAATTCGGTCGAATGTTGCTTAAATATGTACAGTGTATAGTTCCATTAGAGTATGAAAATTGACGTTTAAACTATTCTATGGTTGTCGCTTCTTTCTATTAGAACCAAGGATCCGTTTTCAGTCAAATGATGCATTTGGAAATTCCAGAAAAACATTTGCATATCTGGCTTAAAATAGATAGGTCACTGCTTTACAATTATAATTTCCGAATAACAACAAAGGAATGTATTTAACATTTTTAAATCGTTAAGTACTTAGTAATAATCAATAATTTCTTGGAATAGCTAGCAAATATACTATAAAAAAATACTGAAATATAATTATCATATCCCAAATTTTTGTCAAAGTGACAATCTGTGACAAATATTTTAATGTTTCGTGAAATATTATTAGTATCTAAATGTGGCGACCGTGTACGCTAAGTGATTGTGGAAAAGAAGTAAGTGACAGTCCTAAATACCATTTAAATATGCAAAATATTATATCAAAATTATAATCGAGATAAATAAAAAATTTCTATTAAAATTTTAAATAATAATAATAATAATAATAATAATAAATAACATACCTCCTACCAAAAACATCACCACCTAGCGAAGACCCCAGTAAATATAGGCCGATAACATGCTTACCAACAATATACAAGATCTTAACTTCTATTATAGCCACCAAAATATATGACCACCTTGAGAAACATCAAATTATATCCGAAGAACAGAAAGGATGCCGCAGGAACAGTAGAGGTTGTAAAGAACAATTGCTAATAGACACTGCAATTATAGAAGAAGCTAAGGCAAAGAAACGAAGTTTACACACTGCCTATATAGATTACCGGAAAGCATTTGACAGCGTACCTCACACCTGGCTGCTTGAAGTATTAAAGGTTTACAAGGTTAACCCACATATTATTAATACGCTGAAGCACACAATGGGGACATGGAGGACTAACCTAAGCATAAATAAGGCAACCATGGGCAGAATAAACATCAACAGAGGCATTTTCCAGGGAGATTCTCTAAGTGCCTTGTGGTTTTGCTTATCCATGCAGCCACTGTCGACGCTATTGCAGAATTCAAGAAAAGGGTATACTATTTCAGGTACACAACATTTAATAAGCCACCTACTTTATATGGATGACTTAAAATTGATCTGTAGCTGTCAAAAAGATCTACAAAAATTACTACGAATAACGGAGGATTTCAGTCATGACATCAGGATGGAATTTGGAATAGAGAAATGTAAGATCAATGCTATGAACAGAGGAAAGTGGGTAGAGACAGACAGTTATGAGATGAGACATCAACAAGACGAACTCATAAATGCGATTGAAGAGCATGAAACATACAAATATTTAGGATTCGAACAGAAACGAGGACTCGAGAAACACCTAATCAAAGAGAAACTCGTAGAAAGATTCCGACATCGCACGAAATCATTACTGCGCACCAAACTACACGCAAGAAACTTGGCAACAGCGATTAACACATACGCTTCACCGGTAATTTCGTATAGCTTCGGAGTACTGAATTGGACCCAGACTGAATTAGAAGATCTGAACAGAACATTAAGAACCATGGCCACCAAGAACTTGAAACACCACCCAAAAAGTTCAATGGAGCGCTTCCATTTGGACAGGAGAAAAGGCGGCAGAGGGTTCACTGATTTTCATAACATGTATTATAAAGAGATCCAGAATCTCAGATCCTTCTTCAACATGAAAGCACAAACATCAGCACTACATGCAGCTATACTAAAAATAGATGAGAACCGCACACCACTTAAACTTGCGACACCAACATATGATCCACTAGTTCACTTAGTAACGGATGAACAAAAAATCCAGAGATGGAAAGAGAAAGCGCTACATGGAAGGTACATCTCACAGTTGGCTGAACAGCATATCGATGAAAAAGCATCTCACGCATGGCTTCAGACAAGCGGATTATTCCCTGAAACCGAGGGCTTCATAATGGCAATTCAAGACCAAGTAATTGCCACCAGAAATTACAAAAAACATATCATCAAAGATGCCAATGTGAAACACACGAGATGCAGGATGTGTGATGAAGGCAACGAAAATGTCGAGCACATAATAGCGGGATGCCAAACACTAGCTTCAACTGAATACACCCGGAGACATAATAACGTAGCCAAAATAATACACACGAAATTATGTAAACAAGCACTACAAGTCGAAGAAACCCCATATTATAAGTACAAACCCGAAGCGGTAATAGACACACCACAAACAAAAATATACTGGGACCGCACCATCCAAACAGACAAAACTGTACTACATAATAGACCCGACATCGTGTATCAGATTAAAGAACAGAAATGTACCTACCTGATTGACATCGCCGTTCCAGCACCTGCAAATATAAAGAGTAAAATGTCAGAAAAAGTCAACAAATACATACCACTTGCCAATGATATTAAAGAAACATGGGAACAAGATAAGGTAGTTGTCATCCCTATAGTAATTGGAGCCACTGGAGAAATCCCAAAGAAGCTTCACGAGTCCATTGAGAAGCTTGGCCTGGAACCAAACACGTACCTGCAACTCCAGAAGGCTGTAATTCTTGACACCTGTAACATTGCAAGAAAAGTGTTAAACATAAAATAAGTAAAGGTATCCGTTCATCAAAGCAAATTTTTTTAAATTTTTATTTTAAAAATATATAACACCTAGTTATCTTGCTGCGGCCGATAACTAGAGTTTTGACCCTCCTGTTGAGAACGGGAGAGAAAACAGAGGAAATAATAAATAATAAAATAATAATAAAATACCTTAATGGCAAAAGTTCAGCCGAAGCTGTTCTAACACTTAACCTTTTCAATAAAAAAAAAATGTTACAATGTTAACTAATATGAACATGATACCCAGAATTTTAACAAATGTTACATGTAAAAACATATACATATATACACATACATATACATACAGAAAAAAACTAACTATTTATGAGAACATAACGAAAAGAGTCATGTCGTTTAATGAGAAAGAAGTTTAATAATAGTTATATATATATATTGTAGCGGGACGGAATTATATTTAATTTTTTTTTGGAAAATAAATTAATTCTACTCCAAATACATAATAAATAAGAAAATGAAAGAATATTGTTAGATTTCACGGAAATATCGTTCCGAAACTAGAGTCAGAAGTTACGCGGAGCAGGTACTCGGATGTGAGACAATACGTCAGCCACCGGCTATCTTTAGAAATTTTAGGGTCATTTTTGTAGAAGAAACACTTGAGTCGGTCACCGATTGTGGAACAATTGTTAAGTGAGATATTTATCGTTACCATCTGTAGAAAGACATTTGAAACCTTTCTAAGTAATTTCGCAGTTTAGAAGGTTGTAAATTACGAAATCTTTGTATAAAACGTCACTAGAGAATGCAAACAGATCAGAGCAATAAGGGAAACAGGGAAATCGAATACATTTTTCTAGGAAAATAATATGAAATGAGCGGCATTGTTCTTCTAAATTCTTCATGTCCGAGTAGTGTAACAATTTGTGTGTTTAAATCGATCAATAGATCGATACAACTTCTAATTACTTAGATCCCGATTAATTGTTGTATTATTAAAGTAAAATCATTGCAAATTGATTCTTGTAATAAAAATAATTGCGCGGTGATGAAAAGACCACAAATGAACGAACAATGTTTCACAAAAGTTACTGAGTGAAATTCCTCAAATACGTATTCGTTTATAAAATGATAATAAATTCAAGTTAAAGTAAATGCATAATTAATACAAGAAAGAATCGAATTAAAAAACGCAGCAAAGTGTTGAGGGTTTGTTGGCTATCTCCGTCTAGCTAAGGGTAGGAAGGCGCGCGCGCTCTCACTCTAACTGAGACTGACCGGGGATTGGGACACTATGGGTACGGTTTAAATAAACGGACGAATCTTCGCTAAGCATGTTCAAGAAAGGACGATGTGGATGGCTGTGACGTTTAGTTTTGGTTTAGTTACAGATACGCGATTTGTTGATGATTTTAGGGGTGTTGATTTTTAGTAGAGGTGGTAGTTTTAATTTGGACAGGGTAGGAACATCGGTGGGGTAATTAGGTTAAATATGCATGTTTGGGTTCGAATCGGGGAACTTGATTCCGATCTCGTTCCGTTTGGCTATCTTTGCTCTGTCGAAAAGTGTGTGATCGCGATCGGTTACGCCGACACCGTTGCAGCCCACTTTTAATATTATTACATATTTTAGCAGAACTTTGATTCCAAACATTTCGTCCTGGGGCATGTATTCGCGACCAGTTTATTCTGGCACCGTTGAGCCCACTCAGATATTTTGTATTACGTTCTGACTTTGAGTCTGAATGCCTGCCGAGTGTTGGTCTCTATCTATTTTTATTGTGTGTGATCACGATCGGCTACGCCGACATCATTGCAGCCCACATTAGAAAGAAATCAGATTAACTCGCATTCGCTCTGTATTATTAAACACATCAGCTGTCTTCTGCCTTGTGCTGGTTATATGAGCTGTTGTGGAGAAGTAATTGTGTACATACTTTTGTTGTACCGTATGATCGCGACCGGCGATGCGCCCGCTGACTCCGTTAGAGCAACAAGTGCCAATTACTGTTATATTAAAATCCAACGGATTCATTATTTCTATTTCGTTGGTGACACGGAAGCTAATTTCTGACTAACGTCAGAATTGTATTATCTAGCCCAAGTGTTGTAATAGAGAACTTCGGTCCTCCGCAATATAAAATCCAACGAATTCATTATTTCGATTTCATTGGTGACACAGAAGCTATTTCTGACTAACATCTGAATTGTATTATTCTAGCTAAAGTGTTGTAATTGAGAACTTCGGTTTTTGGTAATATTAATTCCAACTAATTCATTATTACGAATTTGTTGGTAATACACATAAACTATGTCTGGCTTACGCTGGAAACTATATTATAATAGTTAATGTGTGTGTGTGTGTGTCGGATGATTCTCTCCGAAAATTCTCGACCGTGAAAATCGTCACCGACTCGCGGTCAAGAGGACATCCAAATCTGTGGTATTGTATCGTTCTTAATTTATTTATATCAAACATTATGCTAAGACGGCCGCTTGTGGCCGGAACTTGTGATTTTAGATAGCTGTGTCCGACCGCACCGAGCTTGCGTCCACTACCTGTACCTGCTGACTTTGACCGCCGGACGCCCGAGGACCCCCGTGGTTCAGTAAAACTATTTATTCGTATTGCATTGATGCGTACCTCGAGCGAATGGTGGATGTGCACTGTATTTCGGCAACCGACTGTTCGTCTGAGTTAAACCAGATCGTTTCAAATATTTTTGACTGTTTAATAAATAATTGACACTCATTGGCTGATTTTATTTCATGAAAACCTTAATACATCCTAAATGACAACTTCAAATTACGAACCCTGAGAAAAGGTAGTTCGTTTATTTCAATAAAACACAACGTAGGAATTTAATTGACGAACACAAAGCTTATTATACGAGTATTACTAATATATTAATTTCAATTAGATTATTAAATAATTAAATTACTGCCGCGTTACAATATATATATATATATATACATATATATATATATATATATATATATATATATATATATATATATATATATATATATATATATATATATATATATATATATTAATTAGGGTGTCCGTTATTTTGGCAAGGTCGGAAATTTGATGCTCTCACCCTCTAAATCTACTCATAATAAATTTTAAAAAAATTGAGTTAAAATCCCAGGTCTGTCAAATGACGTTAAAACGTGCCGCAAGAGGGCACAATATTTGCATGTAGTTTAAATGGGGAAATTGCCTTTTCCGATACTGTTATGTATAACTTTTTATGATTTGTACCTAAAAATATTTGAAGATAACTGGCAGAAAGAAACAAATATGAATTTTAAATATTTTGTATATAAACTTCGGAGATCTTATTTTTTGACCTTTTTGAATACATTTTATGGGTGAGATCTGAAATATTAATCGTAATTCTTATATTAACGTTTTGTCGTTTTTATGCTTCAAACTTCGTATTACTCAAATTGACGCTATGGCGTTGATTTTTATCCAAATAACTTGAATTTTAATGTGCCTGAAAGCTTATTTCATAACCTTTCTGCCAGTTATCTTGAAATATTTTTAGGTCTAATTCATAAAAAGTTATACATAAAAGTATCGGAAAAGGCAATTTCCCCATTTAAACTACATGCAAATATTGAGCCCTCTAGCGGCACGTTTTAACGTCATTTGACAGACCTGGGATTTTAACTCAATTTTTTAAAATTTATTATGAGTAGAGTTAGAGGGTGAGAGCATCAAATTTTCGACTTTGCCAAAATAACGGACACCCTAATATATATATCCACTGATTTGGAAGCGCTAGTGGTCATACATCTGTCAACGAGAGATGTTGTGACGCGACGTACGAGGGTAGTTAACGCTAAGACCGTGTTACCAAATAATAGATATGTGGTTGGCGATGTTCCGTAATCAGAACATTAAAGGGCAAATATGACAATTACAATGGTAAATAATAAATTGAAACCATGGATTCCATCGAAAGATGTGTCAGATTTATCAAACAAGAATGTTACAAGCGACGAAGACTTGGTACTGCAGTCCAAAACAAATTCAGAAAATGATATACAAATAAAAATACAATAATTAAAAATAGGTTATAATAATGATTAAAATAAAATAGATAAATAAAAATTAGTCATACGAAGATCCTCGAGGACGAGGAAATGTCAGAATTGGCCGAATGTACGATGTACGTTTTAAAACAGCGCGATCCACTGATTTGGAAGCGCTGGTGGTCATACATCTGTCAACGAGAGATGTTGCGACGCGACGTGCGAGGGTAGTTAACGCTAAGACGCTCAGTATGCGGTTGTGAACGACTCGGGGTAGTAGTGGTGAACAACCGAAGTGTAGAGCTATACATTCATTGATACCTGGATACTATATTGGATTATCAGTAATTAAAGTTGAGCTATCTCACTGCCATTCTATGTCTAGACGTAGGGTATGCAGAGATCTGCAGTGATTTGGTGCATGGCTGTTGTTTATTAAATGGCATGTTAATTGATGATACATTTATGTTTGGTGTGGTATTTATGGTTATATGTGTTTGATAAAATATTGTGTATTGTGTCATCATATGTTATATTATGTATTCCACACCCTGCTTTCCTTAAGAACTCAATACTGAAGTCCCTCCGCCAGTTTGCGGCATTTAAGAGCATACTGCAATTGCTACTCACGTGGTGATGATATATGAAATACAGGGCCGTACTGAGGGCTCTCCGCGCTGGGTCTGCGAACCTAACTGCGCATCCGTCATTGGCTGCATATAAATAATCACAGTGTGTGTGTGCAATTTACCTGTGTCTGTAATTGGAGTCCCTTCTCTTTTGTGCTTAGCGGTCTTCAGCGCATACGGAAGTACTGATCCAGGTCGGAAACCTGCTACCATCGGGTCTAAATACCCGCCACGATCGGATCTAAATACCCGCACCGATGTGCTATGTTCTGTTTCCACACTTTGCCTTCCTTAAGAACTCAGTACTGAAGTCCCTTCACCAGGTTACGGCATTCAAGAGCATACTGCAATTGCTATTCAGGTGGTGGTGAAATACAGGGCCGTACTGAGGGCTCTCCGCGCTGGCTCTGCGAAGCCAGCTGCACATCCGTCATTGACTGCTTACTCATAACCACAAGGGTAAATTTAATTGTCTGTAATTGGAGTCCCTCCTCTTTTGTGTTTAGCGGTCTTCAGCGCATACGACAGTACTGATCCAATAATCAGGTCGGGGACCTGCTACTATCGGGTCTAAATACCCGCAGCGATCGGGTCTAAATATCCGCACCGATGAGGTCAAGGACCTCGTGTGAATTGGATTCACACGAATGTCTGGGCCATCCACGGCTGCAACAATCGGGTCTAAATACCCGAAACAATGAGGTCAGGGATCTCGGGTCTAAAAACCCGCAACAATGAGGTCAGAGACCTCAGGTGAATCTGGGATCCACAGAATGTCTGGGACATTCTCAGGTCAGAGACCTGCATCGTACCTAGAACCTTATCCTTCTAGCACTGGTTGAGATGAAACACTCTCGCAACAATTAGGGCTAAATACCTGCAACAATCGGGTCCAAATACCCGCAAGAATGAGGTCAGGGACCTGCTTCGTGCCTAGAACCTTATCCTTCCGGCACTGGTTGAGATGAAACACTTTCGCAACAATGGGGTCTAAATACCCGCAACAATGAGGTTAGGGACCTCGGATGAATGTTAAATCCATAATTTGTCTGGGACCTGCCTCGTACTTACGATCGTAAATTTGTTGTACTAACTGAAATGGAACTCTTAGAGAACGTTGACCGAGAATGGAATGACATGTTGTGTTTTGTCATGCAGGTATGACCGAGACGAGGTGGTCGAGAGATGGAGCTAATCAGTAGAGCCGAGAGACCGATGACGTCACAACTACCACTATTCATATTATATGCCACATTACGAACTCTGTATGTAAAATGTATTTCGTGTATATACCAATTAATACATGCATTGAGTTGACAAGGTTTGAAATAAATTTTATACTTTATATTCCTTATTATCATGTCTTTTTCTAAATATATATATATATATATATATATATATATATATATATATATATATATATATATATATATATATATATATAAAATATATTTTCGATTTACTCGAAATAAATAAAAAAAATATTTATTTCTTTTATATTATCTTTATTTCTCAAAACGCTACAAGCTAACAGCAGAGCTGTTGTCACTTCAAACTACAGTGTGAATCTAAATCTAAAACTACACATATTCTATCTTACATGATAAGATGCAGAGATTATCTGACTAAGGGGTTTTGTTACACTCATGGGAACTAAGCTGATGTAAGTTCGCACGATGTTGCGAAATACAGGGTTGTACTGTTATATTTCTCCTCCACCCTTAAGAGAAAAAGTCAACTCTTCAGAAGTGTTGCTTTTACTAATTTGGTTTAATTCGATATCTTTATTATTAACTTCATTTCTTTTAATAGGATAATTTCTGCATTTACAATATTTTCTTAAACTATAACATATTATTATAATAATAATTACAATTATAAAAGAGTACATTATTGCGTAATGAGTTTGATTATTATTAGAAATTTTATAAATTGAGTCTAAGTGGATTTCTTTCTGTTTATCAATATTTAAATTTGAAATATTATGAATTTTATTTTCTAAATGTTTAATTTGTAAATTTGTTATATTTTGATTTAAATCAATCAAGTTGCCAAAATTATTAAATACTTCTATTTGATTATTTACTTCACAATTTTCAGTAACATAAATTCCTTTAAGTTTCTGAACATCAAAATTATTATTACAAGTTAATTTAATTTGTTGTTCGTTAGGTAAATACAGATATTTAACTTTCGAATTTTTTATATTTATTATGGAATTTATTTGTGATAATTTTGAATATTCGCAATGTTCGAACTCTTTGTAACATACAATATTTTCTAAACATTTATTGTGCTCGTTATTTTGAGATGCACAATAATATTCCTTATCATCTAATTTTATACATTTATTTATTAATTTTGTTTTACAATTGTTTTTGGAATACAATCCATTTACAATATTTATAGTTTCGTAGTTGTTGTGTAAGTTTGTCGGGATAGGTGTGACTTGGATTAGCTCCTCTACTCGAGTATTCGCCGGTATTTCGATGAGAATTGTTAAGTTTTGATTTTCATAAGTACAGTATGTTTTTGAAATATCATTATTCTGAATGTTATTTAATATGAGTGAACGTAATTGTTTATTATCAATTTTGTTTATTTCCTTCAAAAATTGATCATGATTTATTGCGCCAAAGTATAAAACATTTAACTTACAAAATGTGAACGTTTCTTCGATTTGAACTAATGAAAAATAAATATCTTGTGCTACTTGTATGAATTCGTTAATGACATTTTGAAATTTTATAGTTGCCAATTCATCTAGGATTCTTACAACATAACCATCTATAATTTGGACTTTTTCATTCAGTACGTTATTATTTTCGTTTATTAATTTTATCTTATCATTAAATTGAGCGGTAATGTTATTATTAATTTTGATAAGTGTATTCATTTTATTGGACATAACTTTCTGATTATTTCCAATATTGTCTAATATTTGATCATACTGTTCTTTATCTGTACTGTCGAGATTTCCGGTTATACTTTTAATTATTGTGCCAAGACCGTCTATCAGACCTCGTTTTTTCCTGTGTAAATTTAGTAATTGTGTTTTCTCCTTTATATGGTCAATCAGTGAATTTAATATATTACGACTATTAACAATGCTACTGTCAAATTTATGAGAGTCTAATATTATAGATAGGGCTTTCATGTTTCGTTCGAGTATTTCAGATTGTTCAAATAATTTGTTAAGAGGAATTTTGAAAATTATAATTTGGGTGTTTACCTGTATGTGTGCGATACCGAGTCCGAGAATATTGATGCCGGGGTTTTGATCATCTTTTATGATTACTGTGATTCCATAGGGAATCAATCTGGAACAGTAACACGAGGTTTTTTCAGTTGACTTAATTTGTGTTTTTTATTTTTATCGTCGATTATTTGTCCGCGTTCATTTACTATGGTTTTTACACTAATGATCTTAAATTTAGGTTTTTCGATTTTTCCCGCGTTTCGTTTATGGATTTTTAAGTGGACTTGTTCAGGGATATTGAATTGTTTATCTTGGGGTTTAGCGTATTTTGCTTTGCTTTTTTCGATATTTTGTTTTACTTGCTGATTAATTTCTTTCAATATTTCTGCATGTTTTTGTACGTAATCTTCTACGATAATTTCTTCGGGTTTAATGTTCGAATTTATATCCATACCATATACAATTTCGACTGGCGTTCTTTTCGTGGTAGAATGAATGCTGTTATTATAAGCAATTAATGCGTAGTTTATGCGTTCCTTCATTTTAAAAGATTTTATTAAGGGATGTTGATTTAGAATGCGCATGTGTTCGACAAGCGACGAGTGAAATCGCTCGACAATGCCATTACTTTTCGGATTGTCAACGGAAATGTAGTGAATTTTTATATTTCGTAATTCTAAATAATTTTGAATAATTTTATTATTGAACTCTAAGCCGTTATCGGATACGAGTTCCAGGGGAATAGTGAAATGTGTAAAGTATTTTATTAATTTACCTAATATCGTAATGGCGTTCTTATCTTTTATAACATAGGCCATGGCGAATTTAGAAAACGAATCGACAATTGTAAGAATTTTGGTTTGTTCTAGAGATAATAAGTCTATGTGTAATTTTTCGAAAGGTTTTTCGGCTGTTGGTGTTAAAATGTTGGGGATTTGAATGGGGTTTCGTTCATATTTATTCAAAAGGCATGTATTGCATTTATTTATATAATTTTGTATGTCTTTTGACATGTTGGGCCAGTAATATTGTTGTTTCAATTTGTTATAAGTTTCGGTAATTCCACGGTGGTTGGTTTTACCCTCGTGATAGTTTTGTATAGTTAGTTGTTGATCTTCTATATTTTCTATGTCTTTAACCATAGTTTTACAACATACTAATTTATAGCTTCCCCGTGTGAAATATGTTTGTAGTATAGAGTTAAAATTTAGTTTAAATTTTTCGGAGATCAAACAATAATATGTTATGCCGGGTTGAAGATAGTTTTTAATAAATTGTGTAATACTTTGGTTTGAATTTTGTTTATTTAAATGAAAGTAGATACGTTGAATTTTGTTTCCGAAAAGTTTTTCTATTTTAATATTATTTTTTAAATTTGTTTCTTTGATGACAATTTGGTTACGACATGTGTTAATGTATGAGTCTAAGTAAGTTAGTCCATTGACTGGATTTTCTTCGTCTGAATGTATTGTTTCGATCTCATCTTCTGATCCTGTTTCGACTATAATGGATTCATTGTCGGTATTCAAATTTAATTCTAAATTTTCGGGTTTATTAAACACGTTAAAAATAATTGAAGTATTATCAAATATTTCTCGAATAAGTTTTTCGGTTTCTGCCCAAGGTATTCTATCACAGCCGCTACAAATTCGTGGTAAATCGAGTTGGTTAACGTCATTCTGAATACAATATTCTAATAATTTATTTAAACATTTCTTAACATCTAAGAGAGTTGGTTTCTTATTATAAAATTGTTTCGTTATTAAGTGTAATATTATTCGAGGTGATTTTTGAATATAAATTTTGTTATCTAAATTGAATAATTTCGTCGACGGAAGTTTTTCCTTTACTTGTCTAGCGAATCCTCGTGACATTTGTAGGTCTTTCGAAACGCAGTGTACTAGTGGGTTTTCTGATTCGAATATATTAGAGTTTTTGAACTGAATTTCGAATTTAGGTTTAATTCGTGAGAGGGCGTCGGCAACAAAATTTTGACAACCTTTCTTATATTCAATTACATAATTAAATTCTTCTAGTTTAAGACGCCATCTAATAAGCTTTTGATTTGGTTCCTTTAAAGAATTTAGCCAAACAAGGGGACGGTGATCAGAAATGATTTTGAATTTTCGACCTAGGAGGTATGGCCGAAAGTGTTTAGTTGCCCAGACGATTGCGAGTAGTTCTTTCTCAATAACAGAATAATTTATCTCATGAGAGTTTAAAGTTCTTGAGATATAAGCAATGGGGAGGTCTTTGTTGTTACCGTCGCGTTGTGAAAGCACGGCTCCAATGGCGTAATTGCTAGCGTCGGTCGTTAGTATAAAGTCTCTAGAAAAGTCGGGGTATTGAAGTATAGGATTGTTGGATAGGAGAGTTTTACATTTTTCGAAACATTGTACGTAATCTTCATTTGTGATATCAATTTTGTTTCCTTTTCTCAGACAATTTGTCAGTGGTTTTGTTATTTTGGAAAAGTTATCTATGAATCGCCTGTAATATCCAAGCAAGCCAAGAAAAGATTTGATTTCTTTAGTTGTTTTTGGTATATTATAATTTTTAATAGCTTGTATCTTGTCCGGATTTGGTTTAATTCCTTCTGTTGTAATAATGTGGCCTAAATATGCGACTTCTTTGCGGAGAAATTCGCATTTATCCAATTGAATTTTGAGATTTGCTTCACGTAATTTTTGGAAAATTTTGTCTATGTTTATCAAATGTTCTTCAAGAGATGTTCCGAGAATGATAATGTCGTCGAGATATACAAAACAAATTTTGTTTAAAACATCTTTTAGGACGAAATTCATTAGACGCTGGAAGGTTGCGGGTGCGTTCTTTAGCCCAAAGGGCATACGTTTGAATTCGTAGTGTCCGGTGTTGGTCGAGAATGCGGTTTTCGGGATATCATTAGGATTGACTTCTATTTGATGGAAGCCAGAGGTCAAGTCAATGGTTGTAAAATAATTTGATTTTCCCAATTTGTCAAGGATGTCAGTTATGTCTGGGATGGGAAATTTATCGTCAACAGTCTTGTCGTTCAACTTTCGGTAGTCAATTACAACGCGGAATTTATTTTTTCCCGAGGCGTCCATTTTCTTTGGGACTACCCAAATGGGGGATGACCAGGGCGAGTACGAATGTTGGATAATATCGTCCTTTAGCATTTTTTCTATTTGTGTCTGTACCTCTTGCTTGTAAATCTCAGGGTATTTGTATTGTTTTGCATGTATAGGGATGTCGTCGTCAGTTTTAATTTCGTGTTTGATTTTGTTTGTGAATGAAAGTTTTTGATTATCGCACAAGATTAAATCTTTATATTTATCTAATAATTTAAATAAATCGTTTTGTTCTGTATCATTTAAATGATCGTCTCTGATAGTTTGTTTATTAATTTCTATATTAAAATTATTATTATTTTTCTGATTTAAGTATTGGAATACAAATTTATATTTATTTAAAAATATTACTTTGCCTTTTTCAAAATTGAATTTAGTTTTAAGTAATTCAATACCTGGTATGCCTAGTAAAATGTCAAAGTCTTTGTGGAAGTTAAAAATATAACTTTTGATATTTAAGTTTTTGAACTGGAAAAAGGTAAATTCCTTTCCAGATGATTTGCCGTTACACGTGTAGATGGTAAAGAATTCGTGAAATTTAGTCGTATTAGGTGTGATTAGTTTAGGGTGTATATAGTTTTGGGTAGAGCCGGTGTCCAACAATATTTTAAAGTTGCCAATTTTAATGAAGGGGAGTTTACTAAAATTGTTTGTTAGGGATTCAATTCGGGTGAATCGAGCTGGATAAAATTTTGAGTCTCAATTTCTTCGATATATTCATTTTCATTAGTTTCAGTTATTTGTTCGGTTTCGGAATACTTTTCAATTTCAGGATTTTCATATACGTCAGTTTCAAAATTTTGATTGTATAGCTCTTCGGCTATGAAATTTTGTTGTGGTCGAGTTTGTTGGAAGAAGTTTTGTGGACGAGTAAATTTGGTCTGCGTACTCATAGGGGTATGGTTTTGAAATTGCGCGTTGCGAACGTTTTCGCGTGGAGCAAATGGTTTAGGTTGGTGTACTTGTTGTGTTCTTTGAGGAACGTTAAATTTATGCATTGGCGATCGATATTTATTTTGCATGAAATAGTTGTTTTGCGGAACAAAGCTGCTGGGATTATTTGACATTGGTTTATATAATACTTTGGGTTTGACGAAATTTTGATTTGGGTGTTGTTTCTCGTCTAGATATTGAAAATCGTTTGTAAGAAGGCTTTCTATTTCTTCCAAGGTGGAAGGATTGCGAGTAGCAAGGTTATTTCTGTACGGGTCTTTACAATTGGAAATAAAAGAGTGTACCGCCATGGATTGAATGAATATAATTATGCCTTCTTTAGCGAGGGCTTCGAGTTTACACAGATTTGTTTTCGCAACTGCACGATTATAATGATTTTGAATTTCTTTTAAATATTCAAATGTTGTAAGTTTCCCTTGTTGGAGTTTAACCATATTGCACACAATACCTGGTGGTTGTTGTTTGTCATCATATTTTATGATGAGAAAATCGCGGAGTTCTTTCCATGATTTAAATGTGTTATCACTTATCAATTCTTCTGCGCGATCAGTTAATTTTGTTTTAATTTGGAATAAAACTAATTTTCTCTGAATTTCAGTTGGTGATAATTGATTTATTAGTTCAATAATTTCGTCAGTTTGATTTATGAACCGAGTAAGAGATTTTGGATTGCCATTATACTTTGGTATGGCATTAACTAGATCATTAATCAATTGTTGATTTTTTTATGCCTCTGAACCTAAGGGTTGTGTTTCTGGCATTGTGTTATTAATATCTAAGTTATTTAATATTTCGAGTAGAGAATCCAGTTTTTGATTAGGATTGTGTGAATTGTGTCAGTGAATTTGTTTTACAGTGATTATGACAATTATAATGTAATATTAACTTACAGTAATAGTAACACTTCTTTGATCATTGAGGTGGGTTGTCTTCTCCTTTCCGATGTTCGTTCGGCAGGTGGAAAAACAGGAACGAGTCGACTCTCCGTCGAATCGGTGTTGATGGGTAGCTGGTTGAAGTGATGAGACCACACTGATGAAGGAGAAGAGTGATGCTCTGGCTATGGCGACGGCTTCAATCTTCTCCGGGTAGTTGAGCGATGAGATTTGAATAGTGTCGTTTATATAAACTTCTTGTACTGACTTTGTTAGTACTTATAAAGTTGACTTCTACGGGACACTTTGAATGTTTGTTCGAATCGCGAATTAACAGTAAAAACTGACTATCGGTGTTTTTTAACGAATTTAATTTTTATATTTTCGAAACACTGATATTTCACAATCCTACCGACTGCGCCAAATATATTTTCGATTTACTCGAAATAAATAAAAAAAATATTTATTTCTTTTATATTATCTTTATTTCTCAAAACGCTACAAGCTAACAGCAGAGCTGTTGTCACTTCAAACTACAGTGTGAATCTAAATCTAAAACTACACATATTCTATCTTACATGATAAGATGCAGAGATTATCTGACTAAGGGGTTTTGTTACACTCATGGGAACTAAGCTGATGTAAGTTCGCACGATGTTGCGAAATACAGGGTTGTACTGTTATATTTCTTATATATATATATATATATATATATATATATAGGGAGGTCCATTTAAAGTGTTATCGGGAAATATCTCGGAAACTATAAATTTTACGCAAAAATGACCTAGACGAAAAACAATCGTACAAAAGGGGGACATAATAAAGAAATATTGGTTTTATCCTAGATGGCGCTGTTGTCGCTAAATCATGGTCAACTCAATTTTTTAAAATGAAAACCCCTATTTTTTATTAAAGAATCAGACTCCTCGTTAAAAAAAAGAAAAATTTATTTAGTTCACTTTTTCGTCAGCATGATAGATGACGCGATAATCGCGAAAAATGATGTTGCTTTCGGACGTTTCTGTATTAGAGCTTATGCTTAATTTAATTAAAATGTAAAATAAAATGCAATTTAAATTTACACTATATGATTTTAGACAGAATGTAAACAATCAGATGAACCATATTTTATAAAAATGGCAATTGAATGTAATGAGACTATTTGTGATTTTAGATGTGCGTGTTAGTGGATGCGCTTCCACGCACACAAACAAAAACTAACAAACTCACACGCATACAAACTCAAATAACACACACACACACACACACACAGCCGCGCGCATAAGTTCTAATACAGGATATATATATATATATATATATATATATATATATTGTATTTTTTATATGTGTTGTCTGCGTTAGGCATTCTTCCTAGGTGGTTGGTAGGTTGTGTCTTCTTCTTTCATCGTTATATTTATTGCATTTGAGTAGTATGTGTTCTATTGTCAGTCTTGTATTACATCGGTCGCATGTTGTTGGGTCTTCTCTTTTGTATATGTATCCGTGTGTTAGTAATGTGTGGCCGCTTCTCAGTTTGGTTATAGTCGTTCTCTCTCGTCGGTTTCCTGATATTTTCCATATTTTTGTGTCGTTCTTTAGTCTTCTCAGGTGTTGATTCTATTTTTGTTTGATCTTATTTTTTATTGTTTGTGTGAAGTCATTTGTTGGGATAGGTATGTTTTTCATGGTATTTTATTCTGCGGCTGCTTTTGCTAGTATCTCGATTTCTTCATTGCCATTGATATCACTGTGAGAGGTGATGTTTTTGGATTGAAGTGTGGTTATTTGGTGTATTTGCTGTTTAATTTGTTGGATGATTGGGTCGTTTAGGTATATGTCTTGTAAGTTTTGGATGCAGGAGAGGGAGTCTGTACAGATTACATGTTGTTCATGATTTGATTTTGATATTTGTGTTAGTGCTTGTTTGATGGCGTAAACTTCTGCTGTATAGTTTGATGTTAAGTTTGGTAGTTTAAACTGTTTAATGTTGTCGGTCGATTTTATTGCTGCTCCAGTTTTGGAATTTATTTTTGATCCGTCTGTATATGTAAATTTATAGTCTTTGTATGTAGTGTGTTTTATGCGTAGAAATTCTGAGTTTAGAATAATTGGTAGTGTGTTTTCTTTGTTGTGTTTTGTTAATTCTATGTTGATTTTCGGTTGTGTTAAGGTCCATGGTTCGTGTGTATAGTTTTTTGTTTCTTGTATTTTTGGTAGTACTATGTTAGTTTCTTTCATTTTTTGTTTTATATGATCATGAAAGCTATTTTCGTTTTTTATTTTTAGCTTATCGTCTCTGTGTGAGAATATGTTTTTGTGTGTTGGGTTTTCAGGGTTGGAAGCCAGTTTCATGATATATGTTAGAAGAAGTTGATCTCTGCGTGTATTTAGTGGTGGTTCTCCCATTTCTGATTGTAGGCTGGTTATTGGGCTTGTTCTTAATGCGCCTGATATGATTCGTAATGCTGCATTCTGGATGGTCTCAATTTTTTTCAGTAGATATTGTTTCGCTGTCGTATATATAATGCTACCATAGTCTAATTTAGATCTGATTAATGTTTTATATATTGTCATAAGTGATTCGTTGTCTGCTCACCAGTCTCTGTTGGATAGTATTTTCAGTAGGTTTAGTCGAGAGCTGCATTCTGTTTTTAGTTTTTCTATGTAGTTTTTCCATGTTAGTTTTGTGTCGAGTGTTAGTCCTAGGAATTTTATTGTGTTTTCGTAAGTTATTTTTTCATTATGTAGTTTTAAGTCTGGATGGTTAAATTGGTTTTTTCTAGTTTTGCAAAAGTGTATAGCTTTCGTTTTGGTTGGTGAGAATGTAAAACCTATATTTTTGGATCATGTTTCTAGGTTTGTTATTGTTTCTTGTAATTTTTGTTGAATTCTTTTTAGGTTTTTGTTTTTGTGATATATTATGATGTCGTCTGCAAAAATTTAATGTTTGACATCGTTGGCGATGTGTTTTGTAACCTTGTTCATTGCTATTATGAATAGTGTTGGACTAATTATGGATCCTTGTGGGATACCATTTTCTTGTGTTTTGATGTCGGAGGTGTTTTTGTTATGTCGCACTCTGAATTTTCTATTGGATAAGAAGTTTTTTATAAAATGTAAGATGTTTCCCTCTATCTCGTATTCTTTCAGTGTTGACAGAATGTTGAATCTCCAGATTGTGTCAAAGGCCTTCTGAAGATCAAATGAGATCGCTATAAGGTGTTGTTTATTTGTATAGGCTGTTTGGTGTTCTGTAATTAGCTTCTCATTCTCTAGATGCCATAGTAATCTGTTATTTACCATTTTGTCTATAATTTTGCCCATTATGTTGGCTAGCGCTATTGGTCTGTAGTTTTGCGGATTTGTTTTATCTTTGTTGGGCTTGAGTATAGGTATTAGGGTAACTTCGTTCCATTTGAACGAGAATATTTTTTGTGTTAGTTCTTCTATTGATTCATCTACATTCGAATTTTCTTGTGGTGTATTTGCGTTTGTTTCCAGTTCTTTTTGTACTTCTCCCATTTGTCTTCTGTTAGCTTCCATTTTTTTATAGTTTGATTTGGGTTGTCGGTGTATAGTATGCTGTTGATATGATCAATTTTGATAGTAAAGTGTTGTTGTGTGGTACTATATGAATCTGGTAATACTTCCCATGTAAAGTCTGTAGCGATTGATGGGCTACTAATTGTTAAATCGATACTAGAGAACGTTCCATTTCTTGCGGAGAAGAAGGTTGGACTATTAACATTTAATATTATGCCGTTTTCGAAAATTTCTTCCGTTATTTTACCATTTCTGTTGATGTTGTGTGAACCCCATATCGGGTTGTGTGCGTTAAAATCTCCTAGTATGATGTAGGGTTGTGGTAGTTATGTTCTTAGTTTTTCAAGATAATTTTTTTGTATGTTTTGATCCGGTGGTATATATATGTTACATATTGTCATTTTTTGTGGATAGTATATTTTTACTGCAATGGCTTCTATGTTTGTGTTTAGTTTTACTTCTTCAGCGTGGTGTTGATGTTTTATTAGTATTGCTGTGCCGCCGCTGGCATGGCTTCTATGCTCTCTATCTTTCCTATGGCATGTATATCCTTTGAGTTTGATCTTTTGTGTTGGTTTTAATCTTGTTTCTTGTAGACATATGTACTGTGGGTTCATTTTGTATGTTCATATTTGGAGGTCAGCTAAGTGGGCATAAAAGCAGTTGCAGTTCCATTGAATTATAGTTGTCATTTTAAAAATATTTAGAGTTATTGCTTTGTTCGCTGAGTTGATCCTCTGTTTCAGATATTGGTTCATCATAGGTCATTTGGCTTGAGTCGCTAAATTCTGCTTCTGTTTCGGCTAGTTGTTGTGTTATTTTTTATATAATACGAAATCTTTTAGTTGCTCATAGTTGAGCGTGTATTTTCCTGGATCTTTTTCTTTTAGAGGTTCAATTTGTGTACATACTTGCGATGAGAGTGTATTTTGGCTTTGTTCATTTATGTTGCTTTTCCGTTTTTTTTTGTCTTTTTCTTGTTATTTTTTTATCCAGTTGATGTTGTGTCACTCTGGGGAGCTGGTCTTTTGAATTGGGGTGGTGTTTTTTTGTTGTTGTGTTGTATTTTATTTTGTTGTTATACTTTTTGTATTTTCTTTTTCTTGTGGGTTTGGATTATGTATCTCTGCGTTTACCCTAATATTTTTTGAGCATGTGGTTTGTTTCGTTTGATTTTCTTCTGTTGGCGTGTTATTGATATTTTCTTCGTTTTCACATTGATTTGCGGTATGACCGGGTTTTTTGCAGAGGAAGCATATCATATTTTCTTCAGTGTTCAGGAAAATTTTGTTTGGCGTATCGTCGTAATCTACTGTGATTGTCTGTGGTATTTGTATGTCTTCATCTGGTGTTACGCATACTTGCCTGCGGAAGCTAAGGACGTTTTCATATTCTGTGTTTTGCAAGCCTACACGTAGGAAGTTTAATGGTGATACTAGTTTTAGTTTTAGTTCTTTTAGTTTTTGTTCTATTATGTCCGGTAGAATTCTATATAGTTTCGTTGTTCATTATTTGATCATTTTGGTATCATCCTGTCTAACGTAAATCCAATAATACCACACAACATAATAGAACAAAAACTAAAAGAACTAAAACTAAAACTAGTATCACCATTAAACTTCCTACGTGTAGGCATGCAAAACACAGAATATGAACACGTCCTTAGCTTCCGCAGGCAAGTATACGTAACACCAGATGAAGACATACAAATACCACAGACAATCTCAGTAGATTACGACGATACGCCAAACAAAATTTTCCTGAACACTGAAGAAAATATGATATGCTTCCTCTGCAAAAAACTCGGTCATATCGCAAATCAATGTGAAAACGAAGAAAATATCAATAACACGCCAACAGAAGAAAATCAAACGAAACAAACCACATGCTCAAAAAATATTAGGGTAAACGCAGAGATACATAATCCAAACCCACAAGAAAATGAAAATACAAAAAGTATAACAACAAAATAAAATACAACACAACAACAGGAAAACAACAAAAAAACACCACCCCAATTCAAAAGACCAGCTCCCCAGAGTGACACAACATCAACTGGATAAAAAAATAACAAGAAAAAGACAAAAAAACGGAAAAGCAACATAAATGAACAAAGCCAAAATACACTCTCATCGCAAGTATGTACACAAATTGAACCACTAAAAGAAATAATAGAAAAAGACCCAGGAAAATACACGCTCAACTATGAGCAACTAAAAGATTTCCTTGAAAACGTACATGGAAATGACCAACAATTAAAAATGGCAAGACATTATACACAAAATACAGATCAACTCCTAGAAATGCTGAGAGAGTTATACCCATACCTAAAAGACAGATCAACTAAAGCAGGAATAACACGTATTATATCAAAAATAACACAACAACAACTAGCCGAAACAGAAGCAGAATTTAGCGACTCAAGCCAAATGACCTATGATGAACCAATATCTGAAACAGAGGATCAACTCAGCGAACAAAGCAATAACTCTAAATATTTTTAAAATGACAACTATAATTCAATGGAACTGCAACTGCTTTTATGCCCACTTAGCTGACCTCCAAATATGAACATACAAAATGAACCCACAGTACATATGTCTACAAGAAACAAGATTAAAACCAACACAAAAGATCAAACTCAAAGAATATACATGCCATAGGAAAGATAGAGAGCATAGAAACCATGCCAGCGGCGGAACAGCAATACTAATAAAACATCAACACCACGCTGAAGAAGTAAAACTAAACACAAACATAGAAGCCATTGCAGTAAAAATATACTATCCACAAAAAATGACAATATGTATATACCACCGGATCAAAACATACAAAAAAATTATCTTGAAAAACTAAGAACACAACTACCACCACCCTACATCATACTAGGAGATTTTAACGCACACAACCCGATATGGGGTACACACAACATCAACAGAAATGGTAAAATTACGGAAGAAATTTTCGAAAACGGAATAATATTAAATGATAATAGTCCAACCTTCTTCTCCGCAAGAAATGGAACGTTCTCTAGTATCGATTTAACAATTAGTTGCCCATCAATCGCTACAGACTTTACATGGGAAGTATTACCAGATTCATATAGTACCACACAACAACACTTTACTATCAAAATTGATCATATCAACAGCATACTACACACCGACAACCCAAATTAAACTATAAAAAAATGGAAGCTAACAGAAGACAAATGGGAGAAGTACAAAAAGACACTGGAAACAATCGCAAATACACCACAAGAAAATTCGAATGTAGATGAATCAATAGAAGAACTAACACAAAAAATACTCTCCGTAGCAACTGAAATATTTGGACTAAAATCGACTAAAAACAGAAAAAAACAACACCTCAATACGAAGAAGTTACCAAAGTAAATAAAAAAGCCCTAAATAAATATAAAAATAATAAAACAACAAACAACTTAACCCTGCAGCGGTGGCGCCGAGTCTCTCAGACTCAAGCGTCTTAAGATTGTATGTAAAAAGGGAGGGGATGAAAATTTGGGGTACCACCCTTCAGTAGCTTCGTAAAATTCAGTACTCTACTGATCTACGCAGTTATAGCAGTGTAAATTGTTTTTAGTAAAATTTGTTCAGCCTTCCGAGTCTGTCAGACTCGGCGCCACCACTTACGGACCACCAGTTTCAAGTTGCATGTATAGCTAATTTATGTCTGTTTTGCGCTTTTGGTAAGTAGTAAACCACTATCTTGATCGAATTAAGTTAATTTAATGAAATATAATTTTAGGAAAATGAATTATGAGCAAGAACAGGCGCATTTATTACGGTTATAGAGGAAGTAGACACTGACACTGAGGAAGTTTTTGATGATGAAGAATCCGAGGGCGAAGAAGATAATCTCGATGAACGTTTGTCTGATTCTGACACAGAGCAAGAAGGAGAAAGCGATAGCGAGAATTTACCATCACCAGCAAAAAATCCACGAATTTTATTGGCAAAGATGGCACGGTCTGGAAAAAACATCGCTCACCTTAAAACGTTAGAACTCGCAAATCTACGAACTTTGTGCGACCTACAATGTAGTTCGGAACATCAGAAGGTGGCCAATGGTAATATTTTATTCACTTATAAATGTGGCAGGCATAAACTCGCAAATAATTCACGTGACGAATAACCAAAATTCAAAAATAGTTCGAAGAATTTATATAAAAAAATTAGCAGTTGAACTAGCAGACCAGCACTTTAAGCGTCGCTCTTGTATGAAAAATATTGCACCAGAAATCTGAGAAAGACGTCAGGAAGTGGCAGGAACTTCAGCTGATGTTGCCATAGTTCAGCAAGAAGTACCAGTCGGCAGAAAACGTTGTCATTTATGCAAAAACAACACTACCACACGTTACTACTGTAAAATTTGTAAAAAAAATGTTGTGTTCGAAGCATGCAGAATTTCGATGTCCTGTGTGTGTGATTCTGCCATAAAATAAATTTTAATAATGTTTATAACGTTTTCCTTCGGAAAATATATGTTTTTCATATGTATATGTTTTCCAGTAAATGCATTTTCAAATTTTAGTGTGCCTTTGTACTATTTCTTGTATTTTACAGCACAATTGTATTTTCCCTTTTTCCTTATTTTAAATTAATTTGACAGCTAAAACAGTGATATACATGTAAAGGTACGGTATGTAACTGAAGTACTAACAATAAAAAATCCAGGTTGGAAACAATTACTATTATGAATTTATTTATATTGAGTCTGTCAGACTCAGCGCCACCACTAATGTTACGGCAAAGGGCGCCACCACTCCAGGGTTAATAAACCTAAAGAGAACAAGAGCCTTTGCAAGACGCACCATTACGTTATCGAAACAAACATCCTGGAAGCAATATGTCTCAAAGATAAACACAAACACACTACCCACAGAATTATGGAACCAAATAAGAAAAATTAAAGGTACAAACACACTACAGGGAACATCAACGCTAAAAATAAATCAAATATACATAACGAATCCACTAGAAATATGTAAAGAACTAGCAAATACATTCGAAAAAAACTCATCAAATGAAAACTACACACCTGAATTCCTAAACATTAAAAATAACTCTGAAAACACACCTATCCAAATAAAAAACTGCGACAAACCAATTAATGACAAACTCACATTAAACGAATTAAAACACGCAATAAAGTCAATCAAACCCAACACTAGTCCGGGACCAGACAACATCCCTCCCGAACTAATTAAAAACCTCCCAAATGAAACACTACAACAATTACTAAACATTTACAACCGTATATGGACATCACACACATTCTTTTTCAAATGGAACGAAGTTACCCTAATACCTATACTCAAGCCCAACAAAGATAAAACAAATCCGCAAAACTACAGACCAATAGCGCTAGCCAACATAATGGGCAAAATTATAGACAAAATGGTAAATAACAGATTACTATGGCATCTAGAGAATGAGATGCTAATTACAGAACACCAAACAGCCTATACAAATAAACAACACCTTATAGCGATCTCATTTGATCTTCAGAAGGCCTTTGACACAATCTGGAGATTCAACATTCTGTCAACACTGAAAGAATACGAGATAGAGGGAAACATCTTACATTTTATAAAAAACTTCTTATCCAATAGAAAATTCAGAGTGCGACATAACAAAAACACCTCCGATATCAAAACACAAGAAAATGGTATCCCACAAGGATCCATAATTAGTCCAACACTATTCATAATAGCAATGAACAAGGTTACAAAACACATCGCCAACGATGTCAAACATTAAATTTTTGCAGACGACATCATAATATATCACAAAAACAAAAACCTAAAAAGAATTCAACAAAAATTACAAGAAACAATAACAAACCTAGAAACATGATCCAAAAATATAGGTTTTACATTCTCACCAACCAAAACGAAAGCTATACACTTTTGCAAAACTAGAAAAAACCAATTTAACCATCCAGACTTAAAACTACATAATGAAAAAATAACTTACGAAAACACAATAAAATTCCTAGGACTAACACTCGACACAAAACTAACATGGAAAAACTACATAGAAAAACTAAAAACAGAATGCAGCTCTCGACTAAACCTACTGAAAATACTATCCAACAGAGACTGGTGAGCAGACAACGAATCACTTATGACAATATATAAAACATTAATCAGATCTAAATTAGACTATGGTAGCATTATATATACGACAGCGAAACAATATCTACTGAAAAAAATTGAGACCATCCAGAATGCAGCATTACGAATCATATCAGGCGCATTAAGAACAAGCCCAATAACCAGCCTACAATCAGAAATGGGAGAACCACCACTAAATACACGCAGAGATCAACTTCTTCTAACATATATCACGAAACTGGCTTCCAACCCTGAAAACCCAACACACAAAAACATATTCTCACACAGAGACGATAAGCTAAAAATAAAAAACGAAAATAGCTTTCATGATCATATAAAACAAAAAATGAAAGAAACTAACATAGTACTACCAAAAATACAAGAAACAAAAAACTATACACACGAACCATGGACCTTAACACAACCGAAAATCAACATAGAATTAACAAAACACAACAAAGAAAACACACTACCAATTATTCTAAACTCAGAATTTCTACGCATAAAACACACTACATACAAAGACTATAAATTTACATATACAGACGGATCAAAAATAAATTCCAAAACTGGAGCAGCAATAAAATCGACCGACAACATTAAACAGTTTAAACTACCAAACTTAACATCAAACTATACAGCAGAAGTTTACGCCATCAAACAAGCACTAACACAAATATCAAAATCAAATCATGAACAACATGTAATCTGTACAGACTCCCTCTCCTGCATCCAAAACTTACAAGACATATACCTAAACGACCCAATCATCCAACAAATTAAACAGCAAATACACCAAACAACCACACTTCAATCCAAAAACATCACCTCTCACAGTGATATCAATGGCAATGAAGAAATCGATATACTAGCAAAAGCAGCCGCAGAATCAAATACCATGAAAAACATACCTATCCCAACAAATGACTTCACACAAACAATAAAAAATAAGATCAAACAAAAATAGAATCAACAATGACAAGAAACCAACAACAACCACCTGAGAAGACTAAAGAACGACACAAAAATATGGAAAATATCAGGAAACCGGAGAGAGAGAACGACTATAACCAAACTGAGATGCGGCCACACATTACTAACACACGAATACATATACAAAAGAGAAGACCCAACAACATGCGACCGATGTAATACAAGACTGACAATAGAACACATACTACTCAAATGCAATAAATATAACGATGAAAGAAGAAGTCACAAACTACCAACCACCTTGGAAGAATGCCTTACGCAGACAACACATAAAAAATACAATAAAATACTTAAAGTCAATTCATTGATACCACTTATTGTAATATCTATTATCGGAAAATCAATTAGAAAAATGTAATCCTTTGTAAAAAATACTGTAAATACTATGCCCTAGTACTCATAGTCCTGTTACTGAGGTGCTCGTAAAATAAACAATAAATAAAAAAATAATAGATATAAAATATATTATCACGCCTTTTACCCATTACTGGGCGTGGCATTTTGCCGAAGCAGATCTCAGTAAGTGATATATTTTGGTGCGTAAAGTGCGGTTACCAGCCGTCAAATCATGGCACCCGAAAGTGTTAGTGGAGAGGGAGCCACATGAGTAGTATTAAATAAATAAATAAATAAATATATTATCACGCCTTCTACCCATTACTGGGTGTGGCACTCTGCCGAAACAGATCTCGGTAAGTGATATATTTTGTGCGTGAAGTGCGGTTACCAGTCGTCAAATCACGGCCCCCAAAGATGTTAGTGGTGGAGGAGCCACAGGGGCAGGTTTTTGAAATTATGAAAATTGTTTGTCGCCTATGGGAATCGAACCAGGGTTCTCAGGATCCACAGGCCGACTTCATACCACTGAGCTAGCTAGCCCATTGGAGTAGTATTAATATGATGAAAATGTTTGTCGGCAGTTGGAATTGCACTAAAGTTTTCAGGATCCACAGGCCGAAACGATACCACTGTGCCACCTACCCCATAAAATTATAATGGAAAAATCTAATTTAAATATTTTTTATATAGAAATAAATAAATAAATATATCATCACGCCTTTACTCATTACTGGGTGTGGAACTCTGCCGAAGCAGATCTCGGTAAGTGATATATTCATGCGCGTGAAGTGCGGTTACCAACCGCCAAATCACGGCCCCCAAAGATGTTAGTGGTGGGGGAGCCACAGAAGTCATTTTTAATTGGTGAAAATGTTTTGTCGGCTGTGGGGATCGACAGGCCGACTTGATACCACTGAACCATTACCCCATATATATTTTTTATAACATTTGCTTTTCGGAATGATTCACTTTTGCATTAAATGGTGAACCCAGCAAACAAAATTTTAGATACTGGAGCAAAGAAAATCCACATTTGATGGTCGCAACTCTTACACAGTATCAAAAAAAAAGTAAAGGTATATTTTATATATATATATATATATATATATATATATATATATATATATATATATATATATATATATATATATATATATATATATATATATTAGGGTGTCCCAAAAAAATCAAAGTAGTTATTTTTCAACGCATACCCTCTAATTTTGTTTCAATAATGACAAAACACTTATAAATAAAATTTCGTTTACGTAGGACCACGGCAACCCGTGCCGACTTGCATCGAAACATGTTAGTACTTGTCTATTAAGACGCCCGCGAGCTAACGTATTTATGCGCTTGTAGTAACTTGCTTTTTTGTTAGTAAACGCATATTGCTCATTCAGTCAAGATGTCGTTAGAATTACGCAGTTCTAAATAGAGTATATTTTTAATAGGTGTCGTAAAACACCAAATATCGGGTTCTAAACTGCCCTCTAATGGACAAGTTCTGCAATTTTTGTTCTACAATATCCGGGAAGTGAATTTAACTGTCAATGAAAGTGCAAATCTCACTATTCGCGAGTGTGTTATCTATTGGGAAAAGGCGCGTATACCTACCAAATCTTTACCTAATTGTGTGAAGAAACTTGTAAACTTATATCAAGTTTGGAGGGACTTGCAAAAAAATGCGCAGAAAACATAAAACATATTTGAACAACCTCGTCAAAAGTTTGTCAAAAACTTAGAAAATCTATTTGACATTGCACACGCCGATGCCCTTGAATTAATAAAAATAAATGAAGATAGAATCTTCTTGCAGCGGCAAAGAGAGCCAGGTCGTCCTGGCCACTTAACTGGGGTGGACAAAAAACTGACCGATAAAGAGGAGAGGGCGCGCCTTAGAACTATCGAGGAAGAAAAGCAGCGTACTAAATATTTCTCTGCGCCAACTCCTTCGACATCATCTTATGAACCGTTACAAAACGAATCATCTTCTGATTCTAACGAAGACACAGATTTAGAAGATTTTCCAAAACCGCTATACAACACTCGACCTGAAACCAGTAAAACGTCGATGCGAAAAGATTTCATTACTCCAAAGTTAGTCGCAGCGCTAGACAGGTGCCACAATATTAATGAGTTTCCTATAAGTAAGTTTTCAATTCAAAGAATTCGAAAGAAAAAACGGAAGGAGCGCGAAAGACATAAAAGTTCATTTTCAAAACGAGGTACCAGATGTTGTGACTCTTCACTGGGACAGCAAATTGTTGCCTGCTTTAGATTCTCGGAAATCAAAAGAAGAACGTCTTCCAATTGTTATATCATATGAGAATAAAGAACAACTTATTGCTGTGACTCGATTGGAAAGCTCGTCAGGAAGCGAACAAGCGCAGGCTTTATGAAATGTGATTGTAGACTGGAATCTTGAAGATAAAGTGCAAATTCTGTGTTGTGATACAACAGCTTCAAATACAGGTCGTTTCAAAGGTGCTTGTGTGCTTCTTGAACAAAAACTTAATAGAGAAATGCTTATTTTTGCTTGCCGCTATCACGTGTATGAGTTGGTATTAAAAGCTGTATTTGAAGTAAAAATCAATCAAGTGACTACAAGCCCTGACATTCCACTCTTCAAAATGTTTCGAGATAACTGGAAAAATGTTGATCCCGGTAAAATTCAGTGCTACGGAGAAAATCTCACATTGCACCTAACCACTTCCGAAATCGATGATTTGCTTGAGTTTTACCGTACTGCACTGACATCAAAAATACTTCGAGGTGACTATCGAGAGTTGTTAGAGCTCTCTGTGATATTTTTAGGCGGAGATACAGAGAGAAAATTTAAGATTCGGCCTCCAGGTGCTATGCACCAAGCTCGATGGATGGCAAGAGCGCTTTATTCGTTGAAAATATCATTACTTAGTGCGCAATTTAAAATGACCGGTAAGGATAAGGCGGCACTGTTAGACGTTTGCCTGTTCATAGTAACATCTTATATCAAGCCATGGTTACAATGTATTATAGCAGTAAAAGCACCGTGCCAGGACTTGTGCTTTTTGAAAACGATGAAGGCTTACGAAAAAATTGATAAAAGCATCTCAAAGGCAGCTTTACAGAAGTCAAGTCAGCATTTATGGTATTTGACCGATGAAGTATCTATTTTATCGCTGTTTGACGACGCTGTGGATCAAGCAACTAAAATAAAAATGCTTGAAAATATAACCAAAAAGGATTTATCAACCCATGACAAACGCTACATTTCATCGAAGGAAGATCTTAATGGTAAATTGTATGGTAAGTTTAATAAGTAGTTAAATTTATGTTTTGTATTGAGGTTTTTGTTCATATCATAATTTTGTGAATTTTGTTTCAGAGAAAAATATTTACGACTTCATTTCACTCAAAAGCAAGTCTTTGTTTGATCGTCTGAAAATTGATGCCAGTTTTCTTAACGAATGTCCTACGATGTGGTCAAATAATGCTTCGTTTCAAGAAGCCAGAAAGAAGGTATCGTCGGTGAGGGTAGTGAACGATACAGCTGAAAGAGCTGTTAAGTTAATGCAAGATTTTCATGGCTTAATCACGGTCGAGGAGGAACAAAAACAATTTTTGTTACGATGCGTTCAAGAACACCGGAAGATTTATCCTGACTGTAAAAAACAATCTTTGAAGAGAAAATTTTATTAAGAAACCTTTTTTAAATATAAAATACTATGTAATTGAACTATTTGGGCTTTTTTGAGTTTTATTTATCCAACAAAAATTAAAGTTTAATATCGTTCTATATTCACTCAGTACAAAGTATTGTATCATATGTTTGGCATCACGTCGGCACGGATTGCCGGTGTTCAATCACAATGATATTTATTATATGAGTTATTGGGATCAAAAAGAATAGAATAAGAGGGTATGCATGTTTAAATTTATGAAAAAAAATTATCCTCTCTTATGTCTTGGGACATTCTAATATATATATATATATATATATATATATATATATATATATATATATATATATATATATATATATATATATATATATATATATATATATATATATATATAATATATATATATATATATATATATATATATATATATATACGAGTATATATATGTGTATATATATATATATATATATTTAGAAAAAGACATGATAATAATCATCACGCCTTCTACCCATTACTGGGTGTGGAACTCTGCCGAAGCAGATCTCGGTAAGCGATATGTTTTGCGCGTGAAGTGCGGTTACCAGTCGTCAAATCACGGCCCCCAAAGATGTGTATTTTGTATTTTTAAATTACAAATAATTGGCCTATTTTTCATTGATGGGCAAATCAGTATATGGAATTGCTTCAAAATTTTATTGGTCCAGCAAGATGGTTGTTCTGCACACAGTAATATTTTTTTTATGGGCCTATTTGAAAGACAAAATCATGCTGATACAAACTCATTAAAAATGCAATAAGATATGAATGTGATAAAATAACAGCACGACAATTAACTGCAGTTTGTCGGCCATTTTTTGATAGATTTGTTTAGCTATAAATGGAAATATTTTTGAGCATTTATTATAATCTATAATTTGCATATCCTTTAAATTTTTTCATTAATATTAATAATAATAATCATTAATACTTTACACAAAAGTCAAAGGCGAGCTTCAGCCAAGGGCTGCTCTTCCACCTAACCATAGTACATGATATGACATACAAAAGATATTTATAAGAAAGTCAACAAATTTATAATTATAATACATTATTTAATGAAATATAACATAGACTTATTTAAAAAAATTGTTACAGACTTATTAAAAAAATTAATTACAAAAAATTATTTACATTGGTCAAAATTAAGTTTAAACAAACTTTTCACATGATGTATTGGTAGAAATTTCAACTCAGATGGAATTTGTTTATAATAGGTAGGAGCAAGATACGAAAATGAATTTTTAAATTTAATTATCTTGAAACAAGGCGCTACATATAAAACTTTTTCACGTAGTGTATAATTATATTGCTTAAAAATATTTTTTTCATTTAAATAGTCTGTTAATCCAGTTAGCTTAATTTTATGTGTTAGACAAAGATAAGATATTTTAATACGATCATCAATGTGATTCATATTAGCGAAAATGCGATATTTAGGAACATGATCGTATTTCTGCACACCAAAACATATCTTAGACATGGATTTTTAAAAAGAGATATTTTCTGCTTATCTAATTGATTCAAATGAGGCACAATAATCAAATAAATGTAGTACAAGGGCATCTGGTGCTACAAATAATGATGCTCCAGCCTACCGCGAATAGCTTTTGACAGTGGAGAAGGCGTGAGGAAAAATGTCTGCTGGTTCCGTGAACCAATGACTTACAGTCAACAAAAATAATTCCGGGGGCGTCAGCTGACCTAACGGCTGACGTAAACTCTCGAGTCGGCCAACAAACTCCAGCGTTGCCAGAGCCCTAGCAAAAACTTACGGATGGATAGGGTTGTGAGAGTAAGATGACTAAACATATAAATTATAACTAATATATATTAAAATAATAAATAAAGTAATACGAAAACACGCTTCAAAATTTAAAATTAAGCAATTAAGCTAAGGCAAACAAATCACGGCTAGCCTCGTTGACGGTACATTTACTTCAAACTTCATGTACATATTGTAACGCGGCAGTTATTTTAATATTTAATATCGAATTAAAATTAAAATATTAATAATCTAATAAGCTTCGTGATCGTCAATTAAATCTCCTATGTTGTGTTATATTAAATTTAAAGAACTACTTTTCCTCTAGATTCGTAATTTAAAGTTTTCATTTAGGATGTCTTAATTTTATTATGAAATAAAATAAAAAAACAAATTTTAAATATTTATTAAAACAGTCAAAAATATCAGAAACGAGCTGGTTTAACTCAGCCGAACAGACGGTCGCCGAAACACAGTGCGCATCCACCATTTGCTCGTGGTATTACGAATACCGTCTCTGCTATTAGGTTAATGACAGGTGTGTCACACCAATAGTTGGTAATGCTATTAGACAGCCGCAACTCGCCCTCTCGCCTAGGGCTATGAGCGGGACTATTTAACTATAATGGATCGTCAGCCGAGCGGGACTATTGCGTCACCGAACCCCGGTGCCGAACGAGTTGAAATTAATCATGTTTAGTTTGGGCTAAAACGCTACGTTCACTTCCCCACATAGCCAGCCACTGTGTAGGTACTGCAGAAGTTTAGAAAATGTAATTCATTGTTACGGCCCTCAAACAAACCGCGAACACAACACTTGAGTTCAACAACTAACTCGTCTCAAGAATCAAACCAGCATTAAAAACAAAGTAAATAATAATGAAATTAAAAGTCATTAAAATATTTTATGCACAACCGGGCCGAAAAGCATGTGTTTTAGTCCTAAAAAGCGGGCTTAAACGCTTCTTTTTGGCCATAGGGCCATAAAATACTTTTTTTGGCCCCAGGGCCATAAATTCTTTTTAAAAATATCAGTTTAACATAAATGTACCTATATGAATCTTTTGAACACAAAATTAGATGTTATTTTGTTGTGTTTAAAATATATATCTTACAAAAAGTACTATTATTATTATTTTATTTATTCTTTTAATTTTGGAAATTTACTGATATCTTATTGTTAGTTGAAATTGTTAATTTTAACATTGAATAAAAGGACAATAAGGTAGGTGTTTTTTTTTTGTACATAATATGATAGAGAAAAACGCCAAAAGTACGTTTTCGGTTTAACTACTTATCTTCTTTGATTTGCACCTTTCACAAAATTCGAAGTAGATTTGTTTTTCATTTAGTTGTTTTGAAATTAACGGCAATAATTTCAGAATCGCATTATTCGCAGCTTCTTTTACATCAGGCGGAGTACAAGCCAATTCATTATCGCTGCTGTCACTCATTTTCACACAATACAAAAGTAAACAAACTGATTTTTATTGTTTGCTATGGATACATAAACAAAATTACAATTTTTGTTTATTGTGAAAACTTGATTCTGAAAAATGTCATTTTGACATATAAATATACGTATTTTAGTATCTAAAATTAAATGTTTTTTGTTGTGCATAAAATATTGTATGTACCACGGGTGAAATTAGCGTTTCTGACCCTCAGCATGTTATTAGCCCTCGGCGCTTTGCACCTCGTGCTAATAATCATGCCGCGGGCCAGAAACGCCTGTTTTCACCCTTGGTACATAAATAACTAATGTGGCCTCTGTATAAAAGATGAATGAAGAATTTTACGGCTCCACAGGGTGCTCGAACAGCCCGGCGGTTAGAAGCAGGTGGTTCAGGTACTGGACCCAAAACGACGGTTGATTGGTCACAATAATAAGAAATCTCAAGTTCCGGCCACAAGCGGTAGTCTTAGAAAACTGTTTGATATAAATAAATTAAGAAAGATATTGCCAGGATTTAGGGATTTTAGTAAAATTGGAAGACAGTCTTGTATGTGATAAAATAGTTGTGGGTATCAACAATGATATAATACGTGAACGTTTACTATCAGAAGATAAACTAACATTACAATCAGCAATAAATATATGTAAATCAAGCGAACAAGCAAGAAAACAATTACAAACGATAAAAGAAAGCACAAGTAGTTCAAATTCACAGCAAATCGATGTCATTAAAAGTAATATATATAATAAAAAAGAAGATTATAAACAAAACAAACCATATAAATGTAAAAGGTGCGACACAGTTCATGGCAAAAAGAATTGTCCAGCATACAAAAATAAATGTATGAAGTGCCAGAAGTTTGGACACTTTGCAAAATTCTGTAAAACAAAGCATATAAATACAGTAGAGGAAAATAGAGGTAATGAAGAAATTTTGTATGTTTCAACAATAAAAAATGATGGATGTAAAGAAGAAGACTGGTTTGAGACTTTAGAATTACCACAAGAAGTAAGAGTAAAATTTAAGCTAGATTCAGGAGCACAATGCAACGTCATCTCCACCGAAATAGCAAAACAAGCTAAATTAATAATAAACAAATCAAACACGAAGAGTTTAATATCATTCTCGAACCATGAATTAGAAGTCATAGGAGAAAGCATAGTTGAAACAAAAGTTGGTAACAAAGCAGAAGAAATTAAATTTATAATAGTAAAGAAGAATATACGACCTATACTTGGCAGAAATACTTGCGTAAAACTAGGATTAATTAAAAGAATAGACGCAGTTGAAAAATAAATATTTGAAGGTATGGGATGCTTAAAAGGATTCGAATACGATATAGATTTGGTAGACAATCCGATATTACCAATTCATCCTCCTAGAAGAATATCTTATGCAATTAAAGAAGATGTCAAAAAAGAAATAGACAGAATGACGAAAATGGGAATAATAGAGCCAATAACGAAGCCTACACCAGTAGTATCACCTATGGTAGTCGTAAAACAAAAAGGTAAAATACGAATATGCATCGTTCCGAAAGCAGCCAATAAGAACTTAAAAAGAATACATTTTCCATTGAATACGCTGGAAGAGATAGCAGCAAATATAAATGGATCCAAATGGTTTACCATATTAGACTGAAAAAAGGGATTTTGGCAAATAAAGGTAACAGAGCGTACCTCAGAATTCTTAACTTTCGCTACACCTTGGGGAAGATACAAATTTAAACGACTTCCATTTGGACTTGCATCTGCACCAGAAGTATTTCAACAAATTATGGCTAACGTACTAAGAGAGTTGGAAGGAACAGAATGCTCTGTCGATGATATTCTTGTTTATGCTAGCACAATAGAAGAACTACGAGAAAGAACAGACAAGGTGATAAAGAGAATCAAAGAAGCAGGATTGAAATTAAACTACGAAAAATGTAAATTTGAACAAAAAACAGTTAATTTCCTAGGACATTTGCTCACAGACAAAGGGTTAGAAGCCGATCCAGAAAAAATAAAAACAATCAATCAATTGAAGACACCAACAAATGTAAAAGAACTTCAAAGAGCACTGGGAATGGTAACGTATTTGTCAAAATTTATAATTAATTTATCTGAGTTCGCAGCCCCATTACGAGAGCTAATTAAAAGAGATGTAAAATGGTGTTGGGACGTGCGGCAAGACGAAGCGTTCAAAAAGATGAAGGAACAGCTCAAAAAACTGCCACAATTGAGTTACTACTACCCAACAAAACCAATCAAGTTATCTGTGGATGCCAGCAGTAGAGCGGTAGGAGCAGTAGCTTTGCAAGAAGGTAGACCAATAGCATATAGCGCAAAAGCACTAACATCCACCCAGCAAAACTACAGTCAATTGGAGAACGAAGCATATGTAATTTTATCGGCTTATAAGAAATTTCATCAATATATATATATACGGTAATATATCACTGAAAATAGAAACGGATCACAAACCGTTAGAAACAATTTTCAAGAAACCAATATGTGAAGCGTCACCGAGACTACAAAGAATGATGATTGAAATAGTACCGTACAATCCTATAATAGAATATAAAAAAGGTACAGATCTTTACATAGCAGATACATTGAGTAGAGATTGTGAACTAGAAGATGAGAAAGAAGAAAAAGCAAGTTTAGAAGTATGCGTAGTGATTCCCTTGTCGAAAGACAAAACAAAACAACTACAAGAAGAAATAAACAAATCCCAAGAATTAACACAGCTGAAAAATCAAATAATAAAAGAATGGCCAGAGAAAATATCAGAAATACCTCTAATGCTACAAAAATATTGGTATTTTCGAGAACAATTATCATTCAAGAATGACAGATTATTTATACCCAAAACAATGACCGAAATAGTAATGAAAAATTGTCATCTAAGCCACAAAGGTATAAGTGGAACATATCAAATAGCAAAAGATTATGTATACTGGCCCAAGATGAGAAAAGACATAGAAGAATATGTAAAACAATGCACAGTATGTCAAAAATTAAACAAAGACAAGCCAATGGAGACAATAGTAAAACAAGAAATACCCAAGAGACCATGGTCAATAGTTGCGTCAGATTTATATTACGTAGACGGAAAAAACTACATTGTTATAGCTGATGGATACTCAGGATATTTTGATTTTCAAACATTAAAAAATATTACAAGCACAGAAATAATAAAAGCACTAAAAAGATGGTTTGCAGAACACGGAATACCAGATACTCTCATGACAGACAATGGACGACAGAGGATCATTAAAATCACCTGTACAGCGCTTAATGAGCAGAAGAACAAAAAATCTCTTACCAATACAGGAAAAATTGTTAAAACCACAAATAGTAACCGAAGTACCTGAAAAACTAGAAATTCATAAGCAAAAAGAAAAATGGTATGCAGACAAAAACAAAAGACAAGAACAAGAATTTAAAAACAACGAACAAATTCTCTATGGAAATAAAAAGAACCAATGGCTACCAGGAAAAATAATAGAGAAAGCTCAAGAAAGATCTTACATAATTGAAGCTGAAAAAGGAAATGTTTATAGAAAAGCACAATCTTCGGAAGAAAAACCAGAAATAACAGAAAACATAGATGAGAACGATAATAAAGATAAATCACAAGACCAAGAAGCAACACACCAACAGGCTATAGAGAAAAAAGATAAATCACAAGACCAAGAAGCAACACACCAACAGGCGATAGAGGAAAAAGAAACAGAAGCCACTAAAGAGACAGAAGTCACTCAAAAAGAATTGACATCAAGATGTGGAAGAAAAATAATAAGACCGCGAAAATACATGTAATTTGAATTTTGTAAAAAAAGAGGGATGTCAGGATTAAGGGATTTTAGTAATTAGTGTTGAGAACATATATAGGCAACTTCATAGTAGTTAAACAATTGTTCTAGAAAAAACATATTTTGTTATAACATAAAAATAATAATAAATTTAATTGAATCATCTATTATTGTGTATCTTTGACGCGATGTCGTTACAAATACAATACCACAGAATTTGGTGTCCTTTCTTGCGCGAGTCACGGTCGACAATTCTCGGTGAGAATCACAAGACACACACTCTATTATAATACATAATGGAAATTTATAAATTGATTGGTCTATCTGCAAAGTGTTTAAATTTAACAACTTAATTTCAAGGGCACAAGTAGAATACTATAATGAAATAGAATTCGATTAAAAAAAATGTACAAATTAAGTAGAAATTGCTACAGAGTTCAATAAGAATTTTGTTAACAGTGTAAATGATATAAAATCTATTCCAAAAATGGAAATCAAATTAAGTTCTATAATGCTTGTTAGTAAATTAAAATGTTTCCACATACTTGATGGAGATATGTGACGAGGATTAATATTGTCTCTTCTAAATAAAAGTAGTCCAGATGATATTACAATAAATATATACAAATTAGTTTATAATGAAATAGAATTTAAGTTTTTAAACCTAATAAATACGTCTTTAGAATTAGGAGTTATACCTGATGAATTAAAAATATATAATATCATTCCAACATGAAAGGTATTTAAAACTATAAAATATAACATTTTAGACCGACAAAAACATTGCCTGCCATTGTAAAAATTTTAAAAACAATTATATACAAACAAGTATATGGATATAAAGAAGAGAATAAATTATTGTCTAAGTATCAGTCTGACTATAGGCAAAACCACAGTTGCGAATCAGCAGCGTAATATCTAATATGGCAATGGAAAGAATATAACGTTCAAGGATTCATAGTAATTTATATTTTTTTAGATCTTCTACAAGCTTTTGAAACCGTAAATAGGGAAAAATTAATTATAAAACTAGAAATGTTTGGGCTAACTGGTGTAGTTCTAAAATGGTTTACAAATTACTTAGACAATAGACAACAAAAGATTAAATGCAACAATAATTGTTCTGAATATTCACGGTGCACCGTAAGGTAGTATATTAGATCCGCTACTGTTCATTTTATATAAAAATGATATATACTGAAAACGTTATAAACAACGACTAACATCATCAAAAATATAACTAGATGAATGACAGAGTGCTGCTACGTTTACATATAATCGGTTTTAAATTTTATTATTATTCTGTAGTAAATTTTAAATTAGTGATGAAAATGAATGACATATATACTAATTTACCTCTCATACAGCACTTAAGGGTAAAAGCGATCCATTACTTGCATATTCTTGTTCAAAATAAATTATTAAACGAAGAATCAGCAATTCACTTTACTGTGACAAATTTCTTTCTATCGGCATTGCTATAAAATAGCTTTTAAGAACTGCTATAGGTCAAAGTCAAAGTCCTTAAACAAATATTCTGATATTTAAAACAATAGATCATGTATCTGACAGGTCACTGACAACCCGATATAGACAGAAATTATGTGTCTTATGAACGTGCAAAGTATAAAATAATTATTATAAATAAAACAGAATTATTTTCAATGCCATTTTTTTTTAATTGTCTTTTAAATATTGCACCAGTTTTTTTTTATGATTTGATTAAGTTTTATCAGTATGGATAGCGTCAGTAGTCTTTATAACGTTTTTAGTATACAGAAAATCTTTCAGTATTGGTTGCTGATGATATGGTATTACATTTGAAGGGTAACAGAAAAACATAAATAATGAATAAATTAAATACAGACCACAATAATTTAAATAAGTGGTTGTGAGAAGATAGGGAAGTAAGCTTCAGCAGCAGGGTGTGTGGAGCGTTGGTTTCAGTACAGGGGTGTTTTTGTAGATACGGAAGGTAGCGGCGAGAAGTTGGTCTATTGTATGTTAATTAGGTAGTTGTTTGTGTGGTTTATTTTTTATTTTATGTTAATTAGGTATTTATTATGCCTTTGAGATATATATATATATATATTAATTGTTTTGTCGTTTTATGTAGAAAATATTATATATAAATTAGAGTCAATGTTTGAAAGCGAGACGGACCAGATATATTACACGTGCTTATTTGAAATACCTAAAAATTAATTTGAATTGTTTTGGTAAGTTTAGCGTCATTAATCTCCAATGGTCAAAATTTAACTTATAACTATCGGAAGTATCGATAGAGGAAATAATAAAATTTTAAAGTTTTACAAAACTTACAGTTTACACTGGCCGTAAAAGTGTTTGCGTTTTAGGTTTCTTTAAGAGAATAATTCAGGAACGATAAAGTGCCGTGCGGTATTATATCGTTTGTCTATAACTAATTATCTCTAAATCTATTTGGAGCCGTAGTTGCCTACTATGGGCTTATAGGCGGGCATTGACGGCATCAGAAGACAAGAAATTGCCATTTCATATTAATATTGATTGTATTTTTTATTTAACAATTTCTTTAAAAACATACTACTATTAGGAACGAGTCGACACTTATGTTTGGAGGTATAATTGAGACTAAAAATTATTGTATTCGTAAGTACGAAAAACAGGTACTTAATTAATAAATAATTTTATATAAATAACACATGCTTTATCACAACTACACACGCAATTATACAGTGGCGCACCAAAATTATTCCTTCATTCTGAGAATTGAATATATTGATAGTGCAATATTTAATTTTTTCAGTTGTTTTAATGCATTATTTAAGGTACGTAATCACTATTAAACACTAGACATTTTGTTTGTATTTATTTTGGCTTGATATTTAATGAGTATTTTCGTTATTATGATTTAATTCGTTAATCTGCTAAAGTAACATTTATTTTTGGTAAACTAAAGATATTAACATATACGAGCCCGGCCCAGCTTCAGTTGGCCCAATTTTATTTTTTCATTTGATGTTATATTTTACTGTTTTATTTCTCGTGTAGTACGCAAGATAATGAAATGAAATTTTAATGAGACATATACTAGTATGTTGTTAATACACAGATAAAATTTTAAGTCAATCGATACATACATCTAGAAATGACAGCCATTGAAAGAGGAAGTAAACATTTCTGTTATAACTAAAAAAAAATTGTTTTATTAAAAAACTGTATAATAATAAAGTTTGTTTGAAATAATAATTAACTTCAATTTCATCCGCCAAACTGCCCACAAGATAATAATAATGATAGTTCATTTGAGTGTTGATTTAGTTTATGTGACGAAAAAAAATGGAGAGTTAAACTGCTATACATTTTGTCTTTAAGTTATGTTTAACGTTAAATTTAGTTAAAAATGTTGAAAATGAATTGTAGAATTTAGTAAATGTAAGTTACCTGGATTTTTAGTATTATTTAAATTGTAACGATAAAATTAGATTCGGGCCAACTGAAGCGGGACTGGGCTCGTAATCATAAAAAGCATTTTGTATTCTAATTTCGTGACTTAAATATGTTTTTTAGAACTATCGGTTTTTAGAATCACCTGTTATAAGAAGCAGACTTCATCAAACAGACATGACCCTTATAACCGATAAATTGTAATTTATTTTAAACATGATGGCCGATAATTTCCGATTTGTACATACATAAATTGATAATAATAGTTATATTTTGAAAACTCAAACACGAAAATTTGATGACTGGATAGTGACAGAATGGTAAGATACAAAAATTAAATATATTTTGACGCAATAACGTGTGTATACAAAATAATATATGACTTGGTCAAACTCCTATTGTCACGATAACCTAATATTTATCAAATTTATGTTGTAAAATTTCTGCAAATGAATTAATTAAATTGAAAATATTACAATTTTATGCATGGATATTCAGACAATATTGCGAATTCTAGCGAGCTCCGAAGTCAAACTCCTCCACTGATGAAACGGTATTTGACATATAAGCATATTTATACATCTTCACACGTATATATTAGAAAACAAGTTTTGGAGTAAATTGTAATGTTAATTGAAACAAACAAAATACCATTCACATTATAGTGAAATATCAGATCAGTCCCACGACATCGAAATATAAGGTTTTAAAATAATAGAACATAATAATTTACCATAATATTGTAAAATATAAATATTATTCAAATTTAGGAACATAAAATATATTTGATTATGTAAATTTATGTAAATATTGTCAGTAACACATATTTGTATGTTAATAGCAGCGTCAACATCTGCAGCATGAATAAGAAATGCTACGCATTGAAACATAGTTCACAGCCTTTTCAGTTTTTCGGTGTTCTTATTCTTATAAATTTCAATAGCTTCTCTGCTCAATTGACCATTCGTATATTTTCGCTTGGCAACAATTTTGGTATCTTATCTAGAAATTGTATTGCATGTGAGCAATCAAAGAATTATTTAGATAATACAGTCGAATTGAACACTTATATTCGCTAAGTTTTCTTGTAATGATTTTTTCCGTTCGAAATGAATTCTGAAGCTTCGTCCATTTATTGCTGTATATTTGAACTTTATTATATATGGATATCTTTGTCGTTATAAGTAGAGATTACAATATAATTAAATAATAATTCATAGACACTAAATATAGGTTAGTAGGTAATGTTTTGATTATTTACAGTTTTAAAAAACTACAAAATATATATATATATATATATATATATATATATATATATATATATATATATATATATATATATATATATATATATATTGTATTTTTTATGTGTTGTCTGCGTAAGGCATTCTTCCAAGGTTCATCGTTATATTTATTGCATTTGAGTAGTATGTGTTCTATTGTCAGTCTTTTATTACATCGGTCGCATGTTGTTGGGTCTTCTCTTTTGAATATGTATCCGTGTGATAGTAATGTGTGGCCGATTCTCAGTTTGGTTATAGTCGTTCTCTCTCTTCGGTTTCCTGTTTTGTCGTTTCATGTAGAAAATATTATATATAAATTAGAGTCAATGTTTGAAAGCTAGACGGACCAGATATATATATACACGTGCTTATTTGAAATATCTAAAAATTAATTTGATTTTTTTTGGTAAGTTTAGCGTCATTAATCTCCAATGGTCAAAATTTAACTTATAACTATCGAAAGTATCGATAGAGGAAATAATAAAATTTTAAAGTTTTACAAAACTTACAGTTTACACAGGCCGTAAAAGTATTTGTGTTTTAGGTTTCTTTAAGAGAATAATTCAGGAACGATAAAGTGCCGTGCGGTATTATATCGTTTGTCTATAACTAATTATCTCTAAATCTATTTGGAGCCGTAGTCGCCTACTATGGGCTTATAGGCGGGCATTGACGGCATCAGAAGACAAGAAATTGCCATTTCATATTAATATTGATTGTATTTTTTATTTAACAATTTCTTTAAAAACATACTACTATTAGGAACGAGTCGACACTAATAAATAATCCTTATATTTATTTATAGTCGATTGTTCTTTAAAAAAATATCTTGAATATTTCCATTGTTTGACAAAATTAAAGTCACCCTCAAATATATTTGTTTATATTTTTTATAGAATCCTATATACTATTTTGATAAGCGGTATATATATTTATATATTTATATACTTATATATTTATATATTTATATATTTATATATTTATATATTTATATATTTATATATTTATATATTTATATATTTATATATTTATATATTTATATATTTATATATTTATATATTTATATATTTATATATTTATATATTTATATATTTATATATTTATATATTTATATATTTATATATTTATATATTTATATATTTATATATTTATATATTTATATATTTATATATTTATATATTTATATATTTATATATTTATATATTTATATATTTATATATTTATATATTTATATATTTATATATTTATATATTTATATATTTATATATTTATATATTTATATATTTATATATTTATATATTTATATATTTATATATTTATATATTTATATATTTATATATTTATATATTTATATATTTATATATTTATATATTTATATATTTATATATTTATATATTTATATATTTATATATTTATATATTTATATATTTATATATTTATATATTTATATATTTATATATTTATATATTTATATATTTATATATTTATATATTTATATATTTATATATTTATATATTTATATATTTATATATTTATATATTTATATATTTATATATTTATATATTTATATATTTATATATTTATATATTTATATATTTATATATTTATATATTTATATATTTATATATTTATATATTTATATATTTATATATTTATATATTTATATATTTATATATTTATATATTTATATATTTATATATTTATATATTTATATATTTATATATTTATATATTTATATATTTATATATTTATATATTTATATATTTATATATTTATATATTTATATATTTATATATTTATATATTTATATATTTATATATTTATATATTTATATATTTATATATTTATATATTTATATATTTATATATTTATATATTTATATATTTATATATTTATATATTTATATATTTATATATTTATATATTTATATATTTATATATTTATATATTTATATATTTATATATTTATATATTTATATATTTATATATTTATATATTTATATATTTATATATTTATATATTTATATATTTATATATTTATATATTTATATATTTATATATTTATATATTTATATATTTATATATTTATATATTTATATATTTATATATTTATATATTTATATATTTATATATTTATATATTTATATATTTATATATTTATATATTTATATATTTATATATTTATATATTTCGAAAATACCACACGTATTTGAAATTTTACGACCTTCAATTGTTTTAAACCTAAAGTGTTCCGTATCATATCATGTTTGATATCATATGAAAGGGATTTAGAAGAACTTTCAGACGAAATAAAAGATATATACAGGATGGTGAACGCGACTGTCGAACATAGGGATTTAACATGTAAAATCATATTTTTGTAATTTTCTGCTTCCCTAATTATTTTAAGCAAAAAAGCTTCAAATAAAACTTTTTGGGCATAAATTTCTGCAATCAACAGTATTAATTTTGCACGCTTCTTAACGGCACAAATTAGAACTGAAAATAACGAAAATAGCCTCAAAACTATCGATAGCCATGGAATTGAAAAAAAATTAAACAAATGTTTGACGTTTTATCTGTCGAAATAATTTCTCTATTTATTATGTCATTTATTTTGACAGATAATACGTAAAAAATTAGTTTAATTTTGTTTCAATTCCATGGCTATCCATAGTTTTAAGGCTATTTTCGTTATTTTCAGATCTAATTAGTGTCGTTACACAGCATGCAAAATTAATTTTGTTTATTAATTTAGCTACAGAAATTTATGCCCTAAAAGTTTTATTTGAAGCTTTTTTTGCTTAAAATAATTAGGGAAGCAGGAAATTACAAAAATATGATTTTACACGTTAAATCCTTATGTTCGAGAGTCGCGTTCACCATCCTGTATATTTCGACTGTTAATTGTTTTAAATTTAAATTATTCGGAATCATGTTTAATGTCATATAAAAAAGTTTTGAAAGAACTTGTAGATGGAATAAAGAAAAAAATTAAATATTACAACTGTTAAAGTATTCCGAATCATGTCGAGTTTGGTGTGATATGAAAGAGTTTTGAAAGAAAGTTCAAATGAAATAAAAAAAAATTCTTTACAACCGTCAACTGTTTCAAACTTAAAGTATTGGTATCGTATAAAAAGGCTTTAGAAGAAGATTGTAATGAAATAAAAAAGTTGAAATTTGACATATCGCGTTTGTATCAAAAAGAAAGATTTTTTGAAGAGTTCGCGTACAAAATTTAATACTTTTAGATCCTCAATTGTTTTAGTGAAAATGCTTCAAAATTCTTCGTGTTTAGTATCAAATGAAAGGTCTTTTGAAGGGCTCGCGTACAAAATTGGATTTTTTTCAATCGTCAGTTGTTTTAGTGAAAGATCTTCGAAACCTGTTGTGTTTAGTATCAAGTAAAAGGTCTTTGGATGGAAAGATATGCAGAAATGTTTTAGATTTGTAATAAATGAATTTATATTGCGTCAACTGTCCTACAAAAGTGAATTCTACTTCAAGATCCGCGGAGCTTAGCGTGAGGGCGACCGCTAGTCTTATATACTAAACGGCTTAATTCCCTATATATAGATTCATCACGGTCATTCTAACAATTTTAGAGCCTAGACGGTTTATCCGATTTAGTTGAAACTTTTTTTATTTGATCGGGATCATTCATGCGGAGTGCATTTTGATAGTCTCAGATTTTTCGTGCACATGATGTGCTAGAAAACTTGGAAAACCATGTATTTTCAACTAAGAGTGTGGAGGCTTTGAAATTTTTAAGACGAACATCTACTGTAATTTTGACATTTGTCAGTGGACATGTCGCATATTTAATTATAAATTATTTAAATATTAAATGTTTTAGAGTAGTTTTGAAATATTTTACGCACATTGGGCAACTGAGGGGACGTTTTTTTTATAATTAAACATTTTAAATATGTGTATTTAAAAAAAAAAAATTTTATAGTCCACTATGAAGTTGGTTTTAATTCAAAACGTCAAATTGACAAGTTTTATAAAATATACAGACAAAGAGTGTGGAGGCTTTGAAATTTTAAAAAAGAACACCTACTCTAATTTTGACATTTGTATGTGGACATATCGCATTTTTAATTAAAAATTATTTAAGTATTACAATTTTTAGAGAACTTTTTAAATATTTTACACATATTGAGGGAATGAGGGGACGTTTTTATTATAATTACGCATTTTAAATATGTGTATTTAAAAAGACAATTTTTGACAGTCCACTAAAACAAAACGTCAAATTGACAAGTTATATAAAGTATACAGGTAAACCCAACCAAATTTGTCTCCAGTAACAATATACAGTAAAACCAAGCAAATTTTATCCACGGCAGAGTATAATTAAAAAAAGCTAGGCAACTCGAATTGGAATCATTTGAGCACTCTTAAATTTTCTATCGGTAATTGTTTAATTGAAAGGGCTACAAATCTTATATAATATGAAAGTTCTTTTGAAAGGCACAAAATTGAAATAACTTCGATCGACAATTGTTTTTGTGTAAGTACTTCAAAACCTATCGTATTTTATAGCAAATGAAAGCTCTTTTGAAGGGCTCACGTGCAGAGTTGGATGTTTTTCGATCGGCTATTGTTTTAATGAAAGTGCTTTAAAACTTACCGTGTTTGGTATCAAATAAAATGTCATTTGAAGGGCTCACGTGCAAATTTGGATTTTTTTGATCGGCAATTGTTTTAGTAAAAGTGCTTCATAACCTATCGTGTTTGGTATCAAATTAAAATTTTTTTGAAGAGCTCGCATGAAAAATAGATATTTTTCTCGATCGGCATTTATTTTAGTGAAAATGTATCAAAACCAATCGTATTTGGTACGCATGGAATTTTTGATAGAATTATTTAAATTTCTGGACAAGTTAGCGAAATTTTGTAAATTGATTCAGGTATTAGATGATTGAGGATACATGTTTTCAATTGATTTTATGTTTATATAAAATTTTTAAAACAAGACGTCTATTTGACAAATAGTTTTTGAAATAATATAATGAAACAAAGATTTGTCTGCGGTAATAATACGCAGCAATACAAAAAAAAAAATTGACAGCAGCATTCTACAATGTAAAAAAGGTAACTCGAATAAACGATGTCAGAAATAATATTCCAGCGATTTCCAACATTTTATTAAAAAATTTAGAAAAACAAAATTGATCAAATATCGCCAGGCCTCACGCTAGTTATATTCCTAAATGTATTATTTACGTATATAAATACATAATATAATTCTATACATAGAAATATAAACAATTCTCTATGCATAAAATTTAAAAAATTCGATACATTCAAAGCTTTATAGATATGATCAGAACCAAATGCGCACAAAAAAGAATTCTGGAGTTTATTAGGCTTGCATAGAACTTACTTCCTTGAAATTTTCAAACAAAATTATAAACAGAGAAAAAAGTTACAGGAGGTCAAACTTGGCATTTTTAAAAAAAAACTAGTATCTTTGAAGAAATTTAGAATCTATGAAACCAACGAAAAAAAATAAAATATCTGAAACTTATTTATCTATAAAATTGTACATTTGGCAGCAGTTTAAAGACAGGGTTTTTTTATGAAAAAATGAGGTTAAGTATTTAGTTTCCCAGCAGAGCTCAGCAGCTAATTTAAAAAAATTAATGGGCCATATCTCGGTTCCAGGATGGGCTAGGGGACAAAAATTTTGGCTAGTGGGGTTTTTTATATAGCCGAACAACATACAAAAATTTCAGTAAAATCGGTGGACCCCTTGCGCACCATTATTTAAAAAAGTAAAAATCAAACTCATAATGGGAACATATTTTTTTTAGGTTATTCGATAGGGTTTCTTGTATGTACAGAGAAAAGTATCCTGATAGAGAAGTTCTTGGATTCTTTGGTAAATAGAAACAAGACTTCGTGCGAATACTCAGGCATTCAATTGTAAGCGAGTGCGTGTTGGAAATAATATTGAAATAGACATTATAGCACATTTTGAAGCAAATCCAACTGCCTCTATAAGAATGATTGCTGCCGACTGAAATGTAGATGTGGCTACAGTGCATCGCTATTTTAAAAACTATAACTATAAACCATATAAATGTAGGATCGCTAACAATTGATATTCAGATGTTTCACTTTATAACAATTATGTTTATTTTAGGTGTTGAATACAAAAGTTAAACGATATTGTAACGAATTTAAAGCCAGACAAGTCGAGAACATTCCGGAAACTTTCTCGAGAAACAAGTGCGTAGCAGCATGACCTCACTTGAGTTCGCTCGCATGTCTGAGCATGTGGTTTGACGAAATGTTCTGGGACATTCTGGAATATTCGAGAACTGTTCTACGCACGGGAGTATATAAGCCGAGGTCGAGTGGCTGAGTTAACAGTTAACAGTTAACAGTTGACAGTTGACAGTAGACTTCGAACGTGTAATATAAATGTGGTGAAATAAATAACTGCTCAAGTGTACGTAATATAAATAATAGTGTTAGTGACCGTTATATAAATAATATTAGTGTTTAAATATTTATTATTAGTGTTTAAGATTTATAGTAGTGTTAATTAGTTTTAAATAAGTTTCTGTTATTTTTATGTTCATTCATTAAATAAATACTTTTATTTTCGTTTAACATAAACAGTTGTGCGTCATTTCTGTGCCTTAAACAATCTGCACACTTCCAGAAAGACGAAAAACGTTACAATATATTATAATTTAAATAAATATAAGATTGTTTATTGAGAGTCTCGCGTTACTACGTCGTTATAAAATCACTGCGTCACACATTCCGTGTCCTCGTCCGTGTACAGTTCTCGACTCGACTCAGCACGACACCAGTGTTGCCAGGTGATAATCTTCGAACGTGCCAGAACTGAAGTGAAATTAACACCAGATTTATAAAAAAAAACACCAGATTAAAAAAATCATATTATAAGAAGTAAACTTTAAAAAATAGATGTTTAGTTTATAGATTTATTTAAAATATAAAATACATCTTCAAAAAAAGAAACAGAATACAAATTCTAGAAACGAAAGAAAATATTTGGCTTTGAGTTGAATTGAAATATACAATACATATATATGTATAATTGACTAATTATTATTTAGGTATACATTTCATTTTTGTGTTTACTAATTACTTCTTTTTCTATAATAAAATTACAATTTTTTACAGTTGAACACTTTTTTATATGTTTCTGCTTAATACTGTGTCTTTTTATTGCAGTAATTCCTCCTTTCATATCATCTCCGCAAGCCTTACAATGAAAATACAAATTACTCTTTTTGCTAGGTTTTATCCATGTTTTAAATTCAGTTGTTGTTTCCCATTCTACTCTGTATTTGTGATCGTAGCACATCTTTTTTTTCGGGGTTGTTTTATTTTCATGTTCGTGACTATCACTATCGCTGCTCCATTTTATCAGACCTCAATTAACGCATTGACAGAATCAGTATAATTTTATGTTTTGTCTGAGGTAGTATGGTATGACTGATGACAGACAAAGGGTACGTTCAGTATTGAGAACTGAGAACACGGTGCACTTTTGTTGCGTTCCATTACTCGCTCGGAGCATATCGAGTTTATTTGTCGCGTTCGTTTATAATATTTCCGAGCGCTCAGAGTAGATAATTACGATCAGTACCAACCAAAATTTTTTCCCCATATTTGCCAAAAAAGCACCTGGTCTCAGACAAGATAACGCCAGATTTCCGTAATCATAAAAAAGAACGTACCAAACACCAGATTTATTTCAAAAACACCAGATCTGGCACGAAAACACCAGACCTGGCAACGCTGCACGACACTGATGTTCCAAAGCGTTGCCCGCGCGTCGCTGAGATATGTGCAATGTTGTCGGGTTGTGCGCGACGTTGCCAGATTCCACACTCGGCCATCCTAATGCGAATTCGCCTCGAATTCATCGCTTGAAACGTCATCTGGAGCGGACCATGTCTTCATGTATTCAGCACAGCGATATGGACCCAGGAATTTCTTGTGTACCTTTATACCAGAGCCAAACTGTGTACGTTTTATCGCAACAAAATCGCCTACCTGATATGTCGCTGATTTTCTTCTTCGAAGGTTATAATTTCTTTGATTTTCTTGCTGAACCTTTAACATTTGTTCTTTGCTTCTGCGGCGTAGTTCTTCCCTTTGTTCTTCAAATTCAGTTATGGCTTCATCTCATAAGATTTCTTTTAGTAAAGTGTCATCTTTTGTCCTCATCTTCACTCCTGTGAGTAATTCAAATGGCGATCTATTTATACTGCGCTGATATGAATTATTTAAGGCATTTTGGACCTTATTAACGAACTTGTACCATTTATTCGGATTATCAATTGCTAATTTCGTCAAAATCGGTATAATCGTTCTGTGTACCCTTTCGACCTGTCCATTTCCACGAGGGATGCCTGCTGTTGAATAGTAATTTAGGATATTCTCGGACTGACAATACTCCTTGAATTCGGCGGCTGTGAATGATGTGCCTCGATCGGAAATAATTCTGGATGAGTTTCCAAAAGTGTTCCTAATTATTCTTAAATCATTTAGTACTTCCTTGGTTGTTGTAGACTTCACAGGAAATAACCATACAAACTTCGTGAAATCATCTATGATAGTTAGATATGTTTGTAATTTTTATTTGTCGACGGCATTGGTCCTATGTGATCCATGTGAAAAGTATTCAGTGGGCCTTCTCCCTTCGGAATAAAATGTAGAAATCCTTCTTTTTTACCTTCTTTGTTATTAGCTAAAAGCATGGTATACAATTGGCTATTAAATTTGGAATTTTCTCTTTTAGCTTTGGTATAAAGAATTCTCGCTTCACTAGTTCTTCAGTTTTCCTAACGGCAAAGTGACCGTTATCATGTGCTCGTCGAAAAATTTCCATATGCATTAGTCTAGGTGCAACTATCAAGTCTTCATTGTTTTCCTGCTTGTACAGAACGTTGCTCTTCATTAAATAATCTTCGTAAGGTTGCGTTTCTAGTATTTTCTTAATTGCTTTTATATGGCCATCTTTCTCTTGCGCTTCTATCAATTTTAGTGATATGCAGTCATTGATTTGCATGACAGGATAACGACTTAGTGCATCCCCGTGAAGCATACGTGTTCCAGCTCGGTGTTCAACCTCAAAATCAAATTCTTCGAGTATTAAGGCCCATCTTGCTACTCTCGTTGTTAAGTCTCTTTTATTCATAGTCTTTTGAAAAGCAGCACAGTCGGTTACTACTTTAAATTTCGTACCGAGTAAATAAATTCTAAATTTCTTCAATGCATTTATTACAGCTAGTTCATAGCTTGAATATTTTCGTTTAGCGTCTGTAGTTTGTTTGCTCATATAATACACAGGATGAAAATAATTATCTTCAGTTTTTGGGAGAAGTACTGCTCCAAATCCATATTGGCTTGCGTCTGTGTGGACTTCTGTTTCCACATTCTGTTTATAGATCTTCAGCACAGGTTGTTCAGATAATTTCTGCTTTATTAGGTTGAATGAATTTCTTCGTTCTTCTGTAAATTCAAATTTAGCACCTTTTTCAACATGTCTAATAAGGGTTTGGCAATTATAGAGTGTTGATGAATGAATTTCCTAAAGTAACTTGCTAGTCCCAAAAAATATTAGCATTAATGTATGGTGTGCCATTTTAAACAAACGCGTTTACTATTATATGTACTCCTATGAGGGTACGCTTACTGGCGCTCGATATTTGGAATTTCTCAGGGACATGGTAGACAATATTTTGGATGATCTGCCCTTATTAGTATTACAAAACGTATATTTTCAACAAGATGGGGCACCAGCTCACAACTCTCGTGAATTAGCCGAGTATTTAAATAATTATTTTTCATATTAACGGATTGGTACCAATGGTTCAATTGCGTGGCCCGCAAGATCCCCTGATTTAAGCCCATTGGATTTATTTTTATCTAAAAGACAACTTTTATGCCACAGTACATCCCGATGTTGAAAATTTAAGAAATAATACTGAAGATAACATCACTAATATCGACAGGAGAACATTAAGAAAAATTAGACATAGTTTATTTAAAAGAGTTCAATTATGCACTAATCAGAATCGGGGAAATTTTTAACAATTTTTATTTTGGGACTTAGTTTATTTGCTTACAACATTAAGTCAGACCGACGTAGTCTATCTTAGACAAGTGACAATAAGTACTCTAATTACCTTTCTTACTGTCATTTTATTACATGTTTTCCTTACATTTCTAAGATAGAGATAACGTTGTTTCTGATAGCTAATAATGAAACTTCAATGTTTCGGGATTCATAATGTTCAATTTCTAAAATATCCTCTGTAGAAATATAAACCTTTAAAGGCATTAGTAACTTAATAGCGGTCGACGCCTTCACACTATGCTCTGTGGACACTGAAGTAGGATTCATATCTGTAAGACAATTGACTCAATATTGATTGAATTATTACCAATCTAAAATTTCCAATACTGCACTTCTGTCCTTCTGAAAACCTTTTAAATGATACCTAATACGACAGGTTTAAAAAACTTTAATTAAACAATTATCGATCGAAAAAAAGTCCAATTCCGCACGCAAATCTTTTGAAAGACATTTCATTTGATGTCAATCACAATAGATTTTGATGAACTTTCGTTAAAACAATCGCCGATCTAAAAAAACATCAATTTTTCATGCGAGTCCTTCAAAAGACTTTTCATTTTATACCAAATCTAATAGGTTTTGAGATATATAAAATTAAAACAATTGCCAATCGAAAAAATAAATAAAAAATAAATATTTTGCACGCCAGCTCTTTTAAAGCCCTTTCATATGATGTCAAACACAATATGTTTCAGAATAATTTTTTGTCGAAATAATTGCCGGAGTAAAATATTATTTTATTGTTAATTCTATATAAAAGTTTTTCTAAAGCCATTTCTTATGATACCAAACACGGTATGATTCGGAATACTTTATGTTTGAAATAATTGAGGATCGTAGATAGTTTTTTTTTATTTCATTGGAAAGTTCTTCTAATGCCGTTTTATGACACTCAACACGACATGATTCGGAATACTTTATATTTAACAAAATTGACGATCGTAAAATATGTGTATTTTTTATTTCATCTGAAACTTGTTTTAAGTCCTTTCATGTCACACCAAATACGGCATGATTCAGAATACTTTAAGTTTGAAACAATTGATGGTCGTACAATTTAGATTTTTTTAATTTCATCTAATAGTTTTTTAAAACTGATTCCGAATACTTTAAATTTAAGACAACTGACGGTCGTAAAGTTTCATTTTATTATTTTTTCTAAAAGTTCTTCTAAAGGCCTTTCATATGATGTTGAACATGATATAATTCGGAACACTTTAAGTTTAAAACAATTAACAATCGTAAAGTATATTTTTTATTATTTCATCTGAAAGTTCTTCTAAAGACCTTTCATAGGACACCAAACACGACATGATTCGGAATTCGGTTTAAAACAATTAACGGTCATAAAATATCAATCAAATACATTATTTCCGAGAACATTTCGCTAAACTGTTAAGAATTCTTCGAACATCATTTCGGATTTTTCCACATTTATATTTTTTAAAGATAAGCAAAAAAATACCTTTTCTAGGTTTTCTCAAATCTATGAGTTTCAAAATTTGGATCTAGGATATAAGAGGTTATATTGTTCGATATTCATAGATATGTCAAATTGAAATGTTGTGTTAAAAAACTTTTATTCAATCATGAAATCAATTGAAAACAGATCAAAACATATATCCTCAATCCTCTAATCCCATATATTTACAAAATTGCTCTAACTTGTCTCGAAATTGATATAAATGTGTTAAAAAGTTTCATGCGTAACGTCAAAAGTGATTTTCTGCTTATGGTCAATCGTCCGTAGATGTTCTTAAAAATCCAAAGCCACCACACTCATAGTTGAAAAATACGTATTTTCTCAATATTTCTCGCACATCATGCGTAGTAAAATTATGAATTTCTAAAAGGACCTCGCCCAAGTTGGGCTCTGTCAAATAAAAAAAGTTTCAAATTAATCGGACAAATCGTCTAGGCTGTAGAGGTGAGCAATTTACCGTGGTGAATCTATACAAATATGTATAGATAGCGTTCGGCCTGACTGCGCCAAGCCTCCACGCTACGCTCCGCAAACACTGCAATAGGATTCACTTCTGTAAGGCAATGGACACAATAAAAATTAAATTATTTCCGATGTAAAACTTTTCAATTCGGCATGTCTGTTATTTAAACTACCTTTAATTGATACTAAGCACTAGCAGTAAAAAAGTTGAAGATAAAAAAAATCCAATTCGGCACACGAACTCTTTAAACGACCTTTCACTTGATACCAAACACGTTAGGTTTTAATGCACTTTTACTAAAACAATTGCCGATCGAATAATATTCAATATTTACTCGAGCCCTTCAAAAGACCTTTCATTTAATACCAAACATAATAGGTTCTGATGCACTTTTACTGAAACAATTGCCGATCGAATAATGTTATATTTTGCACGCGAGCCCTTTAACAGAATTTTCATTTAATACCAAAGATAATACGTTTTGATGCACTTTTAATAAAACAATTGCCGATCGAATAATATTCAATTTTGCACGCGAGCCCTTCAACAGCTCTTTCATTTGATACCATACACGATAGGTTTTGATGCACTTTTACTAAAACAATTTCCGATCGAATAATGTTCAATTTTGTACGCAAACCCTTCAAAATACCTATTATTGGATACCAAATATGATAGGTTTCAAAGTACTTTCACTAAAACAATCGCTGATTGAAAAAATCTCAATTCTACATGCGTGACCTACAAAACTTTCATATTATACCATATACGATAAGTTTTGAAGCACTTTCAATAAAAATGAAATCAATAATAAATTTAAATAAATAATAACAAATTTGTTTTTATTACATTGCCGTGAACAATATTTGCTTAGTTTTACTATATATTATTACCGAAGACAATATTGGTTGTGTTTACCTGCATACTTTATAAAACTTGTCAATTTGACGTTTAAAAACCAACTTCATAGTGAACTGTCAAAAATTTACTTTTTAAGTACACATATTTGAAATGTATAATTATAATAAAAACGTCCCCTCATTTCCCCAATATGCGTAAAATATTTCAAAACTACTCACAGAAATTTCATATAAAATGTTCACTGACAAATGTCAAATCGATCGTAGACGTTCTTCTTAAAAAATCTTAGTTGATTTTGCTCCGCAAATGCGTGTTTTTTCAAGATTTCTCGCACATCATGCGTAATAAAATTATGAATTTATAAAAAGCACATGGTTCTAAATGGGCACTATCAAACAAAAAAAGTTTCAAATTAATCGGACAAACCGTCTAGGCTGTAAAAGGTGGCAATTGACCGTGATGAATCTATACAAACATACTGATATACAAGTATATATACCCCTTACGTTTTTAGTATATGGACTAGTGGTCGTCCTGGCTGCGCCAGGCCTTCACGCTACGCTCCGCGGACACTGAAGTAGGATTCACTTCTATAAGACATTTAACACAATTGAAATTGAATTATTACTAATCTGACACTATTCAATTCTGCACGTTTATCCTTATTAAGACCTTTCATTTGATAGAAAGCACGATAGGTTTTGATGCACTTTCACTACAGCAACTTCCGTTCGCAAAAAATCGAATTCTGCACGCGAGGTCTTCAAAGGACCTTTCTTTTGATATCAAACACGATAAGTTTGGGTTCACTTTTACTAAAACAATTGCCGATCGAATAATACTTAATTTCGTACGAAAGCCCTTCAACAGACCTTTAATTTGATACCAAACACGATAGGTTTTGATGCACTCTTACTAAAACAATTTCCGATCGAATAATATTCAATTTATTAAAAACATAACCTCCAGAAATCACTTTTTTTTGTTCACGTTTCAAGGTTATTCCAACTTTATTATTGAATTCCTTTCGTCGTGTCTTGTTTTGACACTAGATGTTCCTAGTGCGTTCTTTTTGTGTGCCTTCTGCAAACTTAAATGTTGTTACTAATTATTTTGAAGTTTGAAATTGACGTCAAAAATTACCGACATTTACCGACAACGATAGTATCGCCATCTATTAGATTCAAGAATAAATGTTAGTGCAGGATAGAACCATGAGTTAGTTATCGAACCTATAAATTAACTGACGTTTGTTTCCAGAAACCCGATGTAATTTTAACCTTTCAATAAATTTAAGCGACAGTTAGTTAACATGCCCGTTAAATATTTTTTCAGAAACCGACCCTTAGTTGTTATTGCACATATTAGTAGTTGATTTATATTGGTAACAAACATTTTGACTCTGGAGTTTGTAAGCCGACTCGATAGTAGGTTTACATCAGCCGTTAGGTCAGCTGGCGCTCCCGGAATTATTTTTGTTGACTGTGAGTCATTGGTTCACGGAATCACTGGACATTTGGACCGCACGCCTTCTCCACTGTCAAAAGCAAGTCGCGGCAGGTCAGAGCATCATTATTCGTTGCAAGGGCTCGAGTGAAAATTTCGAATTTTTTAGATCGGCCATTGTTTCAGTAAAAGTAATGCAAAACCTATCGTGTTTGGAATTTAATGAAAAGTCTTTTGGAGGGCTCGCCTACAACATCGTTTGACTCCTGAAGGGGAAGATACACGTTTAAATGTTTTTTTTTTAATTTAAATTCATGAAAATTTTACTTCAACCTTACGGTTGTAAAATATTATTTTAGCATGTAAATTTATACTTATACAAGGTATGTTGTTTTTATGTACATTTTATAAATTAATTAATTCAATTCTCACAATAATTTTGTAACAAAAATTTTTCGACTTGATAATGACACTAATCAGTGTCGAAACGTCGTCTTTTAAATAAAGACTTATATTAAAAGCCAGTACTCCATTATTACACTAACTCATTATTCTTTCGGCTTATTAAAAAAATTTCAATATTAATTTTTGTACGCAAGCCCTTCAAAATATCTTTCATTTGATACCAGGCACGATAGGTTTTGTAGTACTTTCACAAAAACAATTGCCGATCGAATAAATTCGAATTCTGCACGCGGGTCCTACAAAAGACCTTTCATGTGATATCAAACACGATAGGTTTTGACTCAAAAACAATTTACGATCGAATAATATTCAATTTTGTAGGCAAGCCCTCCAAAAGACTTTTCATTAAATTCCAAACACGATAGGTTTTGCATTACTTTTACTGAAACAATGGCCGATCTAAAAAATTCGAAATTTTCACTCGAGCCCTTGCAACGAATAATGATGCTCTGACCTGCCGCGACTTGCTTTTGACAGTGGAGAAGGCGTGCGGTCCAAATGTCCAGTGATTCCGTGAACCAATGACTCACAGTCAACAAAAATAATTCCGGGAGCGCCAGCTGACCTAACGGCTGATGTAAACCTACTATCGAGTCGGCTTACAAACTCCAGAGTCAAAATGTTTGTTACCAATATAAATCAACTACTAATATGTGCAATAACAACTAAGGGTCGGTTTCTGAAAAAATATTTAACGGGCATGTTAACTAACTGTCGCTTAAATTTATTGAAAGGTTAAAATTACATCGGGTTTCTGGAAACAAACGTCAGTTAATTTATATGTTCGATAACTAACTCATGGTTCTATCCTGCACTAACATTTATTCTTGAATCTAATAGATGGCGATACTATCGTTGTCGGTAAATGTCGGTAATTTTTGACGTCAATTTCAAACATCAAAATAATTAATTTGACGTCAATTATTGTACTTCGTATTTGTGGTTTGTAATTGTAATAAAATTATGGAAGAAAAGCGAATTCGTGGAAAAAACTTCACAGAAACTGAAAAGAATGTTCTTTTTGAGTTGGTGACAGGTAAATATAAAGCTATAATAGAAAATAAAGAAAGTGATGCCGTCACAATCATAAAAAAAGTTTAGCATGGCAACAAATTGCTAAAGAATTTAATTCGCAAAATCGGACAGCGCACAGAACTTGTTATTCTTGTAGAAATGATATCTGTCTCTAAATTCCGCATCACTATAGATCTCAAAGGGATTACGTCTTTCTCTAAAAACTCTGACTTTCTGCACAGCCTCCACAATGTCAAATAATTCTTCATATGACGATGAACTAGAATTCGAGTATTCTTGAAGCTGCATACTAACAAGTTTTGATAAATAGGTAAAATCACACAAGCACTGGAGTTAAAAGTATATTCGAAGAAATTTTTAAAGCTCTCAAAATAATAGATTTTACTAATAACTGTGTTTTAAACCTTTTTTCAAACACCAACAAAGCCAAACGAAACTAATATAGCGGATTAACGAATTGGTTTTTATAACAAGGTTAGGAAAGATGAGCACTGTCACTGTCAGCCATTATTTTCAACTGCGCATGCGTCATATAATTTAACTGGACCAATTTGCCGCGTTAACTTAACGGCCAGTTAAAAAACAATATGTTGTTTCAGAAACCTATTTGACAGTTTATCGAAGAGTTAAACTAACTGACCAGTTAAATTTGTTTTCAGAAACCGGCCCTAAATCAATTAAAACGACAATACGTAAGTACTACTTTGAATGAATACTAACCTTACGCTATTATATATCTAATTACAATGCACTAAGTCAGCAAATAGTTAGCAACTTACGTCAAACAATATTATTTTGAATAGCTGACCTCAATTCAACATAACCTAATTTACTCAATTATATTCACTAAGAATGTGCTGACTTTGACTTGTTACATTCTTCTCTTTTTCAAACAATTTGCTTACTGTAAAGGGGCACAATTTGCATATTACACGAAACATAATTTAACCATTATTTTTTCTTGTTACATTCCTTTTTTATAACTACATTTTTACTAATTTTAAATTAAACTAACACTTTTATAACTTGTACCAATCGAAAAATAATCCAAATAAACACCACCATCGTCTTATGTTCATTTTATAACGCACTGAACTAGAATAAAATAGAAGTTTATACCTCGCATCTTGTTCTTTCTGGCGGTTATTTGTGGAAGTTAAATTTGGTTGTAATTTCTTCGTATAGTACTGCTTGTGTCATTTAGATCTCGAATCTAGCTCGCTTGTACTTCTTTTCTTCTTTAAGTCATCCATTGTGGCGTTCTTCCTTTGATGTGTATTCTTCCTATCGTACTATTTCTTTGTTCTTTATTTCTCTGAAACTGTTTGCTGTTTTCGAACTTAATGCTGATCTGTCCAACTTCGTCATTTCCTTCATGAACCGCTTGTGAAATTTCCTCAATACCCGTACCCTCTATTAAGACATAATTTTTAACCCCTGATGCTTCCTTTTGCTTCCTATTTACCTCGTAAATTTCCGGAGTTTCCTTGGTAACGGCGCTATTAGGTCTCTCTTCACTGCTACGGTCTTCTTCCGAACTTACTTGTTGGGAATCATCTTCATTCTTGTCTAATTCAGCAATATTTTCTCTTTCTTTAATTTCTTCACAAAGACAGTACTTTTGTTTAGGCATCTTACATTCAAAACATCTTATTAATCCATCTTTCATCGGAATGCCATCTAAGTGGTTATAAATCATAAGAGCTGCCTCTTAGTCACCGGATATTGCCGCCATTCTTAACATATTAAAGAACCACGTAATTTCCTCCATCTCATTTAATTCTTCCGCGTCTACTTCTTCTGTATTTATCTTAGTTTGGCCTGTTGTTTCTGCTTCTCTTCTGTTATACTGTGTATCATTTTCAATGTCTTCTTCTTTTTGATTATCGTAAATATTTGACTGCCGACGCTGATACTTATGCTGACGCTGATGCTTATGTTGACGCTCACGCTGACAATGCCTGGCGTAATGGTTGTCATTGCAATTGTAACATTGAACTTGATGTCTTCTATAATGAGTGTCATCATCTTCTTTCTGATAGTCGTAGTAATTGTCTCTCTGATAAATGAAGTTTTCTTCCACTGGTAATTATAATTTTCTTCTCGCGAATAATTATAATTTTCTTCCCTCTGATAGTTGTAATTTTCTTCCCTTGGATAGTAGTAATTTTCTTCCCTCGGATAGTAACTCGGCCGTTGACGCCGATGCTGTTGCTGACACTGCCTGGCATAGTGGTTGCCATTGCAAATGTAACATTGTACAGAACGCCTTCTCTCGTTGTAATTTGATCTTCTTTGGCTGTACATCTTTCTTGATTCGCTTACTTGCCTGTTGGTGTTGAGTCCATGCTTCTCGGTGCCATCATTTGTAAAACAATTTTTCCGCGAGTCTGTAAAAGCCCACAAGCCCAGTAAAAGCTCTAATTTGTTTTACATTTTTAGGTTTTGGATAATTTTAAATAATAGAAATTTTATCGTCGTCTGGTTTTACTTCTTCTCCCGTTATAATATGACCTAAATATTTAGTTTCTGATTTTAAAAATTTACATTTACTTGGCTGTAATTTTAAATTTGCTTGTCTCAATCGCTTCAAATGCTCTTGTACTCTTCCACCGTTAAAAATAATAACATCATCCAAATATACAAGACACCCTGCTAATATACTATTCATCAGCCTCTGGAATGTTCTAGGTGCGTTCGCTACACCAAATGCCATTTTATTGAACTGATAATGTTCTCCGTCTGTCGTAAATGCTGTTTTCTCTTTATCTTATTCCTCCAACTGAACTTGATAATAGCCTGATGCTAAATCTAGTGTTGTGAATAGATTTGCATCACCTAACTGATCCAAAGTTTCTTGCATATTAGCAACAGGGAAATAGTCCCTTTTTGTTACTGCATTTAACCCTCGAAAATCTATGCAAACTCTGATTTTATTTTCTCCGCTCTCTGATTTCTTGGGTACCATGACAACAGGCGCTGACCATGGCGAATCAGATGGCTTTATCACCCCAGAATCAAGCATTTTATTGATTTCTTTCTTTACTGAACTCTGTACGGTGCTTTCGCTTTTCGTTGCATATCCGTTGTAATTATTCTATGTTTTGTGTGTGCACCCAAATTTGGTATACTCCCAGAGAAACACATTCTCGTATTCTCTCAGTAGTACCAACAATTCCTGTTTCACCCCGTGAAACAGGTAATTTAACTGCAATTGCTCTTCAATTCTTCTTTTGCTCAGTTCTCTCTGAACTGCATTTATTTGAACCTCATTTGACTTCCTTTTCCTTAGTCCTTCCGGTTCCTCGTAATATATTTCCGCTTTTTCTATTGTATTTTTACTTACAATTATTTCTTTGTTGGTAATATTGATCAACTTCACGGGTATCTCCTTTTCTGCTTTTGTGGGTACTCTTGCTACCATTAACTCGTGTATTTTTACTTCTTCAGGCTCTACCAAGATATCGTATCCAGGGTTCATGACGTTCTGAACGGCTGTACACATAAATTCACAATTTGGCAAAATCCTTTCTGTACTCTTCAGTCTAACCAATCCACTGGTTTGTGTAACTGGTTTTTGTTGCTTTAGCGTACGAACTTCCATCTTGCAAATCTGCATCCATGTTTGATAAGTTGCTATCAGCTTGCTTGTCTTCCGTGTTATCGCCCTGACCTACGTCAACTACGTCACGCGTCCTCAGTGCGTCACAGTGTTCTCGTGTTTCCAAACTCGCTATCGTCAACATTTCCTTCGCTACACTGTCTGCCATCAGTCTGATGCTTGTATTACGTAACACAACTTCCTCTTTGCAATAATCGATACTTGCTTAAAAAAAATTGAAAAAATCGCAACTCAAAATACCGTCTGCTTCTAATTTTAAATTATCAGAACAAACAACACAATTGAAATTAATTTTTAATTCTTTAAAATAAAATTTTACGTCAGTTACTCCAAAATAAACTAATTCGCAAAATGAAATTGAAGTTAAAGTACCGACGTTTTTCGACTCTATTTGTTGCCCCTCAACAATATTTTTTTTTATTAATAAAACAGCCGAACCCGTATCTACTAAAAGTTTTACTGATTTGTTATTTATAAAAGCTAAAACAAAATCTGGATTATCTGCAATTTCTGAATTTTTACTGATTTGAGTGATTATTGTTGGTTTATTTTGACTTACTAATACCTCCCGCGGTGGAGCGCGTGAATTATGTACGGCTGTATCTCCTATTTCATCATTCTTACTCTGAGATTTTGAGATGCCAGCAGAAACTACTGTAACTTTCCGCTGTAATATGAATACCTAAGATAGTTTATATAAGATAGTAAAAACATGTATCAGTACTCTGTATCATCATATCATTTGTGCTTGTCACTTGTAACAATCTGTAATATTTGTAAAACAGAAAAAATAAAATCTTTTTTTATTAAATTCAAGTAAAGACTGAATTTAATTCGTGCGAGAGGGATCGCTCGTTTAAATGCTGTGTGTTACGTGAATTTTGCGTATATCTGTTTTGATTTTCAACACTGTTGTTTCTGTGGTATCCATTACCTTGATCTGGCGGCGGGTTTCTGTATCTGACTGTGTTTTAACTTCTGTTATATCCATTGTCTTGGTTTGACTGTGAATTTCTGTATCTTTCTGGATTTGTGTTGTAATTTCTGTAGTTACTTGTTCTCTCTCGGCATCCGACAGCGATGTGGCCTGGTTTTCCACACTTCCTGCATGTTTCTCTTTGTTTGCAATCGTTTAAAATGGTCAGTGGCTCCGCAAACGAAACATTTTCTTACTTCTCTTGGCTTTGTCGGTCTTCTGTCTACCGTGCCAATTTATAAATTGCACATCTTTTGTCGTAGTACTTCCATTTTTTCTCTTTCTGCCATCGATACGGCATCTTCAAATGACAAACCTTCCTGTGCGTCCATTATTACGCTTTTAATTTTTTTTATTTCTGATTTCAAACCATTTTTAAATTGGTACAAACATAAGTTATTTGCAAAATCTCCTTGTACGCTTTTTTCTTTTAATAATTAATTTTTTTAAATTTTCTTAGCCTTTGTGCGAATTCTTGTACATTTTCGTTTATTTTCTGCGTGCAATCTGATAATTCGTGATAGATCTGTCCTGGGATTCGTTTTTTTTTTGTGAAACGTTCTAAAAATGGTTGTGCGAATTCATCTAGTTCTAGTGTACCTCTATATAGTTCAAAAGCTTCACCTGTCAGTCGTAATCTTAGTATGTCCACTGTCTCTGTCTTGGTCCATCCTTCAATATCCTTCCTTTGCTTTAGCAAAAAATTCTTCTGAGATTTTTCCGCAAAATGTCTCCATTACATTCGCAGCATAATTAAATTGACACTTACTGGCGTTAAACCTACTTTCCAGCTCTCTTACGACAGGCCTTCCATCTGACTTACTCACCATATTTATTTACCAAAATAAAAATTTTAAATTCCTAATACTTGCTTTTCCGCGAATGAACTAAAAACGATTGGCCCCTCTGATCTGACAGAATAATCCCACCGCTGCCACCAATTTGTATCAGAGAAAACACAACTAGAGTTGTTGTCGAAATTACTTACATGATGATGTTGCCGAGTTCAAGCTCGCTCTCTACCGTCTACTCTACTCTCACTCTACGCTGAATGAATACTAACTTTGCGTTATTATATATCAAATTATAATGTACTGAGTCAGCAAATAGTTAGCTACTTACGTCAAACAATATTATTTTGAATACCTGACCTCAATAACCTAATTTACTCAATTATATTCACTAAGAATGAGCCGACTTTGACTTGTGTTAATATCAAATAATATAATGTGGCCGATTACAATGGCGTCTGCTTGGAATCTGCTACTGCAAGATTACCTCCAAATAATTTTCCACGTTCCAAGTGTGGAAATATATGCCATTCCACAGCATAAACAAACTGGATGGTGGTATCCAAATACTTATTATGGTTCCTCTCAATTTTTCCAATACGTTACAATCCAAGTAACTACTAGTAACGTGTTCCAAAAATAATGCACGCTCACTACGTACAATAAATGGAAAATAGAATAAAGAAATAAAACAAAAAAAAAAAGAAAACCTGAGTTTTTGGGCGGCTTGTAGTAAATGACTAAAAGATCTGTCAAATCTGGCTCAAAGCCGCAGAATACAAAATTCTAAACAGTGGCTGTAAAGCTACCGTTCTAATCCAGATAAAAATGTGACATGAAAATAATCGAATCCAATAAATCTTGCCTAACCAATGTAGCAAAACCAGATCACCAAACGTCTACTGAATCACTGTTTCAACAAATTTTAAAAATTCTAATTTTCTAGTTATAGCAAGCAAAAATTTTAATTAACTTGACCAGTGAGATATGATGCCTAACATTGTAACAATCCGAGGACCAAAAGTACAAATTCTCCTGGAGGGTGGCGGACAAAAAGGCGAAATAAAATAAATAATACATATAAAAATACAGCCGTAACACTCCACAACAAAACTTTCATTTGATACCAATCTCGGTAGGTTTTGATGTACTTTTACTAAAACAATTGCTGATCAAATAACATTACTCGAGTCCTTTAAGAGACCTTTCATCTGATATTAACCACGATAGGTTTTGATGCACTTTTACTATAACAATTGCCGATCGAATAATATTAAATTTTGTACGCAAGTGCTTTAAAATATCTTTCATTTGATATCAAACACGATAGATTTTGATGCACTGTTACTAAAACAATTGCCGTTCGAATGTTACGTGGTTCACTGACAAATGTCAAATCGATAGTAGACTTTCTTCTTAAAAAATCCAAAGCACTCTTAGTTGATTTTGCTCCGAAAATGCTTGTTTTTTTAAGATTTCTCGCACATCATGCATAATAAAATTATGAATTTATAAAAAGCACGTGGTACTAAATGGACACTATCAAACAAAAAAAGTTTCAAATTAATCGGACAAATCATCTAGGCTGTAGAGGTGATCAATTGACCGTGACGAATCTATACAAACATAGTGATATACAAATATGTATACCCGTTACGCTTTTAATATGTGGACTAGTGGTCGGCCTGGCTATGCCAGAGGCCTTACGCTAGTCTCTGTGAACACTGAAGTGGAATTCACTTCTGTAAGACAATTGACACAATTAAAATTGAATTATTACAGATCTAACACTATTTAATTCTGCACGTTTGTCCTTCTTAAGACCTATTACTTTATTCCAAATACGATAGGTTTCAAAGAATTTTCAATAAAACAATTGACAATCGAAAGAAAAAAAATTAATTTTGCACGCGAGCCCTTCAATCTTTCATTTAATACCAAACACGAAAGGTTTTGAAGCACTTTCTTTAAAGTAATAGCAGTTACAAAAATTAGTTCTGTACGCGAGCTATTCAAAATACATTCCATTTGATATTGAACATAATGGGTTTTCAAGCAGTTTCACTAAAACAATGGACAATTGAAAAGTATTTAATTTTGTACGCGAGTTCCTCTATAGACCTTTTATTTGATACCAAACACAATAGGTTTTCAAACACTTTTATTAAAACAATTGCCCATCGAAAAAAATTCAATTCTATACGCAAGCCCTACAAAAGACCTTTCATTTGGTACCAAACACAATAGGTCTTGATGCACTTTCACTAAAACAATTGACGATCAAAAAAATCCAATTCTGCACATAAGCCCTTCAATCCGTTTGATACCAAACACGACAGGTTTTGAATCAGTTTCACAAAAACAATTTCCCATCAACAAATCCAATTCTGCACGCGCGATCTTCAAAAGACCTCTCATTTGATATATTAAATTTTTTATTTGATACCAAACATGAAAAGTTTTGAGCCACTGATAGTAAAACAATAGCGGATCGAAAATATTTAAATTTTGCACGCGTGTAGTTCAAAAGAACTTTCATTCTATACCAAATACGATAGGTTTTGTAGCACTTTCAATTAAACAATTATCAATAGAAAATTTAAGAGTGCCCAAATAATTCCAATTCGAGTAACCTGGTTTTTCTAAATTGTACTTTGCCGTGGATAAATTTGTTTGGTTTTACTGTATATTATTACCGGGGACAAATTTGGTTGGGTTTACTTGTATACTTTATATAACTTGTCAATTTGACGTTTTGTTTTAGTGGACTGCCAAACATTTTCTTTTTGAATACACATATTTAAAATGCGTAATTATAATAAAAACGTTTCCTCATTCCTTCAATATGTGTAAAATATTTCAAAAGTTCTCTAAAAAATTTAATACTTAAATAAATTTTAATAAAAAATGCGATATGTCCACATACAAATGTCAAAATTAGAGTATATTAAAAATTTTGTCTGTATATTTTATGAAACTTGTCAAATTGACGTTTTGAAATTTCTTTGAAAATACACGTGTACCCTTCAAACGACCTTTCATTTGATACCAAACACGATAGATATTGATGCCAGTGCCAATTGCCAGTAGAAAAACATTATATTTTGAATTCGAGCTCTTCAAATAACTATTCATTTGATACCAAACACGATAGATCTTAACGCATTTTTACTAAAATAAGTGCCGATCAAAAATTTCTAATTCTGTATGCGGGCCTTCAAAAGAGATCATTTGATATTACACACAATAAATTTTGAAGCACTTTCAATAAAACAATTGCCTTTCGAAAAATTCCAATTTTTCATGTGAGCCCTTCAAAAGATCTGTTATTTAAAACCAAACACGATAGGTTTTGAAGCACTTTCACTAAATATTATAGTTCCAAAGTCTAAGTTAAGATATAGATAGTATATTTGTATGTGCTTATCACACAGGGTTCAGAATCTGACTGGATTCTACATATGATGTTATATGATCCTGGAATCATATTCTTGGAGAGTTTTCGGTTTCTGTGGGAAGTACAAAAGAAGAAACAAGAAATGTTTCTCCGTAAGTCAAACTAGATTTTGAAAATAATAAATAGCTAATTGATTCGTCGTTTTGAGAAGCACATTTTATATTATGTACTTAATTTCAATATCTCTGATATTTAACGAGATAGAAGCTAATTTATACATTAGGAACAGAATATTAACATGGCTCCATATAAAAGTCGGACGAGTTCATGGGCCTCACGCTGTGTCACAGCAGCTTACGCTTCGCTGTTCAAGGCCTGTTCATATAGACGGCAATGGTGTGACCTGCTAATACACTTGGCAACAATGTTAGAGATTACGCTGCTCGCGGATAGATGGCGCATTTAAAAATATGAATCTTGTCCTTGTCAATCTTATTTTTTATTCAATTTTATTTTTAAATCGAAAAAGATTTCAAAATTTAATACACATACAGTGAATCTTATTTTTAAATGAATTTTACTATGCAAACCATATTTTTAATGTTTTGTTTGTTTAATGGTTTGATTTTTAATTATTTAAAAATATGACTGTGATATTTTTAATAATTTAAGAGCACGACAATCATATTTAAAGTTATTTAATTAAAAATAAGTATCGGTGTTTAATTAAAAATTGAAAATATGTTTATCGTGTCTAATAAAAAGTCAAACGGCGTTCCATATCCTTGGTCTTACAAATGATCCATATTTACGTAAATGACACTTATCGCATTTATTTTGAGTGATATAAGTATTTAAATAACGTACAAATGCATTTTTGGTACCATTACCGCACTAGTGCTTTAATAAAGTACTTATCGCACTCAAAATTATAGTTACCATGGTTTCACTGAATTTTTTTAAATGTCAAATAATTATGAGAACTAATAATTTTTGTTCTCATTTTAATTTATTTCGTAGTGACAGCTAAAATTGTATACGTTATACGTATAACAATGTTCATTAAGATACTTGTGTGTTTACACTCTTGTCCCACTTATATCGTAAATAGCTATTCAGTTCATTTGAAATATTTTCTAGATGGTTGAGGTTTTCCAAGTGCGAAAATATTATTTATTTATACAAATCATAAACATAACTGTTCATCGGCAGAAAAATTGGTTGGAAATTGTAGAATATTTGTTGTCAGTAATAATTATTTGCAGTTAGATTAACGTTTGTTGCAAGTTAATGTTAATAAAGTAATTTTTCTCTCATGCAAAAAGCTCTAAAATTAAATCAAAATAGTACAATATTGATATAGTTGAATAGCTTCCATTATAAAATCATAGGTTTGTAAGCATATTTCAAAATTGTACCCCTGAAATAAAAATTGTATACGCCAGTGCTTAGGCAAAAATATTAAACTTATATATATATATATATATATATATATATATATATATATATATATATATATATATATATATATATATAATAATATAATATAATTTATTTGTTTAAGAGAACAAAAATACATCTCTGTAACAAAAGATTGGTAAGATAATTATAAATAACAAGGTAAATTACAGTTTTTGATTTTGAGAAAATGTTATAAATTCAAGGCAAAGGCCCGCAGCTTGAGTGAGTTGTAGACATAGTTGTGAATATCGAACATCTTCTCAGTAGTCGGATCAGCCAGCAGCGTCGTGATGTCCAAGGACTCACAATCAGAGGGGTAGTGCTTTAATAGAAAATTGGATCTAATAGGAGAAAATATGGGACAGTGAAGAAGGAAATGTTCTAAATCGTTCGGCTTTAGTTTGTTACATATTGAGCAAATTTCGTCATATCTGAACCGATGGCAGAAGCCATCCTGGCATATATATAGGATTTTTGGGTTGCATGTCCTCAACAGGCTACAAGTTTTGATAATTTTGTAAGGGATATTGTAGGATAGGTAGTTTACAGTAAAATTGTAATTTAAATATTGCGGATTGTATGACGAGTTTTTAATTCTTTTAGAGTCGGCGGTGTATAGTGCTTCATTGTATGCCTTAAGTATGTTATTAATTTCTGGTTTTAATTTTATTAAATTTTGCTCTTCCCAAAGCCAGTGGAAATTTGCTTGTGTGAGCATTTCTTCTAAGAAATTGGTCCAAGTTTGTGATTTTTTACTGTTATTTGTGGTTATTTGTGTCAGTTTGTCAAAGCATATTTTCACGTACCGAGTGTTAGGCATCAGTAAAATTTTGTACCACCAGAGAAGCATTTTCTTGAATATTAGTAGTTCTATATTGGCCTGGCCAGTCTCTCTACGAATTATAAAGCTCGGGGTTGTCGTTTGCCATGATTCAAGATGTTTGAAGTAATGCAGCTGTCCTTTTTCGATGCTATTGCATTGATAGGGGCCCCAGATTTCTGCTCCGTATGTGAGAACTGGTAGTAGTAGAGAGGTGTACAGCTTTATAATTGTATTCCAACTGTATATTTTTGCTTTCGCCATCATCTGTTTTATGGTCCCAGCAATTTTATTTGCATTTGAGATTGTTGTTTTTGTATTATCATTATATTTCCCCGAGGAGGTGAATGTAACGCCTAGGTAAGTGTATTTATTAGTGAATTTTATTTCGTTTCCCTGGCATGCGTACTTTATGTTTCTTGTTGGAGGCCTCTCTTTATGGAAATGAACGATTTTTGTTTTTTCAGCATTTACAGTTAGTTGAATCTCATTGCAGTACTCGGTTAGTACAAGAAGTTTACGATGCACGTCCATTGGGCTGTTTGCAAAAAAGACGATATCATCCGCATACTGTAAGGACAGTATGTCTGTTTGATGATTTATGAAATAGCCTTCTAGGTTTTTATTACGCATAAAAAGCTCTAGGTCGTGTATATAAAGGGCGAATAGGAGCGGACTAGTACATTCCCCCTGAAGTACTCCTTTGTTTACGGGAATTTCTTCGGACATATTGTTGTTTATTTCTATTTGCACCGTTGCTTCGTTGTAGATATTTTTAATAAGTCTTACAATTTTTCCGCTTACGCCTAACTCAAAGATCTTTCGCCACAGTAAAATGTGGGGTACAGAATCAAAGGCTTTGCTAAAGTCAACGAATATTGCGTAGATTCCTTTTTGACTTCTCATAAGTGAAGTTTCAACGATTGTGTTGAGAACAAATATGTTATCCATGCATGACCGTTTTTTTCTAAACCCAGATTGTGCTTCTGGGAGAATGTTTTGACTGTCTGACCAACTTTGAATTCTGTTGTTGATAATTGAAGTAAAGAGTTTTGTTATCGAGTTTAATAATGCGATACCCCTATAGTTATTCGTATCCATTTGGCTTCCTTTTTTATGTATTAGGATTAGTTTGCTAGTTTTTAGTTTTTTAGGTATATCTTCATTTGCTAAAAAATTATTCAGTAAACCAAGTAGGTACTGTTTCCATTTGTGCGGTAGATGTTTTAACTGTTCATTAATGATTTTATCAGTACCTGGACTTTTTTGTGATTTGAGTTTCTTTAGTGCGTAATTTAATTCATATGTTGTAATTGGAGAATCCAGGTACGGATGACTGACATCGAAGAACATTGTCTCGTCTAGTATTTTATGTCAGTAATAATTATTTGCAGTTAGATTAACGTTTGTTGCAAGTTAATGTTAATAAAGTAATTTTTCTCTCATGCAAAAAGCTCTAAAATTAAATCAAAATAGTACAATATTGATATAGTTGAATAGCTTCCATTATAAAATCATAGGTTTGTAAGCATATTTCAAAATTGTACCCCTGAAATAAAAATTGTATACGCCAGTGCTTAGGCAAAAATATTATACTTATATATATATATATATATATATATATATATATATATATATATATATATATATATATATATTTATATATACTAGCTATTACCCGCGACTCCGTTCGCGTGTTCTACAATTTAATGCGAGTACCCGGCGTGCGATGCATTGCAAGAAAGTTTTTGTGTACAGCTGTTCATGCGAGAAGCAGGGATTTTCCAAATTTAGTCCACACACTTGTAGCGATTGTCCCTGTGCTTTGTTGATGGGCATTGCAAATGCGAGTCGTAGTCGTACCGGAAACTGCAAACGTCTGAATTCGAATGGCATAGGACTGAAGCTTTATTATACCTATATGTTAAAATTGGTTCTCATCTGTACCTGTACCAAATTTGAATCGAATCAGTGCAGTACTTTTCAGGATAGCAAGCGGCCATTTTGTTTCAAGACGGCGGACTGAAGCTTTATTATACCTATATGTTAAGATTGATTTCGTCTATGCTTATACAAAATTTTAATCGAATCAGTGTTGTACTTTTCAGGATAGCTAGCGGCCATTTTGTTTTAAGATGGCAGACTGCAGTTTTACTATACCTATATGTTAAGATTGGTTCTCGTCTATGCCTATACCAAATTTTAATTTATTCAGTGCAGTACTTTTCAGGATAGCTAGCGGCAATTTTGTTTCAAGATGGCGGACTGAACCTTTATTACACCTATATGTTAAGATTGGTTCCCGTCTATATCTGTACCAAATTTTAATCGAATCAGTGCAGTACTTTTCAAGATAGCTGGCGGCCATTTTGTTTCAAGATGGCGGCTTAGTCTTGTGCTAAGTCAGAAACCTTCGCGGGCGTGCGCACAACAACTTAGCAAAGTTTTTTATATATATATATATATATAAATTTCAGCAAAATCGGAGGACCCCTTGCGCTCCATTATTTAAAAAAGTAAAAAACACACTCATATAAAATATATTTTCGATTTACTCGAAATAAATAAAAAAATATTTATTTCTTTTATATTATCTTTATTTCTCAAAACGCTACAAGCTAACAGCAGAGCTGTTGTCACTTCAAACTACAGTGTGAATCTAAATCTAAAACTACACATATTCTATCTTACATGATAAGATGCAGAGATTATCTGACTAAGGGGTTTTGTTACACTCATGGGAACTAAGCTGATGTAAGTTCGCACGATGTTGCGAAATACAGGGTTGTACTGTTATATTTCTCCTCCACCCTTAAGAGAAAAAGTCAACTCTTCAGAAGTGTTGCTTTTACTAATTTGGTTTAATTCGATATCTTTATTATTAACTTCATTTCTTTTAATAGGATAATTTCTGCATTTACAATATTTTCTTAAACTATAACATATTATTATAATAATAATTACAATTATAAAAGAGTACATTATTGCGTAATGAGTTTGATTATTATTAGAAATTTTATAAATTGAGTCTAAGTGGATTTCTTTCTGTTTATCAATATTTAAATTTGAAATATTATGAATTTTATTTTCTAAATGTTTAATTTGTAAATTTGTTATATTTTGATTTAAATCAATCAAGTTGCCAAAATTATTAAATACTTCTATTTGATTATTTACTTCACAATTTTCAGTAACATAAATTCCTTTAAGTTTCTGAACATCAAAATTATTATTACAAGTTAATTTAATTTGTTGTTCGTTAGGTAAATACAGATATTTAACTTTCGAATTTTTTATATTTATTATGGAATTTATTTGTGATAATTTTGAATATTCGCAATGTTCGAACTCTTTGTAACATACAATATTTTCTAAACATTTATTGTGCTCGTTATTTTGAGATGCACAATAATATTCCTTATCATCTAATTTTATACATTTATTTATTAATTTTGTTTTACAATTGTTTTTGGAATACAATCCATTTACAATATTTATAGTTTCGTAGTTGTTGTGTAAGTTTGTCGGGATAGGTGTGACTTGGATTAGCTCCTCTACTCGAGTATTCGCCGGTATTTCGATGAGAATTGTTAAGTTTTGATTTTCATAAGTACAGTATGTTTTTGAAATATCATTATTCTGAATGTTATTTAATATGAGTGAACGTAATTGTTTATTATCAATTTTGTTTATTTCCTTCAAAAATTGATCATGATTTATTGCGCCAAAGTATAAAACATTTAACTTACAAAATGTGAACGTTTCTTCGATTTGAACTAATGAAAAATAAATATCTTGTGCTACTTGTATGAATTCGTTAATGACATTTTGAAATTTTATAGTTGCCAATTCATCTAGGATTCTTACAACATAACCATCTATAATTTGGACTTTTTCATTCAGTACGTTATTATTTTCGTTTATTAATTTTATCTTATCATTAAATTGAGCGGTAATGTTATTATTAATTTTGATAAGTGTATTCATTTTATTGGACATAACTTTCTGATTATTTCCAATATTGTCTAATATTTGATCATACCGTTCTTTATCTGTACTGTCGAGATTTCCGGTTATACTTTTAATTATTGTGCCAAGACCGTCTATCAGACCTCGTTTTTTCCTGTGTAAATTTAGTAATTGTGTTTTCTCCTTTATATGGTCAATCAGTGAATTTAATATATTACGACTATTAACAATGCTACTGTCAAATTTATGAGAGTCTAATATTATAGATAGGGCTTTCATGTTTCGTTCGAGTATTTCAGATTGTTCAAATAATTTGTTAAGAGGAATTTTGAAAATTATAATTTGGGTGTTTACCTGTATGTGTGCGATACCGAGTCCGAGAATATTGATGCCGGGGTTTTGATCATCTTTTATGATTACTGTGATTCCATAGGGAATCAATCTGGAACAGTAACACGAGGTTTTTTCAGTTGACTTAATTTGTGTTTTTTATTTTTATCGTCGATTATTTGTCCGCGTTCATTTACTATGGTTTTTACACTAATGATCTTAAATTTAGGTTTTTCGATTTTTCCCGCGTTTCGTTTATGGATTTTTAAGTGGACTTGTTCAGGGATATTGAATTGTTTATCTTGGGGTTTAGCGTATTTTGCTTTGCTTTTTTCGATATTTTGTTTTACTTGCTGATTAATTTCTTTCAATATTTCTGCATGTTTTTGTACGTAATCTTCTACGATAATTTCTTCGGGTTTAATGTTCGAATTTATATCCATACCATATACAATTTCGACTGGCGTTCTTTTCGTGGTAGAATGAATGCTGTTATTATAAGCAATTAATGCGTAGTTTATGCGTTCCTTCATTTTAAAAGATTTTATTAAGGGATGTTGATTTAGAATGCGCATGTGTTCGACAAGCGACGAGTGAAATCGCTCGACAATGCCATTACTTTTCGGATTGTCAACGGAAATGTAGTGAATTTTTATATTTCGTAATTCTAAATAATTTTGAATAATTTTATTATTGAACTCTAAGCCGTTATCGGATACGAGTTCCAGGGGAATAGTGAAATGTGTAAAGTATTTTATTAATTTACCTAATATCGTAATGGCGTTCTTATCTTTTATAACATAGGCCATGGCGAATTTAGAAAACGAATCGACAATTGTAAGAATTTTGGTTTGTTCTAGAGATAATAAGTCTATGTGTAATTTTTCGAAAGGTTTTTCGGCTGTTGGTGTTAAAATGTTGGGGATTTGAATGGGGTTTCGTTCATATTTATTCAAAAGGCATGTATTGCATTTATTTATATAATTTTGTATGTCTTTTGACATGTTGGGCCAGTAATATTGTTGTTTCAATTTGTTATAAGTTTCGGTAATTCCACGGTGGTTGGTTTTACCCTCGTGATAGTTTTGTATAGTTAGTTGTTGATCTTCTATATTTTCTATGTCTTTAACCATAGTTTTACAACATACTAATTTATAGCTTCCCCGTGTGAAATATGTTTGTAGTATAGAGTTAAAATTTAGTTTAAATTTTTCGGAGATCAAACAATAATATGTTATGCCGGGTTGAAGATAGTTTTTAATAAATTGTGTAATACTTTGGTTTGAATTTTGTTTATTTAAATGAAAGTAGATACGTTGAATTTTGTTTCCGAAAAGTTTTTCTATTTTAATATTATTTTTTAAATTTGTTTCTTTGATGACAATTTGGTTACGACATGTGTTAATGTATGAGTCTAAGTAAGTTAGTCCATTGACTGGATTTTCTTCGTCTGAATGTATTGTTTCGATCTCATCTTCTGATCCTGTTTCGACTATAATGGATTCATTGTCGGTATTCAAATTTAATTCTAAATTTTCGGGTTTATTAAACACGTTAAAAATAATTGAAGTATTATCAAATATTTCTCGAATAAGTTTTTCGGTTTCTGCCCAAGGTATTCTATCACAGCCGCTACAAATTCGTGGTAAATCGAGTTGGTTAACGTCATTCTGAATACAATATTCTAATAATTTATTTAAACATTTCTTAACATCTAAGAGAGTTGGTTTCTTATTATAAAATTGTTTCGTTATTAAGTGTAATATTATTCGAGGTGATTTTTGAATATAAATTTTGTTATCTAAATTGAATAATTTCGTCGACGGAAGTTTTTCCTTTACTTGTCTAGCGAATCCTCGTGACATTTGTAGGTCTTTCGAAACGCAGTGTACTAGTGGGTTTTCTGATTCGAATATATTAGAGTTTTTGAACTGAATTTCGAATTTAGGTTTAATTCGTGAGAGGGCGTCGGCAACAAAATTTTGACAACCTTTCTTATATTCAATTACATAATTAAATTCTTCTAGTTTAAGACGCCATCTAATAAGCTTTTGATTTGGTTCCTTTAAAGAATTTAGCCAAACAAGGGGACGGTGATCAGAAATGATTTTGAATTTTCGACCTAGGAGGTATGGCCGAAAGTGTTTAGTTGCCCAGACGATTGCGAGTAGTTCTTTCTCAATAACAGAATAATTTATCTCATGAGAGTTTAAAGTTCTTGAGATATAAGCAATGGGGAGGTCTTTGTTGTTACCGTCGCGTTGTGAAAGCACGGCTCCAATGGCGTAATTGCTAGCGTCGGTCGTTAGTATAAAGTCTCTAGAAAAGTCGGGGTATTGAAGTATAGGATTGTTGGATAGGAGAGTTTTACATTTTTCGAAACATTGTACGTAATCTTCATTTGTGATATCAATTTTGTTTCCTTTTTTCAGACAATTTGTCAGTGGTTTTGTTATTTTGGAAAAGTTATCTATGAATCGCCTGTAATATCCAAGCAAGCCAAGAAAAGATTTGATTTCTTTAGTTGTTTTTGGTATATTATAATTTTTAATAGCTTGTATCTTGTCCGGATTTGGTTTAATTCCTTCTGTTGTAATAATGTGGCCTAAATATGCGACTTCTTTGCGGAGAAATTCGCATTTATCCAATTGAATTTTGAGATTTGCTTCACGTAATTTTTGGAAAATTTTGTCTATGTTTATCAAATGTTCTTCAAGAGATGTTCCGAGAATGATAATGTCGTCGAGATATACAAAACAAATTTTGTTTAAAACATCTTTTAGGACGAAATTCATTAGACGCTGGAAGGTTGCGGGTGCGTTCTTTAGCCCAAAGGGCATACGTTTGAATTCGTAGTGTCCGGTGTTGGTCGAGAATGCGGTTTTCGGGATATCATTAGGATTGACTTCTATTTGATGGAAGCCAGAGGTCAAGTCAATGGTTGTAAAATAATTTGATTTTCCCAATTTGTCAAGGATGTCAGTTATGTCTGGGATGGGAAATTTATCGTCAACAGTCTTGTCGTTCAACTTTCGGTAGTCAATTACAACGCGGAATTTATTTTTTCCCGAGGCGTCCATTTTCTTTGGGACTACCCAAATGGGGGATGACCAGGGCGAGTACGAATGTTGGATAATATCGTCCTTTAGCATTTTTTCTATTTGTGTCTGTACCTCTTGCTTGTAAATCTCAGGGTATTTGTATTGTTTTGCATGTATAGGGATGTCGTCGTCAGTTTTAATTTCGTGTTTGATTTTGTTTGTGAATGAAAGTTTTTGATTATCGCACAAGATTAAATCTTTATATTTATCTAATAATTTAAATAAATCGTTTTGTTCTGTATCATTTAAATGATCGTCTCTGATAGTTTGTTTATTAATTTCTATATTAAAATTATTATTATTTTTCTGATTTAAGTATTGGAATACAAATTTATATTTATTTAAAAATATTACTTTGCCTTTTTCAAAATTGAATTTAGTTTTAAGTAATTCAATACCTGGTATGCCTAGTAAAATGTCAAAGTCTTTGTGGAAGTTAAAAATATAACTTTTGATATTTAAGTTTTTGAACTGGAAAAAGGTAAATTCCTTTCCAGATGATTTGCCGTTACACGTGTAGATGGTAAAGAATTCGTGAAATTTAGTCGTATTAGGTGTGATTAGTTTAGGGTGTATATAGTTTTGGGTAGAGCCGGTGTCCAACAATATTTTAAAGTTGCCAATTTTAATGAAGGGGAGTTTACTAAAATTGTTTGTTAGGGATTCAATTCGGGTGAATCGAGCTGGATAAAATTTTGAGTCTCAATTTCTTCGATATATTCATTTTCATTAGTTTCAGTTATTTGTTCGGTTTCGGAATACTTTTCAATTTCAGGATTTTCATATACGTCAGTTTCAAAATTTTGATTGTATAGCTCTTCGGCTATGAAATTTTGTTGTGGTCGAGTTTGTTGGAAGAAGTTTTGTGGACGAGTAAATTTGGTCTGCGTACTCATAGGGGTATGGTTTTGAAATTGCGCGTTGCGAACGTTTTCGCGTGGAGCAAATGGTTTAGGTTGGTGTACTTGTTGTGTTCTTTGAGGAACGTTAAATTTATGCATTGGCGATCGATATTTATTTTGCATGAAATAGTTGTTTTGCGGAACAAAGCTGCTGGGATTATTTGACATTGGTTTATATAATACTTTGGGTTTGACGAAATTTTGATTTGGGTGTTGTTTCTCGTCTAGATATTGAAAATCGTTTGTAAGAAGGCTTTCTATTTCTTCCAAGGTGGAAGGATTCCGAGTAGCAAGGTTATTTCTGTACGGGTCTTTACAATTGGAAATAAAAGAGTGTACCGCCATGGATTGAATGAATATAATTATGCCTTCTTTAGCGAGGGCTTCGAGTTTACACAGATTTGTTTTCGCAACTGCACGATTATAATGATTTTGAATTTCTATTAAATATTCAAATGTTGTAAGTTTCCCTTGTTGGAGTTTAACCATATTGCACACAATACCTGGTGGTTGTTGTTTGTCATCATATTTTATGATGAGAAAATCGCGGAGTTCTTTCCATGATTTAAATGTGTTATCACTTATCAATTCTTCTGCGCGATCAGTTAATTTTGTTTTAATTTGGAATAAAACTAATTTTCTCTGAATTTCAGTTGGTGATAATTGATTTATTAGTTCAATAATTTCGTCAGTTTGATTTATGAACCGAGTAAGAGATTTTGGATTGCCATTATACTTTGGTATGGCATTAACTAGATCATTAATCAATTGTTGATTTTTTGATGCCTCTGAACCTAAGGGTTGTGTTTCTGGCATTGTGTTATTAATATCTAAGTTATTTAATATTTCGAGTAGAGAATCCAGTTTTTGATTAGGATTGTGTGAATTGTGTCAGTTAATTTGTTTTACAGTGATTATGACAATTATAATGTAATATTAACTTACAGTAATAGTAACACTTCTTTGATCATTGAGGTGGGTTGTCTTCTCCTTTCCGATGTTCGTTCGGCAGGTGGAAAAACAGGAACGAGTCGACTCTCCGTCGAATCGGTGTTGATGGGTAGCTGGTTGAAGTGATGAGACCACACTGATGAAGGAGAAGAGTGATGCTCTGGCTATGGCGACGGCTTCAATCTTCTCCGGGTAGTTGAGCGATGAGATTTGAATAGTGTCGTTTATATAAACTTCTTGTACTGACTTTGTTAGTACTTATAAAGTTGACTTCTACGGGACACTTTGAATGTTTGTTCGAATCGCGAATTAACAGTAAAAACTGACTATCGGTGTTTTTTAACGAATTTAATTTTTATATTTTCGAAACACTGATATTTCACAATCCTACCGACTGCGCCAAATATATTTTCGATTTACTCGAAATAAATAAAAAAATATTTATTTCTTTTATATTATCTTTATTTCTCAAAACGCTACAAGCTAACAGCAGAGCTGTTGTCACTTCAAACTACAGTGTGAATCTAAATCTAAAACTACACATATTCTATCTTACATGATAAGATGCAGAGATTATCTGACTAAGGGGTTTTGTTACACTCATGGGAACTAAGCTGATGTAAGTTCGCACGATGTTGCGAAATACAGGGTTGTACTGTTATATTTCTTATATATATATATATATATATATATATACGAGCCCGTTCCCAGGTATCTTACATTTATTAAATTCTGCAATTAATTTTCTACATTTTTAACTATAGTTAACATTAAATATACCTTAAAAACAAAATGTGTAGCAGTTAAACTCTCATTTTTTTTCTTCACATAAACTAAATACGTACATACATACATACATACATATCTTCACGCTATATCTCAACAAATAGGGTAGCACGAACCCTAAAATCACTCATAAAATATTCACTAATTACATTCACCAAATAATCAGCCCTCGTCAAACATTATTATCCGAACACCTCACCCTCACTTAAACCACATTCATAGATCACTCCATATAAACTCAATCATTTATTACACTCGAAATCATTTATCACAATCAAACCTTAAATCACATCATTCCTATTCAATTATCATTCATCCTCTTTCTTCGCCGTACATAACATATGCATAAAACATCTCAAATTACTCACGCTAACTCCTAACAACGAATCTAAAAACGAACCTAACAACGAATCTACGAAAACAAATGATAAAAGTGATAGCCTGCACTTGTATATGAAAGAGAAATCCACACAATGCAGTAACTGAAAATGAAACAAAAAGACAAGAAAGGTAGGGAGTGTCGCCCTGCGCTTGTTATTGAAAGTGAATTCCACACAATTGCAGTTAAACACTTTACGTAAGAACTGAAAACGAATTGAAAGATAAGAAAGGAAGAGAGTGACGTCCCTGCGCTTGTTTTTGAAAGTGAATTGCACACAATTGCAGGTAAACCCTCTAATGAAATTACTAAACAACAAAACTAAAATCAAAAATACTGCACTTTTCTTAAATCATCAGATTCATTCCGCAATTAATCTTCGCCAAACGTTCCTATCCTGACACACCACTTTAGCTTCATCCACATTCATTATTCCTTTCATACAAACACGTTTGTTCCTCATACTAAGAAACTTTCGTTCACGCAACAATCCTTCAACCATATTCATCCGTTTATTCATATGTCGTCCACGCAATCTTTCACCCTCAATTTCATCAACATATACCTGTTTTACTAATCTCTCATTCGACATTCGTTCTACATGCCCAAACCATCTAAACTGACTTATACCTACTTTTCTAACTACATTCTTCTCAATTTCACACTCATCATACACCAATGTATTCCGGACACAATCTCTTCTAGTATAACCACACGCACCCCGCAAATACCTCATTTAAAACATTCAGTACCATACATCAATGTAGGCACTAAAACACCATTATAGACACTCAATCGAGCATCTCTGGATACATTCACATTTCGAGCAAAGGTTCCCAGAGCACCCAATACCTTGCATCCCGCAGATACTCTGCTTTCAATCTTACAATCAATACGTCCATCCCTCTAAAACATACTACCCAAATATAAAAGCTCATTCACTTGACCCAATCTCACACCATTCACCGAAACATTGCAGTCAGTTACCAAATCGCTCTTTTCACACACTAACACATTACATTTATCAGCATTTAATAACAAATTTAAATCTTTTGCTACTTCATTTATACTTAGAATCATTCGTCTCAATTGCTCTTCAGATTCACCCATAACAATATCATCCGCATACGCTAACGCAGGCACAACACTACCACGAATATGTACATCATCTACCCCATTTAACGCCGTTCGTAACAACACATCCATGTACAAATTAAAGACCCACGGAGACATCCCACAACCTTGTTTCACACCAATATTTATACAAAACTAATCACTCAATCTACCATTAACTCTCATCGCAGCCTCACTACCTTCATACAGCGCATGAATTGCCCCCAACAAATTACCATTTATATCGTACTGTCGCAGTACTTTCCATAATGTCTCGCGATGAACACTATCATATGCTTTTTTAAGATCGAGAAAGCCACAGAACACCGTCTTGTTCTTAGCAAGTGATTTTTCAACAATCATACGTAGAGAAAACAATAGATCAACACACCCTCTCTCAGGCAAAAAAACACCTTGCATATCGCTTAACTTGGAGATTGTTAAGGTTCGTACCTTATGAATAAGAATCTTCCCGTACAACTTCCCTACCACATTCAGCAAACTTATCGCACGAAAATTAGTACAATCACTCGGACTACCTTTACCTTTAAATAATGGACAAATGATAGCACGTTTCCAAACATCAGGAGACACACACCGTTTTAAACAAAATCTAAACAAATAAACTAACCAATCAAATAACCTCTCGCCTCCATACTTCAACATCTCATTCGATACACCATCCAAACCGGGAGCCTTACCATTCTTCAGACGCAGCAATGCGAAACTAACATCACTCTCATCTATATCCCATTCACGCCACTAAAATTTTCATTCACATTTTCACAACAACCATTCGGTCTATTAATGTTACCATATAAAGCCCTAAAGTACTCACACCATCTATTAGTAGGATCTGATTCATTCCACAATAACTCACCACCCGCACGCTTAATCGCTTTCACTGCCATTACATTATGGGATTTATGGAATGGCTAGCTCAGTGGTATGAAGTCGGCCTGTGGATCCTGTGGTCCCTGGTTCGATTCCCACAGGCGACAAATTTTCATAATTTGAAAAAGCTATCCCTGTGGCTCCTCCACCACTAACATGTTTGGAGGCCGTGATTTGACGACTGGTAACCGCACTTCACGCGCAAAATATATCACTTACCGAGATCTGCTTCAGCAGAGTGCCACACCCAGTAATGGGTAGAAGGCGTGATGATATATTTATTATTTATTTATATTTACATTACCACCTCTCAATCTCTTCACTATCAACCAAAACATTCTTTTATTCACACTAAAATCATTAGTCAATCTTTCACTCATCAAATCATCAAAACGCGCCTTGCTTTCTCTCACTACTCTCTTAACACATTTATTTAACTTCTTGTATTCCAGCAAGCATTCATCACGTAAACTTCCAGGCACATCTTTCATATTTAGAAATCGCAAATATGCTCTCTTTTTTACCTCAATCGCCTCTTTTACTTCTTCATTCCACCATGCATTCTTTGGACAAGAGCCTAAACTACATTCACCACAAACTTGCACATTTAAGAATTGTATCTTTAAATTTCAACCAAACATCATTTATGCTGCATTCACAAATAAGCTCACATACAGGCAAAGATTCATTTATTTTCTCAACAAACAAATCTCTAACATCCTCATTCTGCAGCGCACTGGATTTCACACGAAACTTTTTTTTGGTATTCTTCACACTCATTCTCGAACATTTATCTAGACATATACGCGATACCACCAAATAATGGTCATTCGTACCCAATTCAGCACCACGCTTCACACGCGTATCTACAACTAAATTTCTCAATCGTTCATCATACAAAATAAAATCAATCATACTCCGTCTATTCTCACTAACAATCTCCCATGTATACAAATGAGCTAGTTTATGTTTAAAGACAGAGTTGGAAACAAAGAGATCACGCTCCAAACAGAAAGAAACTATTTTCCTACCGTTTTCATTCACTCTCACATCACCAAACTTACCCAATAAATTCCCAGACATGTTTCTCTTTACTCTCATCCAACCATTCAATAACTTTTTCACCTGGATCACATGAATCAATAACACTATCTAACAAATTCCAAAATCTATCTATTTCAAGATTATTTTCGGATTTGGTTGGGCCATAACCTGACACAACGAAAATTCTATGAAAGTCTACCTTTAATCTCAGCCAAAGAATTCTCGATGAAGTACAACCATATTCTCTCACAAACGGTTTCATTCGTTCACTGACAAGCACGCCAACACCATACTTCGCGTGTTCATTCTCAGCAACACTCGACCACAAGCAAAACATTCCATCCACCTCTTCCTCATTCCATCCTTTCCTTTTAGTCTCACTGACACGCAAAACATCAATATTATACACACGCATTACATTCATCAATTCATTTTATTTACCAGTTATACCCCTAACATTCCACGTACCAAACTTACATTCATCAAATTTCACCCATTTATTTTTCATTTATCCAAAAGAAATCAAAGAAATAAAAGAAGGGTTCTCTCGGTAGAAGAGTGGAAGTTAAGGTAGCTTACTAGGCTTATCCTTAACATAAACTAAATCAACACACAAAAGAACTATCATGATTATTATCTTGTGGGCAGTTTGGTTGATGAAATTGAAGGTAAGTATTATTTAAAACAAAATTTATTATTATACAGTTTTTAATAAAACAATTTTTTTTTAGTTAAAACTGAAATGTTTACTTTCTCTCTCAATGGCTGTCATTTCTAGAATGTATGTATCGATTGACTTAAAATTTTATCGGTGTATTAAGAACATACTAGTATATCTCATTAAAATTTCATTTCATTTTCTTGCATACTACACGACAAATAAAACTGTAAAATATAACATCAAACGAAAAATTATAATTGCGCCAACTAAAGTGGGACCGGGCTCGTATATGTATATATATATATATATATAGGGAATTATGCCGTTTATTACATAAGACTAGCGGTAGGCCTTGCCAGGCTTTCTCGCTAGGCTCCGCGGACACTGAAGTAAGATTTAATTGAATTATTTACAATCTAAAACTTTTCATTTCTATATGTCTGTTCATCTAACGACCTTTTAATTGATACCAAATACAATAAGTTTGGAAGTTCTATCACTAACACAATTGCCGCCCGGAAAAATAAATATTCTGCACGACACCTCTTCTAAAGCCCTTTCAAATGATATCTAACACGATATGATTCGGAATACTTTTTTGGTCAAAACTATTGGCGAGCGTAAAATTTCAATGTTTTTTAATTCCATCTTAAAGTTCTCCAAATGACATGAAACACGGTATGATTTGGAATACTTTAAGTTCAAAACAATTGAGGATCGTAAAATTTCATTATTTCATCTGAAAGTTCTTCTAAAGCCCTTTTATACGACGCCAAACACGACATCATTCTGAACACTAAGTTTAAAACAATTTCAACTTTTTTAATTTCGTTACAATCTTCTTCAAAAGCTTTTTTATATGACACCAGACACGGCATGACTCGGAATACTTTAAGTTTGAAACATTAGACGATTGTAATTTTTATTTTTTTTTTCATTTAAACGTTCTTTCAATACTCTTTTATATTACTCCAAACTCGGCATGACTCAGATTACTTTGAGTTTGAATCAATTAACAGTTGTACAATTTTTTTTTATTACAACTAAAAGTTCTTTCAATACTTTTTTATATGACATTAAACACGGCATATTCCGAATACTTTAAATTTGAAACAATTAACAGTCGAAATATATTTTTTTTTATTTCGTCTGAAAGGTTTTCTAACGCCCTTTCATTTGATATCAAACACGATATGATACGGAATACTTTTGGTTTAAAACAATTGAAGGTCGTAAAATTTCAATCAAATACGTGTGTTATTTTCAAAAACATTTTACTAAACTTATTTTTTTTAATTTTATGTAAAAGTTCGTCTAAAGCCCTCTCACATGACACCAAACGTGAAAATTCGGAATACTTTAGGTTTGAAATAATTGGCAGTCTTAAAATTTCAATGAAATACGTGTTTTATTTCCGAAAAGATTTTGTTAATGTATTAAAAATTCTTTGGACGTCATTTTTGATAGTTCAAAAATTTTTATTTTTCTCTAAACTGTTTGAAATTTCTGGAGTATTATTTCAGATATCTTTTATTCGAGTTACATTTTTTATACAATATAGAATTTATTAAGTTTGAAATAGTTTCCCATCGTAAAAATTCAACTTTTTTTATTTCGTCTGAAAGTTCTTCTAAATCTCTTTGATATGACATCAAATACGACATAATTTGGAATACTTCAAGTTTAAAACAATTGACAGTCGTAAAATTTCAATCATATACGAGTTTTTAATTATATAAGTAGTGTTTTCGAATAATTTTATTTTAATTATATGACGTACATTGAAAAATTATATCTCTCTATCAAGACAGGCGGTAGTTGTCGACGCCAAGATCAAGCAGCCTACGGCCGGAGACACTGACTGTCTATATTACAGTAACGAAGACTTTGAGCCAATATTCGAAAATTGTAATTCCATTTATCTTTTTAGTAGCCGATAAATTAGTCACGTTAAACATATGATAATTTACTACATACCACCCTTGTTGGTATTAGATACAATTTTTGTATTAATTATTACTTTACAAGCTATTATTTCCCTATATGAGATTTTTTTCAATAAATTTTTCGTTCCTCTCGACGCATTTTGTTTTGCTTTTCGCGACTTGTCCGACTAGCGGCAGCACCTTACGCTCAGTTCGACAACTTCGGCTCTCGAGCTCGCTTCGTTGTCGATCGGAAACTGATGCAAAACCACGAGTACAAAACTAAAATTTATTGACTTTTGACATTGCGAGTTACCAAATTTGTGTAAAATATATGTTTAAAGTTCATAAGCAAGTATTTCTGTATTCAAAAATATATAATCAAGACAGGCGTTAGTTGTCGTCGCCAAGATTAAGCATAAACGGCGACACTGACTGTCTATTACAGTAATATAAACTTTGAGCCAATATTCGAAAATTGCAATTCCATTTAATGTTTTATTAGCCGATAATCGTCTTTGGTATCAATTAAAAGGTCTTTTGAAGTGCTCGCGTGCAAAATTTAATACTTTTCGATCGTCAATTGTTTTAGTGAAAGTGCTTCAAAACCCATCGTCTTTGGTATCAATCGAAAGGTCTTTTGAAGGGCTTACATGCAAAATTGGAATTTTATCGATTAGGAATTGTTTTAATGAAAGTACTTGGAAACCTATCGTGTTTGGTATCAAATAAAAGGTCTTTTCAAGGGCTTGCATGCAGAATTAGAATTTTTTCGATCAGCAATTGTTTTACCGAAAGTGTTCCAAAACCTATCGTGTTTGGTATCAAATGAAAGGTCTTTTTAAGGGCTTGCATGCAGAATTAGAATTTTTTCGATCGGCTATTGTTTTAGCGAAAGTATTCCAAAACCTATCGTGTTTGGCATCAAATGAAAGGTCTTTTTGAGGGCTTGCAAGCAAAATTGGATTTTTTTCGATCGGCAATTGTTTTAACGAAAGTGTTCGAAAACCTATCGTGTTTGGTATCAAATGAAAGATCCTTTGAAGGGCCTGCGAGCAAAATTTAATACTTTTCGATCGTCAATTGGTTTAGTGAAAGTGCTTCAAAAACCATCGTTTTTGGTATCAATTGAAAGGTCTTTTGAAGGGCTAACATGCAAATTGGAATTTTATCGATTGGCATTTGTTTTAATGAAAGTGCTTCGAAACCTATCGTGTTTGGTATCAAATGAAAGATCTTTTGAAGAGCTCGCGTACAAAATTTAATACTTTTCGATTATCAATTGTTTTAGTGAAAGTACTCCAAAACCTATCGTATTTGGTATTCATACTTTTCGATCGTCTATTGTTTTAATGAAAGGACAACAAAATCCATCATTTTTTGTATAAATTGAAAGGTCTTTTGAAGAGCTTTCTTGCAGAATTGGATTTCTATTGATCGACAATTGTTTTAGTGATAGTGATTCAAAACCTATCATATTTAGTATATATTAAAAGATTTTTAGATGGACAGCCGTATAGAATTTAAAAGTCTTAGATTCGTAATAATTCAATTTATATTGTGTCTATTGTCTTACTGAAGTTAATTCTATTTCAGTGTCCGCGGAGATTAGCGTGAGGCCTGGCAAGGCCAGGCCGACCGCTAGTATTTATTATTATTCCAATACGTGATTGTAGTAATAAGAGCATTACTATACAAGGGCTTATTAATAAACAATTGGTTGTGAAAGAAAATGTAGAAGCTGAATGTTCAGAATGCTTGCACTCACATAAATTACGTAAAACCGAATTAGTTTCTTTTGGCACAGTATTAATTTTCCAAATTCTGTTATTTGAAAATGAAAATGGATATATTCGGAAACTAACTGATACACGTAATATTTAAAACGTTTCAATGGGAACTTATTTGATTCAAGGATATAAATACAAAGTGCTATATTTCACCATGGTACTTCAATGGCTGAGGGACACTACACAATATGATTAAAAAAGGAAAATCAAGGATGCTTGCAAATGATTCTCACGTTGGAAAACAAACTTCGCCAAGAAACTCTAAACATGCTTATATATTTATTTTAGAACGAATTTAGATTTTTATAGAAAGATGTAATAACAATATACCAATACCAAATATCATTTATAATATAGGGTCAAACTATTGTATCAAAAAAAAGTGATATCTTCCAAAAAAACAATTACATTGTTAAAGGTACGCCAAGATTGCGCAGAAATGTTACCAGTTTAAGTAACATTTTAAACACTGGGGTCACCAAGGTTTTTTTTAATTAATTTTTTTTTTATTTGACCCGATATTTTTAAAACTGTTCGATAAGGTTTTTTAAATTCGAATATTTTTCTTGGCTTAATTAGATATAACTTTTTTTTAAATCTGTAATATGTAGATATTACAATTTTTGGGGAAGGAATCTGCGCAATCTTGGCGTACCTTTAACAATGTAATTGTTTTTTTGGAAGATTTTTAAATACGTGAACAGCTACTACCATTATTTTTTTTATTTTAAACTACTACGATTTCATTGACGAAGAGTGTTGCCCCCTTTTATTTAAATTAATTGACATTGACATATGTCAACACACTTCTTCAATGAAATTAATTTAACATTTTTCTAAACCTAGTATCTCACAAAACATATCAAATGTATTTTCTGATACTTATTCTTCACTTCTTATGTACTGGAAATCAATAATTCTTTCATTAACCTTTTCTCTGATGAAATGATGACGAATATCAATGTGTTTGAATCTTTTGTGATTCTCTGGATTCTTAACTACTTTTATAGCTGACTGATTGTCTTCGAAGATGATGACAGACTTGGTTTCCTCGTAAACTTGAAGATCAATTAAAAATTGACGTAACCAACATGCTTCGCTAATTGCTATTCTCAGTGCTTCGTACTTTGCTTCACTGGACGATAAAGCTACAGTACTTTGCTTGCGTGAAGTCCAGAATGAATGAAAAATGTTGTATATTAAACCAGACGTTGATTTTCATTCAAGTCGCCTGCCCAATCAGCATCAACAAATCCTGTCAGTATTTAAGCATTTTCATCTCTGACATAAACTAAATTAAAATCAATTGTACCTTTTATGTATCTTAGTACATGTTTTACACATTTCCATAATTTTATATTTGCACGAGTTTGGTAACGACGAATACTCAATGATGTACATAAATCTGGTCTTGTAGCAACCATTGCCTACATCAAACAGCCAATTAGTTTTCTGTAGCGATCTTCGAGTTCTTCGTTATGTGTTGTTTTATTTTCTGGTTCTACTAACCAATCTGACTTAAAATTTGGATCTAAAGGTGCCGATGTCGATTTACAATCTTCCATCCTAAATTTTGACAACACATTTTTTAAATAAGTTGTTTGATTCATTGTTGTTAATCCATTTTCCATATCTTGACTAATATGTACGTCAATGCAATGTGAAACTTTTTCCAAATCTTTCATTTCAAATGTTGTGATCAATTCCTCCTTCAGTTCTTCAATTTCTTGATTTGTTCCAAAAATCAACAGATCATCCACATAAATTAAAACGAATAATTTGTCAGATTTGTTAAATTCTGTGTAGAGACATTAATCATTTTTTGAACGGTTAAATATTTTTTTCTCCAAAAACAAATTGAATTTTATATTCCAATATTTTGGTGACTTTCAAACCATATAAAGCTCTATTTAATTTACATACTTTCCTAGGTTCTTGTGAAACTCCTTCTAGAAAAATCTTTAATTTCTATTAAAGACAAATACATAACATGATTCTGAGGGTTGTTAATTTTGCAACTGGAGAGTAAATTTTCTATAAATCTACATTATCTTTCTGTTTAAACCCTCTAGCTACCATCGAGCTTTAAACCTTGATGGTTTAACTTCTTTATCTTTCTTAATTTGAAACACCCATTTGCTGTCAATCACATCACTTTTTCCGGTATCTGTACAATTTTCCTACAAGGCGTTTAACTCTGCTTGTATTGCCTTCTTCCATTTTTCGCTTTCATCACTTTTCATTGCTTCTTTATACATAATTGGTTCTTTTGCTTTTATATCTTTGGTATCAGTAACGCAAACTTGATTTTCACCGAAAGGGGGCTTTCTTCAAATTTTGTATTTCTTAAATTTCTCTTGTGTTCAATATCGGATGTTTCTGTCTCTCGATATTTGATTTGTTTTCTTTTTCTTCGATATTTGATTCTTTTTCTTTCTCTTCGATATTTGATTCTTTTTCTTTTTTTTTGTTTTCAGTTTCATGCAGTTGTATTTCTGTTCTTCTAGGGATAAATACAACATTTCGTGCGCAACGTACTTTATTTTCGTTTTTAAAATATATTCTGTACCCTTTAATATTATCTACATATCCAACGAAAATACCTTTTCTTTCCTTTGAATCCCATTTATGCCTTTTTTCTTTTGGTACATGAATGTAAACCTCTGTACCAAATTCTTTAAATTCTTTCAAATCTGAATTTCTCTTTAAACAAAAGGTGTGCTTCCTTATACTGAACTTGTTCCAGTCCGATGTATGACGTTTACTGCTACACCTGTTGCTTAAGCCCAAAATTGCTTTTCTAATTTCGCATCGCATAACATTGTCCTTGCTGCTTCAACAATTGTCCTCTCCTCTGTTTCGTTTTTTCCGTTTTGTGGACAATACGCTACTATTCTTTGATGTCTTATTCCAAACTTTTCTAATAATTTTCGTACATCTGAATTTATAAATTTTAACCCATTATCTGATCTCATGCATTGTATTTTGTTTCATGTAGAATTTTTTTTCCTAATCTGAAGAAAATATTTAGTTTTTTTTTTACTTCATCTTTAAGCTTCCAGAAATAAATATGACGATAATGTGAGAAATCATCTTTTATTAATAGAAAATACTTGAATCCTGATGGCTGTTTCATGGGTCCACAAAGATCAACATAAATTATTTCTCAAGTTCTTCTGATTTTGTTATACTTGCTGGAAACGGTAATTTGTGCTGTTTGGATTCAATACTAGATTCGCAAACGAATTCTTCATCTACATATTTTATGTTGTACTTCTATAGAATTTCCTTAACTCGTCTTACGTTCTGATGTGCTAATTTTATATGTTAAGGTTTCAGATTTTCTTTAAAAGTTGATACATTTGCAGAATGTGATAAATTTTTCGGTTTTTGACATCTGTCAATTTTGAAAAATATTTTCTATAAGTTTCCTACTTTTTCTGCTATTGCACAAGTTTTATTCTATTTATTTTTAATAATACACTGTTCATTGTCGGAAAAAATCTTGTTGAAAATCGCTGGAATATTAATTCTGAAATTTTTTTATTCGATTAACTTTTTTTTACAATGTAGATTTCTTTTTTGGTTTTACTGTATATTACCACCGAGGTAAATTTTTGCGTGGTTTTACTATATACTTTAACAAACTATTTGTCAAATTGACGTTCTGTCTTAAAAATTTATTTGAACATGAAATCAATTGAAAACAGTTCAAAACATGTATCCTCAATCATCTAATACCTAAATCAATTTACAAAATTTCTCCAACTTGTCTCGAAATTTAAATAATTCTATCATAAAATTCGATGCGTTACGTCAAAACTGACAGCTTAGGTCTATGATTTTCAAAACCTGGATTGTGTATATAAGAGGTAATGTCACAGATTTACTTATTATTCAGATGTCTATCTCCTAGGTTACAAAAATTACGCGCCAGTGCTGCACTCTTGCATGTGGTCCATAACTAATTAGACAAGGATAGATATATGTAGCACACTAGATTTTTTTTTTATTTCAATTATTATACTTTTTTAAATCATAAACTAAATATATTTTTAGTTCATTTATTTAATTAAATAATGTTCATAAAACATGAGGAAAACATAATAAAAATAAATTTAAAGATTTCTAGTACAATATAAATTACTATAACTTATAAAATATATGTTATTGAAAATAAGTTAGTAAAATATTTAATTTTAATCTTAAATTGAAAATAATTACATAATTTAAACTTATTATATTAGAAATCTTGCAAATTAATTTTATATACAGTATAATCAAATTCTAGTTGTTAATCTAATAGAAAAATCTACATAAATAATCTAGTGTTTTTTAGAATTGAAGTGTAACACACATGGAGTGTGTTCCACCAAGTATAGTTTCGCGGAAGAATGTTAGATTACATGCTGTGCGGTATCCAGCAAGATCTTAGACATTTTTGTAACGCTTTCAAAATCGCTTTCGTATTGTATTAAAAGTTTAGAAGTATTTTTGGGTAATTGTCTTTTAAAGTTATGTGACGTTTTGCTGTAGTTTGGATTTGAAAAGTAAAGAGTGACTTATTTATGGTTGTTTGTTAAGAAGCGAAGGCGATTTCAGGCGAGGTCAGCGTTCATTAGATTTCAAGGGTGGGCCTTTTCCAAGAACTAAAAATACGTTGAAAATGCCTTACGCAATTTCCGCCCTCTTCAACTCCCGAAGTAATCTAGCAATCGCTTGACCAATAATAGTGTGAAATTCAAATATTAACCAATGTGAAGTTAGTGTTAAGATGCTCAAGTGGGGGCTAGTGGGGGTGAATTCACCCATCGAGGGCTGATGTGTGAATTCAGTTCGACAGTCTAGTTACAGACATTGTTCAAAACAGTTTTGCTAAGTTTGAGTTCGTCTTCAGCAGTCTTTAAAGTTGTGAGTTGTAAATTTGTACAAAGTCTTTATTGTTGGTCAGATCTAGTAAGATATTTTGAGATTAGTAAGTTGAATTGAGTTAATAAATTGAAGTATCAAGTTTATTTGAGTTGAAGTCTAAACTGAGTCATTATTTTAATTGTTGAGTAATACGAATTAAGTTGCGGATTCTAAGTTCGATTAATTTATATTGCTTAATTTCTTTATTAAAGTATCAGTGTGTAAAGCAGTGTCTACGCAAATGACGAGTAAGTAATAATATTTTACTGTATTTTATTGAGACGAGAAAGTTAGTTCGAAACAATTATTATTAACTAATTGAGTTAGTTATTAGAGCAATCTGTTGTTGATCGTGTCCTTGAGAATAAGTAATTAGATTCATTTTGTAACCTATTAATTGGGATTTATTTTATTTTTTATTTATTTGTATTAAAATTGTTATTGTGTTGAGAATCTTGCGTGTCCTTATTTCGTTAATTATCCTATCATTAACGTTGTCTAAGCTGGTTGAGATACGGTTTTCAAATTAAACTCTTCAGAGCAGAGTCATAAAAGTTCTGTGGTGGCCGGCGGATTTACGCTACCCTTGGTCAATAATTGATTAATCATTTAATTTTTAGTTGATAATTTGGTCAAGTAAAATAAACACTTGTCAGTACTCATTGGCACTTAGTGCAGGGTAGATGTTACATAATTGATGGCAGCGGTGGTCCTACCCTCTCAAACCAGCAGTCTTAAATTATTGTAATTTGGTCACATATTTGTTATTCAGCGGTGTACGAATCTTTCAAATTAGTGAGCTTTAAATTACGTAAAATATGGCGACCAACGATCAGTTTTTGGAAATTATTAATGTAATGTTACGCAAAAGCACAATGTCCGACGTTAGTTCGAAAATACCAATTTACAGTGGTAAAGCAGAAGATAATGTTGTAGAGTTTGTTGATAAAGTTGAATGTGTTTGTTCGTTAATTGGTATGCAAGATGAGAATAAAGTTACATTTGCGAAAATTTATATGAGCGGAGAAGCGAGTCGTTATGTTAGTACACATCCTAAAATTAAAGAAACAAAAGAATGGTCAATTTTTAAGAAAGTTCTTTTAGATATGTATTTACCTGTGCCCCACTTTTTAACGATATAAAAAGAATTTAGAAATTGTTATCAGAAGAAAAATGAAAAAGTCATTGAATATGAGTCACGGTTACGAGTTATTGCGAATCAGTTGTTTGAAGAAAGTGAAGATATTGCAGAGCAAGAATTGAATGTTAAACTTGTAGAAAGACTAATGTTAAGACAATTTATGATAGGCATTTTACCGAGTTTACAACGCGATGTACTTATTGCAGAACCGAAAACAGTAGAAAAAGCTTTAGAAGTTGCGAAACGAGTAGAAACAATAAATAATTTATTAGGAGTGAATGTCGAATTAGTAAATAAAGTAGATAATAAAGATTCTGAGATAATCGAGGCAGTAGAAAAATTAACTCAAATAGTAGCGGTATCAAACAAACAGAAACAAGATAATTTGACGATGCGTAATGATTATTGTGAATCACACACAGACTCAAAGATAGATAGGCATTTTAACTTAGGTAGTTTAGCAAACAATAGGAAAGGAAAAGTGAAACGTAGTATTTTGGACATTGTTGAGCAAGATATTGATAACAAAGAGCAAACGCGTAATTCTAAAGAGTCAGCCAGTAGTCATAAAACCAGGTATAAGAATAAAATGTGCTTTAAATGTCATGTAGTTGGACATATTGCGAGATTCTGTAATGAAATGGTTAATTGTGAAAATTTTATTGAAAATAACGAGGAAATTAATGTTGATAAATGTTATATAGATAGAGTAAATTTTTGTACAGTTGACAATAATTGCAATCGGTGGAAATATAGATTTCGAAATAGAATGTGTTTTAAATGTTATAAAACGGGCCATATAGCGCGAATGTGTGATGAAATTGATAGTAATGATTGTGCGAAAATTGATAATTGCTCAGATCGAGAGAGAAATGCAAATCACATTGAAGTAGAGAATATGAACAGATATAAAAATAGAATGTGTTTTGAATGCCACAGGTATGGTCATATTGCACGATTTTGTAAAGATTTAGTAAATAAAGTTAAAAATGATCGAGTAGAAAGTATAAATCTGAATAGAGTAGAAAATAGTAGCAGTTATAAGAATAGAATGTGTTTCGAATGTCATAAGTATGGGCACATTGCACGATTTTATAAGAAGTCAGAAGTTATTGTTGATAATGGTAATAATAGAGTAGAGAAGAATAATTATTGCGATCGAGAAAACCCGAAAACAGTGTGCGATAGAGAGAGAAGTCCCAAAATACGCAGTCAGTCTTAGAAATTCTGTTAATATAAATAATTGTTACATAATTGATGGCAGCGGTTTGCGGACCTTCTCAAATCAGTCAGTCTTGGAAATTTTGTTAAGATAATTTTCACTTAATTGGTGGCTGCGGTGGTCGAACCTTCTCAAACCAGTCGGTCTTAGAAATTTTGTTAAGATAATTTTCACTTAATTGGTGTCCAGCGGTGGTCCAACCCTCTCAAACCAGTGAGCCTTAAATTGTTATTAGAATTTTGTCACTTAATTGATGGCAGCGGTGGTCCAACCTTCTCAAACCAGTCGGTCTTAGATACTCAGATAGATATTGTTACGTAATTTGTGTTCAGTGGTAAATTGTTGTAATTTTGTCACTTAATTGATAGCAGCGGTTTGCGAACCTGCCCATACAGTCAGTCTTAGATTTTTAATATAATTTGTCACTTAATTGATAGCAGCGGTGTGCGAACCTGCTCTTAGATATTTTGTATAAATAATTGTTACATAATTATTGCTAGCGAAATTGGAAAATTTTAAGTTGTTAAAGTCTCGTAAAAGTAAATAAAAGAGTTGTTGTTTGATTGATAGTAATTAATTGTGAATTGTAGTTGAATTTAAATAAGTAATAAACTAAAATGGCGTTGAATGAAGATCAATTATTCCAGACATTAGTTGCCATTACGTCAGTTTCGGGAATTAGTTCCAAAATTCCTCGTTTTTCAGGAACAAGTGGAGAAAGTATAGTAGATTTTATTGAAAAGATAGAAAACTGTAGTGAAGTAGGCAATTGGGACGATAAAGTAAAAATTGGAAGCGCAAAAGTAAGTTTAGGCGGGGAAGCTTTGATGTATGTTAAAAATAATGAAAAAGTAAAGGATCGTTCAATAACTTGGGACGAATTTAAAGATTTATTGTTGGAGAGATTTGCGCCTAGGCAAGATGGTAGAACTATATTAAAATATTTTAATACGTGTGTTCAGTTGAGAAATGAAACAATTTTAGCATATGCGGTGCGTTTACAGAATATCGGTAATCAGTTAGTTGAAGAAACAAATGACGCAGCAACAAAAGCAGTAAACGATAAGTACATCGCAGTACAGTTATTAAATAAGTTCACTACGGGTATATTGCCACATTTACAGCGAGACGTGTTATATGAAAATCCTAGAACATTTAATCAAGCGGTTCAAATTGCTAAAAAATCAGAGTCGGTATTTGCTATAATGCGGAGAGATGAATTAGAAGTTGTAAGTCAAGTCAGCAATTCAGAAAGTAATGTAATGAATTCAATAAATAAACTGATAGAAGTAATGTCCGGTGTAAATCAGCATAAAAACGTGGAAGAAAAGCGGAATAATTATAGTTGTGCGAGTACAACGTCGCGGTACCCAAGTAATACACCGCGTTATAGAAACAGTAGTAGAGAAAGAAATGATAATTACAATAATAGAGAAAGAAATGATAATTACAGTATTAGAGAAAGAAATGATAATTATGAGTATAGATCACAGGATCAAAGAAATATTTTATGTTTTAAATATCAGAAATACGGACATATGGCACGAGATTGTAGTTTGAATATAATTAGAGATAAAGTTTGTAAAAGATGTAATAAGCAAGGACACATAATAACGCAATGTAGAGTTTATATACCAGAAAAAGATAAAGAACAGCGGCGTAGCTATCAGCACGGTAATTCGAGTCATTTAAACTCCAAAAGGCCGTAGATCAGAGTCCCAAATTTGACGGTCGAACACACTTACCGTGGAAAGAACTAATACCGGCCGTAAATAGTAATAATAGACACAATAAAGTTAAGTTGAATTGTAATGGTAGAAATTATGAATTTTTAATCGATACTGGAGCCAATATTAGTATCTTAAAGCGATATGTGGTAGAGGGACAGCGTTTAGAAAAGATCGCGCGTAATCGATCAATAGTTGGCATTTCAGGCCAAGAATTACCTGTAATTGGTTCAACGGAAGTTGAAATTAAAGTTGGATTTAGAAGTATTTGACATAATTTTGTTGTATGTGATGAAAGATTAAGCTTAGTTACAGACGGATTAATTGGTTTAGACTTCCTTAGTGATTATAAAGCCGAGATTAATTATGCGCGTAATGAAATTAGTATCATTGGAGAAAGACTGACAATATCGACTATTACAGAGCACTTTAGAGATGCAGAAGATGTTAATTCCAGACAAGTAAAGAGTGGAGATCGCGATTATTTGCCTGTGAAACATAAGGGACACAGTGTAGATTATCAAAATTCAAAGCGAAATATGGCGAGCATTGATGAGAGACGTGTGGTTAGTGCACATTTGGTGGCACATAGGAGAGAGTTTGTTGATTGTAATAATTGCCCTAAACAGCAATCGAAATTTTTATTGAATACTGCAGATGATCGTGTAACAAAAAGTTCGCTAGGTTCGGTTTGTGACAGGAGAAATCTCGGTGTGCGTGAAAATAAGATCAGCTGTTGTGGACAATGTAGAGTTGTAGAAATTGAAAGTCCGGAAAATAATTGTGTAAAGAATGTCAGTATTGCTAAAGTTAAGGGTACAGAGAGTATCATAAAGAGTAATAAAGTAATTGTAAATGAGAGTGTAGCTAGCTCGGTCAAGTCAGTCGAAAATAAAGAAAAAGCAGGTAGTGAAATTTTAAGCAAGTTCTGCGCGGAAAGTCCCACAAAAGTAAAGAAAGGTTTGAATATAGTTATTGAATCACCTAAAATTGTAAAAAGTAAGCCTAGTGTTATACAAAAAGTTGTGAATAGTGAAAGTGAAAAATATTTTCCATTTAAAAAAGAGAGTGTTATAGAATCGAGTGTTAATAAAGTAAGTAACATTGAAAAATCTGAGAGAATTGTTGAAGAAAGCCGTAAAACAGTCAGTTCGCTATGTTCGGTCAGTAATATGGAAAACCAAAGCATTTCTCAAAGTAATCAAGTAGTTGAAAAGAGTAAAGCTGAAATTAAGAGTAATGAGCAGCGTGAAACAGTTAGTAAAAAGGCGAATGTTGAATTAGATACTAATGATATACGTTCAATTCGTATGAAAGAAAGTTTAAGTATTCCTCCGAGAACTGAAGCAGTGTGTTTAGGTTATAGACAAAGTAAAGAAATGAAAAATGTTAGTATTTTGATTGAGCCAGTAGAGACGAATATTCATGGAATTATTACAGCTAGAGTTATTGTAAATGGTGATAAAAGAGAAGTACCAGTTAAAATTATGAATGTTAGTGAGCAAACATTAGAGATACCAGCGAAAACAATAGTAGGCTATGAGGAAAATGTTAAATTAAATATTGATACCGGAAATGAGAAAATAGAGTCAATTAGGAAAGTTGAGGAAGTAGATTTTATGAGTTTATTCAAATTAGATCATCTTAATGAGTTTGATAAAAGTAAAATGCATAAGTTATTAGAAAAATATAAAGATATTTTTATGAGTCCAGGTATAAAGTTAGGTTGTACTTCGAAAGTTAAGCATAAAATTATTACGGAAAACGTTCATCCAATCGCGAAACGACCATATCGCGTAGCGTATTATCAGAAAGATGTATTAGAAGATCAAATTAAAGAATTGTTAAAAGATGGTATAATAGAAGAAAGTGATTCACCATGGTCAGCTCCTGTAGTGTTAGTAAATAGAGTTTTATCTGACGGATCAACAAAAGTTAGATTGTGTGTTGATTTTAGAGCGTTAAATAATATTACGAAAAAAGATTTCTTACCTTTACCTAATTTGCAAGATACAATTTCGCAAATGAATGGAGCAGCTTTGTTTACAACGTTAGATTTAGCGTCAGGGTACCATCAAGTAGAAATTACAGATGAGGACAAAGAAAAGACAGGGTTTAGTACCCCCTGGGGCCATTACCAATGGAATCGTATGCCTTTCGGTTTATGTAATGCGCCAAGTACATTTCAGAGATTAATGTATTGTGTTTTAAGTGGATTAGTAGGAGAAAAATGTTATATGTACTTAGATGATATATGTATTTTTTCACGTGATGATATTAATGAGCATATTAGTAAGATTAAAGAAGTGTTTGATAGATTGAAAAAGTTTAATTTAAAGTTGAAGCCAAGTAAATGTGACTTTGTTAAGAAAGAAACAGCATATTTAGGTCATATTATTTCTGGAGAAGGTGTAAAACCAGATCCATCGAAGATAGAGGCAATTGAAAAGTTTCCAATACCGAATACAAAACGTAAAATTAAGTCATTTTTAGGGCTAGTAGGATTTTATCGTCGATTTATAGATTCATTTTCGAAAATAGCTAGACCGTTAACGCAGTTAACGAAGAAAGATGTAAAGTTTGTATGGGATGAATCAACTCAGGTAGCGTTTGATAAGCTGAGAACAGCATTAATTACGAGTCCGATATTAATTTATCCAGATTTTAGTCAGTCGTTTACGTTAACGACAGATGCGTCAAATATTGCGTTAGGAGCCGTGTTAAGTCAAAATCGGTTCGGGGAAGATCATCCAATTGCGTATGCAAGTAGAACATTAAATAAAGCAGAGAGTAATTATGCAACTATTGAGCAAGAATGTTTAGCTATAATATGGGCTATAAAGTTTTTCAGATGTTATTTGTATGGAAGAAAGTTTACGTTGGTTACAGATCATAGACCATTAGTTTATTTAAACAAATTTAAAGATAAAAGTAGTAGATTAGTTAATTGGTCATTGAAGTTAGCGGAGTATGAGTTTGAAGTAATTTATAAGCCAGGAAAGCAGAATTATGTTGCAGATGCACTTTCGCGTGTATCAATTAATTGTGTTGATGAATTCGAACCAATTTGGGATAGAGAACATATAAAGTTAGAGCAAGATAAAGATTTAGAAATTCAGAAGTTAGTTGACAGAGGTATTTGTAATAATGATGAATTTTATAGAGATAATGATGGTGTAATTTACAAGTTGAGAAATATTAATGAACGTGAAGATAGGTTAGTAGTTCCATCAAGTATGGTTAATAAAGTTTTAAGAACGTATCATGATTTACCTCACGCGGGTCATGCAAGTTATGAAAAGACATATAATTTAATTAAGAAAAAGTTGTTTTGGAAAAATATGGCTTCACAGATAAAAGAGTATTGTTTACGTTGTCTATCGTGTAATAAAAGAAAGACGTCGCCTCATTTAAGACCAGTACCGTTACAGCAGTTCAGTGAAATTTCAAAACCATTTGAGCGTACTTCAATGGATATTGTGGGTCCGTTACCCATCACGAATAGTGGAAACAGGTATATTTTAACATTTATTGATGCTTTTACTCGATACCCAGAAGCTATAGCAATAGCAGACGAGTCAGCAGAGACAGTAGCAAATGCATTTATTACGCAGATAATTTCGAGACATGGTGTTCCTCGACAATTATTGACGGACAGAGGTTCAAATTTTACTTCTAATTTGTTTAAAAGTGTATGTAGATTATTTGGAATTAAAAAGTTGCAAACGACGGCGTATCACCCCATGGGAAATGGAGGCATAGAGCGGTTTCATAGAACCTTTGCAGATAGTATGTCACATTATATAGCGAAAGATCATAAAGATTGGGACATGTGGATCCCGTATGTTTTAATAGCGGTTAGGAATTCAGTGAATAATTCTACCGGTGAAACACCATTTTTTTTAATGTATGGTCGCGAGTTTAAAATACCATTTGATGATATAATAGCACCGTTGAGTAAAGAAAATAATGCGGATTATAATGTAGAAATTCAAACGAGGTTAAAAGACGTTTATGAAATTGTTAAAGAGAGAATTAATAAAGCGCAGAGTAGAAATCAAATTCAGTATGACAAGAAATCAGCGCCGTGTAAATTAAAAGTCGGAGATTTAGTTTTATTGCATAATGAAGTTGTAAAGCAAGGTTTAAGTAAAAAGTTTGTAAAACCGTGGATAGGTCCATATAGAATTGTAAAGCAAACGAGTGCAGTTAATTTTGTTATTAAAGACGTGTCAAGTAATAAAGAACAAGTAGTCAATGCTAATAGATTATAGTTGTATTTAGAGCCGATTAATGAAAGAGTAGAGCGACCGGATACTCCAATTCCAGTTTCAGAAAATAGAAATGTTAAAAATTTGATTTAGAATTAGATTTTTTGTATGTACCACCCGTAAGAAATTGTAATGAGCGTGCAAATGAAGATTTTGTAGCAACGCGAGAATTAAATAGTAATAGAGTAGAGTCAGATACGGAAGAAGAAGTTGAATGTGATAATACAATAGTTGTTGAAGCGCAAGTTCATAATAATCCGGAAATTGTAAATGATCAGACATCGAGTCACAGATATTTTTTAAGAAGTCGCGGTCCAGCACCGTACATACCACGAAATTCACGAAGTAGAATTTAAAAGAGTCGCGATAAGTAAGATTTTTTTTTCAGATTTCCAAGGGAGTAAGTAGTGTGTATAGTCTTATGTTAATTAAAGTTTAGTTAGTTCGCAGAATATCGTGTAGTTATGTTAGCTGAAGTGAATTGAGCCAGTGAGCCGCAGCAATCCAAGAAAGAACCAGAAAAGAAGATGCCAGCAGGAAGTCCAGTGAGAAATAACGTGTCACAACGGAAGAGAAATTAGAGAAACTATGTGAGTATATAGTAATTGTTGAAAATTTTGGAGAAATTAAAAGTAATTATTGTCGAGCATTGTATGTTTTAAATAAAGGGTTGATTAGTAGTAACAAATTGTCAGTAAAGTAAAGTTTTATGATTATAGCCGATTTAATTGAACATAGTCGCGAATATGATTGAGTGCTTAAGTAGGTTAGCAGTAGTGTTAGAATTAGGGACAAAGATTCTGCCGAAGTTTTATGGTTATAGTGATGCCGGGCCGACACCCAGCCAAGTCCCATAATAAAATAGCCACAACACAGCGAGCGAGAGCCCAGCTGTTGAAGGTGAGGCGCAGCGAGTAGCGGTTTCCGGACAATGGCGGTAACCAGGATCATCAGAAGCGGCCAGGTCAACGAGGACGTGTGCCCAGTAGCAGTGGAGGCAGTGACCCCCTGCAGATTCCCTTGTTTTGTTTTCACCAAAGACTTTTGATCCCCGGGTATTTGTTTTATAAATTATAATTCCTTCAGAACTATAATTTATCTTTAAGGGGTAAGGGAAGTTGTAACACACATGGAGTGTGTTCCACCAAGTATAGTTTCGCGGAAGAATGTTAGATTACATGCTGTGCGGTATCCAGCAAGATCTTAGACATTTTTGTAACGCTTTCAAAATCGCTTTCGTATTGTGTTAAAAGTTTAGAAGTATTTTTGGGTAATTGTCTTTTAAAGTTATGTGACGTTTTGCTGTAGTTTGGATTTGAAAAGTAAAGAGTGACTTATTTATGGTTGTTTGTTAAGAAGCGAAGGCGATTTCAGGCGAGGTCAGCGTTCGTTAGATTTCAAGGGTGGGCCTTTTCCAAGAACTAAAAATACGTTGAAAATGCCTTACGCAATTTCCGCCCTCTTCAACTCCCGAAGTAATCTAGCAATCGCTTGACCAATAATAGTGTGAAATTCAAATATTAACCAATGTAAAGTTAGTGTTAAGATGCTCAAGTGGGGGCTAGTGGGGGTGAATTCACCCATCGAGGGCTGATGTGTGAATTCAGTTCGACAGTCTAGTTACAGACATTGATCAAAATAGTTTTGCTAAGTCTTGTTACCTAGACAACAGAATAAATAGAACTCACCCGTCAAGTGCGAAATTTATTTGGGTTTTTGACTGGGTTTTTGGAGTTGGATTAAAATATACTGTTTGTCACTGGACTTCTCGAGTATCGTTTTATTAAGATAAGTGTATCTTTCATTTTTATAGTAGTTTAGTTTTTTATATATATATTTTCTTTCATATCGTTATTTGTTTATATTGGTTACGTGTATAGAAACGCTGACTTATGTTTTGTTTTTAGGTGTGATTGACGTTTGACAGTTGTGTAAATGTAACTGTTTTCTTTTTCTATTTATAGTTAAGGACAAGCCTGGTAAGCTACCTTAACTTCTACTCTTCTACCGAGAGAACCCTTCTTTTATTTCTTTGATTTCTTTTGGATAAATGAAAAATAAATGGGTGAAATTTGATGAATGTAAGTTTGGTACGTGGAATGTTAGGGGTATAACTGGTAAAGAAAATGAATTGATGAATGTCATGCGTGTGTATAATGTAGATGTTTTGTGTGTCAGTGAGACTAAAAGGAAAGGATGTAGTGAGGAAGAAGTGGATGGATTGTTTTGCTTGTGGTCGGGTGTTGCTGAGAATGAACACGCGAAGCATGGTGTTGGTGTGCTTGTTAGTGAACGAATGAAACCGTTTGTGAGAGAATATGGTTGTACTTCATCGAGAATTCTTTGGCTGAGATTAAAGGTAGGCTTTCATAGAATCTTCGTTGTGTCAGTTTATGGTCCAACCGAATCCGAAAATGATCTTGAAAAAGATAGTTTTTGGAATTTGTTAGATAGTGTTATTGATTCATGTGATTCAGGTGAGAAAGTTATTGTATGTGGTGATTTAAATGGTTGGGTGGGAGTTAAGAGAAGCATGTCTGGGAATGTATTGGGTAAGTTTGGTGATGCAAGAGTGAATGAAAACGGTAGGAAAATAGTTTCTTTCTGTTTGGAGCGTGATCTCTTTGTTTCCAACTCTATCTTTAAACATAAACTTGCTCATTTGTATACATGGGAGAATATTAGTGAAAATAGACGGAGTATGATTGATTTTATTTTGTATGATGAACGATTGAGAAGTTTAGTTGTAGATACGCGTGTGAAGCGTGGTGCTGAATTGGGTACGAATGACCATTATTTGGTGGTATCGCGTATACGTCTAGATAAATGTTGGAGAATGAGGGTGAAAAATACTAATAAAATGTTTCGTGTGAAATCCAGTGCACTGCAGAATGAGGATGTTAGAGATTTGTTTGTTGAGAAAATAAATGAATCTTTGCCTGTATGTGAACTTAATTTTGAATGCAGCATAAATGATGTTTGGTTCAAATTTAAGGATACAGTTCTTAAATGTGCAAAAGAAGTTTGTGGTGAATGTCGATTAGGTTCTTGTCCAAAAACTGCATGGTGGAATAAAGAAGTTAAAGAAGCGATTGAGGTGAAAAAGAGAGCATACTTGCGATTTCTAAATGTGAAAGATGTGCCTGGAAGTTTACGTGATGAATGCTTGCTGGAATACAAGAGGTTAAATAAATGTGTTAAGAGAGTAGTGAGAGAAAGCAAGGCGCGTTTTGATGATTTGATGAGTGAAAGATTAACTAATGATTTTAGTATGAATAAAAGAATGTTTTGGTTGAGAGTGAAGACATTGAGAGGTGGTAATGTCAGGGCAGTGAAAGCGATTAAGAGTGCGGATGGTGAGTTATTGTGGAATGAATCAGATGTTACTAATAGATGGTGTGAGTACTTTAGGACTTTATATGGTAGCATTAATAGACCGAATGGTTGTAGTGAAAATGTTAGCGAAAATGTTAGTGGTGATGAATGGGATATAGATGAGAGTGATGTTAGTTTCGCGTTGATGCGTCTGAAGAATGGTAAGGCTCCTGGTTTGGATGGTATATCGAATGAGATGTTGAAGTATGGAGGCGAGAGGTTATTTGACTGGTTAGTTTATTTGTTTAGATTTTGTTTGAAACGGTGTGTGGCTCCTGATGATTGGAAATGTGCTATCATTTGTCCTTTATTTAAAGGTAAAGGTAGTTCGAGTGAATGTACTAATTTTCGTGCGATAAGTTTGCTGAGTGTGGTAGGGAAGTTGTACGGGAAGATTCTTATTCATAAGGTACGAACCTTAACAATCTCCAAGTTAAGCGATATGCAAGGTGGTTTTTTGCCTGAGAGAGGATGTGTGGATCAATTGTTTTCTCTTCGTATGATTGTTGAAAAGTCACTTGCTAAGAACAAGAAGGTGTTCTGTGGTTTTCTCGATCTTAAAAAAGCATATGATAGTGTTCATCGTGAGACATTATGGAATGTACTGTTACAGTACGGTATAAATGGTAATTTGTTGGGGGCAATTCGTGCGCTGTATGAAGGTAGTGAGGCTGCGGTGAGAGTTAATGGTAGATTGAGTGATTGGTTTTGTATAGACATTGGCGTGAAACAAGGTTGTGGGATGTCTCCGTGGCTCTTTAATTTGTACATGGATGTATTGTTACGAACGGCGTTGAATGGGGTGGATGGTGTACATATTGGTGGTAGTGTTGTGCCTGCGTTAGCGTATGCGGATGATGTGGTTGTTATGGGTGAATCTGAAGAGCAATTGAGACGAATGATTCTAAATATAAATGAAGTAGGAAAAGATTTAAATTTATTATTAAATGTCGATAAATGTAAAGTGTTAGTGTTTGAAAAGAGCGATTTGGTGACTGATTGTAATGTTTCGGTGAATGGTGTGAGATTGGGTCAAGTGAATGAGTTTTTATATTTGGGTAGTATGTTTTCAAGGGATGGACGTATTGATTGTGAGATTGAAAGAAGAGTATCTGCGGGACGCAAGGTATTGGGTGCTCTGGGAACCTTTGCTCGAAATGTGAATGTATCCAGAGATGCTCGATTGAGTGTGTATAATGGTGTTTTAGTGCCTACATTGATGTATGGTAGTGAATGTTGGGTGTGGATGAAGAAACATGAACGTCGTATAACTACTGTGGAAATGAGGTATTTGCGGGGTGTGTGTGGTTATACTAGAAGAGATCGTGTCCGGAATACATTGGTGTATGATGAGTGTGAAATTGAGAAGAATGTAGTTAGAAAAGTAGGTATAAGTCAGTTGAGATGGTTTGGGCATGTTGAACGTATGTCGAATGAGAGATTAGTGAAACAGGTATATGTTGGTGAAATTGAGGGTGAAAGATTGCGTGGACGACCTATGAATAAATGGATGAATATAATAGAAGGATTGTTGCGTGAACGAAAGTTTCCGAGTACGAGGAACAAACGTGCTTGTATGAAAGGAATTATGAATGTGGATGAAGCAAAAGTGGTGTGTCAGGATAGGAACTTTTGGCGAAGATTAATTGCGGAATGAATCTGATGATTTCAGAAAAGCGCAGGGTTTTAGATTTTAGTTTCGTTGTCTAGTAATTTCATTAGAGTGTTTACCTGTAATTGTGTGAAATTCACTTTCAAAAACAAGCGCAGGGACGACACTTCCTTCGTTTCTTATCTTTTTTATTCTTTTCTGATCTTACATTGAGTGTTTAACTGCAATTGTGTGGAATTTACTTCCAAAAACAAGCGTAGAGCGACACTCTCTTCCTGTCTTATCTTTTAATTCGTTTTCAGTTATTATGTAGTGTTTAACTGCAATTGTGTGAAATTCACTTTCAAAAACAAGCGCAGGGCGACGCTCCCTCCCTTTCTTATCTTTTTGTTTCATTTTCAGATACTGCATTGTGTGGTCTTTTCTTTCGTATATAAGTGCAGACTATCGCTTTCATCTTTTCTAATCTTGTAGATTCGTTGTTAGTTTCGTTATTAGATTCGTTGTTAGGAGTAAACGTGAGTAATTTGAGATTTTTTTTTATGCATTCGTTATATACGTTGAAGAAGGAAAATGAATGGTAGGTGAAAAGGAGTGATGTGATTGAAGGTTTGTTGTGTGATAATGATTTCGAGTGTAATAAATGAATGAGTTTATATGGAGTGATCTATGAAAGTGGTTGAGGTGAGGGTGGTATGTTTGAATGAGAATGTTTGACGATGACTGGTTGTTTGATGGGTGTGATGAGTGAATGTTTTATGAGTGATTTTAGGGTTCGTGCTACCCCATTTGTTGGGATATAGCGTGAAGATATGTATGTATGTATGTAGTTTTGCTAAGTTTGAGTTCGTCTTCAGCAGTCTTTAAAGTTATGAGTTGTAAATTTGTACAAAGTCTTTATTGTTGGTCAGATCTAGTAAGATATTTTGAGTTAAGTTATTTGAGATTAGTAAGTTGAATTGAGTAAATAAATTGAAGTATCAAGTTTATTTGAGTTGAAGTCTAAACTGAGTCTTTATTTTAATTGTTGAGTAATACGAATTAAGTTGCGGATTCTAAGTTCGATTAATTTATATTGCTTAATTTCTTTATTAAAGTATCAGTGTGTAAAGCAGTGTCTACGCAAATGACGAGTAAGTAATAATATTTTACTGTATTTTATTGAGACGAGAAAGTTAGTTCGAAACAATTATTATTAACTAATTGAGTTAGTTATTAGAGCAATCTGTTGTTGATCGTGTCCTTGAGAATAAGTAATTAGATTCATTTTGTAACCTATTAATTGGGATTTATTTTATTTTTATTTATTTGTATTAAAATTGTTATTGTGTTGAGAATCTTGCGTGTCCTTATTTCGTTAATTATCCTATCATTACCGTTGTCTAAGCTGGTTGAGTTAAGGTTTTTAAAATTAAACTCTTCAGAGCAGAGTCATAAAAGTTCTGTGGTGGCCGGCGGATTTACGCTACCCTTGGGCAATAATTGATTAATCATTTAATTTTTAGTTGATTATTTGGTCAAGTAAAATAAACACTTGTCAGTACTCATTGGCACTTAGTGCAGTTTAGCTGTTACAGAAGTAACAAACAACAAATTAATATATTACGTCGAATTCGGTTATATACCTCTCTTTTGATGTATTTTGAGCCAAACATAATCCGAAAAAAGAAAATCATTATGTAGTTACTCTATTATACTCTGTTTTTTAACTAGGAGGAGTAAATGCACAAGTCAGATTTACACTATAGAAAGTTACCAAAGAAAGTTTTTAGATTTTTGTTCGTGTGAAATAGAAAAATTTCTTACACATCTGCACTGATTAAATCTCATGGAATTTATTTTAAAATACAAATGACATTATAAACTCTAATTTGTCACTCCGTATATTATTAGTTCTTAAAAGAACTGATTTATGTTAATTTCACAGAAATGCAAAAAACCAGCAAGAAAACAGATAACCTCAAAACTTATGACAGCTCTAATAAATCAAATGTAAAATCTATGTGGGGGGAAGGGGGGGCCGAAGCAGACGTAAGCAACAGAGTTAGGAAAGCTACCCAGGCATTCGGAATGCTTAGGAACATCTGGTACTCCCCAAATCTCTCCACGCGTACCAAGCTTAGAATCTTTAACACTAACGTCAAAGCAGTCCTACTATACGCCTGCGAAACATGGAAAGTCACCCAAGCTATAACCCAAAAACTACAAACATTTATCCGCAAGTGTCTAAGAAGAATCCTACGGATAAACTGGTACGACCATGTAACAAATAACGAGGTAATGGCGCGCAGCAACCAGCAAGACATCAATGCTGAAATTAAAAAAAGAAAATGGAACTGGATGGGCCATGTACTAAGACGAGGCCCAGAGAATATTGCGAAAAACTCTCTTGACTGGAACCCTCAGGGATGTAGGAAAAGAGGCCGACCCAGGATCACATGGAGAAGGACAGTATTAAAGGAACTAGAAGTTACCAGGAAATCCTGGAACCAAGCCAAGCTGATCGCTCAAGACAGATCAAAATGGAAATCTTTCGTGGAGGCCCTATGCTCCAACTAGGAGATTATGGACATTATATATATATATATAAAATCTATGTACAGTGTAAACTGAACGAAGCACTAGCCAATAAGAAGCGTCAGTTTTAGCGGTTAAAATTTAAATTACTCCTCCTGGTTAAAAAACAGAGTATTGTAATACTCGTGAACACTTTTACTCTGTCTGCTTGGTCACTGTACATTATACTGTAGAATTCTGTCGTTAGTCATTTTTTCTTCTCGATCAATTCGCTGATACGTCCTCTCTAAGCGAATTTACTTCATTAAAAGAACAATATTTTATTAAATATATTTGTTGTTACCTTGCTTGGGCAATAAGTTCATTAGTTCAGCCATCGTGATATGTTCATCTGTCGGTAATGGCATTATCTCGTGATGCAGGACTTGCATCACATCGAAGTCCACGGGTATTAGAACCCAGAAAACGTGGCGAAAAATTCAGTTTTAACATTTGGATCAAAACAATCTTTCTCTTTCTCCACAACTCGGTACAAATATATAGGACATGGAAAAAAAATATATAAATACAAATAAAATATTTTTTAGACAAATAGAAAATGTGAAATTGATTTAAATATTATCTTTTTGAAGTTACTGTAATATGGATATTACAGATTATATGATTCTTGAAATCAAAATGTATTGTTGCAATCTTTATTAATTGTTGGAATGAAAATATTTCATTATTGAAAGCAAGTAGATGTAGAAGTCTTGCGAGGAAATCAAATAATCTAAATATGTATTTGTTTTATGCATTTATACGTATTAATTGCTAATATATTTGCTGATATTTTTTTGTGAAATTTATTTTTTCGTTTCAACTATATTTTATTGTAAATAGTATTTAAAATTAATATATTATGTATATTGCTTACCTTTTCTTTGGAGTTATATTTCACTATTACAAGTAGTTAACAAAATATATTAACAGTAATTGCACATAACAAATTATTATTTTCAGTCATCTTTAACATGTCAAATGGTTATGACAACAACAATATTTTGTTTTCCCACAATTCCCCACGGCATAACTAATTTTAATGTATGTGCTGTGGAGTGCTGCCATCTTTAATGTGGATCATAACTAAACCGCTGTCACCGGATATGTGATCTAAGTTACCTAGCCCGGGGTAATGTTGTTTCTTAACCATAGATATGTCAAATAGACGTTTTGTCCTTAAAAAATTTTATACAAACATGAAATCAATTGAAAACCATTCAAAACATATATTCTCAATCCTCTAATAACTAAATCAAATAGTAAATTTCTCCAACTTGTCTAGAAATTTAAATATTTATATTAAAACGTTTCATGCGAAACGTCAAAAGTGATTGACAGGTTTGAAAATTTTCTGCTTGCGGTCAAATTTCATATGCATAGCAACGCGAACATTTTTCGATCATTGAAAATTTGCATAGTTTTTCATTAATTATATAAAGACTATACTTTAGAAAAATCTTAAATACCCAAAAAGCACTAGTCCCAAACATTCTTTATATCTTAGAAAAAAATCAAAACAATCGCAGAATTCGTTTAGGCTGTAGACGATCATAATATTTAGTTGCTTGACCGAGGAATCCTTAGTGAATTAAGCTGATTAGTATATAGGACTAGCGCTCGGCTCCGCGGACACTGAAGTAGGATTCACTATAAGATAATACCAAGCATGGTAGGTTTTCAAGCAATTTCACTAAACTAATTGGCGACCAAAATTTTGCAATTCTGCACGCGTGTCCTTTCAATGATGTTTCATTTGATACCAAACATAACAGGTTTTGAAGTATATTAAATAAAAAAATTGCCAATCGAAAAAATAATAACTATTTTCCACGCCAGCTCTTTTAAAAATCTTTCATATAATATGAAGCACGATATGATTCGGGATAGTTTTTTGGTCGAAACAGTTGCCACACGTAAAATCTAATTTTTTAATTTCATCTGAAACTTCTTTCAAAAACTCTCTCATGTGACATCAAACACGGTATGTTTCCAAATATCTTAAATTAAACAAAAAATTAAAGTAGTAATTTAAAAAGAAAAATATTTCATCTGAAAGTTCTTCTAAAGCCCTTTCGTATGACTCCAAACACGGTTTGAAACAATTGAGGGTCGTATTTTTTTTTAATTTCATTTAAAGTTCTTTCAAAGCCCTTTCATATGACATTAAACACTGTATGATTCGAAATACTTTAAATTTGAAACAATTGACAGTCGCAATATTTTTTTTTATTTTGTATAAAAGTTCCTTCAATACTCTTTCATATGACATTAAACACGGCATGATTCCGAATACTTGAAATTTAAAACAATTGACGGTCGAAAAGCTTCAATCTCTTTTATTTCATTCGAAAGTTCTTCTAAAACCCTTTCATATGATATCAAACACGATATGATTAGGAAAACTTTCAGACCGATTCTTAAAAATGTTTTAGCTAATCTTGAATTTTAGATCAGCTAATCTTATTCTAGTGCGATTTTAAAAAGTTAATTCAAATCAGTTGTCGAAAACCAAATGGTATTAAGATTGTTGCCAATCTAAATCGTTTCAATTCTTCACGTCTGTCCGTTTAAAGTCCTTTCAACTGATACCAAACATAATAGGTTGCGTAACTCTTTTACTAAAACAATTGACAATTGAAAATAAAACAATTTTGCCCTTTAAAAAAACTTTCATATTATACCAAATACGACATGTTTTGAAGCACTTTCAATTAAACAATTACCGATAGAAAATTTAGGAAATGAATCCAAATCGAGTTATCTGGTTTCTAAATTGTACTTTGCCGTAGACAAAATTTGCTTGAGTTTATTGTATATTTTTATCGAGGACAAATTTGATTGGGTTTATCTGTATTCTTTAAAACAAACAACGGGCGTGTGACGTCATGATTTCTTATATATTCCTTATCTAACAAACGAGTGACTGTCACGTCAGCATTAAATGTGCATTTTTCGTGGGATAGAAAAATATATGTTTAATAAGTATATGTGCATATAATTCCAATAGTGACAAAATTCTGTGCATCATTTTTCGCATCACAATGTGTGTCATTTATTTTATCAAGTGAAACGTAATTTGAAAATTGTGTCGGGAGTGCATACTTTTTTAATTTAATTTAAGTAATTATTATAATATAAAATAGTTTCACTTTTATTGACATTTGAACAGTTCAATTTAGGTTAAAAAATTTAAAGTAACTACTTTCTTTAAAATTTTTAATATGTCATTGTAGTATTTCCTTTTTTTTGCATTTATAATTGTAATTGTGTTTTCGATTGTAGCGGAAATTCCAAAGAATCGACGAGGCGATTGTTTAAGATACTATCTGAATTGAATCAAAAGAGAAAAGGAAGGAAGATCGAGATTTTTAGCTTGAGATATGTTGAATATTACAATATAAAAATAGAAACAGTAATCCAAAACATTTATATTTAGTTTTCGTTAGGTTTTGACGGTTACTGTTACTAGTGAGAATCATGTCATAATAAAACACGTTGTTGTAAATAATGTTTTGTTGCATGAATACATTGTTGTAATCAAAATATTGTTATAATCACACTATTACAAGGCCTTGCACATTGATTCCAGCATCCATGAAAAGAAATACAAGTCAAGATGCTTTAAATCGTTGAACTCTGTTGGGTATATATTGATAAAATAGAAATTGCAAGCACTCGAAGCTCTGGATCTTGTAATATTGTGATTATGATAATATTTTATATTACCTTTTTTATATTGTACGAATCAACATATACCTATTTCAGAATCAAAGAGTTCTTTTCCTTTTTGATTCATTTCAGATAGTATCTTAAATATTCGTCTCGTCGATTCTTTGGAATTTCTGCTACAATCAAAAATACAATAACAATTATAAATGAAAAAATTAAATACTACGGTAAAATATTAAAAATTTTAACGAAATTAGTTGATTTCGAAAATGTTATCCTAAAATGAACTGTTGAAACTTCAATAAAAATAAAACTGCTGTATATTATAACAATTACTTGGCTTTACACTATAAAGTAAACATATAAAATTGTTGCTAAACTTTTATTTTCTATTTATTATATATATATACACTGTAAAATTGTAAAAGTATGCACTTGCGACACAATCTGCAAATTACATTTCACTTGATAAAATAAATCACATATTTTGTCATGCATAAAATGATGCACAGAACAGAAATTTGTCACTTTTCGAATTATATGCACATATACTTGTTAAAAATAAATTCTAACTATGCAATGAAAATCGCACATTTAATATTGATGTGACAGTCACTCGTTTGATAGTTACGGAACACATCTAAAATCGTGACGTCACATGCCCGTGGTCTATACTAGTCAATTTGACATTTTGTTTTAAATCCAACTTCATAGTCGACTGTCAAAAATTAACTTTTTAAATACACACATTTGAAATTATAATGATTACCACAACATGCGTAAAATATTTCTAAACTACTGACAAAAATTGAATATTTAAGTAATTTGCAGTAGATGTTTTGAATTTTTAGCAAATAATTTCAAAAATAAACCACAATGGAGTATCTAACTATGGAAAAAGAAAATACAGCTTAAATACAGTTATCATAATTAGCCATAAATTAGTTACAGTTTTCAGAAATCATGTTCGATCACTGATGGTTCCAGTAAAAAATAACAGTGCCTACACTGACTTGATTAGGGAATATTTTTAAATCGTATGTTAAAAGACAAAATTGGCTGTAGCTACCACAGTATTTCCCAACCATAAGTTTAAATCATTTGAACAAATTTAAAAAAAAAAGTTCATTATTAACAGAAAGCAGTGATAAAGTTTATCTAAATATGTTCGTATAATTTTGGTCCGTTAAATTTGTGATACTAATTGTTTTATCAAAATTAAACTACTTAGTGAATTATGTTTAAAATTGGATTTTCAAATAAAGATTTTCTCTAATATCTACAATAATTTGGCAAAAGTGCAGTATCACTGGACAATTTAAAAAAATATAATTTTAGCCTGGTAAAATTTTGTGCATTTAAAAATTATCTAAAAATAATTAAATAAACCAGTGCTTCTAAACTGTTATTTGAAAAATATTTTCTAGCTTCAGAATTCATACATACCTACTATTATCAGGAAATAAAAAATAATTCTTTGTAACCTAACCAAACCTTATCTCAGTCTTTGCCATTTTTATATATTTATGACATTTATTATGGCCGGTTTCACCAACAAATACTTAATCTTAGGTAATTCCTAGTGTTTCCTAGGAAATACCTAAGTCAATTTTAGATTTCACCAGTACCAATACTGAAGAGCATTTAGTACTTTTTAATTTAGGTCTCAGTTTTTCGGCATCTTAAATTGCTAGGTATTACTTATTGCATATGACAGTTGATTTTAAACAAAGATTTCGTGGTAGTAAAGAAATAGCCGTATATATATTAAATCAAATTGTTAACCAACTGGATCTCATTTAATGACAATTGCTGACTATAGTGCAGTAAGCGTTTCTACTTCTAACAGAATTGTACGACGTATAACGAACGCATTAGTGTCATTGCGTAGAAGATATATTAAATTCTCGTCAACAAATGATGAAAAAAATAGAGTAAAATATAACTTTTTTCAAATAGCTAGATTTCCTAACGTTGTAGGAACTCTAGACTGTACTCATGTTAAGATTCAATCACCAGGTAAATTACATTAAATATTTATATATAAATAAAATAAATATATATTTGTATATAATATAAGTAATATTTCAGGGGCTAATGATGCTGAGTTATTTAGAAACAGAAAGGGCTATTTTTTAATAAATGTTCAAACTGTGTCAGATGCATACTTAAAAATTTTAAATATCGTTTCAAGGTGGCCGGGCTCAACATATGATTCTGCTATCTTTCAAAATAGTCGATTATGCTTCGAGTTTGAAACAGGTATGCATGAAGATTGTTATTTGCTAGGAGATAATGGATATCAATTACGGGTAATATAAAATGAAAAATAAAAAAAACTTTCTAGAAAATAATTTATTTTTATTAGGTAATAACAAAATTTTAAAAATTAGTCTTGTATAATTACATTACTTTAATTGCATCATTTACTGAATCTCCAGCTGTAACAAAATTATCATATTTTAGGAGTATTTATTAACACCGTGCTTAAATCCACTAAACGCAAGACAACATCGTTACAATAATGCACATATTGTTACACGAAATACGGTAGAAAGACAATATGGAGTATTAAAAAGAAGATTCCCTGTGCTTGCTCTCGGACTAAGACTTAAAATTGACACATCTATAAATGTAATAATAGCTTGTGCTGTATTACATAATATATGCATAGATCAAAATGTAGAAGTATCTCCACAAGATATAGAAAATTTAGAAGAAATTATAAGAAATGGTCAAATTGAAAGAATTCATAATGAAAATTAGCAGAGAAATCAGTCAGCGCGTGATATTATTGTAAATAATTACTTTTAGGCAGCAAACTATGTGATAAAATTATGTTAAATACCTTTAATTTTATTAATTAAAATTTCTCTTAATACCTGATCTTTTTCTAATATTTTCTTTTTCAAATCATGCAATTCCTTAGCTCTCAGATTTTCGTCATTAATTGCCTCCTGTTTCTGTTTTTCTGTGTCAATTTTGGTTAAATAGAGAGGATCCATTTTATTTCTTTCGTTTCCATTTGACTCAAAATAATGTTTCCTTTTTATACCAGAAGATGTATTCCAAATTACATATATAATAATAATAAATAAGAAAGTTTGGTATTTTTAACGAAACTAAATAATCAGAAAACTAAAAACTAGAAGAATATAATTAAATAAAAATCGTCTTGTAACATTTATATATATATATATATATATATATATATATATATATATATATATATATATATATATAAATAAAACCAAATAAATAAATATATCATCACGCCTTCTACCCATTACTAGGTGTGGCACTCTGCCGAAGCAGATTTCGGTAAGTGATATATTTTGCGCGTGAAGTGCGGTTACCAGTCGTCAAATCACGGCCCCCAAAGATGTTAGTGGTGGAGGAGCCACAGGGGTAGCTTTTGAAATTATGAAAATTGTTTGTCGCCTGTGGGAATCGAACCGGGGTTCTCAGGATCCACAGGCCGACTTCATACCACTGAGCTAGCCACTCCATATATAATAATAAATAATAGAATATATATATATATATATATATATATATATATATATATATATATATATATATATATATATATATATATATATATATTTATGGCACAACAACTTGTGATGTATTTTATATTTGTGCATTTGGAAGCGAAAAATTTGTTTATCTACAAAAATGTACTGTACATGTGGGAAACTAAAGTAAAGAATTTCTATCGAAAGCATATCGTCTGATTGTGATACACGATATTAAAAACAATGCGAATAATGTCAAAATTATCGTCCAATAATCCAAGCGAATATTTTACATTTATTGAAACTCATTATTAGTTTCAAATTAAATTTGACTTTGATTTGACTCCTTTGTGTTAAAGACACAGTGCACCCGAAACTTAAAAATTGTTTTCTAAAAGCAACACGACACCTAGTCCGTAAAATATAGTCAAGAGCTAGGCTCAATAACTATAACGCCAAGCAACAGTACCAGTTTCTATGTTACAGAAACTCTTTCTATCTGAGTGATTTTGGTACACAAAAGTTTTAAAATATTAAGTTGCAATAATATTTGAAACATTGTGTACATGTTTTTAAAAATATATCATATCTTTTCTATACGAATAGATAAGATACATACATAATATGACACTATATCCTATCAAATTGGGTATCATGAACTCCATAATCAATTATGAAACATAATCTCATCAGATTTATCAAATAATCAGTCCTCGTCAAACATCATTCCAACACACCACCATCACTTTAACCACATTCATAGATCACTCCATAAAAGTTTATGTATTTGTCACGTTCGAAATCGTTCATCACACAACATACCTTCAATCACATGTATCCAATTACTCCTATACACTTTTCTCGACGTTTCATATGCTCAGAACATCTAAAATTATTCAAAGGTTCCCGAAGTACCCAATACCTTGCATCCCCCAGATTCTCTTCTTTCAATCTCTCAGCCAATACGTCCATTTCTCTAAAACGTACGAGGTCTGTTATAAAAGTATCCGGCCTTATTATTTTTTAACGAAAACCTGATGGATTTGAATCAAGCGCGCTTGCATGAGCCGAACTTGAACCTTCGTGCGTATGGATGTTTTTTTCCCGCCTGTCGATAACGTCTGTAGCTGCCAAGCAGCATTTGAGTGAGGTAGTGTGTAGTGCTCTCGTCGGTGATTATGGTATTCATGAAGTCAGGGTCACTGTTTGTGGAGTCCAGCATGTCCTGTGAGACTTTAACACGAAATTGCTTTTGCTCCGCCGTCAGCAGCTGCGGCACAAATTTCGCCGCCACTTGCTTCATGGTAAAATCTTCGGTTATAATGGAATGTTCAGAAAAAGTGCTGATGCCCACCTCTGTCGCAATTTCTCGGATAGTCACAAGACGGTCCTGCATCACCACAGCGTTCACTTTGGCAATGACCTAGTCATTTTAGCATGTTGATGGCGGACCGGAGCTTGATTCGCTCTCCATCGATGTGTGGCCGTCTTTAAACTGGTTGTACCACCTCTTAATCTGTGTCATGCCCATAGCATCGTCACCGAAAACCGTCTAAATCTTCCTAATGGTTTCCACCTGGCTGGCGCCCAGTTTCTGGCAAAATTAGATGCAGTATCGCTGCTCCAGTCGTTCTGTCATTTTCCTTGCAATGAAAAACCGACGAGAACACTACACACTACCTCACTGAAATGCTTCTTGTCAGCAACAGACGCTATCGACAGGCCGAAAAAAAATTCAGGCATACCCAAGTCACTCAATCTAACATCAACTCTAACTGCAGCCTTGCTAGTCGCTACCCTCATACAGCGCAGGAATCGCCCACAACAAATTACCTGTTCTACTGTACTTCAGAAGTACATCTCACAAAATCTTTCGATGAACATTATATGCTTTTTTCAGATCGAAAATGTCACACAACCCTTTCTTGTTTTTAGCAAGTGATTTCTCAATAATCATACGAAGAGAAAACAATTGATCTACAAATTCTTTCTCAGGCTAAAAGAACAAACACCTTGCTTAACGCCTAACTTGGAGGTTGTTGAGGTTCGTACCATAATGAATAAGAATCATCCCGTACAACATCCCTACCACACTCTACAAACTTATCGCTCGGTACATTTACTCGAACTACATTCGCCCCTAAATAAAAGACAAATGAGAGCATGTTTTCAATCATCGGAACCACACACAGTTTTAAACAAAATCTAAACTATCTAAGCTATCCCTGTGGCTCCTCCACCACTAACATGTTTGAAGGCCGTGATTTGACGACTGGTAACCGCACTTCACGCGCAAAATATATCACTTACCGAGATCTGCTTCAGCAGAGTGCCATACCCAGTAATGGGTAGAAGGCGTGATGATATATTTATTTATTTTATTTATTTAAACTAATAAACTAACCACTCAAATAAACCCCCGCCTCTATGCTTCAACATCCCATTCTATATACCATTCTTACCACTCTTCAGATGCTTTAATGCAAAAATAACATTACTCTCATCTATATTCCATTCGTCTCCTCTAACATTTTCTCTTACATTTACAATCACTTACATTCCGATATTTATAATATTTTACGAAAAATATTCAAGTATTTGTCACAAATTATCATTTTGATAAGAAGTTAGGATGTGATAATTATATTTCAGTAATTAACCTTTTTTATGTTGTTCCAAGAAATTATTGATTATTACTAAGAACTTAACAGTATGAAAATTTTAAATACATCCCTACGCTGTTATTCGAAATTTATAATTGTATTGCAGTGACGCATCTATTTTAAACCAGACATGTTAATGTTTTCTAATATTTAGACTCCAAAAGTGATGACGATACCGACTATAATGGTGACGAGAAGTTATGTTAATACCAATAGTTATTTATTTGTTGCTGTTACTTCCATTTCTTTGTTTTTCTTTTATTTTGTGTTTACTAGTAGTGGTATTTTATTAATTGATATTGAATATAGTTGTTTGTTGTCGTTAGTTGTAGATTTAGTATTAGTTTAACTTCCAGATACAGTTCCTAGGTTCTTTTAATAGTGTAAATTTTTCTTAGTAAAAATCGGTTCTTTTAGTATAATTATAGTTTTATTGCCTTCTTTCTTGTAAATATCAGTTCCATTATCATTCAATTTTGTTACTATTTCAAATATTTATATATTAGGTTAGTAGAAAAGTGTACCATTTCGCCACTATGAGCGCATTCTTATTTTAAAATCCCAACAAAGACAAATGTTTAATTATATTATTATTAATAACTTTTGAATATTAATGGCTGTATATTTTTATTTAAAAAAAATGATATTATCTGATATTAGGAAAACATATTTTTTTAAATTAATAAATAAACCGTTTTTATTTACGATAGGTACGAAATTCAAGAAAAAACTGCTTATAAAATAAATTTCAGGAGCAGCTACCAGAATTACAATGTATAAATCGAATAATTTTCCTTCTGGTATCGGAGTGAAATATGACGTCATCGTTTTGGTAACTTTTTTTGATGACGTGAAACTTTTGGTTCAGTGAATGTCCTATAGCAGTGTTTTTCAAAATGTGATTCGCGACCCTCCGGTGGGGCGCGAAGCAATTCAACAGGGGTCGCGAGTAGGGCTAGGCAAAAAATCATTTGATCGACTTATGCGATTTTTTTAACCGCGTTGATATTGAATTTCTCAAAGATAATTTTTTTTTTAAATCGCTAATCGAAATAAATTATTCATTGAAAATATCGAATGATCGAAAAATTGAGATTATCGATTTTTTTAATAAAAAAAATTATCAATAAGATCAAGGTTACCGATTTTTTAACGTACTTTTGATCATAAATATGTTTATTTAACATATATTTTTCATTCTCGTTTACAATATTTGAAATGTTATTATTATTAATTTTAAAGCGCAATTAACTAATTTTGTGTGTATGTGATCATGGCCCGAAAGTGAATGCATCACGTCCAAATCTCTATTAATAACCTGAACCTGATTGTTGTGACACAAATGTAGTCCACATTTTTCTATTACATTTATTATATGTTTTTCATAAAAATTATTAAATTAAAAAGAGACATTTTGTTTGGATTTTGTTTTAAAAAAAAATATAAGGACGATGTTTGATCGTATTTTTAAATTAAAATCGATCATTCAACAAAATCAAGTTTTTAAATTCTTGATCTTTTTGATAGAATTCGATTTCAAAACTTGTAATAAATCGATAAAATCGATCAGATTGATTAATCGCGATAAATAAATTCCATTTCACGATTAGCGATCGAATTCTAAATTTAAAGATCGCTCAACCCTAGTCGTAAGTGTTAGGTTTTACTATATAACAGTTATTGCACGAGTTTATATTTCAGTTAATAATTAGATAGGTAAATACTCATTTGTTTGTACTTCTGTTTGTTATTGACGTCATTCATCACCGCAATTAAATGTCCGCGCATCACCCGTTTCATTTCCTCGTAATGGGCGAGGAATATTTCATTATCACTGCGTGTAGAAATAGCGGCATTATTTAACTAATACAAATAAAGTTCGCATTTGTTAAGACGCTAGACTACGATAGGGCAAGGTAAAATACTAGAAGTTGACAGCCGGAGTGGTACCTGCAAATACGCTGAAAAACAGATCGGGGCAGTTGAAAGGAAAAACGATAACCTAACTTTATAACTAATTTTATTAACCAATAAATAAAACTGTGACAAGTAAATAAGATGACACAACGGATATCCGTGACGCCGAAAAACTAAGAAGGGAGAAAACATTAACGCGGACACCAGCAACAATCTTGCCTCAAGCTCTGAGACCGGCACCCGATAAATGTGGGTAGTACAAGGGCCCTAATTGTCGAAGCTGTGCAGACGACTTACAAATAAAGCGGGTGCGGTCGCGCAGAACTGTGGGAAAAACAGCACGGGCGCAAAAAATAATTTCAAGAAAATCAAAATGCGGAGGTAAAGAAAATAAGCTAAAAGAAAAATAATTAAGGCGTAAAGCAAACGAACATCCACGTTCACACAACAATATATAATAAGATAAATACTAACAGTTGCGGCTGAAGGCTAACAAAATTAAAGTTTCCAAAAATAAAAGTCGGAAGGACCACAAAATTAAATAAACCAAAGGAAAATGATAATAGGTGCAACCGTACGAAGCATAAAACTTTGCTTCGATCCACTCGTCACAATCACTCTGACCATTTATCTGTCTCTCGCGCGACTCCTGGCGCAGACGTGAAGATAAGGAAGAAGAAACGTGAAGGAGCAGTGGACGTCGGACTTCAGGATTCCCAGAGATTGCGACACAAATCCCCATACGGGCGTTCCGGGTGGAAGCGTGCAAACTCCACTAGCGGAAATAAATATTTTCACCGGACTAAATCCCGATAACAACTCTGTAACGACGCAAAATACGAAAAATCGTAACTTTTAGTCGGTGAAAAAATAAATGCGAATCTCCGAAAACTGTTAACACGACCGTCGTCTCCTAAACTCCACCTGTGACTCGTATCGCCCTGCAGAATTTCACAAAATTCGCGAACGTTTCAAAAATCGTGGTACGAGAAAGTAAGTTAGAAAAAGGAAAGAAGATTTTCAAAAGACGCACCAAGATACGGAGGTTGGCCATGCGGGATTGAGAAACAAATAAAAAGGATAGAATATCGAAAATTAATGCGTAAGATAGAGACAGAACAATAATTAATGGGAATACAATTAAATATCGCTAAATTAGTAGAATTTAGTAAATAAAAGTTACTAACTATACATCTGTTACGACAAAATATAAATATAACCTAAAACTGTATCAATGTTTAGCCACGCGATATGAATATGAAACTAAAGAATAAATAATTATTAGCAAGATTAATTGAATAAAAAATGATTAAGTAGAATTAAGAAAAAGGAACAGGTAAGTATATTTAATTTTTAGACACAGAAAGCAAGAAAACGTAGGATTTAAAAATTAAAAATTTTGCAAAAAAGGTACAAGACAAATAGGAACGTAACAGATTTGAATAACACTGGTCTATATAATCTGAGATGACGTCATATACGCTGTTTCCATTTGTGTCCGCTAGATATCATCTCTGCATATAGAAACATTGGCGGCAGAGGGCTAGCTCTAAAAATTATAGAATAAATTTATTGACATTTTACTACGGGAAAATATTTTGCAAGTGCTGAAAATTTTAATTGACAACATGTAAAAGTTTCTCATTTTGTACTTAAGCGTGATTTCTTCGTTTCCGATTCTATCTTCAAACTTAAATTAGCTCATATGTATACATGGGATAATGTGAGTGAGAGTATATGGATTCTGATTGATTTTATTATGTATGATGACCGATTGGGAAGATTAGTTGTAGAAAGTGCTGAATTGTGTACGAATGAGGGTGAAAATACCGAAGAAATGTTTTGTGTGAAAACCAGTTTACTGCAGAATAAAGATGTTAGAGATATGTTTGTTGACAAAATAGATGAATTTTTTCCTACACGTAAGTCTAATTTTGTATATAGCATAAATGCTGTTTGGTTGAATTTTAAGGATACAGTTCTTAAATGTGCAAAAGAAGTTTGTGATGAATGTTTAATGTAGATTAGCCCCTTTTTCAAGGAATGCATAGTAGAATGATTAAGTGAAAGAAGCGATTGAGGAGAAAAAGAGAACGTATTTGCGTTATCTAAATATGAAAGATATGCCTGCAAGTTTACACGATGAATGCTTGCTGTAATATAAGATATTAAATAAAAGTTTTAAGAGAGTAGTGAGAGAAAGTAAGGCGCGTTTTTATGATTTGATGAGTAAAAATTGATGAATGATTTCAGTATGAATAAAAGAATGTTTTCGTTAAGACTGCGAATGGTGATTTTAATTTTGTTGTTTAATTATTCAGATTAATTTATTAATTGAATTAACCTTGTAAGTATGTTGTCATTGATTCACGCATGATGAGTGATCATTAAACTACACAGAGTATACTTCGAACGTTTTTTTTTCTGTATGTTTATTTGATTCGTTGCTTTGTTAATTAAAATTTATTTTTTTGTTACATTTTTTCTCTCTTTATATTGTTTTGTAATTGAATTAATTTTGGTTAGGCAATTGAATTATGAAAGTTGAACATTTTTATGTAAGAAGTGTGTCATCTCGCTTTGCTGAATTTGAAGATATTCTTTTAGATAATGGTTTTGATATTTTATGTATTAGCGAAACATAGCTGAATGAAATTGATGCCAACAATAATTTTACTATACAAGGTTATACGCTTTTTAGAAACTATAGAGTTGGTAGAGCTGGAGTGTATTTAACACGTTAAGCGCCACGATGAAATTCGAAACATGGCCCAAAATCGCAATTTTTTTCTACATTTTCTGATTAATTTCTTTGAGATATGTATATAGGTACCCAAAATTTTCCAAAATTCCTCTTTTTAATTTAAAAAAATCCACTTTAAATATAGCGGTCCCTAGGGACCGCTGTCGGTCCAGCGCAAATTTTAACTTTATGTAACATAGCGGTCCCGGGAGCGGTCCCTTTGCAAGTTGCAATTTCTTATAAACATACTGTGTCTCTTGCTTATGTAGCCTACAGCAAAACATTTAGTATTGCTTAATGCAGTTTAAAAATAAATATGAATAACAGAACGAGAAAAATCCTAGAATTAGCTAAAAATTACACTGTTAATTTGAGTAAATTCTGACTTATTTGAAGATCTTACATTCATAAAGAGTAATGTATCCCCAAAGTAACAACGGATGAAGAAAACAACACACATACGGATTCATGTAAGAAACTATGTACTGATAATATAAACCCCATCAAGGATAATATAAAAGCAGTGTCTGTCAGTGTGTTAACAGTTGATAACGATGAAAATTCTGCTCTATCTGTCAGCTGCAATAGCCCCAACACAGAATCTTAGTCATATAATGAAGTTGATGCTGTCAGTTCAATCAAGAACACAGAAAATGTAAATATTGTTCCATAGACATATCCGACCAAATCGCTAGTTATAATTGCGCTATTCGTAAAACAGTTGAATGGTATCGAAAAATTGCACTCGAACTTCTTCTCGGCACTACTATTGTAAATGAGCATTTCCTTTATAAAAACAAGCATATCGATAACATATTTCATAAGGAGAATTATATCAAATTTTCTTTTCAATACCAATAATAATTAAAAAAAACAATTTAGACGTAGAGGAACAGAATGAAGAACCATCAACAAGTAAAAGGAGAAGAACAGATACTCATATTCTAAAGAAGAAGGCAGGGAAATCGCATAGTGTCAAAAAATACTGCAAAGGATGCTAAGACAAAAAATCACCGGGTCTATTTTCAAAAAATAAGGTTCTTAAAGTCAATACTTGTGATGGAAAGCCACACTTTTGTTTTAATTGTTTTGAACAATGACATTAATATTTTGTTTATGAATATCATTCTGTAGAATACTGTTAATTTAATACATAATAAAAACCTATGAAAAACTAACCAAAAATTATTTTTTCAAAAAACTCTTGGGTGTCTGTTGTACTCAACATTCTGGCGGTCCTTCCTACGCATGAAACTACTGCTATTAGCGGTTCGTAACGTATTACAGGCAGTTTATATCTAGAGTATGAAGAGCGGTCCGTATGGACCGCTCTGGCCTACTGGGACTTTTCAAAAACGGTCCGTAGGGACCGCTATGGCGCTCAACGTGTTAAAATCACGCTTCGCAAAATACGTGATCCCATATGATAATGAGATTAATGTCAATACACCATTACTTAAGCAATGTTGGATAGTTCTAAAAATTAATAGTAGAAAATACTCTGATATCATATGTGTTAAAGTATTTGTTTTCATAACTTATATTTACAAATATGTTTTATACTCCCTACCATCTATATCAATCGAGCAATAAAATTGTATCCTCGTATTTTGTGTATCTTCTCAATACTTAGCAATAATTTTATCATTGTTGGCGATCTCAATATGACGAAATTTATCGATCTTTTTAATGTAAGTTACTCTAACAATATCAATACTTAATTTGTTAACATTTTATCTTTTCTGAATGCTTCTCAACATATTTCAGTTACTAATTCTATTGGTAAATTACTATATGTTATTGATGAGGACCTCTATAGTCATAAAGTTCATATAAAACTGCAAGTTCTGCATATAGTCATTCTACATTTTTCAACTTCAGCCAAATTCGAACTTTTTTATGATTTATTATCACAAATTAATTGGGAGTGTCTGTCAATGTACGATACAGTGGATGACGCATTTCACAAATATTATGAATTACTTCACGATATACCCTCCATGGCTCAACCAAAATATTATCAAAAACTTGAAGATAGAACCTTTGCTCGTTAATTTGTTAATAAATGACATTGTAAAATCTGTAACATATTTTGAAATTTTATTTATGCAGATGATATGAAAATGTTTAAAACAATTAATTCTTTACAAGATGTTATAAATTTTCAGAAAGATATAGATAACTTATTAGTTTGGTCTTTATCCTCTAAATTATTTTTAAACTATAGTAAATATAAAATAATGAAAAACTTTATTAAAGAAACTGTCTATAGTCATACTTACAACCCAAAGTAAGTTGCTTAAAATAAAAAAAAATTAAAAATTAACAAATTAAATTATGAAGGTAGATGGTCAAGCAATGCGCCATTTTTTTAAAATATCACCATAATTTAATTTTTACTACGAAACATAATAATAAATATATCGCTAAAGGTAAAAATCAATTATGAAATTACAGTTTTATAAGTATTTCCATTAGGTAATAAATAATTTATTGATGCATACAGGAAATATAATTTTTATACATTATGGTATTAATCTGTAATATATTGGAACACATTAGAATAATTTCATTATTGTCAAAAGTAATAGTAAACATCTGTCATTATGGCAAACGATTTTAAAAGTTACATCCGACCTTTACATTATATTGGTCATATTTTTGCATTGTCTTTCGTGACTCTAAACGATTCTAATATATTTTATCGAATTATTAACTATTCGTCTGGATTACCATTTATATCTTTATATTGTTATTGTATATATGAATCGGTTCTCTTCGTTACATCACCTAATTATGGCGTAGATGTACAAGTAACATCAGAAAATGCTCTCTTGTTGATGTGTATAGTTTGTTTTACTGATTTCATATTGACGGTGATATACAATTTAATATTAAAAAACAGAATGAGATTAGTTGTATACGGTTTCAACCAACATATTGTTGCAACACAAGATTATAAAAAGAAAAAATATTCTTTAATTTTTAAACTAATCTCAATAACTCTGCTATTTGCTATTTTGATATACTTAGATTATTCTACTAAATTAATTACAAATATCTATTATTATATTTCTATTATGCTTGGCATTTACACCAATTTGTTGAGCACATTTGCAACAATAATGGTTTTGAATGAAGTAACTATTCAATTTAAACACTTAAATGATTGTCTTCTTGATATCAAGGATTATTCAGTGAAATTTATATCAAAGCAAGAGAACTTTGAACAAATTGAAACAATTAGATTTGACAATTTGTTGGAGCTTATAGAGAAACATCGACATTTGTCTAAAAGTGCACAAAATATGTGCAATATTTGGTCACTCAAGAGCTTACTGCAATTGGCGTTTTATTTCTCATTATTAGTATTGGGAGCCAGTCCAACTGTGGATGCTGTACGACACATGTACAAATTAAAACTATTTCTATCCCATGATACTTCCTGGATTTATCTGTTCTTTGTTTGGAGTTTGATGTACTTTTTCGCAATATTTGTCAGTATTTACACTTGGCAATCTATTTACTCTGAAGTAAGTATATAGGGTTATAACATAATTACTGTCTACCGGCTAAGAACCAGTTTCAGCGTTTGTTATTTCGAAATATACGAATATGTGTAAATTGACTGTAACTACTCGTATTAACTATGTATTAAGAATATTGTCTCATTAGCATACAAAAATCAAAGTTTCTGATAAATTCAACAAATTATAACGAAAATATTTCAGTTTCCTAAGAATCGAATATTGGTGTATTATAAACAAATTTCACTATTTTTATTTTATTTCATAATCTGCTATAAGACTAGCAGCCATTAGATATTATTTTAGATCTTGAAGAAAAAAGAGTATCATCGAGATTAGACGAATATACTGAGTCGAGATTGAATAGAAGCTTCGACTCGTCTCGCAATAACACTCTTAATTATCATTTTGTTTGTAATAATTGTTATTTCTAAAGTTGGGTGTGTATTAGATGAGATATGATATGCAATATACGAAGTACGAAGTCTATTAAAAAAATACGCGGACTGTTTGAATTGCGCGGCTTCAGTTAGTTCCAGGGGAATCCGCTTGGAATCGCTAGGTTTGTATAGATCAGATGATGATAACGCCGTTTCCCGATTGCAGATACCTTTATTTGTTGATTAGCTACGCGGGTTTTAGTGAAGTTCGATTTTCTCGATTGTCGGATTTCAGAATAAATGACCTGAAGGAGCAACGACTTGCTGTGAAATTTTGTGTTAAACTTGGAAAATCTGCGACTGAACATTTGCTATGGTCAACACGGGTTACGGTGATATTGCTATAAAGCGTACGGCATGTTCCAAGTAGCATGAACGTCCTTCTACGTCAGTTTTCTTTGATGCAAAGGGTGTTGTTCACCACGAATATCTCCCCAAGGCTCCACAGTGAATCAGGGACGCCATCTATCGCAAAAGACCAGAAATGTGGAGGGGTGGTGACTGGTTTTTCTATCACGACAACGCTCCGGCCCATTCAGCCATCAGAACTCGTTTTTGGCCAAACACTCGATAACTGTTCTTCCTCACTTCCCCCCCTCCCCCTACTCATCACACCTTATTCCGTGTGACTTTTTTTTCCTTGAAAGGAAGAAGATTTGAGACAATTCCCGAGATTAAGGCAAATGCGATGTAGGAGCTGAAGGGTATTACAAAAGAAGCATACCAGGACTGTTTCAACAAGTGAAAACACTGTCGGGAGAAGAGTATGCGTTGGGAAGGAGAGTACTTTGAAAGAGGACCCAGACATGTAACTTCTAAATAAAGTACATTTTGTTTTATGACGTCAGTCCGCGTATGTGTTTAAACGGCAGATGTTTGCTCCAAGATGACCACCATCTTTCCAGATACTAATGGTGGTACTATACGAGCTATGACCGGTGAAATTAAATAAAAGTTGTCATTTTAGTAAGCCACTTTAATAATGAAACGAAAACATTAAATTAGGGATTTTAGAAAAAATTATTTCAATTGTTATAGCCGTTCCAAAAATAAATTTAATACTATTCTTTTCCATTTCACAGGACAATTAATATTTTTGCTTACCACACTTTTGTACTGAAAGTTTGTAATTTTTATAGAGAATTATTATTTTTGTCACCGAAAATTTACTATTACTAAGTATGTATAATTTTTAACTGTGCAGAACACACAATTTTAGTGCACAAGCTCTAGCTAACTACAATAATGCAAGAAAGGCTTAGAGACGATATATCTCAGAGCGGAAAAAACAAGGCAGACAGATTATTAAAGATAAATTAGACCAAATCAGCGACCATTCTGAATTTTGGAAAACAATAAAGTCCCTAAACACTTCAACATTCTCTACAAATGTAATCTCCATGGATGCATGGAAACAATATTACACAATTTGGTTTGGAGAAAGAATAATAAACAATACAAACTTTATTGATGCTCGTCATCCTTATCTGGATTCGGATATATCTCTCAGCGAAACAAGTTTTGCTCTTCGTAACTTAAAAGCCAAAAAAAGGCCTGGTACTGATGGTATCCTAAACGCACAATTAAAAAACCTTCCAATAAACTGGAAAATATTCCTCAAAGATCTACTTAACGACTTTTTACACCAGGAAAACCTTCCAGATAAATTGATATCTATCAAATTAACGTTGTTACATAAGAAAGGAGAACGAACGAACCCAGATAAATACAGAGGTATTGCTGTCTTAAATACTATAACAAAACTGTTTACTTTCATAATAAACTACAGGACTCAAACATGGGTAGAGAGCTATAATATTTAGTCAGAAGCCCAATCTGGTTTTCGCAGAAAAAGGTCTTGCATCGACAACTTATTTGTATTAAACACAATAATTCAAATGACTTTTCTAAGAAGAAAGAAGGGTGTTTACACTATCTTCGTTGACTTTAAAAAAGCCTTCGATTCAGTCACACACAAGCATTTATGGCACAAAATTTTTAGACTTGGACTAAGCGGCAAAATAGTACGACTATTACGGAATATCTACAATGGCGCAAAGATGCAAATCAACATAAATAATGAGTTATTTGAAGAAATCCAAGTACCGAAAGGCGTATTACAAGGCGAGTGCACGAGCCCGATACTTTTTTCACTCTACATCGCAGATCTAGAGGACTTCTTTAGAGCCAGAAACCTAGAAGGGCTCCAAATCAATCACAGACAAGATATACTTAGCGTACAGTACGCCGACGATATAGTCATTTTTGCAAACTCGCCAGTTGACATACAAAATAAAATTAAAGCTCTCGCTGACTTCTGTGATGACCTTCAACTAAGCGTTAATTCTGAAAAGACCAAGATTGTATATTTTCAACGCGAAAGGCATCCAAGGCCAACAAGAGAATATATCTGCCAAAGCAATGAAATTAAAATAACTAAAAAATATACGTACTTGGGTGTAATACTTAAGAACTCAGGATCTTACAATGAGAACACAGCCGAAAATTTAATGAAAGCAAACAGGATTACCGGAACCATAAATAACACCATGATTAAAGTTAAAATACATTCTTGGAACACTGTTACAAAGCTGTACAATACCTTATTGCTACCTGCTCTTCTATATGGTGCAGAAATTTGGGGTCCCTCACAGTATGTGAGCATTGAAAAAGGTCAAGCCAAATATTTCAAAAGCTTGCTATCATGGCAGAAAACAACACCTAATTATTTTATAAGGAGGTAAACTGGACAGTCAAATTTAGAATTTTACGTCTTCCATAAAATGCTGCTCTGGTGGCAAAAAATTCTCTTAATGCCAGACTCGCGTTACGTGAAGATCTGCTATGACAGGCTAGTACAACTTGGAAAACATCCCAACTTTACGGCTGAAGATCAAATCAAATATAACTGGACTAAGAACCTACAAATCATGCTATCCAAAGCTAACTTTGACTGGATATGGGAAAAGCAAAGTTCTATTGTTCTAAAAGAAGAAATGAACAACATCCTGATCGCGTACAATTAAATTTTTCATAGAGCAGACACAGATAGTATTTTGAATTCTTCATACAACCCATACTACAAAACATACATCACAAGCAACCTATACTTATCCTGCAACGTACCATACAGAATCCTCAAAATATCCTTCCAACTACGCATGTCAAATCCCAAAATATTCCATATCTCCCAAGACGGAACTTGCCATAAATTCAATCACGAAGAAATCTGCGACATATGCAATAGAAACGAACCCAACGATTTGCAAGATTTCCTCTTCACGTGCCCTATGTATTCTGCTTTTAGAACCACTTTTCTCGGAGAACATTTGACTTCCAGACCAACTGTGAGCACCCTGTTCGCAGAACTATCCTGTGAGAAGATGCTCAATATCTACAACTTCGTCCACAACTCATTAAAGCTAGGAGCGTTTATAGTCAATTTGTAACCCAATATGCTTATAATTCGTACTTTACTATTATCTTCAAATATGTGTTAATACTACAATATGCTAACTTTACACCAACCATTTTTTGTACAGAGATGTATTTCTTTCTCTCTTAGCAAAATATATTGATTGATTGATTGATATTGAAAGTTTGTAATTTTTATAGAGAATTATTATTTTTGTCACCGAAAATTTACTATTACTAAGTATGTATAATTTTTTTACCGAGCGCTGACAAATTGTTCAAATAATAATTATTTTAATCGAGTATTCACGATTTATATAAAATATTTATTATTTTCAATGAATATAAAGATTTTTTACCAAGCCATAACAAATTACAAAACTAACAGAAGTAATGATATTGATAAAGAATAAAAATAATAAATGCATGAATAAAGAGAATTAACGAAAATATGGCAGTGCTAAAACAATCTAGAATATAATGGAAAATAATATTAGGAGAGTGGATATTATAAAAATAGCAAGAAAATTTGATTCAGATCTTTGTAAGGGCACAAAATTAACAGAATAAAGGAAGGGTGAAACAAACACCGAAAGCGTATCACCATTTCTAATAACATAGTAAATGCCCTAGGGAAGATAATATCATAAACGAACTCTTAAAAACTGGAACGAAAGAATTATAAATACCATTAAAAGTACTATTCAATAAAATACTAATAAATAAATTAAATTAAAAATGGATAGACAAAATATGAATTATGATAGATCTTTGAATCTAGTGTCAAGTAGTTGTAAAATCTTCACCAAAATTATTCAAGGAAGAATAAAAAATACCCTCAAATTCTACTAGTCCAAAGAGAAGCCGGGCTTCCGAAAAAATCAAATCAACTTTAAGTAACTTTCAAACAATCAACCAAATACTGAAAATAGCAACGTAATATAATCTTAAGATTTATTAGGCTTTATAGACTTCCAGAAGGCATTCGGTTTGTTGGAACACGAGTATATTTGGAATGCTCTAAAAGCTGCAAATATAGACGAGATACTTTTAAATATAATAAAGGAATTATACAAAGAAAACATAGCTACAATAAAACTAGAAAGAGTACACAAGCTGATCCTTTATCCCTAGATATCTTCAAATGTGTCTTGAAAGAAAGACTAAGAACAATAGATTGGTATGAAAATAATAATGGATATTTCAAACAAACAGATGAAAACTTAACAACAGACGAGCTGGTAATAATATCGAATTCAGCCGAAGAACTTACAAAACAAATTGAAAATCTCAGTGTCCAATATGAAAAGGCTGGATTAGAAATTTATGAATAAAAAAAATATAATAACAAATAATGTAGAAATATCAATAATCATGGAAGGCATAATAAGAGTAAAATTGGTAAATGAATACACATATTTAAGACGAATATTAAAAAAAAGAAAGTGGTACAACGAATATGCAGAAGAATCGGTTCAGCATGGAGGAAGTAATGATCATTAACGAAAATATTTAAATGAAATAATATCAGCATCAGCAGCAGACAAGACTTCAACATATGTACTCGTATAAGTCCAAACCTGGACTGAAAATATCATAAGAGGAATTAAAGTGTGTCAAAATAAAATGCAGAGAAGTTTGTTAAACCTGTCATGGAAAGGCAAGAAACCATTAAATTTGTACTAAAATAAAAATAGCAGAAGTTACGAAAACAATGAAATGTTTAAAGCTGACGACAGGACACATATGAGTAATAAGGAAGCAAGAAGGATGTGACCAAATTACTACAGAATCGATTCCAATACAAGGTGTAAGAAACAAAGAACGTCAAAAGAAAAACACATGGAGTGAAGAATGGCAAAAAACAGGGAAATCTGGTCCAATATTGTATCAAATTCTCTCTTCGTTCTACATGACAGCAATTACGTGAATTTTTAGTAGTAATAATAATAATAATAATAATAAAATACTTTATTGGCAAAAGTTCAGCCGAAGCTGTTCTAACACTTAACCTTTTCGATACAAAAATAAAATGTTACAATGTTAACTAATATGACATGATACCCAGAATTTTAACAAATGTTACATGTAAAAATATATACATATATACACATACAAATACATACATAAAGACACAAACTATTTATGAGAACATAATGAAGAGAGTCATGTCGTTTAATGAGAAAGAAGTTTAAATGTTATATTAATAAATATGTTTTAAAATGCTTAGAAAATTATGTGATAGTAAGCGATTTGAAGTTATTAGGTATTTTATTATATGAATGAGGACAATTATAACTGAAACTACGCCGAAATAAGGATGAGCGATGAGCTGGAATGTGTATGTTAAAATGGGCCCTGAAATTACGTTTGTGTAACGATGAGCGAAATGATATTTTATTAAATAGATAAGATGGAGATTTAGTTACTACTACGCGATGCACTAGACAAGCAAAGTGGTGTATTCTACGTTGCTGCATATTTAGCCATCCAAATTGTGAAATAAATGCACTTACTGAATCACGCTTCCTCAACCCCAACACAAATCTCACACACATATTTTGCACTCTCTGTATTCGCTGTGTGTCACGTAATGTAAGACAGTGACCATAAATGACATCACAATAATTAAACACAGAGAGTACAAGCGAATCCGCAAGTATCAATTTGTGTTTAGTTGACAGTACAAAACGATTCATATACAGATTTTTCAGTGCTAAATATGCCTTTTTAAGTAATAAATTTACATACTCAGCAAACCTAAATTCACTGTCAATTAGTAAACCCAGATTTTTATATTTATCTACAATCCCGAGTCTGATGTTGTTTAACTGAATGTTGATTCTATTACTAACTAATAAATCTTTCCTCGTGTTATTATTACCGAACAACATTACAGCACATTTTTTTCCATTTATGACTAAACAATTATTCTTTGAGTAGTCAGAGATTACTTGTAGATCCTTATTAATGATGACCATGGCCTGCTCGTAATCAGCTGGCGAGAAAGGTAAATAAATCTGTGTGTCATCGGCATATATGTGCATATTACAATGTGTGATAGCTTTAAAAAGATCGAAGGTGTACAGAGAAAAAAATAATGGCCCGCAAATTGATCCTTGTGCAACACCTTGTAAAATATTTAAAGATTCAGATGTATTGAACCCACTCACCACCCTCTGCGTTCGATTGGCAAAATAATTGGCTATTAATTGTCTACTAGTAACATCGAAGCCAAGATATTTTAGTTTCGCAATTAATAATTCATGATTGACTGTGTCAAATGCTCTGCTGAAATCTAAAAGAACTAGAAGTACCATTTTATTATTATCAATTTGATGTATAATATCATCAATAATTGTGGTAAGAGCAGTTGTTGTACTAAATCCTGGTCTAAACCCAGATTGAATTTCAGGGAGGCAATTTATATTTTTAATGTAATCTGAGATTTGTTTAGACATTACTCTTTCAAAAATTTTTGATAATGTAGGTAGAATACTGATAGGACGTATGTCATTGTAGGAGGTAGGATTTTTAGTTTTGGGAATGGGTTTAACTATAGCAGTCTTCCATAAATCAGGAACTGTAGAAGATAAAATACATGAATTAATTAAATGAGTTATCTGAGGTAGAAGTGAAGGTACAATAAGTTTAAGCATTCTTAAATTGATGCCGTCTGCACCCATAGCATTGGAATGAAGAGATTTAATAATGTAGTGTACTTCTTCTTCACCTATGACGTGAACTGAAAAGGTATTAATCGTATCAATATTATATGAATGATTATTATAGTAATGTAGAGTTTGTTGATTAGGATGGGGTATATTGGAGAAACCTAGGAAATGCTTATTCACTGCGTTTACATCAGAAGTGATATGTGAAAGGTCAGGACAGTTTTTTACATTAATGTTAAATTCTTTCAGAGAATTCCACAAATCAGATTTACAAGTATTAATTTTATGCTCTAAATAAGCTTTCTTTTCAAGTCGAACAGATTTAGTAACTAAATTGCGTAGCGATTTATAGTACTCCCAGTGTGCAAGAGATCTAGTTCTTCTGAAGTCAGATAGAGCACTATTTCTAAGACTAATCATGAGTTTTAATATGTCAGTAATCCAGGGTTTCAGTGGTTTACGTAGAACTATACGTTTTTCTGGCATGAAGAAGTCAAAAATATTGATCAAATTTTCATTAAATAATGATAACTTTATATTAATATCACTGGATACATAAAAATTATGCCAATCAATATTATTAAGAGCGACGAAAAATTCAGAATAATTTGCGTTTTTAAAGTCACGAATTATAATTTCATTTGCTTTTTTAATATTACATTTAATATTTAGATTGAGGAGAGTGAGAAGGTGATCAGATACATCATGGGTATCAACATTTACAACTTGCGAGCATATTTCAGTATTTGATGTTAAAATTATATCAATCAGAGTTTCTGTAATATTTTTAATACGCGTAGGTTCTGTCACAATTTGCTCTAAATCAAACTGACTAGTTAACACATTGAATAATTGTACAGCCGAGTTGTTCATATTCAGTAAGTTAATATTTATGTCCCCTAGACAAAATAAACAATCAACTTGAGGAAAGATATCACCAAATGTCAGTTCAAGATTAGTAATAAAATCATTGATATTAGCAGACGGAGGTCTGTATATCGCACCAAACGCGATTTTTTTATTATTAATTTTTAGAACTATCCAACATTGTTCAAGTGATGGCGTGTTAACATTAATCTCATTATCATATGGGATCACGTATTTTACGAGGCTTGATTTTAAATACACTCCAACACCACCACCTCTACCAACTCTATCGTTTCTAAGAAGCGTATAACCTTGTATAGTAAAATTATTACTGTCATCAGTATCATTCAGCCATGTTTCGCTAATACATAAAATATCAACATCATTATCTAAAAGAATATCTTCAAATTCAGCAAAGCGAGATGACAAACTTCTTACATTTAAATGTCCAACTTTCATCCTAACCAAAATTAATTAATTTACAAAATAAAAGAAAGAGAAAACAAAAAAGGAAAAGTAAAGATTAAATTTTAATTAACAAAGCAACGAATCAAACAAAAAAAAATATTCGAAGCCTACCCTGTGTAGTTTCAATGAGCACTCAGTGTGCGTGCATCTAAGACAACAAACATACAAGGTTAATTCAATAAATAATTTAATTAGTTTGCACGACTATACAAGTAAAGTCCGCAAAAAAAAATTAGATTTTAATGTCATTGACCACTTTTAAACTATTGACCTTACAAATATGATTACCCACTTTTATATGGATAGTGCCATCACGAGACCAAGTGTTATTTAGACCAAAACGCTTTTTAGCCGCATTTAAAACTTCAAGTCTTGATCGTGTAAGATCTTCACGAACCACAATACCCGTTCCTTTTAAATGTTTCTTATTATTAAAAATATGCACTCGGTCGTTGTATCTTACGAACTTAATAATTAAAGGACGGCACTTATCTTTTTGATGAACTCCCAGCCGGTGACATCTATCTATAGAAGATTTGTCCAAATTGATGTGCAACTTCTCCCGGCAGATCTGCTGTACCACGGCATCAGGAGACTCGTTGATCGTCTCGGGCACTCCGAACAAACGAAGACAGTTTCTACGGCTGTATTGCTGTAGTTTGTCGATCTCTTCAGTAAGCACCTCAATCTTACGATCTTTTTCCTCCAGTTGTTGTTGGAGGGTAACTAACTGATTCGAAAGAGCATCGAATTTTGCAGCAAGTACAGTCTCCATTTTTATTGATACCGCTTCTACCACTTTATTGATGAACACATCAGAATTGATCACATCATACATAGACTGCTTCACCAAGGTTGCGAGTTCTTCCTTTTGAGCACGGGTGACCATTTTAAATGATAAATTTTTTTAAACAAAAGTAAATAAAAAAAAATTTTTACAGAGAAGTTAATTAGCACGCACAGCGGACACGTCTACACTCTGACAAGGTTGAACATCGAAATCAATTCTTATCATAGATTTATTTAAAATTATGTTCTTTACCCAAAAAACAAATTACTATGTAATTCTAAAACAGTTCGAAATTTATTATTTCTAAAATGTTTAAATTTAACCTAACAGCATGTCTATAGTAAAGATGTGTCGTTCAAATATTGCGGATTGTTCAAATAATTTGTTAAGAATAATTTTAAAAATTATAATTTGGATGTTTACCCCTATAAGTGCAATAACGAGTGCGAGAATATTGATACCGGTATTCTGGTCATGTTTTATTATTACTGTGATTCCATACAGAATATATCTGTCACAGTAACACGATGGTTTTCAAGTTGGTTTAATTTTTATTTTTACTTTCTTATACAGAGTATGGGGAAATACTGTAATCGTGAAAAAAAATCGTTGACCAGATTTTCGCGGAAATACGTGTTTTGAGGTCCACTGAATCCGTTTTTATCATTTTCTCAATGATGTCTCTCTCTCTCTCTCTCTGTGTGTGTGTGTGTCCGAGTGTGTCCGAGTATGCAATATCTCATGAACGAGATAAGATTTGTTAACGAAACTTGGTAATTATAAGTTTCATGAAAATACGAAGAGCTGAGTTGATTTTGAATGTGATTGAAAAACCAGAAGAGGAAGTTTACTGGACACACAAAACAATGAATTCCATTTATTTCAAAAATGGAATCAGTTACGAAAAAAAGTTTCTAATAAAAGATGTTAGAAAAAATATTTGGAACATAAAATGTTATTTGCAATTTTCCTGTATATGCGTCTAATTTTAAGAAAAACTAATTTTTATATTTAAAAATATATTGCAATAATCATAGTAGCATTAGAAACAAAAACATGAATTTTAATTTTCGCTTTATCTAGTTTTTTCGGAAAAACAAATAGAATAAATAAACAATGAAAATATGTGTTTGTTATATTGATCGTCAAACCTATAAGCAACTATTATCTCCAAAACTGTTCATATTTAAGGTCAACCACACCAAGTTGAAAAACAAATACATCATTAAAATGGTCAACTAATTTGGCAATTTTGCCTCAATTTAAATGACTTCGTATCTCACGGTTCTTGAGATTCCAAGGGTTAGGTTCGAAAAACGGACATCCTATATATGCCTCCTCAGTAAAGTTAGAAATAGAATAGTCAACATTACTAAAAACTTATACGTAAACAAATTTGATATTTTATATGTTTCAAACAGATAAATGTTGAATTAGTGAAAAACTAAATTACATGTTTAATAATCAAGACAGGCGGTAGTTGCCGACGCCAAGATCAAGCAGCCTACGGCCGGCGACACTGACTGTCTATATTACAGTAATATAAATCTTCCAAAAAAATAATTACATTGTTAAAGGTACGCCAAAATTGCGCAGATTCCTTCCCCAAAAATTGTAATATCTATATATTACAGATTTAAAAAAAAGTGATATCTAATTAAGCCAAGAAAAATATTCGAATTTAAAAAACCTTATCGACCAGTTTTAAAAATATCGGGTCAAATAAAAAAAAATTAATTAAAAAAAACCTTGGCGACCCCAGTGTTCAAAATGTTACTTAAACTGATAACATTTCAAAGTTTATATTACTGTAATATAGACAGTCAGTGTCGCCGGCCGTAGGCTGCTTGATCTTGGCGTCGACAACTACCGCCTGTCTTGACTTTGAACCAATATTAGAAAATTGTAATTCCATTTATCTTTGGGTAGATCCCTGTTTGGTATTAACAAATTTCCAAAATTCAGAAGGATTAACTTTGATATTAGCTTCAATCCTTTCCAAATATAGTTTATTAGCTGCCGTAATTTGTTGTTTAATTATGTTTCTTAACCTTTGAAATTCGTTTAATTAGTGAACATCCTAGCACTTTAACCATTTTTTCCTATAATATTCCTTAGTTTTTATATTAAATTTAATTTCTGGTGTGAACCAAACAGGAAAACTTGTGTTAACAACCCTTGACTTCGGAACAGATTTATTAATAATATCATAGATAAATTCGTAGAATCTACTGACAGCATCATCCACATTATTTAAATATTAGAAAATTGTAATTCCATTTATCTTTGGGTAGATCCCTGTTTGGTATTAACAAATTTCCAAAATTCAGAAGGATTAACTTTGATATTAGCTTCAATCCTTTCCAAATATAGTTTATTAGCTGCCGTAATTAGTTGTTTAATTATGTTTCTTAACCTTTGAAATTCGTTTAATTAGTGAACATCCTAGCACTTTAACCATTTTTTCCTATAATATTCCTTAGTTTTTATATTAAATTTAATTTCTGGTGTGAACCAAACAGGAAAACTTGTGTTAACAACCCTTGACTTCGGAACAGATTTATTAATAATATCATAGATAAATTCGTAGAATCTACTGACAGCATCATCCACATTATTGAAATCATTGAGACTAGACCAATCAAATGTGGAGAGATCATCATAAAGCTGGTAGAAATTAGCCTTACGGAAATTATACCGTACATTATTGTTCGATGAAAACTTTGACTGCTTAGATTGAGAGATAGTAAAATTAAAGGTTAATGCAGGGTGATAATCATCTTCGTGTACCAGCGGATAGTGCGCTTTATCAACAGTAATTGATACATCACTATTGAGTAAAATTAAATCTAATTGCTTATTGAAAGCGTTGTACGTTTTATTATAATTTTGTAGATTTAGAAAACTACAAAAATTTGAAAGACAAGATTTCTTGTGTGAATTGCTAGATACGTTATTAAAGGTAGGAACGTTAAAGTCACCAACAAATATTACTTTTTGACTATTAAAAAGGTCTTCTAGAGATTCAAAGAACAGCTCAAAATAAGTAGCACTTAAGTCAGGAGGAATGTAAATTGCACAAATTATAGCTTGATTGTTGCCTAAATAGCAATTACAGGCAATGAAATCAATTTGGACACAAATATCATTGAGAAATGATGTATCTATAATCTTAAAATTTATGAAATTGGCGAATGCAATTAGAATTCCACCACCTTTAGATTTATTGGCCTCAACAATATTTCGATCATGTCGAACAACGTTATAATTAGATGGAAATAGTTCTGAGTTAGATACTGACTTTTGAATCCAACTTTCTGTTATTATTATGACATCAAAAGACTGAGAGCAACAATTGGCATAGAATATATTGGTTTTAGTATTTAATACCCTACAATTTTGATAATAGAAATTAAGATTAATTGGATTGCTGTTGGGACAAATTAGTTTTCCGACACAATTTTCGGAGTATTGTTAACATATTTGATTCTTAAGTTATTTTCTCCTTTAGCACTACGTTCAGTTAATTCCTTTTTAATACATTGGAAATAATCTATTTGCATACGTGTTCTATCTCTTGACACTGAAATATTTTTCCATTTGTCATTAGATTTCACAGATTTAAATTTGTTAAAAAATTTGGAAATCATTTCCGAAGAAGCTAGTTGTATTTTAATGGGGCGCGGAACAGTTTTAGTGGGGTCAAACCGACCAAGGCGAATAGGATTTAAATTAGAAGATTTAATTTCCAGTTCACAATCAGCCAGTTGTTCTTTGGTCAAGTTTGAGTCCTCAGTAAACTGTTGCTGTTTAGAGGCGCTATTTTCACTAAACTTGAAAATCATTAAGTTACGAGATCGTTTTTCACGTTCGTATACTTCATTAATAATTGTCTCAGTCATTAATAGAGATGACTGCTTAATAGGAAACGACTCCTCACATTGTTTTTTTAAAGACAATACGTCATTTTGAAGATCAATAATTAGTGTTTTTAAACTAGTAATATCGCTGTAAATACTTTCGCAATTAGAACAATTCCATTTCAGACCCAGCTTTACTGTGTTTATTCTTCTTGCTTCAGTGGCAGTGATATCCACGCAATCAATGTTATAAGTATTTTTACAGATTGTACAAGTAACAAGTCTATGATTATCAACTTTTTTGTTGCAACAATGACAGTTAGAAGCCATTTTATTGAAATGTTACTGGGATATGAATTTAAATACCCAGTATAAGAACAACACCCAGTATGTGGTCAATTATCAGCAAAATTGTGCGGATCTATTAGACTCCAACGCGCTGAGACACTACTCTGTTAATAGTAGAATGTATATTGCAGAAAGTTATAATTTTAAGAATAACTCACCCCAGAAAAAAGTTATGAAGATAACATTACCACCATCATTTAAGAAACGAAAAATTACACAGTTTGATATGAATTGAAAAAAAATATGTTTAACCAAGACCACAGAAACCAGTAATTAACTGCAGAGCTACCGCTGGCTGTGTGCGTTCACGTTCACATTCAATGCTAATAAGCTTACGTGGTTTGTACGTTCTTTAATTTTAAAAGACTTTATTAAGGAATATTGATTTAAAATAGGCATACGTTCGACAACGGATGAGTGCAGTCGCTCTGAAATGCCATTGCTTTTTACGTTGTCTGCTGAAATGAATTTTTATATTTCGTAGTCCTAAATAGTTTTTAGTAATTTTATTCTTGAATCAAAACTATTATTGGATACAAGTTCCAGGGGAATAGTGAAATATGGAAAATATTTTATTAATTTGCCTCCTACGGTAATCGTGTCTTTATCTTTTAAAACATAGGCCATAGCGAATTTATAATATGAATAGAATGTAGTGATAATTTTTGTCTGTTCTTAGAGATAACAAATTTAAATGTAATTTTTCGAAAGGTTTTTCGGCTATTGGTATTAATATGTTAGGATTTTAAAAAGAATTTCGTTCGTATTTATTCGATAGTATTTATATTTAAATTAGTTACGTACATAGAAACGCTGAGCCTTATTTGGTTTTTAGGTGTGATTGACACTTTACAGGTCTGTGAATGTAATTTATTTATTACAATTTATTACTATTACCTTAACTTTTTCTCTATTACTGATCCAACATTGCGTGTTTAACTGCAATTGTGTGGAATTCACTTTCAAAAACAAGCCTAAAGTAACACCCTCTTCCTTTCTTATCTTTTAATTCGTCTTCAGTTTTTACATAGAGGGTTTAACTGCAACTGTGTGGAATTCACTTTGAAAAATAAGCGCAGGACGACACTCCCCTCCTTTCTTATTATTTTGTTTTATTTTCAGTCACTGCATTATGTGAAATTTTCTTTCAAATACAAGCGCAGGCTATCGCATTCATCTTTTCAAATCTTTGTGGATTCGTTGTTAGATTCGTTATTAGATTCGTTTATTTCTGTTTCCCTATTTCATTTGTTTGTTATTGTTGCTCCTAGATATTTTTATTTTTCAAACATCGAGCTATATCCCATAAAATGGTGTAGCACGAACCCCAGAATCATTCACAAAACATTCACTCATTAGATTGATCGAATAATCCGTCCTTGTCAAATATTCTCATCCTAACACACCTCTCAATATAAGCTCATTTATTTATCACACTCTGAATCATTCAACATACAACAAACCTTCAATCACATCCAACCAATCATTCCTATATACTTTTAATTAATATTTCTTGGACATACGTTTCATATCTTTAAAATATCTCAAATTACTCATGCTCACTCCTCTAACAATGAAACTACGAAAATTTTAAAAGAAGAGAGTGAAAGCATGTGCTTCCAACTGGGAGAAAATTCCACACAATTGCAATTAGTCACTCTATTTTAAAAACTGAAAATGAAACAAGAAGATAAAAGGAAATGTCGCTTTGCGCTTGTATTTGAAAATTAAGTCTACACAAATTCAGTTAATTACTCTACGTAAGAATTAAAAACAAATAAAATAGATAAGAAAATAATGGTGTATCCTTACGCATTGTTTTGAAAATGAATTCCACAAAAATGCAGCTAAACAGTCTATGTAAGACCAGAACACAAATCAAAAAGATAAGAAACAATGGAAATATTGTCCTATGCTTGTTTTTGAAAGTGAATTTCACACAATTACAGGTGAACACACTAACAAAATAAATAAACAACAAACCTAAAATCACGTATACTGCTCTTGTCTCAAATCTACAGATTTATCCGGCAATTAAACTTCGACAAACATTCCTATCCACTTTTGTTTTAATCACATTCTTAAATCCTTTTATATCAGCTCGATGATTCCACATACTCGGAATCTTTAGTTCACGCAATATTCCTTCAATTATTCATAGAGTGTCCCCGCGATCTTTCTCCCTCAGTTACAGCAACATACATCTGTTTCATAATTTTTTTCATTGACATATGCCCAATTTATCTCAACTGATACCCACTTTTCTAACTACATTCACCTTATGATGAGTGTAATAACTCATCATTCACCAATGTATCCCGAACACGATCTCTGTTAGTGCATTTACACACACCCCGCAAAAATACCATCTTTGAAGGAAGTAAAATACTATTATAAACATTCAATCGAGCATCTCGCGATACATTCATATTCATGCTATATTCCTTCAATTATATTTATCCATTTATTCATAGGTCTTCCACGCAATATTTCACCATCAATTTCATCAATATACACCTTATAAATACTCAATCGAGCATCTCTGGATACATTCATATTTCGAGCAAAGGTTCCCATAGCACCCGATACTTAGCATCCTGCAAATATTCTTCTTTCAATCTCTCGAATCATCCCTCGAAAACATACTACTTATGTTTACAAACTCATTAATTCGATCTAATCTCACACTATTCACTGAAATATTGCAGTCAGTCACGAAATCGCTCTTCTTAAACACTAACGCTTTACATTTATCAACATTCAATAACAGATTTATACCTTTTCCAACTTCATTCATATTGTGGTGATTAGATTTAGTATTTGATTATATAATTAATCTCCTCCGTTTCATATCTATTCCATCAGGCGCTATTCTATTTTTACTATTTCTATTTACTTGTTTGACTTCTTCTGGTGTTGGTTCTCCTTTCTTTTCTCTTTCTTCCATCCTTTCCTCGTCTTCCTCATCTTCTGGTTCTGTTACTGACTTGTTCAATAGTTCATATCTTTGCTCTAATTCTGTTATTTTCACGTGTCTATCTTTAATATTTTTACATTCATTTTGTTGCGGTTGCGATTTAAATTGTATTTCTATTTTTTTTAAATAATTTTTAATAAAGACAAAAAAAACATAGAGTGTGTGCTTAAGACCGCACGGCAGAAGTGAAAACTTCATTCGCAATCGCAATCAAATAATATTATGTAGTATTATTATGGATCGTATTAGTAGAATAAATGAGAAACAAGTCAGAAATTGCAGTTATTATTTATTTAATTCTATATAAATCAAATTATTTATTTTCGTTTTCGTATTCTACAAAAGACACAATGGGTTTGTGATAACTAAAATAAGAAATAAATACTTTTGATTAAATTTTACTTATATATCTAGAATAATTATTATTACGTATCATTAATAAATAATAAATAATTTATAATAATTAATAATAACAATTATTACGTATTAATTGAATATACTAAACACAGCAATACAGCAGCGAAGAGCAGCTGACTGTATCTTTCTTGCTCGGGTATACTCGGCGGTCCCGAGTTCATCCGATCGAGCCTTTCACCTTAGAGCGTGACGGTTTAGCCTAACTTACTACCTATGAAAAAAATATGTGCTCGGGTACACTCGGCGGTCCCGAGTTTACCCGATCGAGCCTTTCACCTCAGAGCGTGACGGATAAGCCTAACTTACTACCTACGAAAAAATGTGTGTGCGGTGCGCCAAAAGAAGTTTTCACTTCAAAAATCACAATTTAAAAAACGATTTGTTAAAGAAATCCATATATGACAACATTGTCAAATATTATAATGAATAGATCACGAATCTCACAAATACAGATATCAACAACAGAATACTTGCATTCCTGGATTTAACCTTCGGATGACCAAGGGGAGTCAATTTTGACCCCAGACACCGTTTTCCATAGAAATTTTTGGAAATATTTGTGCTAATGATCCCATTATTTTTTAATCGATTTTTTGGCGATGTTTCTTATGTGTTTTATTTTTAGATTGATCGAGCAACTAAATTTGTAAAAAAAAAAATGTTTTGACACCTTGAGGTCAAAAATTACCCCTCTTGGTCATCGACGTATCATTTTTCTACAATTATAACATAAGATTATTTTTGAAATCCGCGCGCTAAATGTGTAATAAAACATATCCTCAATTTTGATGGAAGTTTGTAAGTTTGTCTCAGTCAGGGACAGTCTTGTGATGGCCCGAAAATATCTTACCACGCCAGAGTTACAGCCTATAGCAAACGAAAGCGACTTTTTCGATGATATTGACGGTGAAAATGTGTCTGAAAACGAAAATCAAGTGTTGGAAGATAACCCATTGGAGCATGAAAGTTCAAATTCAAGTGAGTCAGCTGAGGATAATGATAACACAAGTGATACCTTGCAAGCAAGATGCTACAATATGGTGCAAAATAAAACCTATATTGAGCAGACTATCCACTAGAAATATCCTTCGCGAAAAGCCTGGAAGGCCTACTTACGGTGAGAAATTCACAACTGCAGCAGAAGCTTTCCATTTATTTATTTCTGATGAAATTGTGGATGTCGTCATTCAGGAAACAAACAGACGGGCTTACAAAATTTTAGGAAACGATGGCAAGCTCGTTGACAAGGTAAAAATAAATGCTTTCTTTAGTTTATTTATTCATTCGGGCTCCTTCAAAGTGTATCACGAGCCAATATTGGAATTATGGTGTACTAAATATCCATCGTTTCAAAGAACAATTTTTTGTGCCACAATATCTCGCAACAGAAAGAAATCTTTACTTAGATTCATACGATTTGACGATTTAGCAACCCGACCCGACAGACGTGAAGTTGATAAATTGGCAGCTATTCGTCATATTCATGATATTTTGTACTGTATGTTGATAAATACGGTGACTACGAAAAAGGAGAGTCATTCAGGAGGCCGTTTCTTAAAATATTAGGTCTCTCATAAAATTACGATCGTTAAAAGGATTACACAAACATGTCCAAACGGCAATCAATATGGTGCTTGAAACTGACAAGGCCCCAGGACGCGAAGTCGAAGCATCTGGTGAAGAGCAAAATCTGAGGCAAACTCAACTCAAGCGGGGCAGGTGCAAAATGTGTAGTTCAGACCGAAAAACATCGACCATGTGCGACAATTGCAGATATTTTGTGTGCCCAGTGCATTCTGTCACCAAGAAAACCATAATGTGCAATAACTGTAAGATTAAAAACTGATTCATGTATAATTTTTTTATTAGAATTTTTCATTGCGAAGATTTTTTTTGTTGATTATTATTTTATGTAACTTTGAAAAAATATTAATAAAACATTCTAAAAACATAAACCATCAACAGTTTTTTATTAGAATAAATTTTAGCTATACAATAAATGGGGTCAATTTTGACCCGGCTTGGTCGCCTATGTCGGAAAAAAAGGTTGGTCATCCGAGGATTAAGGAAGTAAATCTTGTATAATTTCAACGATGCCAGCCTACATCGGAGAACGTTATTTGACACCATCAGCAGCCTCTGGACATCCTTAAAATACAGCAACTGCAACAATACATCTGAAGTAAAGCAGAAATCGTCGAAAGTTATTATTATATAACACAAAAAATAAAACAAAAAGACTTACTTCTGCCGAGCTAGAATTCCTACCATGGAATAAATTAACAAAATCATTTATTGAAAACAACCCTCAGTACATTATAACAAAAGCTGATAAAGGCAGCAAAACAGTGATCAAATTATGAAAACAAACGAAACTACATACAGAAAATTGAAGGAAAATCATGTCAGTGCGTTTGACAAAACAATCAGGCTATATCTGAACAAAACTAACATGAATAATTTAATAGTCCAGAACCCATCAAGTTGTAAAATGTATTTTCATCCTAAGATACATAAGCCTGATATTCCGCTCAGACAAATTACTTTAACAAATGATATATCTACTTATAAACTTGCTAAATTAATCGGAAAAATTTTACAAGACATTCACACATCTAATACTAACGTACAAAATTCTTTCCAACTTATTGATTAACTGAAATCTATTAAACTTTTACCTCAACGCCGGCTGTTCTCTTTGGATGTTACAGCTATATAGTTATTGAATGTATCAGTTCAAGGTGGAATGAAATCACATCCCATACTATCTAATCCTTCGATGAATTCATAGAAGGCTTTGCAGGCTCTTTCTTCACTTATAAGAATCTCTGTTATTCACAAATACAAGGCTGTCCAATGAGATCGAGTATCTCTGATTATGCAGAAACTAGAAAAGGAAATTTTAAATGACTTAATTTTAAATTATCTACACGTTATGTAGATGACTTTCTACTTATTTCTAACGAAAAAAACATTATCAGAACCTTCGGATATGTTAACTCGCTCCATCCGATGCTCTCTTTTTACCATTGAACAGGAGCTGAATCAGCAGATAAAATTCCTGGATGTTACTATCACCAGGCAAGAAGGCTCATTAACATGCAATTGGTTTCGTAAAACTACAGCTTCAGGTTGTCAACTTAATTTTCACACTTACACAATTAAAATATATAAAATTTGTGTAATTAATTCACTTGTTGATCGCGCGATAACGTCTCTCAGATGAAACTTGTCATTATGAGAATCTCAACACAATACGAATACTTTTGATTAAATTTTCTATCTGATCGACTTTATAAACTTCCATTTAAATAAAAGACTGCCAGCCATCAAATAAAAAAAAAGATAATGCACCAATTTTTTTATCCAAGCCTCTTATCGTATATTTCAAATTGCCATACAGCTAGTTGAATTCTCATGGAATAAACACCATTTTAAGAGATACACCTATTAGAATATCAAATTCTTCTGCTATCACCACGACTAGTAACTTCACCAGAATCAAGTACAAGACTGCAATAGAAGATACGAAGAACACCGTTTACGAGGTCTCTTGTGGAGCGTGTAAATCTCGATTTATTGGTGAATTACGGCAGCCATTACATAAAAGACTTTATCAACATAAATATTATTGTGGGCTGCTGGTTCAACGTCACAGCTCGCTTTGTAAACATCAATTTGACCTCGGCCACATTTTCAAATTTGATGAAACGATAATACTACACCAAGAGAGCAACCTACATAAACGTTTGTCCCTCAAAACTCTGTATATAAATTCGATCTCAATAATGTTCACCATAACAACACTATCAACAACAAGACCAATTACTACAACAATATTGAATATATTAAACCATTGTTCAATAACTATTGACGTTCGACTTCTGAATTTTCGCGCTCTAACACTAGTATGTTTTTATCCTACTTCCGTTGTTAGGTTTTTATTTCATTTCCTGTTATATTTTATATTCTAACAGTTGAGCATATGTACTTCTGAGTTTTCTAAGTATTTTTTTACTTAAGCTTGTATTTTTATTACTGTTATTATGATAGTTACTTTTCGTTTTCACGGTAAATATCTGATTTGTCATTATCGTGACTTTGTTATTCTATATTTATATTCTGATTTTTAGTCACTGAAGAAGGCTGCTTTTTTACGGCCGAAACGTATGATCACAAAAAACTATTTCTAATATTGTTAATCTATATCTTACTGACCTATATGCATAATATAATTTATCTATTAACTACCTTATAGGAGTTATTAACTTTTGATTCTACTCCTCATTTCTCTCTTCGACATTTTTATTGTTGTTATTTAGATTCGTTCCTTTAATAACATTATTATTTTTTTTTGATTTTTTCTCCTCTCTTTTCTGCTTTTTCTTTTTCCTTGATTTAATATTTCAATTCTTGTACTTCTTTTTCTCTCTTAATTTCGTTTTCTTTTAGTTCTTTCGTTTTTTCATTCTGCAGTTTAAACATCACATACAAATTATATTTAAATCTTTGGCATTTAATTAAATTTCTTTGACTTATTTAGAAATATTATGAACACATATTTAATTTTTTTTACAAATTTGACAGTTTGATGTTATAAAAAACATTGTTGAATATACTTTATGATAATAAAGCTTGTATACAACTAGTATAGAATCTGAACTCACTCTACTCGCTCAATCATAAAAGTTAGAGAGCTAGGGTGCAAAATAATGTCTCATTTATTCCAGTGACAGAAATTGATTTTTAATAGATTATGTCATGATAAACATGAAAAAAGAAAATCAGATTTGGGAACGGGTGCAAACTATAGATGGCGACGATGTGAATACGCCGATTTTAAGGGTAGTTGTTGACATATTTTTTACAGGCAAATTTTCAATTTAAATTATAGACTTTGGTATAATTAAGTAATAAAAATGGTAGACAGAAGTTTTGGCCGGTGACGCATGCGCGATAAACCGGTTCATGACGAAAACATGACAAAAAAATTATTGACAGAAATTATTGCTGGTTACTGATTGATGACGGAAGCTCTGAAAGTGGACTGGTGTAGGGATCAACAACCACCCTTAAAATATGCGCATTTCCATCGACGCCATCTATAGTTGCAACCCGTTCCCAAATCTAATTTTATTTTTCTCATGTTTATCATGACATAATCTATTAAAAAATCCATTTCTGTCACTGGAATAAATGAAACATCATTTTGCATCCTAGCTCTTTAAGTATAAACTACAGCTCGTCCAGTAAAGCATTAAATATTTCCTATATTAATAGCCTATTATTACACGTTGCTAATGGCTACAGACTAGTTGCTATGAAATAAACTTAACTATGTAACCTCAAAATTAATGATTATGACGTTTGAAATGCAATAATTATTTTAATTAGGTAATAAAAACATTGTAGTAGAAAAAATTGTGTAAGTAACTCGTGTGTGTGTGTTTTTATTATACTCATAGGTTTGTAAGATTCGCCTACAACTTGTACTGTAAGTGTCGTACTTTTGCAGTAAAGTATCACTTTTAACACGAATTGCATAAATAACTATATATGCTACTAATATATTAGAAAAACTATGTACCTTTTATTCTTTTTTTATTTCTCAATGTAGAATTGAGCAGTAAATATTAAAAACTAAAATAAAATAAATTTTTTGTGCAATACTTTTCTTTATTATTATAGAGTATTGCCCCCCCCCCCAATAATTGATATTCGATTATTTATATGAGTAATAGTGATTTTTTTAGTGTATGTTGCAAATAAAAACCATTAATTTAGTACACCAATGATAAAAATACCATATTCTTATAGTAATAAATTCTACTTTTAATTCTGAATACAATGACATCGAAGTTCTTTTTAAACATTTCACACAAAAAATTCAAAATCTAAAAGTATGAAGGTGGTTGAGAGTTTTAATTACTGATAGCTTACTTCAGTTTCTTTTCCGTTGATTAATTGACATAATTTATTTTTTTATTTATTTTTTTTTGTGGCTTTTTGGCGGACCAACTACTTAGATCATATGCCGCCATTATGCCCTGATCTGCGTTTTAGGTATTATGGTCAACAGCAACGCGGGTTTTCTCTGGACGGTTTACCCATCCAAGTACTATCCGCGCGCAACGTTACTTGACTCGCGTTATCGCTTAGATCAATTCCAACGAGTGTAGCCATGGCCGTTGACACACATAATTTATTGTTTTCCAATTTGTTAATCCTGAAAAATTAAATTACATACAATATATATATATATTACAATTTTTGTAATTTAATACAATTGTTTAATTAAAACAATGATCTTTTGATTTGGTTGCAAAAGAATGCAAATTTTGTCTTATGGAATATCACTGTATTCGGAATTAAAAGAAGTCAAAATTTAAAAATAAGTACAAAGTAAATCGGAAGTGATATTTATATCATTGATATACTAAATTAATAGATTTTAATTATACTATATAAACAAATAAATTTCAATCCGATACTCTCATAGTAAAAAGTTAATAGAGAAGTACAACTTTCCGTGAATCTTCAGTACCTACATACAGAATGTCTACTGTTTTTATGGATTATAGAAAATATAATGGTGTAGGTGGCTCAGTGGTATCCAATCCGTGAATTTGAGAATCCGGGTTCCATTCCCGACAAACAATTTTCACCACATCAAAATTACTCATGTGGCTCCCCCTCTACTAACATCTTTAGGAACCGTGATTTTACGGCCGGTAACATGCACAAATATATCACTTATTGAGATCTGATCTGGCTGAATGCCACACCCACAAATGGGTAGAAAGCATGACGATGCTTTTTCTATTACAATGGTAAAATTTTTGTCTTATTAATTTTAAAACAAAGTGTAAATACAAAAAAAAAAGTGTAGAATTAAAAACTGCAATGGGTCCAAATTTAAAGACGGCAATTTTAATCTATCTCGTGATAGAAACGTAGTATATTAATTAAGCCTCATTGAATGCAGTTTTTAATTAATTCTGAACATTTTTTGTATTTACACTTTTGTCTTAAAATATAGGACAGACAATTTTACCATTGCATTTCCAATACTCCATAAAAAATAGACACAATGAATATATTATCAACAGAGGTACGTTGCTTAGGTAAAGTAAAAAATGTCAAGTTTGCATTGTTGTAAATGCGATCCTGCCTATAAGCAACAGAAATATTATTATTATTGATTAAAAATGCTTAAACAGATATATTACAATTAAAAATTGTTTTCAGGCTAGGCGTGCATCATTGATAGTTCATGAAATTTGGAATAAATACACAGATAAGTGTGCTGATGATAGAGTCGAGGAAGTAAGAACTGAACTGAACTATTTCTATTAAATATGAAATAGTAATAGAAACTAATAAGTATTTGTAGTTTCAGTCCATCTCTTTACAAATGATCCATGGAAGACTCAGTTTGACTGCGTGCGGATTTTTTACTTTAGACTATACTTTAATGCATACGGTATATACTATTTACTACTATTTGTTACACTCACTAATTAATTTTTATTTTAGATTATTTCTGCGTTGACTACATACGTAGTTATTCTCATACAATTTAAAGCAATGAATTAAAATAATTTGATGTTGTTATATTACTAGCTCAGTGGTATGAAGTCGGTCTGTGGATCCTGAGAACCCTGGTTCGATTCCCACAGGCGACAAACAATTTTCATAATTTCAAAAACTACCCCTGTGGCTCCTCCACCACTAACATCTTTGGGGGCCGTGATTTGACGACTGGTAACCGCACTTCACGCGCAAAAATATATCACTTACCGAGATCTGCTTCGGCAGAGTGCCACACCCAATAATGGGTAGAAGGCGCGATGATATATTTATTTATTTAATTTTATATTACTTACACATACTCGTAACTTCCTGGTAAAAGCTAAATAGTTATTATTTTGCTGTTGAACAAAATATTATTTGATTTCAGACTTCTAAATATGCAATAGTCATTTCTGTACCTAGAGTAGAAAGTAGTCTATTGCTGCTCATGCTTGGAGATTGTTAATCGAGACACAGCCGAGAATAACAACCAAACAAAAGCAGCAAGGACACTTTCTACTCGTGGTGACCATAAGAAAAAAAAAAGAAATCTGTACTAAATGTTTGAGAAAATAATAAATATTTTTATTAATATTAATTTATTTCCAACGAAGGTAGCAAATTAAAATTGTTTTAGTTTTCACGCCAACATAAATTTTTGGTAAAAATCAGTTAATTATAGGTAAGAAAACATAATTTTATCAAAATTTTATAATAAACTATACCTTCCACGTATGGATGCAGCAGAGAAATACTGTGTGAGAAAACCAATTTAAATTTACAAAGTAATTTTTTTAGATACATGCCAACATTTTACCGTTATGGTAGTTAATTAAAATTGACAACTTACGCGTACATATTCAATAATATATTTCAAATGACTGCATAGTTACTTGGAATAGAGTTTAGTATTACTTTTCGATATGATTAGATAGTGAAAAAAATACTCTTTGAAATAAAATAATAAAAATGCTAACTTATCGGCTCCTTTATTGGCTCCATTACGCAAATAATCGTGTTTGAAATTTAATCGATCCTACCAATAATTGTATTTGTTATTGTACTTCTTAAAATCTATATTTCGTAATATCTACTAACATAATCAATAATAACAAAATGACTATCGTTTGATGGCAGTTGTCATTTTACTGCTTAAAATTAATCATGAATTTTTTTGAGTTTTTTGCAAATAACTTACGACCTGTAAAAAATATCTAAAACTTTTTGGAAGATAAGTTATAGAAAATGAAATGTTCTACAAAAAATATCCTATGGAATTTTCTCATAAAGTTGATGGTTGCGTCGGAAAAGTAGAAAAATGTAAAAATTTAATATCAACCAAATCTATAGTTAAATAACTTTTGAAAAAATAAATATAACAAAAAATGGTAAGAGACCTTTTTTGTAGAGCGTTAAATTTTCTACAAGAGTATGTTTCGATCATTTCAAAATTATTTCCCTAACGTGAGTTACAAAATTCAAAAGTCCAGCAGAACGTTGTTTCCATGTTTTTTAAATGGGAAATTGAAATTTACGATGCGGCACCTCTTAACATTAATATTAAGAGCTCAAACTTTCACAGGATTTTTTTTTTACCATTTCCAACAACATTTTCGATATTATTAAGAGAAAAAAAATATCGATTTTTTTTTTAAACAGCCTAATATATATATATATATATATATATATATATATATATATATATATATATATATATATATATATATATATATATATATATAAATGGTTGGTAATACTGAAAGGTCGCACACCTTTCGCACAGATAAGTCACAATTTATGTATGTATACTATTTACAATAAAATCTGATTATTAAATGAATCTCATCAGAATATATAAATGTGGCTAAATAAAGAAACATTATCCCATTTAAATTACTAATAAGATCAGGAAAGCAAAAAAAATCATAAGTGAAAACCTAACCATAAACAAAAAGCATTATTTTGATGCGCCAGATAAATTAGAATATGGTAGTTATCTGTCAGCAAACTTGAAGAAGTCTAAACCAAAATTTACAAATATTTCTTGCTGACAATGATAATAATGTAACAAATAATGATCAGAAGAATATCGTAATATTGCTCAATTTAAATGGTGATGAAGGCCTTAAAATACATAATATTTTTAAACAAGGAACTGGCGAAGACAAATCAAAGTTCGACGAAAATATTGAAAAGAATATTTTGTTTGAACACTATAATTTTGCCATACTAAACAGCAAGAAGGACAGTTAGTTGTAGCATACATGACTAAACTTAAAGAAATAGAATCCACGTGCAAATTTAAAGTTGAGATGTTCATCTTGAGAAGACTTGTCTTCGGCCAGAGAGACAAAGGAGTGATGGAAAGACGACTTTGTGATCCAGATATCAACCTGAAGACAGCAGCACACTTTCGCAAAGCAACAGAAATTTCCAGAAGGTAATCAGATGCCATAAAATTAAAACCAGCAAGATAATAGCAACAAAAGTCATAATAAGTTAAGAACTAATAATGAGAAGAAGTCTAATAACAGTAATAAAACTAATGATTATTTGTACAAAAAATTTATGTACAATTATAAAGCTATACCTTGAGCTGTATACGTGAAAACTTGTTTTATTTCTAAACAAAAAAATCATTTTTCGAACATTGTCCAAAGAGAAAAACTTAAATGAAGTTAAAGTTGCAGATAAGAAGGATATCGATGAACATAATAGTAGTGTTAGTCATCTTGCACCGGCCTCGTATTGAAGTCTGACGCCTAGTAATTAGGTTTAACGACATTGTAATGTTTGGATTATGTAGTATGTAATTAGATTTTAAATTTGTGAATTTTCGACAAAACGATTTATAATTAAGTAGATTTTGCAAAAAATTTAATTTGAAAATTGTTTGTATGGTTAGTGAACGGTTTTAAAATTAGTTTTCTATTTAGTTAAAATATGTGTATATTTGTTTAATATATTTTGGTGATGTACTGCTACAAGAAAATAATATAATTACGTGAAAATATTTTTGCTCTTTGAAATAATCTGCATCAGAACTATTTGAAATAAGTGTAAATAAACAGAGTTTGAAAATAGTAACAAAATTCAGGATAATCATTACATCTCTAAAATACATAATACTGATCTTTTACGATGTCGTTTGCAGTCACTTTGACTGAAAAAAGAAATATAATTATGTTTAAGAAGTCTTGCAAGAACACTAACACTCGACCCATTCCATTATATCATTGTAATAGATGAATGCCGGTGTAATCTGTGATGAGCCGTATAATACTTAGCATTTCTTAGTACAGAAGAAAGCTATTCTTAACGGATTATTTTGGGAAGAATAATAAAATTTTACAGTTAATACTAAATGATATACAAATAAGATGAACTGTCCTATAATCCAAGTACTTATAGAAGAAATAATAATTCGATTTAAATATTTTTGCTATTTGAAATAAATATAATAGCATGAATTTGAAAATAACAATAATCAGTATCAGAAGCATTTGATATAAGTATAAATAAAAGAGTTTTAAAATAGTAACACAATTCAGGATAACTGTTATACCTCTTAAGTACACATATTTATAATTTTTGGTTGTAAGTACCTAGTAACATGATTTGATATTTTATTTACATATATTTTGAATAAATAATTGAATTTATTGAGTAGCTACTGCTACAAGAAAATATGAAATGAATTTTATAATTACGTGAAAATATTCTTGCTATTTGAAGAAAGTATAAGTAAAAGAGTTTGAATAACTAGTAAAATGATTTGATATTTTAATTAGGTACCTATTTTGAATAAATAACCAGTGAGGAAATAGTTAGTTTGAGAAATTGTGTAACATAATGGTCTGTAAAATATACTGGAATGAAAGATTATGATTCTAGTAAACAAGCTAGATTAATAGATTTAGTTAAATTATAATATATTTTCCTGAAATAAAATTATATATTTGATAATCCATAAATAGTAAATTTATCTGATATTTATTTTCGTATTTTGAATACAATTTGTGGAACCATTAATTCTAAATAAAAATATACCAAAGAATAGAAGCTGCAAACCATAATTTGAATCTTGTACATATCGCCTTTTCTCATGTTTATCATATTTGTAACTTGAATTTTTTCTTCTGTTAGTAGAAACATATTTTTCGCGTCTAGCTTATCGACGAACCTCTAATAATTTGGAATATTTTCCCGGACTTTTATTACTACACATTGTTTTATGTAGTTTATAATGTGGACTTAGTTATGCCTTGTTTTAAATTTCTTATTTCATTTTCGGTATTTCCAAAAAGATCTTATAAGTTTTAGAGTTTTTCCAATAATTTTATTTTTAATAATCTTATCGACTCTAATATCTTGCTCAATTTGATAAATAAAAATATAAAAAAGGTGAAATATGCGAAATATGAAAAAATATGCATTTTTCCTAAAATCCGAGCCTCAGTTATATACCCTTTACCCACTTTATGATGTGTCACTATGTTTTGTCTACATTGTGTGGTCGAAGCTTTGTATATTTTCGACTGCAAACTATAGATGACACAGTAGATATGCAGTAGTGACAGCATTCACCGCTATGAGTGCGCTAGTGAACGATACATGTTTCTTCTTGAAATACTCATTTGCAGAGGTTTAGCTCTTGCTATAGATTTTTTCGTAAATAACTTATTATCATACTTTGAAAAATGTTTCCAGATACTTCAAGATGTCATCTAGTATTGTATTGTGTTGAAATTATTATTTTCAATTTGTATTATATTAAAAATGACTATTAAAAAAATGCATTTTTTTGCGGATAATAACTATTGTTTTTCTTAAAACTAGGGCAAAAAACAAAAATCTAACACAGTACGATCTTAGATCTATTCTTGAACTTGACCATAGTTTTTGAATGAAGTCAATATGTTTTATAGATTCTGAGAAAAAGCGTAAGTGCTGAAACACTTTTTGAAGTCAAATGCCGCCTGTAAATACGACTCTTAAGTTGAAATCTTGCAAAAATGTTTCCGTATTTTATAATATGATTTATGAAATATATTTGTATATAATATTTTTGTAAATAAATAAATAGTAAAATTATTTAATACTTTGTTTATGTATTTTTAATATATACTGTAGGTTTATTGAAAGACTTGAAACCTGCAAGGAACATTACGAACTTCATACCAGAACTTTTACAACTAAAAAAGAAAAATTACGAACTAGAGACAAAATTAGTGAAACGATTATTTCATTTAGTTTACATTAGTGTTTTTAATTTAAAAAAATAATAAACATGTTATAACCCTGCTTTAAGGAAAAAAATTAAATCAGAAAGAAGATTTATCTATATAAGTATCTTTAATAAACAGATACAGAATACATTCGTTTACATGTTAATAATTTTTTTTTAAAATGACAGAAATAGTATATGTACAAACTAACGTATTATTTATTCGTTTGAACTAAATATTTATAAATACCTATGAGACGTCTCGTATTCGGCAATCCGAATTTATGATTGTAATCTAAAGTTTTTTTATTGTTCGTGTACTGATTATTTACATATTTTGTAAACATACAGGTTCTGTTATTCCTATTTATTTCACGCTCGTACATCTATATTTTTGAACAATTTATATTCGTTTATACAATTCTATAGTAACATATTGTTTGCAGTAATACAGCAGGACGTTATTCGATTATTAGGTTTAAATGCTTGTATTAGACTAAAATTAATAAATCGCGTAAACGAAATTAAAAGAATTAATGAAAAGATAAAATAAGAAAGAAATAATCTGTAGTTTTTGACGGGTTAGGAGAAATGCCAGGTTAACATCACATTACTTTAATACAATATATTGTTTCAATATATCACCCACCACGACGTAATCCAAAGAGTTTACATGATAGACTGAAAAGTACATTAAATGAACTAGAAAACCGAGGTATAGTATGATAAGTAATGTAATAGTTTGTAATGGTTGAGAAGCCAACAAAAGCATTGAGAATTTATCTTGGCCCTAAGGACTTAAATAAGGCAATATAAAAATAACAAAGGATTCCAACACTTAGTGAAATATTAAATAGAATCGCTGGTAAGGCTATCTATTGTCTTGGTTATGATTATATAAAACTGGGTGAATCTCAAAACCGGGCAAGGGAAAAGTCATATGCAGAATAAAGGAAAATTATGCAAAAATAACACCTAAGGAATTATTTGAAACAATAATCGATCACGAAGTCTGCGAACACATAGTAAAAACACTGTGAGGTACGCAAAACGTAAAAATGATTTCAATTCTTCATTTTGCGAGGAACAATTACGTATCTTTCTTGGTATTCTCCTGTGTTCAGGGTATCTCTGTCTTCCAAATGAACGAATGTGTTGTTCAGATGCTGATGATCTTGCAGTGCCATATAGACGGAAATATCAAGAAATCGTTATTTAAAATTAAAGCAATACCTTTATTTTAAAGATAACTCTAAAGCAATCCAATGAAATATTTTCGGGGTTTCAAAATTCGACTCATATTCAGTATAATTGTAGACCATTTCCAACAATTTGGAATGTATGGAGAATCGCTTTCAATAGAAATGAAATGATCATAAAATATTATGGCAGACATAGTTTAAAACAATTTATTCGGAGTAAACCCATCTGGTTTGGATATAAATTCTGGGCATTCTGTGGTTCCTCAGAATACTGTTATAATTTTGTCTTGTACTGTGGAGCGGAATTAAAAGAAACTAAGTCAATGCCTTTAGGCACCAAAGTAGTTTTGAATATGACAAGTATCATTGACAGTTCAAGCAACCACAAACTGTACTTCGATAATTTTTTTACTAGCCGCGAATTACTCTTATGTCTACAGGAAAGAGGATTCCGAGCCACAGGAACAGTACGAGAAAAGTGAGTGGATGTTCCTTGAAGGATAGTAAGTCACTAAAAAAAGAAGAGCGCGAATCATTTGATTACAATTTTGACCACAATGGAGAAGTGCTCTTTGTTAGGTGGAATGACAATCTGTGCGTCACTTTTGCGACAAATTATGACACGATTCAACTGATTTTTGAGACATCTAGCTACAGTCGTGCCAAAATGAAAAAAAAATACCGCAACCCAATATAATAAAAAATTCAAATTTGTTTATGGGCAGCATAGATCACCATGACTGGCTTGCAGAAAAGTACGCTACTAACCTAAGGGGTAAAAATGGTACTGGTGTCTTTTTACTAGAATTTTGTACATGTCGATTGTTAACAGTTGGATATTATACCGACAAATTTATGGAAAAACTGCTCTCAGTCTCCTGGTATTTGGAAGGAACTTGGCGGTGGCGTATTTAATCACAGGGAAAGCCATTCGAACGAGTTTTCCAGTCGTTACAATATCTGATATTCGCTACGACGGAAAAGATCATGCATTAGAGAAGAGAACGAAGCAAAGATGTCAAATGTAAGCCTGTAACAGCAAGCCCCTCATATTTTGTTAAAAATGCGACGTTACTTTGTGTCTAAAATGCTTCATCCCTTAACATACACAATAAATTTAAGAAGTATTACACTTACAGTTCATTTGTTTTTTTTTTATTTACATGTACTTTTCCGTTGAATATCTGTTAAATATATACATTTAATTGTTTAATTTCCATGAGGTAAAATATGAAGAAAAAAATATTGTTATTATTTGTGTCTAACGTCCTATTTTTAGGACGGCCTCTACTCCAAAATTGGACATACATAAAATTATAAAAATAATTCCGATAATTTATATAATTTTGTTGTAACTGTATTCATGTATTTTTACTAAAATATTTGACAAAAAATGACCTTGTTTATTAATGGGATATATTTCTGTAATCGTGCAGACAATTATTATGAAGGAACATGCCCTCAACCTCGAAAACATCGATTTCAAAATAAATACAATATTTTCGTTAACATAAGCACACTATAATTCACTTAGCACTTTAGATCATTATAAGGTAAAGGGCAGATTTTAAAGATTGCTCGCCAGGTAATGCCTTCACCGGGAAGCGGTAAGATAGCAACGCGAACGATACCATCAGAGCCTGGATGTAGCTCTTCCACCTTTCTTAGTATCCAGGACATTGGAGGTAACTTGCCATCCTTGACGACTATGGTACCTGCTTCAATTTCGCCATTTTTGACGCTGTTGAACTAGTTCCTACAATATTTGGTAGCAAGTGAAGCTATTTTCAGGTAATTCTTGTAAATTTGGATCAGGTACTGATACAAATGATCTTCCAATTAGGAAACGATGTCACGTGCCAATCTAATCGTTTTATTCTTTGTTTTTGACATTATTCCTGTTCCTTTAACTTAAAATAGAATTTAACCTTTTGTAATTTATCTTAGTAAACATTTCAGTTAAGGATAAGCCTGGTAAGTTACCTTAACATCTACTCTGCTACCGAGAGAACTCTTCTTTTATTTCTTTTGGTTAAAGGAAGAATAAATGAACAAAATTTGATGAATGTAAGTTTGGTACTTGGAATGTTAGGGGTATAACTGGTAAAGAAAATGAATTGATGAATATCATGCGTGTGTATAACGTTGATGTTTTGTGTGTGAGACTAAAAGGAAAGGATATATAGTGAGGAAGAGGTTGATGGAATGTTTTGCTTGTGGTCGGGTGTTGCTGACAATAAACAGGCGAGGCATGGTGTTGGTGTGCTTGTTAGTGAAAAAATGAGACCGTTTGTGAGGGATTATGGTTGTATTCCACCGAGAATTCTTTGGCTGAGATTAAATGTAGCCTGTCATAGAATCTTCGTTGGGTCAGTTTATGGTTTATCTGAAAATGATCATAAAAAAGAAAGATTTTGGAATATGTTATATAATGTTATTGATTCATGTGATCCATGTGGTGATTCAAATGACTGCGTAGGAGTTAAGAGAAGTATGTCTGGGAATGTATTGGGTAAGTTTGGTGATGCGAGAGTGAATAAAAACGGTAGAAAAATTGTTTCTTTCTGTTTGCAGCGTGATCTATTTGTTTCCAACTTTGTCTTTAAACATAAATTAGCTCATTTGTATACATAAGAGAATGTGAGTGAGAATAGACGCAGTATAATTGATTTTATTTTGTATGATGAAAGATTGACAAGTTTAGTTGTAGATACGCGAGTGAAGCGTGGTGCTGAATTGGGTACTAATGACCATTATTGAGTGGTGTCGCGTATACGTCTAGATAAATATTGGCGAATGAAGGTGAAAGTTAACGAAAAAAATGTTTCGTGTGAAATTCAGTGAAATTCAGAATGAGGATGTTAGAAATTTGTTTGCTGAGAAAATAAATAAATCTTTGCCTGTATGTGAGCTTAATTTTGAATGCTGCATAAATGATATTTGGTTGAAATTTAAGGATACAGTTCTGAAATATGCAAAAGAAGTTTGTGGTGAATGTAGTTTAGGCTCTTGTTCAAGGAATGCATGTTGTAATAAAAAAGTCAAAGACGTGATTGAGATGAAAAAGGGAACACATTTGTGATTTCAAAATGCGAAAGATGTGCTTAGAAATTTACATGATGAGTTTTGTGGAATGAATCAGATGTTAGAAATAGAGAGTATAGTAGAGCTTTATTCGGTAGCAATAATAGACCGAATGGTTGTAGTGAAAATGTTACATAAAATATTAATGGTAATGAATGGTATTTAGATGAGACTGATGTTAGTTTTACATTGGTTTGGATGGTATATCGAATGAGATGTTGAAGTATGGAGGCGAAAGGTTATTTGACTGGTTAGTTTATTTGTTTAGATTTCGTTTAAAACGGTGTGTGGCTCTTGATGATAGGAAACGTGCTATTATTTATCCTTTATTTAAAGGCAAAGGTAGTTCGAGTGAATGTACTAATTTCCGTGCGCTAAGTTTGCTGATTTTGTAAGAAAGTTGTTCGGGAAGGGGAAGATTTTTATTCATTCAAGGTACGAACCCTAACAATCTCCAAGTTAAGCGATAAGCAAGGTGGTTTCTTGCCTGAAAGAGGGTGCGTGGATCAATTGCTTTCTCTTTGTATGTTCGTAGAAAAGTCACTTGCTAAGAACAAGAAGGAGTTCTGTGGCTTTTTTCGATCTTAAAAAAGCTTATGATATTGTTCATCGCGAAATTTTGTGGAAATATACTTTTACAGTACGGCATAAATGGTAATGTTGGGGACAATTTGTGCGATGTATGAAGGTAGCAAGGTTGCGGTGAGAGTTGATGGTAGATTGAGTGATTGGTTTTGTATAGATATTGGCGTAAAACAAATTTGTGGGATGTCTCCGTGGCTGTTTAATTTGTATGTGGATGTGTTGTTACGAAAGGAGTTAAATGGGGAGGACGGTGTACATATTGATTGTAGTGTAGTGCCTGCGTTAGCGTATGCGGATGATGTTATGGGTGAATCTGACGAGCAATTGAGAAGAATGATTCTAAGTATAAATGAAGTACGAAAAGTTTTAAATCTGTTATTACGAGAGGAGAAATTTGATAGATGTGATTGAAGGTTTGTTATGTAATAAATGATTTCGAGTGTAATAAACAAATGAGTTTATATGGAGTGATCTATGAATGTGGTTAAAATGAGGGTGGTGTATTTGGATGAGAATGTTTGACGAGAAATATTTCAGAAAAGCAGATACGTAGATTTTTATTCTTCATTGTTTCATCCGTAAAATTTAATTTGTACTTAAGTTTAACTATTTTCCTTTTTATTTACTTAGTTGTTAAAATCTTTTGTTAACATTAATTTATTAATGATAGCGTTAGTTTATGGTTTTGCTGCCGGCGTACTTTGAGCGACGAGGTTTGGTTGACAAATATTGTCACGCGACAATCATCTAGTATGAATTAAAATGTTTAATTACGGACCTACGTTGTATTTACCTACTTTGTGTTTAAAATATAGAAGAATGTAACCCTCAAAATGTTCGTAATACGAAGTAGCTGTTCAATGGTGGAGGAATATAGAAAGAGTTCAATTAAATGAAAGAATTAAATTGCTTCCAAAAGACATGACAGTACTCGAGTAATCGACAAAATATAATTTATTATATGAATTTTGAACGAACAGTGTGATTTGAACACAAAGTTCTGTCGTGAAATAAATATTAAAATAGCTCTCTGGCATTCACCTTACGTAAGAGGAAAACACGACAAAAACCTCAAACAGATAGAGAAAACCATCATCCAAAATATGATCAAAATAAATCAGAATATTTCTTGTACAAACAAAGTTATATATTTTATATAATAATAATAATAATAATAATAAAGGTTTATTGTGAAAGGCAGAGCCTATACAAAAATAGTGTTTACATTTGGTTCATAATTAATTGAATTTAACATTTAACATTATAGCGTATATTGTTTACATGTTCATGGCAAACGCTCTAAGTTGAAGCGAAGTTAAGATGAAGTTATAAATGTCATACATTTTATTTACGGATAAGGAGTGTAACATTTGCATCAAGAAATTGTCTTCAGTAGGGTTCTGTAGGTGTTTCTCCCGGAATGTCAGTCGTAGTGGTTCGTACAGCGGACATCTTATGAAAAAGTGGAAGAAGTTATCGGGTTCTAGGCAATTACGAACGGAACATATGTTATCAATATTAAATTTGTGGGCTAAACCTTTGAAGTAAATCTGGGCGATGTTTCGAGTGGTGGCTACTCGTATTTGGCTGATGACTTTCGTGACGTTGATGTTGGTTTTAAGTTCTAGATATTGCAGATCATTATCAGTACTTAATCCTTTGTATGATGTACTATACGTTGATTCTATAATTTTGTTTCTATCTTCGTTTTGTAGGAGTTGGGTAAATCTATCTATCAATTCTGTTGTTGTGCTCCCTAAAACAGTGTAGCTTTGTAGGTTCCATATGTCCATACTGTTTATCCTCTCAAACATGTATCACTTACCGCTCGGGGCTTATAATAACGCCAAACGGTAAACGCGATTTTATCACGGTTTTCCCCGTACTGTTTGAATGAGATGCCGGCTTCTCAGTGGAGAAGGGTGGATTACTCGGGGAAAGAGGAAGGGCGCCACGCAATTGGAGCAGAATACTCACCCAAACCTAATTTCGAAGGTCGATATGGAGAACCGATAATTCGCAAACGTAAATGATAGCGAGGAGTGAAGAGAACAAAATATCACTTACGCAGAGTAATAAGTAATGCAGCTCTTACATTAGAAGAATTTAATGCTTTCATCCATCAAATCAAATCAGTGCTGAACTCTCGTCTTTGAACAACGGTAAAGTAAATGAAATAGCAAAATCCCTGGGTCGCTGTGGCGCAAAACGAAACACGCGATTCGCTGGTATCAACGGTCGTGAGGACAAACGCCAGATTAAAACGTAAACGCCAGATAAAGCAGTTGGCAAATAAGTGCCAACAGCAATGATAAGTAGAAATACCAACGGCTCAAATAAAGATAACAATATAGAATAAAAACCAACAATAAGCCTGAAAAAGGACATTGTAGTTAGGACCATCCATAGAAACGGGATGCCACTGCATTTAAAACGGGGGGCGAAAACGGACTGACTGACATTAGCAAACAAAAGGGTAGATTAAAATTAAAGTTAAAATACTTAACATTTACCGTAGTTCTAGGACGGATATTAAATTGTAATAAAACTTTGATTCTTGGTTGAATCTAAATCCGGAACTAGTCCGATGAATAGACACTATTCAAAATAGTTGAGTTATTTTTAAATCCCATACAATTGGTAATTAATTTTATGTAAAATCAAACTCGAAAAACGCAAAATCAATTTTCACAAAAAAAAAATGCAACTCACAACTTTGAAACTATTTTTACAATAATCGTTACAAAAAAATATCTAGATAAATTATTCAAGTCAGTTCGTGAATTTGCTAATTAATTTCTACTTAATGCATTGACGATCCTAATGCTTCCGCGCATGACGCTTTATCGCAATATTCCGAAGATACGAAAAAAAACGAGAAAGAAAATAAAGCAAGCGAAGCAAATACGGATGGGACAAAATATAAATTAAATTATTTATCAATAAAATAAAATATTAATGAATTCTCGCCTTTATTTATACGGTATGCGTCTATATTAATTTAATTTTATTTATTAATTATTGTACAATGTTATGACCATAACTATATTAGAATTTTGGTGTAATTTTTATAATGAAATTTCGATTGATAAAGAAGTTATCAGTACGTATTGAATTTTAGCGGCAGACGTGAGTCAACGGTGGCAGCTGAGATACGCGCTAATCAGCTGATATAAGCATAAACATATAGAGATAGTTGGTTTTAAATCAATAAATATGTGTTTCGGATACTTTGTTCTAGAGCCCAGACGCCGACGTCATCAAATAACAAATATTTCCAAAATGTTTGTCTCAACACCCAGGTCATCCACCGCCGACATCACCGGACGAGAGAGGGTGCAACTGAGTCCACGTGGAGCCCTAGTTCTTCAGGAGGAACGAGAGGGAAATCTTGGAATATAAGCTGCGAATTATATAAAATATATAACTTTGTTTGTACAAGAAATATTCTGATTTATTTTGATCATATTTTGGTTTTCTCTCTCTGTTTGAGGTTTTTGTCGTGTTTTCCTCTTACGTAAGATGAATGCCAGAGAGCTATTTTAATATTTATTTCACGACAGAACTTTGTATTCAAATCACACTGTTCGTTCAAAATTCATATAATAAATTATATTTTGTCGATTACTTGACTACTGTCATGTCTTTTGGAAGGAATTTAATTCTTTCATTTAATTGAACCCTTTCTATATTCCTCCACCATTGAACAGCTATTTCGTATTACGAACATTTTGAGGGTTACATCCTTCGATATTTAAAACACAACGTAGGTAAACACACCGTAGGTCCGTAATTAAACATTGTGGCAACACTGATCATAGTAAGATGTGTATCATAACTGAGCTAACAAAAAACTTATAAATTTAGCGATATTCACAACAAATATTTCTTCGTTTTACGGCAAAACACTGTTAACTACCAGCTGCATCTTAACAACTTTGAGCAGCTCAGCGCTCGACACTCCAGCCAGCGCTGCATTTAACTAAATATTAATTATTAAACCACTGAACACGTCTTGCTGATAACAGTGTCGCAAACTTTAGCAAAAATATTTTTTTTTTTTAAAAAACAAAGAATATAATAACAATACACAAAACTAACAAACATCTTTTAATATTAACACAAAAATAAGTCAAGGCCTTCAATTGATATAACCAAAATGAGTGAAAACGCTGATACTGAGCTAATCTTACGTAAAATCCAGGAAAGCCGATTGTCTAGCTGCAGTTAACGCTGCCGTAGACGAAATAAAGCAACTAGTCCATAGGTCCGATTTAAAAATTAATGCAATTTAAGAGACAGTTAAACAATTACAAGAAGAAAACATTACACTAAAAACAATCATTGAAGAAAAGAATAACAAACTACACCAACTGGAGAAACACTCTAAAATTAAAAATCTAATCATCTACGGATTTCAAGAAGATAAAACAGAAACAAGAAATAAGCTAAGAGAAAATTTAATAACATTTCTTTCAACCCGCTTTCAAATAAACATAAAAGATGAGGATATTGAAAACATCTATAGATTCGGAAAAAGAGTAAATAACAAACCGCGCCTAATCTTCATAACAATGTGGAACCGGAACAAAAAACGAGATATCTTAAAAAACATAAAGCTACTAAAAGACACAAAAATCTCAATCGAAGAAGACTTCACCTCAGCCCAAATGCAGACGAGGAAAAAACTTCTCCCACACCTCAAAGAAGCTCAAGCTGTCGGTAAAGAAGTGTATATCAGGGATCATTTTCTTGTAGTCAACGGGGAAGCATTTACCCTTGAACAACTAGAACACCAGAATTACGAAGAAGAACTAAGCGCAGCTTCATACATGAGAAGATATTCACAATCGACTTCAAGCTTGAATAAATTAATATCGGAATACCAAGAAATGAATGGAAAAGAAGAACCAAAAATAGGACAAACCAAGGAAAATTCAACCCTAGATGAAGAACAAAGCGTGTGCAGCAGGATCAACCCAGAGCCTAAATCTCTAGCTAGTACGAAGAATAACTCAAAAATTGCAGAAAACAAAAATATTCCAAATAACGACAAAACTCAAGGAAAGAAAACAAAAGGACCTATGGATCGGTTATTACGACCAAGAACCCAAACCACTCCCGGGAAACGGACAAACAAGTAAACAATAATATATATATATATATATATATATATATATATAACAAGTAAACAATAATATATATATATATATATAGAGCATTTATATATATATATACATACATACATACATACATATCTTCACGCTATATCCCAACAAATGGGGTAGCACGAACCAGTCATCGTCAAACATTTTCATCCAAACACACCACCCTCACTTCAACCACTTTCATAGATCACTCCATATAAACTCATTCATTTATTACACACGAAATTATTATCACACAAAAAAAAAAAAAAAAAAAAAAAAAAAATAATCTCAAATTACTCACGTTTACTCCTAACAACGAATCTAATAACGAAACTAACAACGAATCTACAAGATTAGAAAAGATGAAAGCGATAGTCTGCACTTATATATGAAAGAAAAGACCATACAATGCAGTATCTGAAAATGAAACAAAAAGATAAGAAAGGGAGGGAGCGTCGCCCTGCGCTTGTTTTTGAAAGTGAATTTCACACAATTGCAGTTAAACACTACGTAATAACTGAAAACGAATTAAAAGATAAGAAAGGAAGGGAGTGTCGCTCTACGCTTGTTTTTGGAAGTAAATTCCACACAATTGCAGTTAAACACTCAATGTAAGATCAGAAAAGAATAAAAAAGATAAGAAACGAAGGGAGTGTCGTCCCTGCGCTTGTTTTTGAAAGTGAATTTCACACAATTACAGGTAAACACTCTAATGAAATTACTAAACAACGAAACTAAAATCTAAAACCCTGCGCTTTTCTGAAATCATCAGATTCATTCCGCAATTAATCTTCGCCAAACGTTCCTATCCTGACACACCACTTTTGCTTCATCCACATTCATAATTCCTTTCATACAAGCACGTTTGTTCCTCGTACTCGGAAACTTTCGTTCACGCAACAATCCTTCTATCATATTCATCCATTTATTCATAGGTCGCCCACGCAATCTTTCACCCTCAATTTCACCAACATATACCTGTTTCACTAATCTCTCATTCGACATACGTTCAACATGCCCAAACCATCTCAACTGACTCATACCTACTTTTCTAACTACATTCTTCTCAATTTCACACTCATCATACACCAATGTATTCCGGACACGATCTCTTCCAGTATAACCACACACACCCCGCAAATACCTCATTTCCACAGCAGTTATACGACGTTCATGTTTCTTCATCCACACCCAACATTCACTACCATACATCAATGTAGGCACTAAAACACCATTATACACACTCAATCGAGCATCTCTGGATACATTCACATTTCGAGCAAAGGTTCCCAGAGCACCCAATACCTTGCGCCCCGCAGATACTCTTCTTTCAATCTCACAATCAATACGTCCATCCCTTGAAAACATACTACCCAAATATAAAAACTCATTCACTTGACCCAATCTCACACCATTCACCGAAACATTACAATCAGTCACCAAATCGCTCTTTTCAAACACTAACACTTTACATTTATCGACATTTAATAACAAATTTAAATCTTTTCCTACTTCATTTATATTTAGAATCATTCGTCTCAATTGCTCTTCAGATTCACCCATAACAACCACATCATCCGCATACGCTAACGCAGGCACAACACTACCACCAATATGTACACCATCCACCCCATTCAACGCCGTTCGTAACAATACATCCATGTACAAATTAAAGAGCCACGGAGACATCCCACAACCTTGTTTCACGCCAATGTCTATACAAAACCAATCACTCAATCTACCATTAACTCTCACCGCAGCCTCACTACCTTCGTACAGCGCACGAATTGCCCCCAACAAACTACCATTTATACCGTACTGTAACAGTACATTCCATAATGTCTCACGATGAACACTATCATATGCTTTTTTAAGATCGAGAAAGCCACAGAACACCTTCTTGTTCTTAGCAAGTGACTTTTCAACAATCATACGAAGAGAAAACAATTGATCCACACATCCTCTCTCAGGCAAAAAACCACCTTGCATATCACTTAACTTGGAGATTGTTAAGGTTCGTACCTTATGAATAAGAATCTTCCCGTACAACTTCCCTACCACACTCAGCAAACTTATCGCACGAAAATTAGTACATTCACTCGAACTACCTTTACCTTTAAATAAAGGACAAATGATAGCACATTTCCAATCCTCAGGAGCCACACACCGTTTTAAACAAAATCTAAACAAATAAATTAACCAGTCAAATAACCTCTCGCCTCCATACTTCAACATCTCATTCGATATACCATCCAAACCAGGAGCCTTACCATTCTTCAGACGCATCAATGCGAAACTAACATCACTCTCATCTATATCCCATTCATCACCACTAACATTTTCGCTAACATTTTCACTACAACCATTCGGTCTATTAATGCTACCATATAAAGTCCTAAAGTACTCACACCATCTATTAGTAACATCTGATTCATTCCACAATAACTCACCATCCGCACTCTTAATCGCTTTCACTGCCCTGACATTACCACCTCTCAATCTCTTCACTCTCAACCAAAACATTCTTTTATTCATACTAAAATCATTAGTTAATCTTTCACTCATCAAATCATCAAAACGCGCCTTGCTTTCTCTCACTACTCTTTTAACACATTTATTTAACCTCTTGTATTCCAGCAAGCATTCATCACGTAAACTTCCAGGCACATCTTTCACATTTAGAAATCGCAAATATGCTCTCTTTTTCACCTCAATCGCTTCTTTAACTTCTTTATTCCACCATGCATTTTTTGGACAAGAACCTAATCGACATTCACCACAAACTTCTTTTGCACATTTAAGAACTGTATCCTTAAATTTGAACCAAACATCATTTATGCTGCATTCAAAATTAAGTTCACATACAGGCAAAGATTCATTTATTTTCTCAACAAACAAATCTCTAACATCCTCATTCTGCAGTGCACTGGATTTCACACGAAACATTTTATTAGTATTTTTCACCCTCATTCTCCAACATTTATCTAGACGTATACGCGATACCACCAAATAATGGTCATTCGTACCCAATTCAGCACCACGCTTCACACGCGTATCTACAACTAAACTTCTCAATCGTTCATCATACAAAATAAAATCAATCATACTCCGTCTATTTTCACTAATATTCTCCCATGTATACAAATGAGCAAGTTTATGTTTAAAGATAGAGTTGGAAACAAAGAGATCACGCTCCAAACAGAAAGAAACTATTTTCCTACCGTTTTCATTCACTCTTGCATCACCAAACTTACCCAATACATTCCCAGACATGCTTCTCTTAACTCCCACCCAACCATTTAAATCACCACATACAATAACTTTCTCACCTGAATCACATGAATCAATAACACTATCTAACAAATTCCAAAATCTATCTTTTTCAAGATCATTTTCGGATTCGGTTGGACCATAAACTGACACAACGAAGATTCTATGAAAGCCTACCTTTAATCTCAGCCAAAGAATTCTCGATGAAGTACAACCATATTCTCTCACAAACGGTTTCATTCGTTCACTAACAAGCACACCAACACCATGCTTCGCGTGTTCATTCTCAGCAACACCCGACCACAAGCAAAACAATCCATCCACTTCTTCCTCACTACATCCTTTCCTTTTAGTCTCACTGACACACAAAACATCTACATTATACACACGCATGACATTCATCAATTCATTTTCTTTACCAGTTATACCCCTAACATTCCACGTACCAAACTTACATTCATCAAATTTCACCCATTTATTTTTCATTTATCCAAAAGAAATAAAAGAAGGGTTCTCTCGGTAGAAGAGTAGAAGTTAAGGTAGCTTACCAGGCTTGTCCTTAACTATAAATAGAAAAAGAAAACAGTTACATTTACACAACTGTCAAACGTCAACTGTCAAACGTCAATCACACCTAAAAACAAAACATAACTCAGCGTTTCTATACACGTAACCAATATAAACAAATAACGATATGAAAGAAAATATGTATATAAAAAACTAAACTACTATAAAAATGAAAGATAACACTTATCTTAATAAAACGATACTCGAGAAGTCCAGTGACAAACAGTATATTTTAATCCAACTCCAAAAACCCAGTCAAAAACCCAAATAAATTTCGCACTTGACGGGTGAGTTCTATTTATTCTGTTGTCTAGGCCAGGCACACTGATTTGCGGCTCCGAATCCGCGGTTTGAATGCGCGAGTCACGGAATCGCGAATAGCGCGCGAACGCAGGACCGTACTCGTGCGCCGTGTTCGCCACGGACACAATGCTATCCATCTCATCCGATTTCCTACTTTTGAACCAAATCCAAACTCCCGTGATCCAGTTTCCAAATTCAACCAAATCTCCCTATCCTTTAGCATTGTGCGAGCCTCCGACAACATCCTAGGACCGGATTAATTAAAATAACAGTATATAAACCGGGCTCTCAGCCATCTAAAGACAGTCAGTTCATCCGTCTTCGAGTGTGCGAACCTCGAAGATAGCGAGTCATCTGAGCGATCACCAGCCGTCAAAGAAGAAGTCGTCTTCTCCGTCTTCTAGGTAAGCAACCGCACTCCGTTTGTTTTCCGTACCGTGTCGTGCGCTTCCTAGAGGTTGTTTTTGTTTTGTTGTTACTTCCGTTTTCGGGAAACTTGGTGAGTTCACCAGGTCTCACTTCGACGGTGTCCGAGCGAGCAATCCAAGACATCCGCCGAGGGGAACGTCGCGTTTTCCCCAAGTTCCGCCCAACCTGTCCTGTGTTACCTCCGTTTTCTGGTACTTGTTGAAAGGCATAAAATATTACTTCTGCCACGCCCAAGCGAGCAATCCTAGGCGTCCCAGTTGTAACGTTTGTGTTTTTCTTCGGGCTACCAGCGTCCGTCCCGTGTTCCCCTCCTTTTTCTGGTACTTGTGCAGAGGCACAAAATATTACTTCTGTTACGCCCAAGCGAGAAATCCTAGGCGTCCCAGTCGTAACGTTTGTGTTTCTCTCCGGGCTACCAGCGTCCGTCCTGTGTCACCCCTTTTTCTGGTACTTGTGCAGAGGCGCAAAATATTACTTCTGCCACGCCCAAGCGAGCAATCCTAGGCGTCCCAGTTGTAACGTTTGTGTTTCTCTTCGGGCTACCAGCGTCCGTCCCGTGTTCCCCTCCTTTTTCTGGTACTTGTGCAGAGGCACAAAATATTACTTCTGTTACGCCCAAGCGAGAAATCCTAGGCGTCCCAGTCGTAACGTTTGTGTTTCTCTCCGGGCTACCAGCGTCCGTCCCGTGTCACCCTCCGTTTTTGGTACTCGTGCGAAGACAGCCAAGATTACTTCCGCCACGCCAGAGAGAGCACTCCCCGGCGTCTGCGGTCGTAACACTTGCGTTTTCCTCCGAGCTACCACCACCCGTCTCGTGCCACTTCCATTTTTTGGTAACTTCGCGAAATTACCGGATCTCACTCCACCGGCGTCAGAGCGAGAAATCCCCGACGTCCGCCGCGGCTACCGTCGCGCCGTCACCGAAGTCGACCGCGTTCGGCACCTGTTACCGTCTTTTTTGGGTACGCCCTCAGTCGCGATACTCCGTACGTTATCAGCCGTAACTCGGGTACCCCACCGAAATCTTAAAAACGGTTTTCACTTCTACCGTCAGCACACCGTCCGTCATCTCCGAGCACGCCAGGCGTCGGTTTCCAAAAAAGTTGGAAAACCACTCTTCGCCATCCGACACTACTAACCAGTCGCTACTTAGTAGACCCCGCCGTCGCGACGCCCGGCGTCGGTTTTTTAACAAACTCCGGTTTCGCGCTCTACGTGCTCGCGGGCACTCCAGCAGACGATTACGACCGTTCCCCAGGTCATATCAGCGTCGATTTTCGAAAATCCGGTTTTGCGCTCCTCGTACTCGCGGACACCCAAGCAGACGATTGCGACCACTCCCCGGGTCATATCAGCGTCGCGACGCCAAGCGTCGACCACGGAAACCAAGTAGAAACGATTCTCCCGGGTACACCGACCCTTGTGGTGGCAGCTATCATCACCCGCAATACAACCACCGTCCGCACCATTCTCCAGTATCCCATATTAAATAAAACGCAACAGCACCTATTTTACCATTATTGTATATTTTATTCTTTCTTCGCACCCAAACCTCAATCTCCACACCTGCTATCCGGAACCGTTGTCGCCCGAGCAATCAGCGCCAACATTTTTCGCCGAGTTGGTGAAGAACTCGTCACAATGGATATATATATATATATATATATATATATATATATATATATATATATATATATATATATATGTAGGGATCGGTTTACTGATATTGAATTAACACTTTATTTTAAGTACAATGTAATTAATTATTACTAAAGAAATAATATAATAACATAGGCAGCAGAATGTTATACAAAATAATCAATTCATTCTTCGTCTTCTAGTCGTATTTTCTTCTTGACAGCTTGTACTAACGTCGTCTTGACAACCATATTTTATTTATCCTGCCAACTTGCTCCTGCTTCGGTCATTACGCATGCGCATTCTGTTCTTTGTTCTTACAGATCGGCTATCCTGACTTATATCCGCCTCGGATGTTGTTTCTATTAGATCATTGTAAGGACACCATGATTTCATCTGATCTGCACAAGTTGTAGTGTTCTTTGGTCCTTCTGTGTTGCCAGTTTTACATACAACGTAGCGATCAAAACCGGAAGTTTTTATTATTTCGTATGGCCCAAGGAATTTCGATTTAATTTTAGCATTTGGAGCAAATTGAGATCGTTTGATGGCAACTAGCTCACCAATCTTATATTTAACAACTGACTTTCTTTTTCTATTAAAAATTTTCTTTTTTTCTTCTTGAATCTTACTTATGCATCTTTTGGCTTCTTTTCTATTTTCAAGTCGTTCTTTTTCAAATAATTTAAGACATTCTTCATCTATTACTTCTTTTATTCTTATTTCTTGTACTGTTCTCATTTTAACACTAATCATAATCTCAAATGGGGTCTTATTTATGCTTCATTGAAAAGAATTGTTTAAACATAACTGAAGCTTGTTTACGTGTTTGTACCAATCTTCTGCTCTATCAATAGATAACTTAATTAAAGCTGGTATAATTATTTGGTTTATACGCTCTACTTGTCCATTACTTCTAGGTATTCCGGTTGTAATTAGAACGTGCTTGATATTTCTTTTATCGCAATATTCTTCGAAAACGTTTGAGGTAAAAGCAGTTCGTCTATCAGAAATTATTCTTTTCGGATGACCAAATATTGTGCTTTGAAATTCTTACTTGTTTAATATTTCTTGCGTTGTAGTTGATTTAGTAGAATATAACCAAACAAATTTGGTGAAACCATCGACTACTGCTAGAATATACTTGTATCCTTTACTAGTTGAAGAGAGTGGTCCTAAATGATCTATATGATATGTATCCAGAGGAAGATCACCTTTGTCAAGTGGATGCAAGTATCCTTCTTACTTTCCTTTTTTCTTCTCGGCAAGTATGCAAGGAATGCAACTTCTTATTTGGCTAATTATTTTATCTTTTAATTTTGAAAGCCAATATTCTCGAAGTATAATTTCTTCTGTTTTCTTTGCATCAAAGTTGCCATTTTCGTGTGCCACTTTAATGATTTCATTTTGCATTTTTTTAGGTACAACTAATAAGGATCTTCCTTCATGATATTTATGAAGCAATCCATGTTCCATTACATAGGTATCATATGAAGTAGTTTTCAACAATTCTATTATTACCGTAATCTCTTCATCTTCTTGTTGTAAACTTTTAATTTTACTCTAACTTCAGTCTTGATTATTAGTGAAATAGGATTTTTGCTTAATGCGTCCGTATGTTTCATCTTGTCCGCTGAACGATGCTCTATTTTATAACTAAATTCTTCCAACAAAAGAGCCCATCTTGCAACTCTTGTTGTTAAGTCTTTCTTCCTCAAAGTCATTTCAAATGCAGAACAATCAGTAACAATTTTAAAGTCAACGCCAAGTAGATATACTCGAAATCGTTTTAAGGCTTCTATTATTGCGAGAACTTCCAATTCATAACTAGAATATTTTTGTTCTGTTTCATTAGTCTTTTTACTAAAATAATATACTCGATGCATATGTCCATCTTCGTTATTATTTTGTAATAATATAGGTCCATAACCATATTTACTGGCATCCGTATGTAATTCGGTTTTTCTTTCAGGGCAATAAATTTCCAGGACTGGATTTTCTACTAATTGTTTCTTCAGTATTTCAAATGATTTTTCTTGCTCAGGACCATATATAAATGAGGTATTATTTTCCAGCAGATCGCTAAATGGTTTAGCTAATTGTGCATAGTTATTTATAAATTTTCGAAAATAACCAGTGAGTCCTAGGAAACTGTATATTTGCTTGAGTGTCGTTGGTCTTGGATAATTTAATACTTCTTTAAGTTTAGTCTTAGACGGAGATATTTTATTGTCTTCTATCTCATATCCCAAATGTTCTATCTTGAATTGCAAGAATTGACATTTATTCCATTTTATTTTGAGACCATGTTCAGATGCACGAGTTAAAACCATTTTTGATTTATTTAGGCCTTCTTCACGATCAACAGATGGTATTATAATATCGTCCATGTATATCAGTACCATTTCTTGATCAATAAAGTCTTTGAAAATGCAATTTATGAATCGTTGAAATGAAGCTGGAGAGTTGCACATACCAAAAGGTGTTTTCAAAAATTCATATTGACCTTTCGGTGTCACGAACGATGTATACTTCGTACTTTCTTCAGCCACAGGTACATGAAAGAAACCATTTTCACAGTCAAGAGTCGTAAATACTTTTGCGTTTTGTAGTCTATCAATGTGATCCTCTATTAAAGGTAAAGGATATCTATCTTTTATTATTTTCTTGTTGATTTTGCGGTAATCAATACAAATTCTGGTCGCACCATTTTTTTTCTTAACTAAAACTATAGGACTAGCAAAATCTGATGAACTAGGCCTTATTATACCAGTTTGTAGCCATTCCTTTATTTGTCTATCTACTTCTTTTTGCTCTGGTAGGGAAAGTCTTCGAGGATGCTGATATATTGGTATATCGTCACTCATAATAATTTTTGTTTGTATGTTTGTAAACTTAGTTGCCTTTTTATGATATTCATTTACTAAACATTTAACATCTTCAGGTACGTTATCCCATTCTTCTTTTTCGTCACACTGAATGGTCATTAAAAAATTTTCATCTTCATTCTTCGAATTACGACTTATTTTCAACCCATCTGCTTTGATTATAATTTCAGCATTATTTAATAATTCTTTGCCAATAATGAAGTTGACTGGAATAACATTATCAGCAACAATGTGTACTGTAGTATCAAATTCTTCATCGTCAATAATTATCTTGGTTTTAAATTGTCTTAAAGTTGTCAGCTTCTGTAGACCTAACCCTTGTAATGTTTTTGTACTTGAATTTACTTGTTTAATATTTAAACATCCATAGCAACTATTGGTGATAATATTTAAATCACTCCCTGTATCGACCAATCCTATTATGACTTCATTGTTTATTATTATCTTCTTGTGCATTTTATCCGTAGATTCTTCTTTTGCAAAATCGAGATTTGTTATAGCATGACTAACTAACGATGTGTTTTCTTTTTTAGATTCATACACAGTGTTCATTGTACATTTTGAAGCAATATGCCCAAATCCATTACATTTGAAGCATTTTACTCCTTTTCCTTTGGAAGGACATTCTTTGGATCTGTGTCCTTTTTCGCCTCATGAAAAACAACGTACTTCTGCATTTCGATCCTTCTGTTCATTGAACTTGAGTGCATTTAATTTATTAAATTTATTCCTCGTCGCTTGAAATTATTTTCTTTCAGACTTTGTTTCGATTCTATTTTTAGCTTTCATTGTTTCATACAACTTTACTTTTGCTTTCAATTCTTCAAAGTTTCTTGCACCATCGAGGATTATTTTATTATGTTGATCATCTGGTATTCCATCCACAATATATTGAATAATGACATCTACTTCAATATTCGCGCGACTTCCAATTTCTCTCATAATTAGTACGTACTCTTGAACAGATTCTTCCTTATTTTTTCTTCTATTCATTAAAAGTTTATGAATATCAGCACTGCTAACTCTGACTTAGAATTCCTTATTCAAAAGCTTTTTTAATTTAAACCAGGAAGTAACACCTTTCTCAGCTTGAACTAGCAATATTGCCAATCCATCTAGTGATATCTTAGCAAATATTAATTTTTGTAAATCGTTCCAGTTCATCAACTCTGCAATTTCTTCAAATTCTTCTAGCCATTTATCAACTGGATACCCATATTTCCCATTCAAACGGCGAATGGATTCTTTTACATCTCGAAAGTTTAAAGAGAATGCATCACGTCTTATAGACATACGTTCCATAGCTTTAGTTGTCTTCTTAATCTTCTGGTATTGTCTTCTTGTAGTACTTGGCTCATCTTCGTTTTCTGTTTCGTCAGATTCTTGATTACTTGCTTCTTTAGTTTTAATGTCGTCATCGTCTTCTTCATCTTCATCTTCTTTATCTTTTTTTCTTCTTTAATTTCACACAGAAAGGACAAAACCCTCCTTGCGATGTCTTCTTTCGTGCCCTCGTAACCAATATTTAAAATATGACAAACAGAAATTAAGTCAGCAATGTTTGTATCACCTTTTATTTCGTCTAATTTGCAATTGTATTCTTCTGTACCTACTTCGTAATTAAATCCACTGAATTATATCAGTTTACTTTAGTTTAATCGTGCCAATACGTCACCAAACACGATTGTATACAGTACTTTAACTGATCTAGTTTTACCATTTGTAATATTATAGTTTACAGCTTCAATATCACTTAGTGTTGTCATGATTTACGTTGTATATTATTATTTTACTATTTTTATAGCTTGTATTAAATCAGACACTTTGAAGAACTCACCGACCCATCATTTAAGGTTATCCTGGTTGAGTCCCCAATTTGTAGGGATCGGTTTACTGATATTGAATTAAACACTTTATTTTAAGTACAATGTAATTAATTATTACTAAATAAATAATATAATAACATAGGCAGCAGAATGTTATACAAAATAATCAATTCAATCTTCGTCTTCTCGTCGTATTTTCTTCTTGACAGCTCGTACTAACGTCGTCTTGACAACCATATTTTATTTATCCTGCCAACTTGGTCCTGCTTCGGTCACTACGTATGTGCATTCTGTTCTCTGTTCCTACATATATATATATATATATATATATATATATATATATATATATATATATATATATATATATATATATATATATATATATATATATAAATGGGGTAATGGCTCAATGGTATCCGAGTCGGCCTCTGGATCCTAAGAACCCTGGTTCGATGCCCACAGCCGATAAAACATTTTCACCAATTTAAAATTACCTCTGTGGCTCCCTCACCACTAACATCTTTGGGGGCCGTGATATGACAGCTGGTAACCGCACTTTACGCGCATAAATATATCCTTTACCGAGATCTGCTTCGGCAGAGTGCCACACCCAGTAATGGGTAAAAAGGCGTGATGATATATTTATTTATTTTATGTATATATGTATATGCCTGCATAGACCGTGTTCAGGAAACATTGGTGTATGATGAGTGAGAGATTGACAAGAATGTAGTTACAAAAGTGGGTATCAGTCAGTTGGAATAGTTTGGGCATGTAGAACGTATGTCGGATGAGACATCGGTGAAACAGTGTATGTTGATGAAATTGAAGGTAACAGATTGCGTGGAGGTCCTATGAATAAATTGATTAATATGATTGAAGGATTGTTGCGTGAAGTGAACGAAAGTTTTCAAGTATGAGGAACAAGCGAGCTTATATGAAGAAAAGTATGAATGTGGCTGAAGCTAAATTATTGTGGTATTTTTTTTGCCATGGTCAGTTTGGAATTTCGTGTGAAATGGAGTGGTTCTTTTTACTTAGCTGTTGAGAATTCGATATATGAAATACTAGTTTGTATGTTCCAGTAATACTTTATTTTTGGGCTAACACTGTCGATCAAGCCATCCGTTTTTATGATATTGCAGAAGAAATTGCAAAGATTTCCGATTTTTGGATTCATTTACAAATTTAGTTTGTCGGGTATCTGTAATTGGATAATTGACACTAAAACTATGTACAGCATATAACAGGATTATCTTTTATAGAGTCTTCTAGAAATGCACGCGATAATGTATCGGACGTATGCATCTGTGACCCTGATTTATATTGGACTATTATATCATATTTTAATAGATGTAGAACCTTTCTTTGTAATCTAATAGTGACATAGTTAATATTTTTCTAAGAATTACTTCTAGTGGTTTGTGGTCTGACTCTACTTAAATTGAGTAAGTATAATAATGAAATTTTGTAACACCGTAAACTATTGCTAGAAGTTTTTTCGCAATTTTAGAAAACTATCTGGTATAATTATCTAGAAGTTAAAATTGAAAATACCCCAAAGTTTCTATCGTTAGTATTAGTACCATTTAGTACATACTTCGATTACAAATCTTAACTATTCTTTATCAACAGCCGAACTTATTTTTCAGAAGAGTTCTCACAGTAAGACCTTAAATCTTAAACCAACAAGCATTTGCTGTTTCAGTAGAACTTTAATATTTACAGCAATTATAAATAGACCCTTTTATTTTTTACTGTCTAAAATTATTTTCTTGCTTTTGGAACCCGGTATATTTTTATGATTTTGGGAGATGTGTGTAAAGTAAGGCGCAAATACGAATTTTTTTTAGTCCGGAACGCCCCTAATAGCAGAACAGTAACAGCTAATAAGATTTTTGTCATAGAGATATAGTGGATAAGGCGCGACAATGATGAGGGGTCACTCAAACTGCACAAAAATCAGATGGCAGAATGGTGTTCAAATTCAGATGAAATTCGTAGATACTTGTTTATAAATAAGAAGCCTATTCTAATTCATTTGTTTTTCTGCATTTATTTATATTTTTCGTGTTACTAGTATCATATTTTTATGTATAAAAAGTCTCCCCTTCACACCCTTTTCTCATCCGTGACCCAAATTTCTTACTCACACACAAGCTTTACCTGTTTTGTCGACTCTGTGGAAATTGTTTTGTACGTAAACGGTGTGATAAATATACAAAATGGTGTATTCTTCTATTTTCCATACTTAAATATTTGCATAATCCTAAAATAAATGTTACACAACAATTTAGTACTTTCTGTATTTTTTTTATTTTTATCACATCACTGTAGTTAAATATAAAAAATACAAGAGAGTCAATAAGAATTTGTTTATATTTCTGTGACAAGACAAAACAATTCATGAAAAGATTCGTGAGAGCTAAATAGGCTTCTTTTAATTGGAGAGTTATATGCTCAGAAAATCGTATTTCATTTTCAAGTATTACATTTAGCTTATTAGATGACAATTTTAACTGTAGTAGCACATTATTTATTTCAATGAAAATGATGTTTCTCCGAATCAGATCATTTCTGGCGACCGTATTTCCCACAGTAGCATGAAAGCTGACTTATTCTCATTTAATTTCAAACAGTGAGAATTTGCAAATTTAAATATACTCTTCAGGTCATTATTAATTTTTACAACTGCTTCCTAATATTCAGTAACTTTGAAAGAAAGATAGTCGGCCCCGTAACTATGAGGTCTAATAAAAAAATAACCGAACATTTTGAATTACGCGCCATTGGGGGTATTTAAGGTGTGCGGTTGGCAGCATTGCGTTGCGCATAACCTTCTCTATTGCCAAATCTTCTTGAAATGTTGATATATCGTTTAGTTTTCCTGATATTGTTATTTAAGTGCAACGTGTTTAAGTGTTAGTAGCGATTTTTGGAAAGTGCGATTTTCTGGAGCAACTGTAACAATGGGTTATGTCAATGAAGCACAATCCCCGTCGACGTACCGAATTATACGGGATGATACATATATAGTTTATGCTTACTTGTATCTCTTTGTTGTCCCACGACGTGCTGTAAGATGGAAGGCTGGCCATAAATTACACACACACAGTCAGTTAACGGATATGTTTCTATATTATTTAATTGGGTTATATAAAGGTATACTATAAGTGGCCTAAGTTATGTTTACAAAATGATGGTCTACAAAATGCCAGCCGAACCGCGCGTTCTGGTCTTTGAGGTAACCAAATCGGGTATGAATGCGTTTACCTCGAAGACAGCAAAATTTCCATCGAATCAGATTGATCGTGTCAGCAAATTGCTGGTAGTATTCCATTGCTTTCTGCTATTTAGTAATATGCAGCGGAAGACACCCAGATTACTGATCTACAATTGCAATAGCCACGGTAACAATAATAATGTAACAGCTACCCTGCACTAAGTGCCAATGAGTACTGACAAGTGTTTATTTTACTTGACCAAATTATCAACTAAAAATTAAATGATAAATCAATTATTGACCAAGGGTAGCGTAAATCCGCCGGCCACCACAGAACTTTTATAACTCTGCTCTGAAGAGTTTAATTTGAAAACCGTAACTCAACCAGCATAGACAACTTTAATGATAGGATAATTAACGAAATAAAGGACACGCAAGATTCTCACCACAATAACAATTTTAATACAAATAATTAAAATAAAGTAAATCCCAATTAATAGGTTACAAAATGAATCTAATTAACTTATTCTCAAGGACACGATCAACAACATTGCTCTAATAACTAACTCAATTAGTTAATAATAATAGTTTCGAACTAACTTTTTCGTCTCAATAAAATACAGTAAAATATTATTACTTACTCGTCATTTGCGTAGACACTGCTTTGCAACACTGATACTTTAATAAAGAAATTAAGCAATATAAATTTATCGAACTTAGAATCCGCAACTTAACTCGTATTACTCAACAATTAAAATAAAGACTCAGTTTAGACTTCAACTCAAATAAACTTAATACTTCAACTTCTTAACTAGACTGTCGAACTAGCCCCCACTTGAGCATCTTAACACTAACTTTACATTGGTTGATATTAGAATTTCACAACTATTATTGGTCAAGCGATTGCTAGATTACATCGGGAGTTGAAGAGTGCGGAAATTGCCTAAGGCATCTTCAACGGATTTTTAGTTCTTGGAAAAGGCCCACCCTTGTAATCTAACGAACGCTGACCTCTCCCGAAATCGCCTTCGCTTCTTAACAAACAACCATAAATAAGTCACTCTTTACTTTTCAAATCCAAACTGCAGAAAACGTCACATAACTTTAAAAGGCAATTAACAAAAATACTTCTAAACTTTTAACACAATACGAAAGCGATTTTGAAAGCGTTACAAAAATGTCTAAGATCTTGCTGGATACCGCACAGCATGTAATCTAACATTCTTCCGCGAAACTATACTTGGTGGAACACACACCATGTGTATTACAATAGCTAATTCATTACATTATTTAATTGAACAACGATGCAATGTAAAATTTTACATCAAATTGGTTGGAAAAAATCTTTCACAGAAACTTTTCAACTTTTGAAATAAGCTTACGGAGATAATGCTTTGGGCCGTACATGATTCCCACGTTCGGAAAAATCAAATGAATTCTTCCCTTAACGTGAAACAGTGAATCGTGTGTACTATCAAGATTTTACAACGGTTACATGAAAAAATCTTCAAAAAGAGGCAAGATTTGTGGCGAGACAACGCATGATTCTCGTACCAAGATAATGTGTCCACACACGCAGCTTTGTCAATTCGTCAAGTTTGTGGCAAAAAATCAGATTACTCCTTCCTCGCCAGATGTGGCTCCTATTTATTTTTTTTTCTTATTTCAGAAATTAAAATCAGTGCTGAAAGCACGCCGTTTTCAAATTATTGATGACAGAAGATTCGTCACAGACTTTAAAGGCCATTTCAAATAAAGCTATTCAGGTATTCTTCGCGAAAGAGAAACACCGCTGGGAAAATGTGTGAATAGGAAAGGCGAGTACTTTGAAGGGACTAATAACTGTTACTATATTTAACAAACCAAAAGTTTTCACATTCATTCATGAAGAGACATGTGGCCATGAGTGTCAAATTACACGAGGCCAAGCTTTTATATATCGCATCACGATAATAATGAGATAGCTTATATTGTTCCATGAGGCCGGATCTAAAACCGGTTTGAGTTTCAGGCAAAATATTATTTTTAGCTATGTAAGAAAAACTCTAATTATAAATAAAATTTTAACGAAATTTAGACATTGCTAGTACAACATGCCGAACACCACTGAACGAAATAGGATTTTTGCATTTAGTTAAAGGGTTTACATATGCTTCTTTTCGTTAGCTGGGGAATGTGCGATTGAATATGTAAGAATTTATCAAGTGTGTTAGTTGAAGCAAAATGGATGGCATGATTAATTTAACATTTTAAAATTAATGTTATCAACACCTATTGAATTCGATCCCATGGAAAGAAAAATTCTATGAATTTCTATCTCATTTGTATATCCAATAAACTTTACAATATCCAATAAACTTTACAATATGGGGAAGGACTATAAAATAATATAAAAAATATTATCGCTACCAAATAACGTTTATATTAGAATAATTTATGAGCAGCTCCTACGATTCTAAAAAAAATATTTTAACGAAAAAGTTAAATTCTACTAATGAAAATGTGCTTTTTTACTTTATTGTTTATATGAATTACAAAATAGTTGAAAAATTTGTCATTATCTATACTATTTTCAGTTTTTTCGGTAAGTACGCTAAAAAACATCTGTTTACAATACTGACCAGTTGCACCGCTGTTCCTTAAATATTAAGTGGAACCTAAATAAAAGAATACGAAATCGAATAAAGTGCGGTAATAAATTGTTGTGTTCATAACAACTATTTTAGAAAAGTCTTGATTATTTGATTTAATTTAGAATACAATAAAAGTTGATATATGTCAAATAAGACTCCTTTATTGCTCAAACAGGCGGAATACCCAAGACAAATAAATGAACAGCAAAATATACTAATGTTAGTAATTTACAAAAATATATAAATATATAATAATTTAGTATAGCATAATTTGCTCTATATTTACTTTTAAATTATATATAATATATATATATATATATATATATATATATATATATATATATATATATATATATATATATATATATATATTTATATATATATATATATATATATATATATATATATATATATATATATATATATATATATATATATATATATATTTATATACATATATATATATATATATATATATATATATATATATATATATATATATATATATATATATATATATATATATATATATTGCTCAAACAAAAAACTGGGCACCCAAAAAATCAGTTTGTCAGTTTTGCAACAAATTGAATGCAACCCCGAAAATTACTTTTATTGGTGATTGGCTTGTATTCAAATGAAAATTCTCCATATATTATAATGAAAAAATAAATACTTTTTGCAATGAATATAGTGGTTAAATGTAAGACGCAGCTCCTTATTTTTTATAGCTCATTGCCAACCAATTGTAAACAATATTGGCCCATAATTTCTGTATGCATATTAAGTAATTAAAAGTTATTTAACTTTAAATAGAAAAAGCGAAGTTAGAAGACGAATTCTTCTTTGTGAAGATAATGAACATATCCTTTAAGTTAGACCTAACTGTTGTCATCAATTTTTGTATGCTCCTAGACGACGTATTGTTATGTGATTGACCAAATTTTTTTGCCTTGAAAAGTTCAAGTGATGACGACGCTATTGAAATATTTCAATATATGAACGTACGTGTTTGCTAATTATATTGAACTATTAGCAAACGTAATATGTAACATTACTATCCTCTAAAGTCATAGCAGAATGAGTCTGTAATGTTGCGATTATCATATATAAATGATACTTTGTAAATTCTAAAATATTTTCATATAGCGAATAATTACAGAAATGTACAATTATTGTTACAATCAGTAGCATAGTTAGAATCTAAACAAGAGGGGAAGGAGAAAGAAAATTAAATTATTTTTTTATTATTTTATAATATCAGTAAAGTAACGATACATTTTTTATAGCATATATTTTACTACTCGATACCTACCAGTTTGTTTGATATTTTCTCGATATCAGTAATCGTTCCAAGATTGGCACACTACTCTATCTCTTTACTGAAAAGTACAAATTCTTATTCCCGCCGACCGATGACATGTACGACCAGTACTGTTTACTGTAATTATGTTGTACGAGTATGTATTACTCGTATATCATATATGTATCTAAATTGCCAATACCGATATTTCAGTATTGATACTTGTTTTCGATACTTTTTGTGGTATCGATATCGATTTTCATATTTGGTAATGATACGTATCACTGACATTTTAATCCCTACCTACACACAAGACAAAATAGAGTAATAAGTAAATATAAATTATTATATTTTAAAATGCATAATAAATCTTTATATAAAAAGTATCTCTAATCTTCTATTGCAGGGATGGCCAACTTAATTTGGTATGCGATCGACTTTTTTTCTGGAAAATATGCCATTTCCTAAATTGCATATGTTTAGAAAAATGAAGTGAGGTGTTCTAAAAAATATTGTTTATTAATTTTGAAATTAAATACAACTAAAAGTTTTTTTTTTACATTTATATGAAATACAAATTTGAATCAATGTGAAGTTCGTGCCTTCATGTCATCTACCAAGTTTTTAAAATCGGGAACACACTATGATAAAGCCAAGCGAAAATAATGTTCTGTATGCAAGGCAGAGTAGAACAATGTTTTGTTTTTGTTTGTTTAAAATACGAAAAGGCCGATTCACACAAATATGTGAAACCGAAACAAGAATTTAAAAATTCATTGCTTTTTTACAATTGGATCCTTTTCTGGGCAAAAATATTTTTAAAAGTCTTTTTCTGGTGATCTGGTTTTTAGAAAGATATCATTCGCAATGAAATTATTTAATTTTTAAGTAATATTTTTTTCATGTAAAAAATTGCTGCTATTTTATTTGCGATTTACATTAAAACTAAGTAGACATTAAATGGATAAGAATTGTATTGAACAATATCTTTTTTTTTTTAAATCACTGAATCTAATTTCGAAACTATCCACAACATTCACAATTTCAGAAACATATTTCGCGTTATCAAATACAAAACTGGATATTTTTGCAAATGGTCTTGCAAATTTACAAAATAATATACATTTTTTTATTAATAATAATATATTTATTTGTTTTAAGAAAAAACATAATTCTATACAAATGATTGGAAACATTTTCATGTGAACATATAATGTATGCGTTATTTGTGAAATTATAAATTACAGTGTTAGACATTTAGGGCTTTCAGCTTTGCGGCATTCTGGAAGAATTTGGCGATGTCTATGTCTGTGAGATACTTGCATCAGAGAGTACAATTTGAGCGAGATTTTCTGAAACATTTGGCGGTAAGTGTTTGGTAATGTATGCGTCTCGGATTAGGTTGTATATTGAGCAATAAAATAGGAAGTGTTCTAGGTTATTTGCTTCTTGAAGGTTACAGATGCTGCTGTTTTCTTCCTCATAAAGCTTGTGGGTAAAACCATCCTGATAGTAGTGGAAACGTTTAGGATTAGCGGTTCTAAGTATACCGTAGAGTTTCAGAAAGGGAAAAGGGATTTGAATCGACAGGTAGTTAAAGCTTGTTAAAAAGAATTTGTAAGATGGATTGTATGAGGACTGGATGATTCTTTTAGTGTCTTCCTCGTATAATATTTCACCGTAGGCTTTTATTATGTTGTCAATTTGTAATTTAACTTCAATGCAACTTTGGTTGATAACCGGGATAGTACAGTGGTAGAGTGCTAGCCTCTGGAAACAGAGGTCGTGGGTTCGAATCCGGGTCAGGTCGGGATTTTTCCCGTCTGGCCTTGATCGATATCCACTCCCGTATCCATTCCAAGTTGGGACATATTAACTTGGCATCCCCCAACCTATCGGGCATCTACTAGAGGATGTAACAAGGGCTTGCGCGGGTTGCCTGACAACACACTTTACAGTTAAGTAAAAGTGGCAAAGTAACGTTAAAAAATTAGTAATGTGAGTTCCAGTCACCCTAGGGACGTAACCATATGTTCAAATCCCGAATATATATATATATATATATATATATATATATATATATATATATATATATATATATATATATATATATATATATATATATATATATATATACATATACATTTTTTCCTTTCAGATCCTCAGCCAAAAATTAATATATTTATGCGGAACTATTACTAATCATATCACCTATATTTTAATATTTTTCTTGTGATTCCAAGTTCAGATAACTTAATTTACCAGTAAAAACTGCCAAAAACTACACCGGATACTGTAGCTGTGGCTCAGTCACCTCACATCGTATTTTGAAAAGTTAGAGAAAATTTCCTGTGGTGGAATTTACAATTTTGAAAGCTATTAGTATTTAATATTTTGCTGGCTAATACTTGTTGATGAATAATACTGTGATACCTCAAAAAATCTGGGAATTCATCATCTTTTCGGCACAATGCGGTAAATCCTTTAAGATGCCTCGTCATTGATTTAGCTCCATCTGTTGTTATTGATACGAGTTTAAACAATGATAATTTAATTTTTATTTAAAAATATACATTTTGACTAAATTGTTTTTATATTTAAAAGTCGTCGCGATCGACTGAAATCAAAGCCGCGGTCGACCGGTCGATCGCGATCGACTTGTTGGCCAGCCCTGTTCTATTGCATTTATTAGCAAAAATATTAATTACATTGTCTGTACCTACAGACATAAACAACCATATACATTTTTAGCACACAGGGAAAAATGCTTCAACCCCCTGAGCTCATCTCTGGCTACGTCCCTGATTACTATATATTTCAATGTTAATTTTGTTACTGTACTCATATTATTAAAATTTATAGTATGGGAACACTGTTACAGTTTTAAATTTCAAAGCCTCTTGCACACGGAATGGTTCTGTTAAAACCAAGCATACTTTTGTAACAAGTCAAAATCAGCACATTCTTAATGAATACGATTGAGTAAATTAATATATGTTATAATAATATTAAGAATGCAAAATTCATATAGTTCTACGTAAGTAGCTAACTATTTTCTGACTTAGTACTGTGGAGCAATTTAATAAATAGGCTAGTTAGGAAGTAAGAAGGGTTAGTTTAGAAGAGTTCAAGATAGTTAGAGAGTTAAAGTTGATGTAAATAGTAAGAGTTAAGTGTTGTTCCAAGAAGTTAGTGCCAAGCAGAAGAAACATATGTATCAAATTAAGTGTGACGCTAAATAAATCATTGTTAGTGTTATCAAAATTGTAAGTACTTATTTATTTTACAAACCCTAGTACTTGCCATTTCTCCGGTCTGACAAGAACCCATTAAAAATTATTTGTTAATTCTCCTTTGAATAAGAGAGGGTTACATTTTTGTAGTAAGTCGCATTCGCGTTTGTATCGATTTTTTCATATTTAAGTTTTATCTGTATAAGACAAATAGTTGATAAGTATTTGTTCTGTATGTAATTTCTTAGAAGTATTTGTCCATTGGATTTGGCACAAAATCAGTTACCGTAAAAATGTTACTTTAAAGTATTTCCTTATGACCAGCAAGCAATTTTGAAAACTTCTGTAAGTAGTGTCCAGCCCTTAATGCCATAAAAAACAGAAATTGTAAAGTGTCGCTCTCACTTTCTCATTAAATGCTTCAGCATTTAGTTGGTAGTACGAAGGCTCACGAATTGCAAACTGTTGTAGTAAAGCACATGTACGTTGATTTCTATTTGTTCTTATATTGAGTGAATGTAAAGTAAATATTGATTGCGTCATAACAAATCGAAATTGAATTGATTGTAAATTTGTTGTAACGTCTCTTAGATTATATAGAGTCACGGATTTAAAAGTAGATTATTTTATATTATATAACATTCATTTCTTTGTGTTTTCATTCCATTAAAGTTTATATAATTTTGTTATAGTGGAATTCGTGTTGTCGCAAATTGTTGATCATGCAGAGCTACATAAACAAGTGTTATCAAAGTTTCCCCGATTCTTCTGCCGGCTGGCAATTTTGCCGGACGGCAGAGTCGCCGTCCATGTGCAAGAGGCCTAGGCTATGAGATCTTCTGATGACAAAGTTTTATATGATTCTAACTTTATAATCACTGTACTATAAGCACAAATATATGATATATTTGCTTATAACATAGAGCTTAAGAAATACTTTCAATTTTCTTTAAGTAGTGCAAAGCCTGATTTGTTTATATTATATTTATATCTAGATCCAGTGGAATGTTCAATGAATTTATGTGGCAATTTGCGTATCTCTCTACTATGTATATTATTGTTTATATCGAGTGTGCGCGTAGTCGACTTTTGTGTTGTTAATTTATAATGAAGTGCAGCCCTCTCGTATGTTGTAGGAGCAGCAGTAGTAGTCGTCGTCTCAGACTTCACAACATAGTCTGAGAAGCAGCCTTCAGTGTAACTCTCGACGTCGTGTTGGCAGTGCTGAGGGTACACAACCCATGCGTTGAAACCGTCGCCGGATAAGCGCGTGTGCTCTCGGTGCACGCGGCGTGCGCATGTCACGTCGTCGGTGAGGTCGTCGTCACGCAGCGAAGAGCACAGTAGCCCACAGACACCCCTGGCCACAGTGTCCGGCCCGCACCACCACAGCTCACTGATTTGGAATAGCCCATGGTCTCCGCTGGCGCGATTTAGTGCAGATGTGTTGTACTCTGACTCATGCCGGGCGATACATACCTGGAACACATATTCATACAAGTAGTACTAGAGTTGGGGTAGTGAATTCTTGCAAAATTTTATAACATTTTCTTTTTTCATAATACGAAAATACATGTCTTATTGTGCATCATAAGTTATTAGTTCTTTAACAAACTATAAATAATTCGAAAGGATTAAAACGACACGCAAATGACGTGTGACTGAATTATATATTTAAACCAGCCAGTAGTAAATCACATCAATCTGCTGGGAATATTTTAATTAAACTTGTATTACGATTATTAAAATTTTTCGTAATACAACTTGTTCCTTCACATGAACTTTTACCCTAAAAATATTAGCAACTAGCTCTGTCAACAATCGACTCATTGACAGTTAAGCACCGTTGTTTGGGGAAAATATATTTTATTTCTCAATATAATCTCCATTGAGTGCCAGGGAATTTCAAATTTTGTTCATGCCTTCAGAAAAGTAGCTATTATCAAAAGCTGCAAAATAAATATTGACTGCGGCGATAACATCCCTTATTGGAGGAGGATATCTTCCCACCGAGTAAAATTTTTAAATTTGGGAATAAAAAGAAGATATGCAATTTTGCCATTTCGTTTGTTAATTTGTGGCTGGGCGCCAATCTGGATCGTTTTTGCTTCAGTTCGTCATTAAAATGGACCAATATTGTTGCATAATAGGCTCGTGTTATTGTTTTTCCCTGGCCAAAGTAGTTGACCAGGATGATTCCTCACGAATCTCAGAAAACAGTGACCATTACCTTCCCAGCCGACAAAAAGACTTTCTCTTTTTCGGCGCACTTTCACCAGTCGTTCACCATTGCTTTGACTGCTGCATCGATTCGGTTTTGTAGTGGTGGGATCCATGTTTCGTCCATAGTCACGAATCGATGCGAAAAGTTTTCCGAATTACGATTAACGTCGCCAAACATGCGTTAAAATGTCTTTTCGTGTGATGTCAACAACCGCGGCACCCATTTCAAACACTGTTTATTCATCAGTAATTTTTCGTGCAGGATATTATGCTCTCGTTAAGTTGAAATACTTACAATTTCAGTAATTTCACGAATTTTCACTAAGCGGTTTTACATAACGATAACATGGATTTTTTTTAATGGTATTCATCTTGGTAATCTCAACTAGTCGTCCAGAGTGCGATTTGTCATTAGTGCATGTTTTGCCATATTTTAACCCATTTGACCAGAAATAATTAGTCATTAATGCTAGTACAGAGTCCCCATGAACTTCTTTATATAAAAATGATTTATCACTGCACAGAATTAGTTTTTTTTTTAATTTTTTGAATATCTGTTACAAACAAAACGTAAATAACGCGTCACTTTTAACTGAAATTTGACGTAAGCTAGTTTCAACAATGACACTTAATAGTCGTATGTCAACAAATGAATTTCAGCGCAAACTAATAGAAATTTATCATACTTATTTCAAAGTACCCTCATATATATATATATATATATATATATATATATATATATATATATATATAATTTCCATTTTCCTTATAGTTAAGGATAAGTTTGGTAAGTTACCTTAGCTTCTACTCTATTGCTGAGAGAACCCTTCTTTTATTATCTTTTGTTTAAATGAGGAATAATAAGTGCGCAAAATTTGATAAATGTAAGTTTGGTACGTGGAATTTTAAGGGTATAACTGTTAAAGAAATTGAATTGATGAATGTAATGCGTGTGGATAATGTAAACGTTTTGTATGTGAGTGAGACTAAGAGGAAAGGCTGTAGTGAGAAAGAGGTGGATGGAATGTTTTGCTTGTGGTCGAGTGAAGCTGAGAATGAACGTGCAAAGCATGGAGTGGGCGTGCTTGTTAGTAAAAGAATGAAACCGTTTTTAAAGGAGTATGGCTTTACTTCATCTAGAATTCTTTAGCTGAGATTAAAAGTAGGCTTTCATAGAATCTTCGTTGTATCAGTTTATGGCCCAACTGAATTTAAAAATAATCTCGAAAAAGATCGGTTTTCGAATTTGTTAGATAGTGTGATTAATTCGTGTGATCTAGGTAAGAAAGTTATTGTATGTGGTGATTTAAACGGTTGGGTGGGAGTAAAGAGAAACATGTCTGGGAATTTATTGGGTAAGTTTGGTGATGTGAGAGAGAATGAAAACGGTTGGAAAATAGTATCTTTCTGTTTGGAACGTAATCTCTTTATTTCCAACTCTATTTTTAAACATAAATTAGCTCAGTTGTATACATGGGAGAATATAAGTGAGAATAGACGAATTGTAATTGATTTTATTTTGTATGATAAACGATTGAGAAGTTTAGAAACGTGGTGCTGAATTGAGTACGGATGACCGTTATTTGGTGGTATTGCGTATACGTCTGAATAAAAGTTGGCGAATGAGGGTGAAAAATACCGAAATAATGTTTCGTGTGAAATGCAGTGTACTGCAGAATGAGAATGTTAGAGATAGGTATAATAATAATAATAATATATCATCACGCCTTCTATCCATTACTGGGTGTGGCACTCTGTCGAAGCAGATCTCGGTAAGTGATATATTTTGCGCGTGAAGTGCGGTTACCAGTCGTCAAATCACGAGCCCCAAAGATATTAGTGGTGGAGGAGCCACAGGAGTAGTTTTTGAAATTATGAAAATTGTTTGTTGTCTGTGGGAATCGAACCAGAGTTCTCAAGATCCACAGGCCGACTTCATACCACTGAGCTAGCTACCCCATAGATAGGTTTGTTGAGAAAATAAATGAATCTTTGCCTGTATGTGAGCTTAATTTTGAATACAGCAAAAATGATGTTTGGTTGAAATTTAAGGATACAGTTCCTAATTGTGCAAAAGAAGTTTGTGGTGAATGTAGACTTGGCTCTTGTCCAAAGAATGCATGGTGGAATGATGAAGTTAAAGAAGCGATTGAGGAGAAAAAGGGTGCATATTTGCGTTTTCTAAATATGAAAGATGTGCCTGGAAGTTTATGAGATGAATTTATATGTTAAGAGACTAGTGAGAGAAAGTAAGGCGCGTTTTGATGACTTGATTAGTGAAAGATTGACAAAATGATTTTAGTATGAATCAAAGAATGTTTTGGTTGAGTGTGAAGAGATTGAGAGGTGGTAATTTAAGGACAGTGAAAGCGATTAAAAGTACGGATGGTGAGTTATTGTGGAATGAATCAGATGTTAAGAATAGATGGTGTTAATACTTTTGGCTTTATATGGTAGCATAAATGGATGGAATGGTTGTAGTGAAAATGTAAGATGAAATGTTAGTAGTGATGAATGAGATATAGATGAGAGTGATGTTAGTTTTGCATTGACGCGTCTGAATAATGGCAAGGCTCCTGGTTTGGATGGTATATCGAATGAAATGTTGAAGTATGGAGGCGAGAGGTTATTTGACTGGTTAGTTTATTTGTTTAGATTTTGTTTAAAGCGGTGTGTGGCAGCTGATGATTGGAAACGTGCTATTCTTTGTCCTTTATTTAAAGGAAAAGGTAGTTCGAGAGAATGTACTAATTTCCATGCGATAAGTTTGCTGAGTGTAGTAGGGAAATTGTACGGAAAAATACTTATTCATAAGGTACGAACCTTAACAATATCCAAGTTAAGCGATATGCAAGGTGGGTTTTTGCCTGAGAGAGGGTGTGTGGATCAATTGTTTTCTCTTCGTGAGAAGTCACTTGCTAAGAACAAGGTGTTCTGTGGCTTTCTTGATCTTAAAAAAGCATATGATAGTGTTCATCGCGAGACTTTGTGGGATCTACTTCTTCATTACGGTATAAATGGTAATTTGTTGGGGGCAATTCGTGCGCTGTATGAAGGTAGCGAGGCTGCGTTGGCTGTTTAATTTGCATATAGATGTGTTGTTACGAAAGGCGCTGAATGGAGTGGGTGGTGTACATATTGGTGGTAGTGTAGTAAATGAATTTTTATATTTGGGTAGAGTAAGATAATTTAATTTAAGAAAAAGTAAACAATTATAAGTTTAGGTGTACGTCAGTAGATGGCGCTAGTAGCATGAAATGGTACAAGGCTGTGGCATGTTCGCCAGTGAGGAGAGACAGCCATGATTATTTTGTATGCGTTCGTGGCAAATAGATTGTCATTCTTCGTTGTATTTGAAAGTGTTTGTATTTTATTGTTTTAGTGAAATCCTCACCAAACATCCTGACAAAACACCCCCTTACAGTAGTATGTTATCAAGAGATGGACGTATTGACCGTGAGAAAGAAAGAAGAGTATTTGCAGGATGCACAGTATTGGGTGCTCCGGAACATTTGCTCGAAATGTGAATGTATCCAAAGATGCTCGATTGAGTATTTATAATGTTTTAGTGCCTACATTGATGTATGGTATTGAATATTGGATGAAGAAACATGACCGTCGTATAACTGCCGTGAAAATAAGGTATTTGCGAGGTGTATGTGGATATACTAGAAGAGATTGTGTCCGAAATACATCGGTGTATGATGTGTATGAGATTGAAAAGAATATAGTTAGAAAAGTAGGTATAAGCCATAATCCCTTACAAACGGTTTCATTCTTGCACTAACAAGAACGCCCACTCCATGCTTTGCACGTTCATTCTCAGCTACACCCGACCACAAGCAAAACATTCCATCCACCTCTTCCTCACTACAGCCGTTCCTCTTAGCCTCACTTACACACAAAACATCTACATTATACACACGCATTACATTAATCAATTCATTTCCTTTACCAGTTATGCCCTTAACATTCCACGTACCAAACTTACATTGATTAAAATTTTGCGCACTTATTCCTCATTTAAACAAAAGATAATAAAAGAAGGGTTCTGTCAGCAATAGAGTGGAAGAAGTATATATATATATATATATATATATATATATATATATATATATATATATATATATATATATATATATAATAATAATAATAATTAACACTTTATCGACACATAAGTCATATATATATATATATATATATATATATATATCGTATTTTGTGCTTTTTTGGTCACTCGGGTGTAGATTATCATAACTGATGGGCGATGTTTTTCTGAAATATTCAAATCAATTAATGCTACGTGATACTAGACTACGTTAAAAGAGCATATGACGCATAACGAACCTAAAAATATGAAGTTATTGGAGTTGAAAGTTGAAATTACAGTTTTTAGGCCTTAAAAAAATTGTTGTTTTCGCCAACATATCTGTCCGAAAGTGGATTTGGCGACTGAAATGCATTAAATACTTTGTGTTTGAATGTAATAATGTCTCCCAAGCGTCAAACATCCCGTTATTGTAGAACAGTGCTATGAAACCTCACAAAAATTGAGAAAAAACTTCAAAAAACACGTTTTGGGCTTGATGCACCTCTAAATGTTAACCGAGTTGTTTAAAATTTTGGGAATCTGAATGAATTTGAACGGGGAATAATATACCCGAAGAAGAGCGAAATCAAAAAATATCGATTGTTTTTGGCACAGTCTAATATATATTTAAATATATAAGCATGGTGTTGGTGTGCTTGTTAGTGAACGAATGAAACTGTTTGTGAGAGAATATGGTTGTACTTCATCGAGAATTCTTTGGCTGAGATTAAAGGTAGGCTTTCATAGAATCTTCGTTGTGTCAGTTTATGGTCCAACCGAATCCGAAAATGATCTTGAAAAAGATAGATTTTGGAATTTGTTAGATAGTGTTATTGATTCATGTGATTCAGGTGAGAAAGTTATTGTATGTGGTGATTTAAATGGTTGGGTGGGAGTTAAGAGAAGCATGTCTGGGAATGTATTGGGTAAGTTTGGTGATGCAAGAGTGAATGAAAACGGTAGGAAAATAGTTTCTTTCTGTTTGGAGCGTGATCTCTTTGTTTCCAACTCTATCTTTAAACATAAACTTGCTCATTTGTATACATGGGAGAATATTAGTGAAAATAGACGGAGTATGATTGATTTTATTTTGTATGATGAACGATTGAGAAGTTTAGTTGTAGATACGCGTGTGAAGCGTGGTGCTGAATTGGGTACGAATGACCATTATTTGGTGGTATCGCGTATACGTCTAGATAAATGTTGGAGAATGAGGGTGAAAAATACTAATAAAATGTTTTGTGTGAAATCCAGTGCACTGCAGAATGAGGATGTTAGAGATTTGTTTGTTGAGAAAATAAATGAATCTTTGCCTGTATGTGAACTTAATTTTGAATGCAGCATAAATGATGTTTGGTTCAAATTTAAGGATACAGTTCTTAAATGTGCAAAAGAAGTTTGTGGTGTATGTAGATTAGGTTCTTGTCCAAAAAATGCATGGTGGAATAAGGAAGTTAAAGAAGCGATTGAGGTGAAAAAGAGAGCATATTTGCGATTTCTAAATGTGAAAGATGTGCCTGGAAGTTTACGTGATGAATGCTTGCTGGAATACAAGAGGTTAAATAAATGTGTTAAGAGAGTAGTGAGAGAAAGCAAGGCGCGTTTTGATGATTTGATGAGTGAAAGATTAACTAATGATTTTAGTATGAATAAAAGAATGTTTTGGTTGAGAGTGAAGAGATTGAGAGGTGGTAATGTCAGGGCAGTGAAAGCGATTAAGAGTGCGGATGGTGAGTTATTGTGGAATGAATCAGATGTTACTAATAGATGGTGTGAGTACTTTAGGACTTTATATGGTAGCATTAATAGACCGAATGGTTGTAGTGAAAATGTTAGCGAAAATGTTAGTCGTGATGAATGGGATATAGATGAGAGTGATGTTAGTTTCGCATTGATGCGTCTGAAGAATGGTAAGGCTCCTGGTTTGGATGGTATATCGAATGAGATGTTGAAGTATGGAGGTGAGAGGTTATTTGACTGGTTAGTTTATTTGTTTAGATTTTGTTTAAAACGGTGTGTGGCTCCTGATGATTGGAAATGTGCTATCATTTGTCCTTTATTTAAAGGTAAAGGTAGTTCGAGTGAATGTACTAATTTTCGTGCGATAAGTTTGCTGAGTGTGGTAGGGAAGTTGTACGGGAAGATTCTTATTTATAAGGTACGAACCTTAACAATCTCCAAGTTAAGCGATATGCAAGGTGGTTTTTTGCCTGAGAGAGGATGTGTGGATCAATTGTTTTCTCTTCGTATGATTGTTGAAAAGTCACTTGCTAAGAACAAGAAGGTGTTCTGTGGCTTTCTCGATCTTAAAAAAGCATATGATAGTGTTCATCGCGAGACATTATGGAATGTACTGTTACAGTACGGTATAAATGGTAATTTGTTGGGGGCAATTCGTGCGCTGTATGAAGGTAGTGAGGCTGCGGTGAGAGTTAATGGTAGTTTGAGTGATTGGTTTTGTATAGACATTGGCGTGAAACAAGGTTGTGGGATGTCTCCGTGGCTCTTTAATTTGTACATGGATGTATTGTTACGAACGGCGTTGAATGGGGTGGATGGTGTACATATTGGTGGTAGTGTTGTGCCTGCGTTAGCGTATGCGGATGATGTGGTTGTTATGGGTGAATCTGAAGAGCAATTGAGACGAATGATTCTAAATATAAATGAAGTAGGAAAAGATTTAAATTTGTTATTAAATGTCGATAAATGTAAAGTGTTAGTGTTTGAAAAGAGCGATTTGGTGACTGATTGTAATGTTTCGGTGAATGGTGTGAGATTGGGTCAAGTGAATGAGTTTTTATATTTGGGTAGTATGTTTTCAAGGGATGGACGTATTGATTGTGAGATTGAAAGAAGAGTATCTGCGGGGCGCAAGGTATTGGGTGCTCTGGGAACCTTTGCTCGAAATGTGAATGTATCCAGAGATGCTCGATTGAGTGTGTATAATGGTGTTTTAGTGCCTACATTGATGTATGGTAGTGAATGTTGGGTGTGGATGAAGAAACATGAACGTCGTATAACTGCTGTGGAAATGAGGTATTTGCGGGGTGTGTGTGGTTATACTAGAAGAGATCGTGTCCGGAATACATTGGTGTATGATGAGTGTGAAATTGAGAAGAATGTAGTTAGAAAAGTAGGTATGAGTCAGTTGAGATGGTTTGGGCATGTTGAACGTATGTCGAATGAGAGATTAGTGAAACAGGTATATGTTGGTGAAATTGAGGGTGAAAGATTGCGTGGGCGACCTATGAATAAATGGATGAATATGATAGAAGGATTGTTGCGTGAACGAAAGTTTCCGAGTACGAGGAACAAACGTGCTTGTATGAAAGGAATTATGAATGTGGATGAAGCAAAAGTGGTGTGTCAGGATAGAAACGTTTGGCAAAGATTAATTGCGGAATGAATCTGATGATTTCAGAAAAGCGCAGGGTTTTAAATTTTAGTTTCGTTGTTTAGTAATTTCATTAGAGTGTTTACCTGTAATTGTGTGAAATTCACTTTCAAAAACAAGCGCAGGGACGACACTCCCTTCGTTTCTTATCTTTTTTATTCTTTTCTGATCTTACATTGAGTGTTTAACTGCAATTGTGTGGAATTCACTTCCAAAAACAAGCGTAGAGCGACACTCCCTTCCTTTCTTATCTTTTAATTCGTTTTCAGTTATTACGTAGTGTTTAACTGCAATTGTGTGAAATTCAATTTCAAAAACAAGCGCAGGGCGACGCTCCCTCCCTTTCTCATCTTTTTGTTTCATTTTCAGTTACTGCATTGTGTGGTCTTTTCTTTCATATATAAGTGCAGACTATCGCTTTCATCTTTTCTAATCTTGTAGATTCGTTGTTAGTTTCGTTATTAGATTCGTTGTTAGGAGTAAACGTGAGTAATTTGATATTTTTTATGCATACGTTATGTACGTTGAAGAAAGAAAATGAATGGTAAGTGAAAAGGAATGATGTGATTGAAGGTTTGTTGTGTGATAATAATTTCGAGTGTATAAATGAATGAGTTTATATGGAGTGATCTTTGAAAGTGGTTGAAGTGAGGGTGGTATGTTTGGATAAAAATGTTTGACGATGACTGGTTGTTTGATGGGTGTGATGAGTAAATTTTTTATGAGTGATTTTAGGGTTCGTGCTACCCCATTTGTTGGGATATAGCGTGAAGATATGTATGTATGTATGTATGTATATATATCTCCATTCCATAGAAAAACTATCCAAGCATATAAGACCGATCCGAGAGTAAATTAGCATATTGTTTTAATTATTTCGCCAAAATTAATTTTTTTCCTATAATTGTATATTATTTGTAAACTGATCACTTTTAAATTAATAATTCCAGCTTATTCATATTCAGGATGGTTAGTTTTTAATTGGGCGTGTTCGAAATTAACGAATAAATCATAATTATAAATTTGCATCCAAAAGCCATTAAACTATTTAATAAAAATTATAGTTTGTTTACATTATATTTACGATAGACAATGCGAGTGATAAAGTGATGGTAGTGACGTGACCTAGATAATTAAAAAATATATTCTTCACTTTAATATTATTTGTTGTTTATTGCTAGGATACGAATTATACAAACAATACGACCAGGAAATTATATAATTTGAAAAATTTATCTCCTGTTCTGTCAGATGATAATATTAGTGGTATGTTATTCTCACTATTACATAATAATAGTATTTATATTGTACGAATGTTGTAGATGATGCTAAACAAACAAAATTATGGTGAACAGGCAGAAATATGTCACAGAGGAAAACATTGACATAACCTGATCCATTTAAACTTTAAGATTTATTTGAAATTTATCCTTTGGCTTTTTTTAAAAAGCGCTAAATGATTGAAACAAGAAATATCAATGTTGTCTCTTCACTCTCACCAAAATACTAAATTGTTCCTTCATCATCTGCAAAAATAAAAAAAAAGTTACGCAATTAACTTAAACAAAAGAAACAATATCCTTGGTCACGCAATGCCACAATTGATAAATACATTTATACGATTATTATAATTATTATAAATTAAATCTAATTTTACATATTCCAGTAAAAAATAATATTTTGTATGCACCACAGACGGTACTAGATGATAATGACCTCGACAGACATTCATCCCTCAGACTAGATTCCATACCTTGCCTTCTGTACATTATCATTTACCTAACGCCCTTAGTGCATAAATTACTATTAACTTATTCATCTTTTGCTTACCAAAATGATTAATATTTATCTGCGAACTGTAAATTAATTTTTCAGTACAATAGACTATGTTCAAATAATTACTCAGTCATAAGTGATGACACTGTATCGTATATTGCGCGAAACTACTGCGGATGAAAATATACGGAAAAGTGTAATTTTTCATCAGACCAAGATCAAGTAAATCACTTAGATACATCCACCTTACCGAAAGTAAATATGTTTCATAAAATTTTTACTTTCCCGCCCTATATATATAGGAAAAGTATTATGATGGTGATTTGTCTTGATCGGTCTATATGTCTATAATGTAAAAATTTGAAACAACCAGGGGTCCCACAACATAATAGAAGGTCTTTTGAAATTTATTATTGTTTAGTTTTATGGCATTCAAATTTGAAGATCCAGATTTCGAATCTCACTCACGCTAAATATATATGAAGTATCATACCGCGATTCGGTGACTCCGGACCCTGTACTATAATTAGGATCTAGTCTACTTTTTACAGAGTAGAATAAAATGTAAAATAAAATATAATACGTAATTAGTCGACTCGATAAAACGATAAAGTTCTTTTTTTCAATAGAATAAGGCAAAATATCGAGAACAATGAAGTATCCTGACTTGAAGCATCGTAATGTGTGTGACATAAAATCTTTTAATTAATTTTCTTACTCGTAGATACAGGAGAGACTACACTGATATACGGCAGCGGTCTCACTGATCGACTTGTATCGTGTAGTGTACTGGTAGTGTCGACTCGTGTCGTGTCGTTTAAAAATCTATGGTCCGGTCTCACTGGTCGATTTGCGTAGATAGTTTGGTATGAAGTAAATTTCTCTTTTGGCAAGTAAAAATATTAAATTATAACCTCTAAATCGATGCAGTTTTATGGGCTTTTCATGCTTTTTTGGAAATTGTTCTGAAATGTATCGCCAATATTTATCAGTAATAATCAAATTTGAATACTCTGACTTAGTTTGATCACGAAGATTAGAGTTACACGTTATTCAATTTGTCACGTAAAAAAAGATTGATTAATACATCAATTTCACTTTTGGTCCACTCTGTATAGATTAAATCTGCTGATTCGATTTTCACAAAGAACTGTCATCATATAACACAAAATTTTAACTAGGTATACTAACAAATAATCAATAACAATACGACATCCACAAAATTTGCATGATAGTACATGATTGACGGTACTCGATCAGTAAGGCCGCTCTCTTATACTTGTATTATTTTTATTAAACCGATCGGTTAAATATGTACATATATAACATCACGCAATATCTCATCAAATGGAGTAGCATTAGATTCATCTCATAATTATTCTTCGCCAATCATTCCTACTCGAAAATTCACAATTCCTTTCATAAAACCCGTTAATTCTTCATATTTATGGAAAGGTAATAATGAACATAGGCTTAAGTTGTAGTTAATTTAATGAAGATTCATTGACATATTCATATTTATAATCTATCATACAAAGTAGCAAAAATTCGACAAATCTCGCTGAAACTACGTCGAGATGAAACGACCATATACGAGACGGGACGTGTCGAGACAAGTAATTTCTCGTCTCATCTAGATTTATAAGTAATGTATAGATGAGAAGGTACACAGAAGTTTTAGAAGTATTTTGTTAAATTACATATATTCTATAATGATCATCTCTCTACTTTACGGCACAGTTGAAATCCACAATTAAAAGTTCAAATTTTGTTGATGTCACGTTAGAAGTATATATTTAAAAACCTACAAATAAGAAAGTGACGAGGCACAGTCATTATACTACTTAATTAACTGAATTCATTTATAAAAATTAGATCATACGTTTATTACATTGCATTTAGTTTTCTTAGACATGTAATATTCTAATGGATAACACAATAATATAAAATATTAGACAACCTATTTCTCTGACGATATTATGTTCATAAGAATTTATGAAACATATTTCTAAACTGTATCGTTTGGAAAGCAACGCGGTATATGCCTAAATCAGGGATAAATACATAATTAAAATCAGAGGTATATTTATTTCTAATAAGACAAAGCGGCATGAATCCCATTCTTCTCATTTCTGATAAATAATATTAATTTGAGATAAGTACGTAGATAAGAATATATGAAAATAATGAATACAAATTGCTAAAGATTTGGAATTCATATCACAACTGTATTTCTGAATGTTAAATAATTTAAAAATATCGATACTGATTTATGTTGCCATATCATAATTTATATTCTAATCCCATCAATTACAATTCGAAAAAACCCTCTATTCTACAATTTGATTAAATGTTTTATTCCTAAAGATAAAATGTATGACATCAGTATTCCAATTTTATAAAAATTCTAGAAAATTTGATGATTTGATATTTTTTATTAAGCTTCGGATTTTTTTTACAATCAACTCTTCCACGGAAAAAGAAAAATTATACAATAGCAATTTAATGAAAACAAAATAAATATTGCATCACGTCTTTTATTCAGTACTGAGTGTGGAACTCTACTGAAGCAGATCTTGGTGAAAGATGTATATGTGCGCGTGAAGTGAAGTTACCAGCCATAAAATTGCACCCCTCAAAGATGTTGGTCAAGAAAAATTCACATGGATAATTTTAATGTGGTGAAAATTGTTTGTTGACTACGAGAATTGAACTTGGGTTCTCAAATATGATATATTTTGAGCGTGTAATACGGTTACCGGCCGTCAAATAATGCTCTTCAAAAGTATTAGTTGAGAGTGAGCTACAGGAATTTCTTTGCTTTGTGATGAAAATAAGTTTGTTATACTTCATACATAACAAGTAATTTCGTACTTGATAATTCAGCAATTTTTGTACTTAAATATAATGCAGATATAATTAAAATATTATACTTATGAACTACTATTTTCCGTAGTTTCATGGAAAATGATTACGTCAGTATACGTCTGACATATATAAAAAATTCTGGACTAAGTTATCTGGTATTTTCAGTATAAAAGCAAAATGTAAGCAACTACGTAGCCTATGTGAATGTCGAGTAGCAGTGAGACGTACCCATGTGGCGATGTGTTCTTTGGGGATAGCGTGCCGGTGGCGCAGCTCTCTCGCCAGCTCGCAGCGCTCAAGCACGCGGCCCGTTGCCGAACCCAGCATCACAACCAGCAGCAGTAACATGACTGGCGTTACAACCGGCCGCGTGCTCTTAAACACCATTCGAGTGGACTGACCTCCGCTTGACCCCGCACACATCACAACACCTGGCGCGAACTAAGAACGGAGCAGTGGCGTACGGAAAAAAAGTTTTTGGATTCAATATGAGCCTTAAAAAAATATTACAATAATAAAATACTATTTATTTTTTCTTGACTACTTATAATATTTCAAGATTAGTGTAGAAAATATCTATTAGTAACACTCACATTCATATCTTGTTGTTTCCTTCACAACCCTTTTGGAACATTGAAATGATCTTGACTATTGTAACTTATGTCGCAATCTTAATATAAAACACTCTATCCTCTACTGATAATTGTCTATATATGATGTAATTTTTTCGTGATTAATGCTTCTCCTTCTGCACTTCATATTCTTATATTCGTCAGGATAAATAATAGACGAAGTACAGGGAATATGTGTATCAGTTTTATTTAATAAACATTTACAATTATAATTACTTTCAACTTCTCTCGTCTATCGCCGGATACACACTATCTTAAAAACTATTCACAAAGTCGGATGCACCCTTAACCATTCACACACGTCTCTTCATCCCTCACCTATTCTAACATATTCTCACATCTGGCGTCACTCAAACAGACCCAGACACACTTGACCATAATTTATTGGCTTGAAAAACATAAACAGAACCCCAAGCATTCCATTCTCATAGTACTTAATATTTCCTAAAACCAGTAACTATAAATTAACTGAAACGAGTAAAACTAAACACGTAATTTAACAATAACAGTCTAAATTATAAATATTACCACACTTATAATACAATAATAGATCACTGATGTAAAATACTTATTTTAATAAATGACAGATCACAACCGTAGAAAAAATTATATATAACATATGTGACAACGGGCATTGGAAATCTCGTAAAAGTAGAACACTCGCTCACGTTCGTGTCCAATAGGGACTTATACAATTCAAATTTTTCGGTTGCCATCTAGTGAGTAAAATAGAATTTAATAATTTGTAATGCAGCGAACATGTTATAGCCTTACAGTTTGACGTTTATCACGTGATCCAAACGTTAAACGTCAAACAAATGATTGGACCTACGGGGAGAAGTGCTGAAAGGAGAAAGCAGTTGTTCGACTCGGTATGGTGCCACCTCGCTCTTCCTACAAATTTGTTGTTTCACACAAAATTGTGTGGAGGGGGGTCTGCTTCGGGTCTGCTGCATGTGACGTCAAAATTATAAGTCTTTTTTTTCATACTTGTTTGGCAAAGAAAGTCTTACCACAATTGTGTTACATTATAAAATTGTGGTTGATAAATTTACAAAATATCATAAAAAATCATTAATATTTTCTACTATTTAACAAAGTACCATTTTTTTTCAATTGTGAAGAAACCAAAAAAGAAAATGTAAAAAAAGAAATTGAGCATCTTTGCACTGTACAGTGTAGGTGGCTTTGATTCGATTCCCACAGTCCACAAACATTTTGACCACATTAAAATTAACCATGTGGCTCCCCAACACTAACATCTTTGGGGGCCGTAATTTAACGGCTGATGATCGAACTTCACACGCATATATATATATATATATATATATATATATATATATATATATATATATATATATATATATATATATATATATATATATATATATATATATATATATATATATATATATATATCTCTTACCGAGATCTGTATTAAATCCCCATATAACTGTTAAACGACACCACTCGGTAATTTTGAATTAGTGAGACAACATGACATGAGCTATGTGGCTCTACTTTAAGTCGTCCACTTTCTTCGTCATGTGGAAATATTGAGTTATATGTAACAGTGTTTATTTTTAATATAACTACATTTTCTAGCAATTACTACATTGTTTTATAGTTTGTAAAATGGATATTGATAAAATTCATATTAAAATTTTACTAAATGTTATAATAAAATATATAATGACGGTTTTTTGTTGATACAATTTAATTAAACATTTATGCATATCGTCGATTTAGTTAAGTTTTACTTGACGAAGCAGTAGTTTTATCCGCTAAGTCCAGTAAAAACACTTTCCTGACGTATTAAGTATATGTTATAAACTTGGATTCGTACTTTACTTCACAGTTTTGGTAAAAATCTAATTTAAAATTGGTCTGGAAAGTAGGCAATTTCTTTTCGGTTTCAGAAATAACTTATTAAGTACTAATTTTGCAATTGGGAGAAAACAACGATTTACCTAGGAGTGGTTCTAAAAAATTGGGCAATTCCGTGTATTATTAGATTTTTACTGTAGACAGAAGTGCTACTCCTAATCATTGATTGAGTTTTAGTAATAATCGAAAAAAATTACAGAATATTAGAAAAATAAGTTTTCGTATTTATCGAATCTTATTTCTGAATTACGCCAGATATTTCAACACATACAGCCATATTCATAGAATATCCATTAGTTCATATTTATACTTGTATTACGTAACTAAAAACAAATTTAACCCCTAAGGCTTAATCAATATAAAAATAAATCTAAATACGTATTTCGAGAACTAAGATCTCATCATCAGTAAACGAAGCAAGGGTAATAACCAAGATTACACGAATTGTGAACGAAGCTAGTGGTCAAGGTTGAATCTACCTTGCCGAAAGGGTACATACCTATTTATACGAAAACGAAACAATAAGCGGTGTCTAAGGAACCAATAAGCATGAAGCTTGAGTCAACGTACAAAACTAATTACCTAAGAAAGCAAACAATTTACTGTTAGGGATGGGACTAAGGGTAGAGTTAATCAAGCGGTATTTATTTTTAAATATGTTCATACTTTCATATGCGTCTAATTGTCTAATATTATTCACTGATTTTAGTAATTTTAAATTATCTGAGTTGTGATTATTATGAAAAATTTGTTCCTAAACACTTTATTTTTCCGGATTCCCGTATTTAACGTAGTATAAATTATCTTTAAATCTAGTTGTCTTTTAGTTTGCCCGATATAAACTTTATCGCAATCGTTACATGAAATTTGGTAAATTCCCGATTTCAGAAGAGGTTCGATTTTATCTTCCAGATTACCTAATAGTGTTTTAAGGGTATTACTAGATTTGTATGTTATTTTTATATCGAAATGGTTAAAAACTTTGTTTAGACCTCAAGATGCTAGTTCGTATGGTAAGGAAATAAATTGAAGTTTATTACTTTTAGTTGAACTTAATATGTTATTATTAAAAATTTCTTATTTATGTTTAAATTTAGAGACAAGTTTATTAATTATTTTATCTGAGAAGCCATTGTAAATCGTGACTTGTTTAATATATTTTAAGTCTTTATTATTTAGAGGGTTAATTAATCTGTTAACTTGGAAATTAAGCGCTGCCGTTTTATGTTGCCAATGGTGATTAGAGTCTGAAGTTATGAATCTGTTGGTATTAGTGCCTTTTCTGTAAACATAAAATTCTAATTTATCTTTGTTTCTAATTACTAAAACATCTAAAAATGGTAACTTATTATTCACGTCTGTTTCAATTGTGAATTTAATGCTGAGGAAAACACTATTTAATTTAGTTAAAAATTATCTAAGTTACATTCTTTAGTGACTACTATTGCAAAAATATCATCTACGTAACGAATTAAAATTCTAGGAAAATCTACGTTATTAGCTTTAAAATTAATTTGAAAATTGCTCATAAACAAATTAGCTAAGAGAGGTGATAAAAATACAAAGACAAAATGTCAATTGCGATATGGAACTGAGTCTTAATAAATTAGAAAAAATAGGAAAAAATTAAATTTTCCATTTCACAAAAATTTACAGCTCGTTTGAATCAACTTATCAGGTCATCATCAAACGGCTTGTCAGTTCAGTTTTAATCATAGACACGTTTCGTCCTTTAGGGACTCATCAGTATGGTGCGATCAACTCTTCAACTAGACCAACTAGGGGCTAGTGAACTGTGATACTGACTCAGTTCTACATCGCAACTGACATTTTGTCTTTGTATTATTTCAATTGCTGTCAAGTAGTTTGTAATTTTTGTCTGTAGATGGCACCACGGGTTGCTCCGTAGCTCTCATGAGATGTTACCGGCTTACATAGCTTTTTACATACGTTAATTCAGCTAAAACAGTATCACTGAATATATCACAGAGTAGAATAAAATGTAAAATAAAATATAATACGTAATTAGTCGACTCGATAAAACAGATCTGCTTTTAAATAAAATGCATCACGCCTTTTTAATTTATTAATGATTAGATATTCTGCATTAGTCATAGTATTATTCTTATTCCTTATAATATTACCTGAAATATGGTTTTTTGTTTTTTGTTTTTTTTTTATTAAATAGCTTTAGGACACTTCAGCAGCGAGGCTATTAGTGTCCTTGGTACAATATAGTTTACATTTATATATGATGTTTTATTTCTATATCACGTAAATAATCTAGTGTATGTGTTATTCTGGATTGGTTATCTGTAAGTGTCTCTTTTAGTGTTTGCCGTATTTGATTGTTTTGTCTTTGGTTTTGATATTTGTTACAATCTGTAATAATGTGTTTGACTGTTAGTGTTGTCTGGCATGTGTCGCACTGTGTTGGGTCGGTCTTCTGTTAGTTACTGCATATTCCTGGTAGTTGGAATTTGTTACTCCATGTGGTAGTGTATATTGCGGTTCCTGTTTTATCTTCAGTTCTTGATCCGTCAGTATAGATTAATTGGTAATTTGGGTAGGAATGATATATTTCCAGGAATTTTTGACTGATAAGTTTATGTGGAGTATTGGACTTTAGGTATTGATTTAGTTGGAAGTTAAATTTGGGTTGTAGTAGGATCCCGGGTGGATTTTTACTAGGTGTAATTGGTTGGATATTTGGTAGGTTTATATTTAATTCGTTAAGTGAATTTGTGATGTATTGATGTATTTTTGTGCACCTCTGGATTATCAGCTTATTGTTATTATTCAGGAATATTTGTTTAAAGGTTGGATTGTTTGGATTTTGGGCTAGTTTTGTAATGTAGGCCAAGGTGAGTTGTATTCTACGATATTGTAGAGGGAGTTCTCCGCATTCACACAGGATGCTGTTTACAGGACTTGTTCTATACGCACCGATTGATATTCTCAAAGCAGCGGTTTGTACACGGTCGATTATTTTTTAAATACGTGGTTTTGCTATTGCGTAGCACATGCATCCGTAGTCTAGCTTTGATTGTATCATTGCTTTGTAGATTTCAATTAAGTTTTTCCTGTGTGCTCCCTATTTTTGGTGTCCTAAATTTTTTATCAGATTTATTTGTTGGGTACATTCTTTCTTTAAGTTGTTGAGATGAGGGACCCATGTAAATTTTTTGTCAAATATGAGACCTAGTATTTTCATTGTTTAAATGTATAAGCTCTTTTCAAGTGACTGCTATTGTAATGGTATAGCAATAAAATCAAAATAATATTATCAATAAAACTTACTTACCGGTATATTTTCACACATTTCCGCTATTCGTTTTGTTCTTGACGATATCTTGAACAGTAGTTTTGAAGAACACCACTAATTTATAAACTTTTATTTGTAAGTTGACGTCCCGACGATGTATTAAGTACAGGATAGTGAAAAATTTTTCCAGTAAAGTAACTTTAAAAAGTAGCTTTAGAAAGTATACAAGCAGTTTTTCATATGATAGAGTGTCAAAAAATTGTTACTTAGTAATATTTAACTCAATTTTCATCAAAATTATACTTAGTGACTTTTACCGCTGAACCGATGGTATTCTAAAATATGCAATTATTTTTTTTGTTGCTATATGATTATATTGATACATCCAAAAAATTATGAAATTTATGATTTATAACAAAAATGCATACATACATACGTATATACATTACATCACGCTATATCCCATCAAATGGGGTACCTCGAACCCCGAAATCATACATAAAACATTAACTTATAAAATTAATCAAATAATAAGTCCTCGTCAAACATTCTTATCCTAACACAACATCCTCATCTCAACTACATTCATAGATCCTTTTATATAAGCACATTAACACATCACACTCGAAATCATTAATCACACAACAATCACATCTATCTAATCACATCTATTCACTTTTTATTCATCTTTCTTCGACGTACATAATATATGCTCAAAACATCTCACGCTTACTACTCTAACAACGAAGCAAATAACGAATCTAACAATAAATTTACAACGATTAGAAAAGAAGACAGCGATTGCCTGCACTTGTATTTGAAAGAAAATTTCATACAATGCAGTAACTGAAAATGAAACAAAAAGATAAGAATGGAATGTGTTTGTTCTTGAAAGTGAATTTCACTCTATTGCAGTTAAATACTCTATGCAAAATCACAAAATGAAAAAAAAAGATAAGAAAGGTACGAAGTGTCTCCTCTGCGCTTGTTTTTAAAAGTGAATTTCACAAAATTGCTGGTAAACACCCCAATGAAATTACTAAACAACAAACCTAAAACCAAGAATCATGCACTTGTTTAAAATCATCAGATTCATCCTGCAATTAATCTTCGCTGAACGTTCCCATCCCGGTATACCACTTTAGCTGGAACCACATTTATAATTCCTTTCATACAATCTTTCACCCTCAATTTCACCAACATATACCTATTTCACCAATCTCTCATTCAACATACGTTCTACATACCCAAGCCATTTCAGCTGACTTATACCCACTTTTCTAACTACGTTCCTCTCAATCTGGCACTCATCATACACCAAAGTATTCAGAACACGATCTTTTATGGTATATTTACACACATCTAGCGGATGCCTCATTCCCACCGCAGTTTTACGCTGTTCATGTTTCCTCATCCTCACCCTACATTCACTACCATACATCAAAGTCGGCGTTAAAACACCATTATACACACGCAATCGAGCATATTTGGATATATGCACATTTCAAGCAAAGCATACAGAAATGCATTTTTTTTAAATTAAACTTTCTACAAATAGTTTTAAAAATGCGGCGTAAATACACCTTTCACTTAATTTACTACACACACTGGTGGTGTACTGCATTTTGGATACTTTTATTTTAATACAATGATTTTTATCACTTTCTATATTTAATGCTTTTTTCAAGGTGGGTTGAAATTGGTAAATTATATACTATATAGAGGCTGTTCAGAAAATGGGTAATACGCTTCAGGTAGAACGATTATTTGATTATTTTTTGTCGACAATCCTAACGCAAAAAAATTGCACGGCCCTTCGTAAAACCATACGAAGCCATCAAACTTGTAAATGTGAGACTAATGCTAGGTTGCATGAAAGTTTCATCGGTTCATTAGCAACTAACGGTTCAATCAATTTCAGAAATTTTCCATTGATACTGTTGCTAGATAAACAATTCTTTAATAAAAGAGCTCTTTATTTTTTCTTGCAACCCAGTACAGATCAAGTGAAATTTTTAAAATCTTTTATAGCATATCATTGTTGTTTACATTCAATAAGAATTATGTAAAATTGTGTTCATATAATTAATCGTTTAATAATAATAACTTAAATTTGTAATTGTCCTCAGCAGTATTTTTATATTTTAGCACATACGACAACCTTGTATAAAATATTTTTTATTTGAATTAAAAATTATAATTTGTAAAATTATACGTTTGTTAGATTTGCATAGTTACCTAGTAATTGCTATAACAGTTGTTTGATTCGGTGTTGCCAGATTTATATTTCTTTGAAGTAGCTCGTATGGTCGTATAATTTTTATACATTAGGATTGTTGATACAGAATTAATCAAATAATCGTTCTACTTGAAGCTTGTCACCCATTTACTGTATACTCAATATTTTTTGTCGATTGACATTAAAAGTAGGCTTTTATTGATAACTAACTGAGAAGTACTATTTAAAAGCCTATTCTAAAAAATATCACTTTTACAGCCAAGGCTATAAAAGTGTTGCTTTGGAAAAACAAAATTGACAAGTATAATTTCATTTAATAAATATTATTATAACCGCACACCGTTTCTTTATTTTCAATTGGGGTTAACATTCCGTATCATTAACAACAGAATAAAGAGCAAGTAAGAAATTTATTTTTTGATATATACTGTTTATCCCCGGACATTTTGCATATTCTTTTACTAAGATAATATAATTGATCTTTATAATAGTAGTAATAATAGGATAAGCCCGGTAAGCTACCTTTAACTTCTATTCTTTTGCCGATATAACCCTTCTTTTACTTCTTTTGGTTAAATGGAGAATAAATGGGTGAAATTTGATGAATGTAAGTATGGTACATGAAATGTTAGGAGTATAACTGGTAAAGAAAATTAATTGATAAAAATAATGCGTGTGTTTAATGTAGATGTATTATGGGTAGGTGAGACTAAAAGAAAAGGGTGCATTGAGGAAGGGGTGATGGAATGGTTTGCTTGTAGTCGGGTATTATTGAGAACGAACATGTGAAGCATGGTGTGGGTGTGCTTGTTAGTGAAAGAATGAAACCGGTTGTGAGAAATTATAGTTGTACTGCATCGATAATTCGTTAGCTGAGATTAAAGGTAGGCTTTCATAGAATCTTCAATGTGTCAGTTTATGGCCCAACTAAATCCGAAAATCATTGGTTTTAGAATATGTTAGATAGTGTGTTTGTTTCGTGTGATCCATGTGAGAAAGTTATCGTATTTAAATGGCTTTGTGGGAGTAAAGAGAAGCAAGTCTGGGAATGTATTGGGTAAATTTGGTAATGTGAGAGACAATGAAAACAGTTGGAAGATAATATATTTCTGTTTGGCGCGCGATATTTTTTTTTTCCAACTCTGTTTTTAAACATAAGTTATCTCATTTGTATACATGAAAGAATGTGAGTGAGAATAGACGATTTGTATTTGATTAGTGAATCTTCTATGATTAATGATTGAGAAGTTTACTTCTAGATAAATGTTGACGAATGAGAGTGAAAGGTATTGAAAAAATGTTTCGTGTGAAATCCAGTGTACGAAAGAATGAGGATGTTAGAGATATGTTTGTTGAGAAAATAAATAAATATTTGCCAGTGTGTGAGCTTAATTTTGAATGCAGCATAAAAGATATTTGTTTGAAATATAAGGATACAGTTCTTAAATGTGCAAATGAAGTTTGTGGTTAATGTAGATTAGGCTCTTGCCCTAGGATTGCGCAGTGGCATGATGAAGGAAAAGAAGTGGTTGAGTAGAAAAAAATGAAAAATTTACAATATATAAATATTAAAGATGTGCCTGGAAGTTTACGTGATAAATGCTTGCTGAAATACAGAGGTTAAGTAAATGTGTTAAGAGGGTAGTGAGAGAACATCAGGCGCGTTTTGATGATTTGATGAATGAAAGATTCACTAATGATTTTACTATGAATAAAAGAATGTTTTTGTTGAGTGTGTTGAGATTGAGAAGTGCTAATATAAGGGCAGTGAAAGCGATTAAGAGTGCTGATAGTGATTTGTTGTGAAGTAAATCTTATGTTAGGAATATATGGTGTGATTACTTTAGGGCTTTGTATAATAGAATTAACGGACCGAGTGGTTGTAGTGAAAGTAGAAAAGAAAATGTTAGAGTTGATGAATGGGATGTAGATGAGAGTGATGTTAGTTTTGTATTGACGTGTCTGAAGACTGGTAAGGCCACTTATATTGAATTATGGAGGTGAAAAGTTATTTGACTGATTACTTTATTTGTTTAGATTTTGTTTAAAACGGTATCTGACTTCTGATGATTGGTAACGTGATATCAAGTGACCTTTATTTAAAGACAAAGGTAGTTCGAGTAAATATACTAATATCCGAGCGATATGCTTGTGTAGTAGGGAAATTGTACAGGAAGATTCTTATTCATAAGGTAAAATAAGAATTTTACAGACATTTCGTAGTTAAAGTACCAACAATGTAGTAATTTTACTGGCAATTTTTTTTAAATACTGGCAAGAAAAACATAATGCCAAATATTTTATTTATAAAAAAGTTACTTTACTAAAATTATGTATTATATATTTATAAAGGAGTAATTTTATTGACAAATTATTGCATCTAGTATTGACACTTTTGAATAGATAATAAACTACAATCTTAAAATATGTACTTGAATAATATTTAATACATATCAAGATCAATTTTGTAAAGAAAAACCAAAAAATCTAAGAGATCATTATTCGAAAAATTTTAATCGTTAATTTTAATTTTTATTGAAACAAAAATTTTTTTACACCCTGGTTGTTTTATCAATTATTTACTAATATTAATACCTTTAAATGGTTCCAAAAATAGAAATCTGGAGGATTAGTATCCGGTGATCTGGAAGGCCATGATGCGAGACCACCGCGCTCCGTCTAATGACCTTCGTAGGCAGTATTTAAATTTTTACCGGAATATCCTCTAATAGTTCTGAAGTGTATTTTTTTATATATACCATATATTCAGAGAAAATCGATGTTTGAAAATACTTCTAACAACATGTGGGTTTTCTTGCTATAATCTAAATGATGGAAATTATAAATTCCATTTAGAGGAAACATGGACTCGTTTGCAAAGATAACATTTAATGTGAAATTTTGGTCTTGAAGGTTGTTGTAGAAGCCACTTGCAAAAAATTACTCACTAGAGATGATTCTTGTTGTATTAAATATTGAACACGTTGATAATAGAACGGATGGTATCTCCACACAACTTAATGTTCCAAGTTCCGTGAAGTTTGGCGAGTACTAATTGTAGGATCAACATGCATTCCATCAACAATAACATTTTAAAGATTTTAGCAAAATCTTGACATTCTCTACCTCTACCAAAAATAGGTCGTAATAATCCTATATCAAGAAGACGCTGGATCATACAAACATTACGGTGCTCTCGTGTTTTGTTCCACTTTTCCGTATACTAACATCATAAAAGTTAATTCCCCGTTCATTTTTAATAATTACAATAACAACCGACACAATAAATAGCAAAATTATTTGATACATTTGTATAATTTAAATTGTAATTACTTATTATCCCATGTTTATGTGTACTATTGCATACTAAAAGTAGCTATCAACCCAGTGGCCTAAAACTCTTCATTTATTTAGATACATTTTAACTAAATACTTCATAATTTATTATTAGTGTGTCTTATGTTATGTTAAATTTTGATACAGAGGTATAGGTTACACTATGTATATTACATGATGTACTGATAGCCGAACAAAATAAATATAATGCTGCAAAATTAAACAATAAATGCAAACAATTGTTACACCATTGGTTTGAAATTTATTTCTCTAATATTATTAATTAAAATAAAATTGGAAACACTACAGTCATTCCTCTACAGTATATAAATAATTTTCACGCAATGTGCAATTATAATTTTTCTACGTAAGTTTTTCATGCAGGTAAGAGAGAATTACTATCAGTCTAATTTCTTGAGTAGATAAAGATTGAATTTCACTAAGCGCTCATCTAAATACATATCTACATATGCAAACAGACAATAATATGTGATCATATTGATAAACACCGTAAACACATTAAACATAAGAATTGTTTTTATAGAGTATTAAGTTGGAAATGTAAACTTAAGCAAAAGTAGTTAAACAATACCAAAATTTATGAATGATTTAAATATACTGTTATATTTTTTGTATAATTTAATAAACAGAAAAACAATTATGCATATATGTGATAGGAATATAAATGTTGCAATCATTCATTTTTTTGCACTTTAATTTTCTGTGTGCTGACATTAAAAACTAAGACTATATCTGAAATATCATGTTAACTTGGCAATAAAAATTTCCATAATTGTGTTAAAACCAGGGATGGCAAAAAAAATAGCTGTTTGGGTTTTCGTTTTGATCATCGCGAAACAAAAATTTCAGTTATGATTTTGGTTTTTATTTATCAAATGAACTATGTACCTCAATAATAGGCGTATTCCGTTTGCTATTTGTATCAGATTTAACTTACATTTACTGAACCAGATCACTTATTTATTTCGTTGGATTATTTCGCTGACTTTATTTCCAGTACTAGAATTACTGATTCTAATTTACTTTGAAGTAATTTACCTCAATATATGCATTACTTTGCTTAATTCAGTTTATTTAGTCATGTTGTCTAATTTAGCTGAACTGATTTAAGTGAACCAATTGACAAATGGAATACAGTTAATGTAATAAACTAAACCCTTATAGTTTATTCGAGTGTTATAATAATGCAATATAATTTATATTTTTAAGGTTAATGATTCTGCTGAAATATCAAAACGTCAAAAAAGCTGGGACTTGTTAGGCAGTAAACTCGATGGTATTTTTTTGCTGACTTTAATAAAATGTGTATCCAAGTTGTTTAAATTCCACAGATTTCCTGTAAATGGAATTAAATTTGTTTTTCAGACGCCCACTTATGAAAGTAACCAAACAACGTCATAAATTACTACGAAAAGTTGAACATAACTTACACTGATATGTTATAACGCACACTTCTAACATATCAGGTGAAGTTCCACTGATTAATAACAGATGACGTTACGAAGAAAGAAAATAATAAAATAAATGAAAAGAATTTGTATTATTATTTAAATCGAAGTTTTGGCAGATAAATCTTATTTTTAAAAAATTAATCATAATAGTTGGTATCACCACACCTAATCTCAAACGTCAAATATAAACGTTTACCTTCAAAAACACATCAGCTGACAAAGTGTAAGAACATTGCGCTTGTAAAGTTTTTGTAGAAATATTTTGTGGTCGTCTGAAAAATAGTGTACATAACTCGCTCGAAAGTGTGATAACTGTGCTAGTCTTAAATTACTCAGCGCTAGGCGCCTCGTTTTTCGATTTGTACACTCGCACGTTATCTTACACTTTCGATGCTTGCTATGTAATATACTATTTTATTTTGCGATATATACAAATTGCAGGTCATCCGGCACGATATGAGATCATGACAATGGTAAGAGTAACATTGTTGATAACGATTCACTTTGATGGCATAATTGGTAATTCTGACATACGTCGAAACTGAGTGAAAATCTTAACACTAGGCAGTTATGCCAACTAATTAACTAAAACATTATTTTGTTCCTTAATAAACCGAAAAAAAAAATAATGCTGTACAAAATGACGGAAACTTATCAATGCTGGAGAAAATGACGGACATTTATCAATGCTAACCAAGTCGTACAACTGTTGCACTTTACTCTTGACTCAACTACGCCACTGACTTCTGATCGTCGTTAAAAATTCAAAATACTAACGACATGTATTTTTTTGTAAAAATGGTACAAAAAAAAAATTACAAACTCTGACAGTTTATCGCACGAGTGTTAACTGGAGACAGATTTTTTGTTCCATACTGAACCAAAACCACATCATAAATTTCTTATTATTAATGTCTACTACTTGTCGATGACATTTGACCTTTGAAAGCTACACAACTAGCTAATTTGTTCAAAGAAATGTTAAAGTAGGTATATTAATTACTTATTTGTCTTAATCACCCTAAACTCTGACAAACAAAATAAATACAGGCAGTTAAAAAATTAGCTTTACAAATTTTAGGGCAAGTAGAGTGAGCATTTTTGTTATATAATAAGAGGTCGGTTTTGTTTTTAAAGTCGTGAAAACACCAGGTGATTATTTCGAGTATGTTTATTAAACTCAATAAATCTAGTACGTGGAAATCTAATCATTCACTTCATTTTCAACTTAAAAATGTAATTTTTTTAAAACAATCGAAAAACTCAGTGAATTATTAGATTTCGACATACTAGATTTGTTGTTCGTAGCTTTCCACGTACTAGATTTGTCGAGTTTAATAAACATAACCCAAATAATCACCTGAGGTTTTTAGGCTTATTAGAACATACCCGACCCTGTGTTATTTAACAAAAAGTTTTTATTTTTTTCTCCTCTATTTATCCTAAAAAAAATAACATTCTGTATATAAAAATTTGAATATAAATATAATGGTAATAATTGATTGAGCTTTAAAATATTGTTATTGTAAAATAAAAACGAGTACATGTATAAAAAAAAGTTTCTTGGAAAATTTCTTTAAAAAAATGTGACAGTGACTGAAGCGTTGATGGAATAGCAAATAAATAATAGAAAGACGTTGAAATTTAATTTTTCTAAGGAATATGTGATAGATAAATTATATTGTTCATTTTTTATTTATTATTTATTTATTGTATTATTAAAATATGGGCTGTATTTAAACAAGCACAAAAACTGTATTGATATGATCTACGAATATATCATTCGCAATCAAAATTAATATTCGAGTACTAAAATCTCGGCTCCAAATGATTCATAATCTGTACTTAAAAATCTGTAGTTTGGTGTACTGTTTATCAATTTCAGTAACAAGTATTTCATTTTGCTGTCAAAAATGTTATCTGAGACTTCAAATTTGAGCAATAAAATTAAAGATGCAACGCCTATCCGCTTATTTTCCTTTTCCCATAATTGGCTACTTTATTATTACCCGGCCGAATAATTATAAAATTACAAAAAAAAATTCAAAAACAAGTAATTACTTTATTTTTTAAAGTAATAAAAATTATTTGTACATAGTTGGTATTTAAAACTTACTAAGGACATATTATGTTGGACAGATATAATTTTTTTTTTGCGTTGAGACGATTTCGTTTATTTTCATGCAAGCTGCCAGCTTCCGAAAAGTACCCATTTAGCTATATACAGGCAGTTCATTTTAAGAATTATAAGACTTAGAGCTTTGGTAAATTAGCTAAGAAATACCATTTTGCAAGTCTATTATAAAACTAAAAACAATTTTTTTTTTCTACTAGTGGTTTTCCAGATATGTGACAAAACTTTTTCATTTTAAATAAGAACATATATTTTTATATTCTTTTGTACGGAAGATAACTTTATTTTGAATTCAACGAATTCTATATCATAATATTTTTGTTTGTTTAATTAATTATTAAATATCGATACAACTATTTTGTGAAAAAATAATTAAATAAATTTTGATATGCATTTGTTTCTGTGTGAGAGTATTAAACTTTATATTCGTTGAAGGCAGAAAAATAATTCCCTTTCACACAAAAAAAAAATTGGAAAACTACTAGTCGAATTTTATTATTAATAGTTATGTAACAAATTTGCGAAATGGTATTTATTTGCTAATTTAACCAATCTTGTAGCTCTTATAGTTATCAATGGTGGCACACTTAAATTGAACATCTTATTTGTTACCGTTAAAGTGTGATATTCTAGTAAAGTGTGAAATGCAGTGATAAATTATGCAAAACTTGCCAAAAACTAATATATGTAAAAGTTTGCGTTTGTAGCGAGCATTCTACGGGCTTTTAGGGTTTGTTTGTTTAAAATGTAACTCCAGCGGGCCTAGCCAAAACCACGTTCAATAAATGCATGTATAAAATTCAGAATAATTTGAACTAATATAAAACATAATGACCAGTGTGTAGAGCATGTGTTATACTGGCTTAAGGTTTGTTTATTACAAGTGCAAGTGAAGTAAATTTTTACAAGAATATATTCTAAAATAAAAATAATTTGTAAATAATACAATTTCTACATTTAGAATTATATACATTGCCTAGTTATTTAATGGTATAACGACATAATTCATTTTAACTGTAAAATATGTACAACTATACGAAGCTGATGGGTATATCTTTGTAAATCTTGATCCAATTGGACGCCAATTTAACCCATTCACGGCCAAGCATGAAATTAAACATAAATTCTATCATGTCTATTCGGAAACAAAAATATAAGCAATGTTTATGTTAAATATTGTATAAAGTAGTCAACTTTGATTAAATATTTGTTTATTTGGAGTCATGGTTACTAAGTATTTAAATACTGTTTAAAATAAGTACTGTTTAAAAAGGTGGCTGAAAAATACGAATTGGGACACAAAAAAAATTATTTCATCTGTCATAATTGTATACAGGTTAATAATGAATAGTTATTCAAAGATAATTTTAAGTTATTGCTATTACTTAATCTTATTACAAAAATAAGATCAAATAGACAACAATAAAAAATAAAGAAATATATCTGATAATTGGAGGTTGGAAAAAAAAATTATTAGAATTATGTAAGGAAAAAATGTCTGTAATAAAAGACGAAAATGTGGGCAGTTATACTAATAAGAAGAAAAATTCATACTGGGATTTAACTTATCCAAATTTTACATCATAATTTGGTCATAAAAGATATGAAGGGCAAATCAAACAAGAGTGGAGAAGAATTAAATTAGAAGCTATGAAAAGAGTTAATACAATGTAATATAATATTACATATTTGTTTTATTAATTATTAGAAATACATTTAATTAATTAATTGGTTAATAAAAAAGAAATATACGTACAAAATGTGTTTAATATTGATATTATAAAGATAAAATAAATAAATATAAATAAATATATCATCACGCCTTCTACCCATTACTGCCGAAGCAGATCTCTGTAAGTGATATATTTTGCACGTGAAGTGCGGTTACCAGCCGTCTAATCACTGCTCCCAAATATGTTAGTGGTGGAGGAGCCACAAGGGTAGTATTGAAATTATGAAAATTGTCTGTCGCCTGTAGGAATCGAATCAGGGTTTTCAGGATCCACAGGCCGACTTGATAGCACTAGAGGTCGGCATATTTGAAAATTTTGATATTCGATCCGATCCGATTCGATCCGACTCTATCCAAGATCCGATCCGAGATCCGATCCGAGATCCGATCCGAGATCCGATCCGAGATCCGATCCGAGATCCGATCCGAGATCCGATCCGAGATCCGATGCGAGATCCGATCCGAGATCCGATCCGAGATCCGATCCGAGATCCGATCCGAGATCCGATCCAAAATCCAATCCGAGATCCGATCCAAAATTTGATCCGAAGTCCGATTCGAAGATCTGATCTGAGATCCGATGCGAAATCCGATCTGAGATCTAACCAGATGTGTCATTAGATCAGTACAGATCGGATGTTTTATCCGTCCTTTGAATCGGATATTTTATTCGACCTTCGGATCGGATCTTTTATCTGACATTCAGATCTGATCTTTTATCCGACTTTCGGATCAGATCTTTTATCCGACTTTCGGATCGGATATTTTGTCCGAGATTTGGATCGGATCCGAGCCGAATCCGATCCGAAATCCGACTTCGAATCGGATCGGATCGGATTGAATTCGGATATCGGTTATTTTTGCCGACCTCTACTAGCTACCCCATATAAAAATAAAATAAAGTATCCTATTCTCATGATTTAATACTTTCTGAAAAATTTCTTTTGTCGGAACGTTTATATATTAGGGCTCGTACACCATTATATTTAAAAACATTATTTTAAGTACAGTAAATTTATATCAGGATAAAAATAATAAGAAAAAAACGGTGTAGAATACATCGTCTGAAGAAGCAACAGACATTCAATGGAAAATGCACAACTTATTAAAAGATCAATTTACAAAAGACACGAATAGTTAGGACGATGATAAAACCGACTATTTAGAACATGAACGCCAAAATTGCAACGATGCTGTTTCAGAAACTACTATTAACTTAATTACAAATTCTAATAACGACGAACAATAAGAAAATAATGACACAAACAATTCATGTCATATAAATATTAAAATAAGTTTAGAAATTACTGATTATATAATAGAAAATGTTAATGCTAGTATAAGTATGGAAACAAAAATTATATCTTGACGAAATGGTAAAAAATCAATGTAAATATAAAGAACTATCGGAATACGAAACAAACCTATTAGATTGGAATATTTCTGGAATTAAAGAAAATATAAAATGCAGTCTGCAACTCCATGGCCTTAAAATAAAAAATGAAGAACATAATCAGCAAGAGGAAGTGAAATTACTTCAAACAAGAAGAAAATATTCGGAACTGAAAATTGAAAAAGAATTAAAACTATGAATTTACATAAAATCCATTGATTAAATTAATAACTATGAATTTTTCATTAAAACTGTATACATATAATTAGAAAATATAGCTTGCAAAATATAATAATAATATATTGCCTCCTAAAAACATTTCTTCTCAAATTTTGTTGTTGAATATTTCCAATGAGACCTTCGTCTTCATTATATTATGTAAGACCATTGAAATTTTGGAAAAATAAGGCAATTGTTAATCCTCTCTGTAGAACGCGAAATCTAGATTTCCATTGGCCAAATGAACGTTCAATTAAATTTCATGTATGTATTTGCGCCCAATTATATCTTTCTTGTGTTATCGTCGATAAGTGCAAAACTGGAGTTAATAAATACGGTGTACACGATTATCCATATTCTTTCAATTTCACCGCCTTTAAATCTTCTGCGCAATACGCATTCGTTCCCATGCAGACTACTATATTAGAAAAACTGCGCCAACTTCGAGAAGGTTCCGGGTCGAGTATGTCGGACTTTTGTATAAAAGCGGACGCTTCACTGCTCGCCGGAACAGGTCATAGTTGTCTTCAGACTCAGTTGGATAAATATACAGTGATAACAAATATGAGTGTTACGTTAGATGGCCCCTTATCTCAAATCTTTTCAAAACTTTACGTACTGTTAGTACTAGGTTTGTGCTGGTTTGTGCTAGATTCCTAAAGTTTGTGCTTTTCATTTACACTTGTTATTAATAGTTAACATGGGGAATCTAGCGTGATAGTAAGAGTAAATCTACATAATCTAATAACTTTTAAAAAATATTTTTATATAACAAGTTTGTGCTGCTTAGATGCAAATTTGGAAAGTTCGTGCTTTTTAAATGCACTTGTTATTAACATTTGAATTGGCGAATCCAGACTGACACTAAGAGAAAACCTACAAAATCAATTTACTTTTTATAAATCTTTTTATATGAAGAGTTAGTGCTAGATTTGTGCTGGTTAAGTATAAAGTTTTAAAGTTTGTGCTTTTCATATACTCTTGTTATTAATAGTTGACCGAGAGAATCAGGCGTGACGCTAAGAGAGGACATACATAATCTAATTAATTTTTAGCAGTCTCTTTATATGAGAAGTTGGTCCTTTTTATTAACAGTTGACATGCAAAATTTGGCGTGACGCTAAGAGAGAACATACATAGACTAATTAATTTTTAACAATCTTTTCATATCAGAAGTTAGTGCTTTATATTAACAGTTGACGTGGGGAATCTGGCGTGACCCTAAGAGGAAATATACATAATCTCAATAATTTTTTTAAATCTTTTTATATCAAGAGTTAGCGCTAGGTTTTGCAAGTTTGTGTTTTTCAAGTACGCTTGTTATTAACAATTGATTTGAAAAATCAAGCGTCACGCTAAAAGAACTACGTACGGCTGTATCATGTAACACATCTTTAATAATAAGCGACGTCAATATATTTTTTTAGCTTTGGCAACACCGATATCGTTTTGGAGTTTGTCAAAGACAAAACCGGTGTTTCCAAAGCTTGTAAAATTTATCGATGTCGCTTATTATTAAAGATGTGTTACATTATGCAGACGATAATCTATTTAATTTTTAGAAATATTTTTATATAAGGAGTTTGTGCTAGTTTTGTGCTGGTCAGATACAATTTTTGAAAGTTTGTGCTTTTTAAAGCATTCATTACACATCAGTTAAATGATTCTTTGTAGTGTCGGTTACTGACACTAAAATTTTGTAAATTCTGAAAAAAATATTTTTGATCTATATTCATTTATATTATTTTTTAAAGCAACCAATCAGTTTTGCTGGTTAACTAATACTTTTAGAGGAAAACAAATACATAAGCTTATACAGCAAGGAGGGGAACATAATTGTACTGTTGGTAAAATAACATTAGTAGGGTGATGTGGCGGGGGGAATTAAAGTTATATTTTCTTAAATGGAAAGGGATACTTTTTATTGGAATGAATAGCTCGAAATTTTTACTTTTCAATTATGTAACATGTTCTTATACCTAAAATTAGAATTAAGGCCACAGAGTTAAAAAAAAAAAACAGTAACATGTTTACTATGGAAAATAAATTTTACAAATTAAGTTATTTATACACGAAAATTCAATTAATTTTTATTACAGAGTGTGTTCAAAAACATTTCCTTGATTATGAAGACACATCTGTACTCTATTCATAATTCAATTGAAGTAGCGAATCTGCTTACTTCATAATCTAGTTCGCGAATAGCTATGCGTATCTTATTTTTACATTAATCTTCATTAGTTGGAGGAACGGAGAATACTTTATTTTTTAGACATTCCCAAAAAAGTTCAGTGGCGTTAAGTCAGGTGGTCTAGTTGGACAAAGAATGAAACCATTATTGCCTATCCACCTGTCATCAAAAATATTGTATAATGCTAGACTCACAACATGCGCATTATTCGCTGGAGCTCCATCCTGTTGAAAATAAGTGTCTATGTATTCTACTATTAGCAAATTTTCCATGTATTCTGTTAAAAAAGTTGCAATGAAATTTAAATAAACCTCTCTAGTAAGATTTTCTCTATAAAACACTGGACCAATAATTTCATGATCTTTAATACCGCGCCATATATTAAGCGACCAGGACATTTGAACATTTCGTTCTCGATGCTGGTACAAGTTGTCATCACTCCAGTAATGATAATAATAATAATAATAATTTATTGGTGCTAAGTATACATGAAAGTATTTACACAGGTCACTCAAACAAAAATAAAATAAACAAAATCAATTAACATTGGGTTCTTTTATTTTCTATAGAAATTTAGACGTGTAAATGGCGCTTCACTTTAGAGGAAATATTTTATTTTATTTTTTAATTCTTTATAGTTCTAATCACGTATATTCTGGGGCAAACTATTGTAAAGAAGTATGCCGTAATGGTTAAAACTATATTTGTTCTTGTTTTATCTAAAGAAAGATAGATATAAAATAGATTTACTGCAGGTATTATAGGTATGCATAGTATTTCTGTGTGTATAATTATTTAATTCATTTTTCACATGTAGTACACAATGTAAAATATAAATGCTAGGAAACGTGAGAAATTCTAGCTCAAAAAGGTAAGGTTTGGTATCAGCACGATAGGAACTGTCAATCATTACTCCCACACAGCGCCCCTGTAAACTGAAGATTCTGTGCGCGGCAACGGAATACCATACGACGTAAAACTTTTAATTAAACAGTGATAGGCAGATTTGACTGTTATGTTAGAAACAGTGCCACGTAGATTTTTGAGAAGAAATACAACTGACGCAAGTTTTTTTAGCGATATGACCACATTGCCCCTGCCAAGTCAAATTTGGATCCAGAATTAATCCCAACAATTTAATGGTAATAGGATTTTCTAGTTCCGGAAGATGACATGCAGTAAAAATAATTTCTTGAGTTTTACATTCATTCATGTAGTTTATTCGCCCAGCGTTACTAATAACATTTTTCAGTTCATGATCTGAGTTTGTAACTATGGTATCATCATTAAATGACAGTTACTAAAGTGGAGGGAAATGTCATTAACATAGATAATAAAAAGTAGGGGTCCAAGGACTGAACTCTGTAAAATAATTGAAAAAAGTCCTGACTTTTCGTTATTTACATTAACATATTGATAGCGATCCGATAAATATGATTTAAAGAAAGTAATTGTATTGCTGTTGATATATGATACTAGTTTATTGGTTAGCAGTTCATGTGATACTTGATCGAACGCTTTGGTGAAGTCACATAGAAGAACAATGTAACTAAGCCATTTTCATTACAATTTACTATATAATTAACTAGATCTAGTAGTGCCAATACTGTAGATTTGCCCGATCTGAAGCAAAATTGAAAGTTACTAAGTAAGTTATTAATTTCATAGTAGTATGACATTTGTTTAGTTATTGAAATCTCCAAGATTTTCCCAAAGAGGGGGATAATTGGTATTTTTCTAAAATTGTTGACGTCAGTGTGGTCGCCATTTTTAAAGATTGGAATTACTCGCGATAATTTTAAGACTTCAGGCAAGGTTATTTCATGTATGGCTCTATTAAATAATTTAGTTAATGGGATTGCAATAGTATCTAAAATAGATTTTAACAGTTTTCTGTTTAGACCATGACAATCCGCACTATTACTAACGCTTAAATTGCTTATAATATCTCTTACTTTATTAAAACTAAGCTTAGTTAGCTGGAAATGAAAATGATCAATGGCATGCATACCTGTTACTCATCTCTTTTATGGGATCTAGATTTGGTTTTAGCATTTTGGAGATGAGGTTATCAGCCACGCTTGTAAAGAAATTATTGAAATCGATAGATGAGATTTCAATTTATTTCTCGGTAGTTTTACATTTAGTATTAATCACGTTCCACATCGCTTTCGTTTTGGATGTGCTATTACTTATAAAATTATCACTTGCTGATCGTTTAGCCTTTATAATCTCCATTCTGTACTTACATTTGAGAGATTTCATATGATTTCCCAGATTTAAGTATGGGTAGATAGAATGAAGGTCGGAAAAATTGAATATTGTTATGCATTTTATGAAGTGTAGCATTAAACCATTTAATTTGATTTGAGTTATTTAGAACACATTTACGAGGAAAAGCGGCATTTGCAGCATTTACAAAATTACTAATTAGTTTTTAAAAGTTTTGATTCAGTGGCTCAGATGAGTCAGCAAAATTCCAATCGTTATACTCAATACAGTTAAAGAATGCAGCCAACCCAATTTTAATGATAGGTCTTACAAATTTGACAGATTCACTAATAATGTTTGATGATAATTCTAATGTAATTCTTGGAGCGGAGTGATCTGAGAGATGAGATTTTATAACTTCACTATGAAAAGTTGTGTTGTATATGTTACAGTTTATGATAATATTATCTAGGCAGTTATTTAATCTAGTGTTTTCAAAAATTGTTAATTTGAGACCATGAGCAATTAAAATGTCCATAAAGAATTGGTCTCCAGTAGAATTACTACCAAAAGCGATGTTAAAGTCGCCATAAATAGAAATTTTGACCGTTGGATTAAAACCAGTACAAATCTCAGATATAATATCAAAAAAAATATTAAAATCGCATTTTGGTGGTCTGTATACACAAAGAACGATAAGATTAAGTTGCATTATTTTGATAGTTACTACTCCAGTAACAGATAAATTCTTAATAGTATCTACTTGCACATATTGCAGGGTTTCATACATTAGTATCATAGTGCTTCCATAGCCTTCTGGCCTACAGTAGACAGAGGCAACATTAAAACATTCAATACTCAAAAATACAGCTTCATAATCATGCAACCAAGGTTCACTCAGACAGATCGCATCAGTAGTGACATTTATGCTTTGTGTGTAATGTTCAAGTGCATGCATTTTATTACGCACAGATTAAATATTTAAATGCGGAATATAACAAACAAATCATGGAAAAAGCACATGAACACAAGATGAAAATAGAAATGCTGTTCATCGACTTCAGACAAGCATTTGACTCCATCAAAAGAGATAAATTAATAGAAGCACTGAGTGAATTTGGAGTCACCGCAAAATTAATCAGACTAATCATAATGACAATAAACAACACAAGAGCTAGTGTCAAAACTCAAAAAGGGGAATCACGCGACTTTGAAATAAACAAGGGTGTAAGGTAAGGGATACCCTATCGGCAACGTTATTCAACTTAGCACTAGAATACGCAATGAGAAGAATAAGCAAGAATACACTCAGGTCAAGCGGAGGACAAATAATTGCGTACGCCGACGACTTAGTAATAGCAACAAAAACAGAAGAGTTATGTTAGAAATGCTAAAGGAATTAATAACAGAAGGAAATAAAATAGGCCTAAAAATAAATGAGAACAAAATAAAGATAATGAGATTTGGAAGCACACAGGAAAGCAATAATATACACATAGGAGAACACACATTCCAAACAGTGGAAAAATTCAAATACCTTGGCACAACGTTATCATACAAACGTGATAGAGACACGGAAATTAAAGAAAAAAATGTTGGCAGTAAACAGCGCGTTCCAAGCAAACAAGAAATTATTAACAAACAGTAATCTAAGAAAGAAAACAAAAATCTAAATATACAAAACAATAATAAGACCGGTATTCATGTACGCGGCAGAAACAATGACGATGACAAAGAAAGACGAAGAAGAATTGAGAATAGCGGAAAGAAGGATAATAAGAACTATTTTAGGCCCAATAAAAATCTCAGAAAAAAAATACAGATCAAGAATGAATCACGAGATAGAACAAGAACTGGAGGAAGACATAGTAAGGAAAATAAAACATCAACGAGTAAGATGGATAGGTCATATATGGAGAGCAGACGAACGAGACACAATCAAAGCAATATTGCAATGGGAACCTGGCGGAAGAAGAAGAAGAGGGAGACCAAGATCGAAATGGCTTCAAGAAGTAAAAGAAGACATTAGAAATGCTGGAATCTGCAATTGGGAAGAAAAAACTAATAATAGGAAAATATGGAGGGAAATAATACAAAAGATATAAAACATAGAAACAAGAACTGATCCACCCCAAATACAGGATTTCGAGAGCTTCATGTGAAGCGGCGCTACCCCCGCGGTTATGTTATAAGCCACTATATATATATATATATATATATATATATATATATATATATATATATATATATATATATATAATGCGGAATATAACGATTGGCTGTGCACTGCGCTATGTTTTTTTGTTGATATTGCTGATTCTTGCTGAAAATTATTTACATATGGGCCAAGTTTAGGGGTTTTTGATAATCGATTGGTACCGATACCTTAAATGATGAGTAATCATTGGGATACTTTCACGTTACTTCATGGACATTTGAACATTTTTTTTAAATTTAAGATAATTAGTAACACAGTCTTCAGTAATGTCTGTGGCTAACCTATATACGTGAAAATCCACATATGTATTTTGCAACACTTTTAACAGCGATATCTTCTTGGAGGTTGCCGTAGATAGTGTTATGTATACGTGTTGGTTTGAGTGAAAACTAGAGAACATACGTTATTATTTATTATAACACATTTTATTATTACGAAAAACTGACTTCATAAATACGAAAACAAAAATAAACAACAACAATTTTTTTAGTTATTATACAGTGACATTTCAATGTTGAAATTTTTATAATACATAAATGCTATATGTCATAAGTATTAATATTGTAATTCCAATACTCCCTCTCATTTTTAATATCGAATGGATAAATTAATTGTGTAATCCTAATTCGATAGCAAATTTTTCAGGTTTGGGTCCTGTTAGAGGCTTGGTTAAAATGGCAGCTGTCATTTCCTCAGTTGTCCGATACTCCAACTTCAAAGGATATTTCTGGAGTGCCTGACGAATGAAATGGTACTTTATATCCACATGTTTCTTTCTAGCATGATAAATTGGATTCAGTGCGAATTTCCCAGCTGATTGATTGTCATTGAAGAGTACGATTTTGGAAAGTCTTTCAAATCCTAATTCTCTTACGAAATTTGACAAATAAATTGCCTCCTTGAAAGATTCAGTGAGACTCACATATTCAGCCTCAGTTCAGTGTATGATTTCCTGTTTGACACGTCGTTTCCCCAATCAGCATCGGTATAGCCTTGAATATCCTTGTCATCTCGTTCACTTTGGGTTTATTGTCAATGACTTTCGTTGTGATTACTGTTAAATTGACTTAGTAAGTTTACTGCATAAGCAATGTCAGGACGTGTTCCGACTGCGATATGCATCAAAGTGCCAAACAGCTCTCTGAAATGATAGCGTTTATCAATAACTTTATCTCCAACTTCAGGATGTTTTATCTTGATTCCGGTTGCTAATGGGGTCTTCACAGTCTTGCACTCTGTCATGTTGAATCTTTGTAATACATCTCTGATGAAACCACTTTGACACATAGATATTTCATCAGTTGTTTGTTTCACCTCGATACCAAGACAACAGTTTACTGCCCCGAGATCTTTGATGTCGAATTCCTTTGAAAGCATGTCTTTAATTTTGTTGACTCGTTTTGGCTCTCGAGAGGCAATTAAAATGTCATCGACATAAATAAGTACAAGTGTAGAATTATTTGAATGTTCATCAACATAAATGCACGGATCGGAGAAAGAAGGTTTCAATCCGATCGATTGAAGAGTCTTGTTCAATTTTGCATGCCATAATCGAGATGCCTGACGAAGACCGTAGATGGCCTTGCGCAGTCTGCATACTTTTTTGCCAGTCTCTAATCTTTTAAGCATATTACGAGCTTCGCGAATAGTTGAGCCATCTTTTTCTGTTACTACCATCTTCTGCAAAGCTTCCACGAGTTGATCTGGTAGTTCCATGTATATCAACGTGTCTATGTCGCCATTGAGAAACGCTGTTGTAACATCCAGATGTGAGATTTGTAGTCCGTATTTCACAGATAGAGCCATTATCAATCGGAAGGATTCCGTCCTAGCTACTGGTGCGAACGTGTCAACGAAATCAATCCCCGGCCTCTGAGTGAAACCTCGACCGACAATTCTTGCTTTTCTTCGGGATAGCGTCCCGTCGGGATTGTAGTTATTTCATAATATAGTTCTGCAATCTATAACTTTCTCGTCTGCTGGTCTTTCTACAATATCCCAGGTGCGATTTGCAATCAAGCACTTCATTTCTGACTAAATCGCATCGAACCATTCGTTTTGATTCGGTCCATTCAAGGCCTCGTTGATGCTGATATCTGAAGCGTTCATCGCGATGTTAACACCAGGAAAAATATCGTCGTCTTCTTCATGGTCAACATTAGTAGTAGTTGATCTGCTTTTTGTTGATTTGGCACCAATAGAGTTCGATGTACCATCTTCGTCAGTGATATCTTGGCCTGTGTGTCTTACATTTGTGTTGTAAATCTTTGGAGCCCCCCCCCCCTTGCCAGAAAGCGTCTTTTTAGGTTTACCGGATAATCGTCTGGAAAAATCATCTTCCTCTTTATTTAAGTCTTGTTCGCTTGCTTTGTATTGCGGTTCGTTGTCCTCTGCATCTCTAAGAATAAGTGGAACGTTGACTCTTTCAAATTCTAAAAACGGCTCGTCATTGACATCTGATGTCACGAAAGTCCAGGTATTTGAATCAACTTCAATTGTTCTGATATCTTTCTTTGTTTCATCCACGATGTCATTCTTCAGAAGAGATTTCTCACAAATGTTGAATTTGTCGATGAATTTGACATCTCGGGAGACACGTACTTTGTGTTCATCAGGTATCCTTATCCTGTAGCCTATAGAGTTCATGGAATATCCGACAAAGACTCCTGGTAATCCTTTCGGGTCGAACGTTCCTTTGTTGGGCGTCTTATCAAGTATGTATACCTTTTTACCAAATGTACGCAAGTGCGAGATATCTGGCTGTCTGTTAAACCATCGATCATATGGAGTTCATTCTGGCAGTCCTTTGGACGTGCATCTGTTTCGAACATGATTGGCTGCAGCTACCGCTTCGGCCCAAAACTGTGTCGGCAGTCCGGACTGTATCAGCATACAGGGTGCAGTTTCCACTAAGGTCCGATTTTTTCGTTCTGCGATGCCGTGCTGTTAAGGTGTGTTGGGTACGGTAAGTCGATATTGGATCCCTGCATCTTTGAAATGTCAGCCAATCTTTTGTTCCAAAATTCCTTGCCATTATCAGACTGCAGTGCTTTTATTCGCAGTTTCGTCTGATTTTCGACGAAATTTTTTAATTCGACGAATTTGTCAACTGCCTGCCCTTTGTTGCTCAGGAAGTATACCTCGCACCACCTGCTGTAATCATATGTAAAAGTAATCAAATAACGTGCACCACCTTGAGAGGTAGTCTTCAGTGGACCACAGATGTCTGTGTGGATCAGCTCTAAGGGTTTCTTCGTGAAGATTTCTCGTTTGGAGAACGGTGTACTTGCTATTTTACCTGCTAAACATACATTACATTTTAGCATTCTGGTAGATTCGTCAAAATCTAAGTCAGTCACGATTCTGTTGCGGAACATGTACATCATGTTCTTCTCGTTGAGATGCCCGAGACGCGCATGCCAATTATCAATTGTATTTTTCGTATCTTTCGATTCTGAAGTTATACAAACCGTGGATTGGTTCTCACTTTTATCGTTACACAAATGTGATGTGCAACAGCTATCAATACGCCAAAGTCCGTTCACCGAGCGCGGAATTGAATCTATTTTATCAACATGAAAACAACAATTAGCTGAATCACTCGCGTCATTTGTTCAATTGTTCGCCGATTGTCTCGCGTTTTTCTTGTTAAAATATTCTGATTCTTTATGTACTTTCTTTTTGCAATAACCGCACGTGTATTTCGGTTTCCAATTTTTCTTTATCTTTTCGTTTCCTATACGATCTTTTGCTTCATCTTTCGGCTTGCCGGTGTACGCGCGACGATTACTTTTCGCGAACATGGCTGCACTCATATTTTCGTCCCCTATTTGCTTCCGTGCGTTGAATTCTTCTAAAATTTTAACTTTTAGAGATTCTGCATCAGGAAGATTGTCACGGGATTCTATAACGCATTTAAAGTTGTCGTAGGAATCCGGTAGACTGTAAAGTAACATTATTGTTTGTAGGTCACCATTAATATCTACGTTTAAAGACTGCAGCTTATCAACTGCATCGAAAAATTCTGACAAATGTTGGTTGACATCGTCACCGTTTTTCATCTTATGTTGCGTGAGGCGTTTCAATAGCGTTGCTTTTCGGGCTGGTCCTTTCGAAGCGTAAATAGATTCTAGTTTGTCCCAGACTTCGCGTGAAGTGGTGCATCCTCGAATTTGTAATAGTTCCGATGGACTGATGGATTGGATCAAGTACACCTTTGCCTTGCGTTCGCCCAAAATCCATGCTTTGTGTGTGGCTTTTATAGCAGCAAGCTCCTCGCCTTCGCCGACCAATGCAGGTGCAGGATTTTTACCTGATACGAAAGGCCATGTGTCGTTTTTAATCAGGAGAGCTTCAGCTTGAATCCTCCATGTATTGTAATTATCACGTGTTAACAATTCGAGTCGCATCGAATGCGTTCCGTTCGTGTACGCCATTTTACCCGATGACTAACGATACGACTAACTATCGCGCTGTACCGATTTGCGTTTATTTCAGTCTAATTTCGAGTTCTGAGTTTTCACTTTGCATATTTCACGTACCCTGGATTTTCACGTCGCGTGATTCGTGCAGGTTTTTAAGTCGTGTAATTCGCGTAGGGTTTTACGTCGTGTTATTCGCGTACCCTGGGTTTTCACGTAATGTAGTTCGCGTACCCTGGATTTTCACGTTGTGTAATTCGCGTACCCTGGATTTTCACGTAGTGTAGTTCGCGTACCCTGGGCCCATAACCTGTTGGTCTAAGTGCAAACTAGAGAACACACGTTATTATTTATTATAACATATTTTATTATTACGAAAATCTGACTTCATAAACACGAAAACAAAAGTAAACAAGAACAATATTTTTAGTTACTATACAGTGAAATTTCAGTATTGCAATTTTTATAATACATAAATGGTACATGTCATAAGTATTAATATTGTAATTCCAACAATAAGTTTACGTTTTTTATATTTCATTATGGTCAAATCAGGATTACTGTCTCCATTAAGAGTTTCGTATTTTGATTATCGTACAACTTGTCAAAAACATTGTTTTCTGAATTTTTGTTCACTTCATTCGCTTTATTACTAACGATCGATGTCAGTTCTTTTTTAGAAATAGGTGTCCGTTCTTGTTGACTTGAGTTTTTATATAAATTAATTGATGTTTGTTTGGTATCAGAGATTTAGATACGTTTTTACTTCCGTTTTTTTCGGCAGATTATAAATTAATTTTATGCACTTTTGTTTAAAATGTTTAACAAAATTGCTTGATTTTTAACTTCATTTTTTATTTCATTTGCTGTGAAATAAAAATAATTTTCTAATCTTGCACTGAAAATTATCCAGTTATTATCCTTGTGGTTAAATTCGCGAAGATGACCGGATATGACTTGTCTGTCCGCCATCGTACTTATTTATTTGATTTAAATTTTATTTTTATTGTAGTTATATGTTTTAATTTTAATTTTTATCCTCGTCGGCACTGTCGCGATGTAATAATAATAATAATAATAAATATTTATTTGTAACACAAGTTATTACAAACTTATTACAAATTAGAGAGTATGTTGGTAACAATACATTGGAAAAGAGTAACAAAGTATGTTTAATTTATTAAATATTTAACATAAAAGCCCTCATTTTTAACATGGATTTTACAAAGTTGTATGTATTATAGGCAGCTTCACTTGAGGCAACATCTAGGAGGCTTGGTTGGTTGTAGCTTGAAAAAGTTTCCATGATTGAGGAGAAGATTGGGCATCTGTACAAGAAGTGGTCTAGATTGTCCGATTCGTGGTTATTGCAGAGACTGCATAACTCTTCGTTGTTGAATCTAAATATTTGATTGTCAACATAAAGACTGAAAAATTTAGTGCTTGCCGTGCGTAGTTGAGAAATAAGTTTTACGGTTTTGAAACGCAGATTTAAATGTAAATAACTGGTACCATTGATGATATGCTTATAATTTTCATTGCAAGTATAGTTGATAATTCTTTCTGAGTCTTCTTCATTTGATATAGATTTGGCCTTTCCACTATATTATCGATTTCACGTTTTACAGTTATAAAATTTTGTCGGTCCCATACCCAGGAATAACTGCAATTAGAAAGAAATTTTTGCAATTGAGTGACCCAGTTATATTTTTGTTTTCTTGATGGTACTATCGAGTTCGATTTACTGAGTACTATTAATTTCTCATAGCAGATTTTTACGTACCGGCCTTCGGGCATTAATAAAATTTTGTACCACCAGTTTAATGTCCTCTGTATTATTAGTATCTCTAGTTTCGGCTGGTTAGTTTCTTTTCTTACAATATAGTTAGGCGTGTTTCTTTGCCAACCAAAGTAATATTTGAAAAAATTGGTTTGTGCTTTTTCAATATTATCTGTCATGTTTAATCCCCAAATTTCAGCAGCATATAATATTGTAGGAGTTACCACCGTTTTATAAAGTTTTAAAGTTATGTTCCAGTTATATGCCTTTATTTTTCCTAGAGTTGTTTTTAGTAATCCCGTTGCACGATTTGCTTTACTTAGTACTTCTTTAGCGTTTTCAGAATAAATTCCAGATGGTGTAAATGTTATTCCTAAATAAGTATACTTCTTTGTTAGTTTAATTTCCTTATTTTGACAGTAGTATGTGTACTGGATTTTTGGAGGCCTGCCTAAATGAAAATGCATGATTTTAGTTTTTTCCTCATTGATGGTTAATTCTAAATTATTGCAGTAAGTTTCTAGTGCTGCTAGCTTCTTCCTTAAATCAATGGGGTTTCTGGCAAAAAGAACAATATCGTCTGCATATTGTAATGTTAGTATATTTGTGAGATGGTTTACAAATATACCTTCCAGACCTAGAGATCTGAAATAGATCTCTAAATCAGAGATGTACATTGCAAAAAGTAGGGGGCTCGAACATTCTCCTTGAAGTACACCTTTCGTGATACTTACGTGATCACTGCTTTTATTGTTAATATTAATTACTAGGTTGGACTGATCGTACAGATTTTTCAATACTCTTACAATTTTGCCGCTAATACCAATATCAAAAATTTTATGCCAAAGTTTGTTGTGATTGATTGAATCGAATGCTTTTCGAAAATCAATAAAAACCGCATAGAAACCTTCTTTATTTGTTGACAGCTGGATTTGTATGATTGCATTTATGACAAAAAGATTATCAACACAGGATCTTTTGCTTCTGAAGCCGGATTGAGCCTCAGGAAGTATATCAAAACTTTCTGCCCAAACTTGCATTCGCTTATTTAATAACCATGTTAATACTTTAGTAATTGTATTAACCAGTGCAATTCCTCGATAATTGTCAAGATTCATGTTGTCACCTTTCTTATGTAGCAGTATTAATTTGATTGCCGTTAATTTTTGCGGGAGTTCTTCACTCCTTAAGATCTCGTTCAGCATGTTCAAAAAATATATTTTCCAGTTCTGTGAGAGAAATTTTAACTGCTCGTTTACTACTCCATCTAGTCCAGGACTTTTATTAATTTTAAGTTTTCGAAGAGCCATTTCTAATTCCTCAAATGTTATGTTTTCATCCAGTTATGGATGTCTGACGTCAGTAAACAGAGTGTTGCTTTGTGGATAGGGTATAAACCAATTTTTAAAGTGCTCAACCCAAGTTTCCAGTTGTATTGGATGTTGATTATGTTGTCTAGGCATAAGTTTTTTTATTGTTTTCCAAAATTATTGTTGATTTTTAGTATTATAGAGACTTAATTGATAATTTTTTAAGTATTTTTCTTTTGACTTCTTAATAGTAATTTTGTAAGTTTTTTTACTTTGTAAGTAAGATTTAAGATTATTTTCGTCTTTAGTCGTTTTGCAAATGCGATATAATTGTCTTGTTTTTTTTTCAAATCTCTGCACTCCTTGTTAAACCAAGGCTTGTTATTTTGTTTACATGTTGCCGAGTGTTTATGAACACAAGTTTTTTTAATTTCGATTTTTTCAGAAATACTTGCGATTGTTTCCAGAAATGTTTTGTACATTTCTGATGAGGATGAGTTTTCCATGGATTGTAAGTTTATATTTCCTAGTTCAGTTGTATACAACTCTGCTTTATTCGTATCCCAAATTGTTCTTGTTGTTATTTTTTCTTTATACTGTATATTATAAATTACGTGCTCATTTTTGTTTCTTAGAAAAATATCCTGAAGTTTGACGCAACATCCTAAGTGGTCAGATATTAGAATGTCATCAATTGTGTAAAAATCTTTTACTAAGCCAGCATAACAGCTGTCTAGCCATACATAATCTATTACGCTTCTGCCATTGGATCCCAAAAAAGTATAATTACCTGCAGTGTCACTCGGTGATCTTCCGTTGAGGATATATAAATTTTCACTCTCCATTATTTCCAGTAAGTCTTTTCCTTTTCTATTGCTTACAATGTCTGACGAGACTCTTAACGGTGCTAAATTTGTATTTTCGAATACAGATTCATCTGCTTGGTTCTGGTTTCCAACTCTCGCATTAAAATCTCCCCCTATTAGAATTATGTCATTAGGGAAGTTTGTTCTGATGTTGTCTAAAGTATTTTTGAATAATCCAAGAAGAGTATTATACTCATACGACGGGGAGAAGTAGACGGAGCCAACTATAATATTTTGAAGAGAAGACGCGACCCTCAGGAAAATCTAATGTTGATCATTTGCAACAACTTGTACTTGTTTTAAATTTTGTTTGATAAAAATTATTAGTCCTCCTATTGCTTGACCAGTTTTTGCTTCTTTAACTGCTTCTTGTTGAATATTTGTAAAGTCTGAGAGGAATTTTGGAGTTTCTTTAATGGTATAGTTTGCCCATGTTTCACTAAGGCAAATGATATCTGTATTTGCAATTATAATTTCTTCATCAGGTTCCAAATTGTGGATATTTCCTAGGCCTTGCATGTTCCAAAATATAAGTGAGCAGACAGTTTTTGTTATTTTCTGATTGCTGCTTTCGCTTCGAAGTTTTTTAAAGATGAATTCGTTCGCGATCTCATGTTACGACTAATATGTTTGTCTAAGGGTCCGACTTGACCATATAATGCTGAATCATTATTGTAGTTACTGTTTGTTTCTTTCTTTTTGTAACTATTTCCCTTTGATTTATGTATAATAGTTCGATTTAATTCTTCCTTTGGATTACGGTTTTCTTCGTTAGAGTTAAATGGTAAATTTTGTAATGATGTGGATATACGACGAATGTGTCCTTCTGGAATTTCCTCTATTTCTTCCATGTCACTTTTATTTGAATTTTTATCGTCATCAAGTTCCGAGGTGGTTTATGGTTTGCCATTTATTATCAGTTTATCGTATATTAGTTTAGTATTGCAACCCTCTTTTTTGGCCAATTTAAGATGATGTTTTAACTTTTTCCTTTCATTCACTACTCTAGGCGAGTAGTCTTCTTCTATGTAGATTTTAGTGTTTATTAGGAAACGTACATTCTGAAATACTTTTTTCTTGTATTTTTTAGATGAAAACTCAACGATAATTGGACGAGATTGTTTGTTAGTATTTCGGCCCAGTCTTCTAACATCTTCAATGTCTTGATTAGTAATAGAATCAATTTTCATAGTTTCTTGAAAAAATTCCAATATATTAGTTTCTAGGTCATCCTCCTTATCTTCTTTTAAGCCAAATATAATGATACTGTCGCGATGTATCGGCTAGGAATATTTAGGAATTAAACTTCGGTTAGTTAATTACTTTGGGGTAATAGCTCAGTGGTATCAAGTCGGCCTACGGATCCTAAGAACCCTGGTTCAATCCCCACAGCCGACAAACATTTTCACCAATTTAAAAATTATTCCTGTGGTTCCTCCACCACTAACATCTTTGAGGGCTGCGATTTGACTTCTGGTAACTGCACTTCACGCGCATAAATATATCACTTACCGAGATCTGCTTCGGCAGAGTGCCACACCCAGTAATGGGTAAAAGGCGTGATGATATATTTATTTATATTTATTAAACTTCGGTTCACACAACTATACTATTCTCATTTCAACTACCAAAAAACAAGTGCTTGGACGGCTGCACAGTTACAATATTTATACAACAATTACTTGCTACGAAGTGGGGATAGTGTCACAATTACAATTATCGTTGACAGATGTCACAATAACGATCAAGGTGTGCAGTTATCGTAACTCATGCAAATATAATATAATTTTGAATTATAACAAGATAAATTTGTCAGAATGATTTGTTGATATTTGTAGTTGATATTCGAAAGAAATTAATTATTAAACTATATTAGTAAAATGAAAGAAAAACTAGAAAAATGTAAATTATAAAGGAGGTAAGATATATACGATCTTAATTAAAAAACTGTCAATAGGTGTTTAACATGGGAAATTGTATGTTCTTACCGCAAAATATCCCAAATTACTTCAAATAAATATTGTACAGAAGCAAATTCTGTATCTAAGTTAGCAATCAATCAGATTGAATTTTAGACATTTAATAACTTTTTTATTAATTACATGTGTTACCGGCAGAGTACAAAACCCAGGCAATGTTAATCTGTAAAATTCTAAGTATACAAATTATATTAGTTACAAGTTATTTTATTATACTAGATCGATTTCTTGGTGAAACTTGCTTCGAACGTACTTATAAACAAATTTTAAATCCGTAGAACACATGTAAGTTGTTATATACGATTTTAACTGAAATTATTTTGCATTTCATATATTTATTAAAATATTAACCATGTACTTGACAAGGCTCATTTCGCTTGCATTTTAATCAAACAAATCCCAAGTCTGTGAGAATGCCTGCTCCATATATGTAAGCATTTATATTTGTTTTTGGTGTAATTTATATGATTTAGTACTGCATTTCACAATTTTCCTGGATTTCACGCTTTATTCGTATATACACATAATATATGAATGTTTGACGAGGACTGATTATTTAATGAATCTGATGAGTCAATATTTTTTGTATGATTCAGTTACCTTATTTGATGGGATATAGCGTAATGTATATAAACGTGTGTTAATAAATGAAGTACCAGAAATAGGTATTGTGAAGATATCGTATAAATGAATAAACTTGTGAGGGACCTTAATACTAAAATAAGCTAATTATTTTATGACTTCCTAGTTCATTATTGTTTATTGTAATCGTAGATATAAGGTACATTAGTTCATATTGCCCTAAGGTATTAAGAGTGAAGTTACTTTGGTAATACTGTTAAAAACTTACAATTCTTTTATTCGTTGTTGCTAGATAATCTATTCATTAATTAGATTATTAAGACATAAAATATTCTATGCGTCTCGGGCATTACTTGATATTTATACCCCTCGGGCAAAAATATCTTCATGTCCAAGGTATATAAATAACTATTTTCTGCTTTCCTGCCCAATTTTAGAATGGAAAGTAGATTTTTATAAACAGTCCAGAAAAAAACGTATACGAGGCTATAACAAAAATAATAGTCTGGTAAAGATTTTACCTAACTCTTTTGTATTTTACCTGACTGTTTTTTGTCGTTGTAATCTTGGATACGTTGTTTGCTGTGAATACAATTCATATCAAGGAATTTAAACATTTTGAGGTATTTATGATTAATTATTGATTAAATAAAACGGTTTCAGAAAAAAATAGTATACATAATACATCAGGAAAGTGTTTTTACTTCACTCAGCAAATTAAAATACTCGGCCTGCGGCCTCGTAATTCAAACAACCGCTTCGTCAAGTAAAATTTCACTTTACTGACTTTTTATATAATATACTATTTTCTACTACCAATGTCAAAAACATGTTATTTTTAAATACTTTCTAGTGTTAAAAAAGTAATTGAATATTTACTACGAAACAAATTTAACTACGTAATCTAAAAAAATTATATTTATGTTTAAATTATATTAATTAAATTACCATAATTAATTAAAACTATAAACTAATAATAATAAAGGAAGTAGGAAACACTGTACTAACTAAGAAAAGATATACTCGTTTTAAATATTTTATAATTTTCATATTGTAGGGCGAAGTGTGAAGTCACTAGTACGTCACTAAAAAGTACAAAGAAGTACAAATAGTGTAAATTAGGGATCCGTTGGAAAAAATGCGTTTTTTTGACATTTTTTTTTATACAAAGAGGCTTGTAAGAAAATACTATTAAAGTATGATATTAGGCATATATTGAAGTATAAAAACATATTTTTTTTCATTACAAATATTTCAAAATGGCGGCTTCCGAGCCATTCTCCCAAGTCATGTTGAATTTGAGGCGCTCCACGGCATGCAGTGTAGGTGGTGCAAATTTTAATTTGGAACAAAATAAAAAATATTCTCTTAAACTACATGACTATAGCCAGTGACCTACGTACGGAATTTTAAAAATATAGATTTTTGTGTGATTGTCGAGTACTCAAAATAAAATCTCGATTTTCGACCAAAAAAATTATCAATAATTTGTTTATAAAAAATGTTAGAATTTAATATCCCGCACGTTTTTAACTTCAAAATATTGTTTTAAAGATATAATTAAAATTTCAAACGAATATATTGAAAACCGTTGGAATTATGCTGCATGCCGTTTTGAAAAATCGTGTTTCGAGAAAAACGCGTTTAAAGTTTTGATGTGAGTTATAGATATGAAAAATGGGAATAATTACAGTTTAAACTTTTTACCACTAATCTGCAATCCCAGGACCATAAAGCTGCCATTCCAAGTTCAAATACTCCTCCTCAAATTAATGCTAGAGCGCGCCTTTTTTACATGTAAGACATTATGCTGTACCTTCCGAGCAGGTATTTATTTAACACAGGTGGTCATATCAGAGACGTCCGACACGCTTGCGGAAGAGAGCGAACTGTCAATGAAAAAAAAACAAATATGTCACACGCATAAAACTTTTTCCCCTATCTTAAACTACGGCATTTATAGTAAATAAATGCTAGATCGCAATAATTTCGCTGAATGTGACAAATGCCTTAAACACTCGCACGTATTCCAAAAGGTGAATAACATGACATGTATCTTAAAGACGCAATCTAATCAACAATTTCGCAAACAATTACTTCTTACACATCCTGTCTGTTGCATCTGCCACCCCTTAATAATAAAATTAAAATATATTTGAAGAATATGTTTTAATTTTCAACCAAGTTATTACGATAACCATACCTACATTACCGCATTTAACTACCGAATTTATACACTATTATCACATTGCACTAAATGTTACCAAAATTTGGGTCACAATTTTTTTTTCGGGGTTAGACGTTGGGGGCTCTTCACAGAGTTGTGGGAGACGGTTGTTGATTGTAAACATCTGGTGTAGCCAGCTGATCCGCGACTGGAGTTGAATCGTCGCTGACCATGCAAAGCTGGAACGCTGCCGTCGTGGGCAGACAAAGGTCCTTCGTTGTGAGAAGCTGCAGCTCGGATGATGTAGCCAACCTCTCGATGTTGACGCTTGCATCAAGGTAGCGTCAAGATTATGGCAAGTATATTTGTTACCTTGCATATATTCATTAATACCGCGCAAGATATTTGTACTAGTATTGTGTACGACATTAGAATTTGCCAACTCTGCATTTTTGGTACAGCGTTGTCGTAGGTCTTGTATTCGTCGCGTATTTGCTAACATTCAGACTTTTGTAACTGGCTAGTTTTTGTTACATTCTCTTTGGCTACTACTTCACTGAATTTAGTTCTTACATCTTCGAAAATGACAACACGAGCGTGGGCGACCTTTACTGCTACTTCGTCGACTTCAACTTCCTCGACTACGTTTACATGTTTACAACGCCGTGCCTCACTGCACGAACGATGTCCGTACACTGCTCTGCCAGTAGCAATGCTTTAATATCAGCTGCGCTAATTTTTACTACTGTCAGCAACAGTTTCTCGAACATGTTACGTCTGATGAAATAGTCTCTCGACCCCGTAACTTCTGTTTCCTCTCGCCACGCACTTGATGTTATTTGTGCTGGTTATTTCATATGCCCTCTTGCCGCATCGGATCTTACTTCTTTAGTTTTACTTACTGCACGATGACTGTCAGCAGCCGCACATTGTTCCGAATGGATCTCGTAGTGGAGGTCGAATGCGTAACTATTACAAGGTACTACATAGTTACCATTTGCACGACGTCCCTTCTGCTGTTGACGTAAAACTAATATTGAAGACTGGTAGTACTTCGTCTGAAACCGACATGGTGCGCAACCCATGCGTAAGAATGATTAATCTAAAATCAAAATTATAAATTCCTCTACTGATATTAATAAAGTATAAATAGAAATATTTCTAAAATAATAGATATTTCTGGAACTTGCAATGGCCTTTTCTTTGTATTATCAAGACGTAAGAGGATTAAGATCTAAAACGAGTGACATTCGTGTGAACTCTTTCTCATGTGCTTACGATATTTTATGTTTGACTGAAACTTTTTTAAATGCATCAGTGAATGACTCTGAAGTGTTATCGGATAACTTTAATGTTATTAGAAAAGACAGAACAAGTGAAACATCATCTAAATTAGATGGTGGTGGAGTACTGATTGGTTTACGGAAGGGCATAAGTTACTTAGAACAACCGAAGTGGTCGACGAATATAGAAGAAATTTGGGTATCGTTAAAATTGGATCATAATAGACGAAGCATTAATCTGTGTTGTGTGTATATTCTTCTTAATAACAACGAAGCCATTATTTTATTTACCTCAAACTTGTTACATATAATAGACTCACATCCTAATGAGTTTTACATAATCTGCGGTGATTTTAACTTTCCACATCTGCAATGGCAACTATTTAATAACTATTTTGTACCATTAAATTATTATAATTACACCGACTCTGTTTTCGTCGATTGCATAGCATACTGTTACTTAAATTAGTTTAAGCATATAAGAAATGAGAATAATCGAATCTTAAATCTTGTACTTAGTAATAAGGATGATGTGAATGTTACTGAATGTCAGGATCCTCTTATTAAAATTGATGCACATCACCCACCATTAGAATTATTCATGAAATATGAATTGACCTCTAAGTTAGCCAGGAGACCTGGAAAATGTTACAAACATTTTACTGCTAATTATGAAGTAATTAATAATAAATTGTTGTCAGTTGACTGGGATACCGAATTTAATAATTTATCCACGGAAACCAATACATATAAATTTTATAACATAATTAATTCAGTTGTTGATGAAAATGTGCTTTTTAATTTTAAAACTAAACATAAATATCCTAATTGGTTCACTGCTGATTTAATTAAGGTTATAAAAGAGAAGGATAGAGCTCATTTAAATTTCAAACGTTTTCAAACACAAGCATACAATACATTTTCACACCTAAAAAAAAGAGCAAAAAAATAATAAGAGATTGTTATCAAAATTACATTGTAAATGTCGAAGAACAAATTCAAGTAAATTCGAAAAAATGTTGGTTACCTGTTAGCTCCCTCAGAAAACATCGAATTCCGTACACTATGAAATATGAAAACAATAGCTCGACTGATGGTAATGATATTTCTAACATGTTCTCAGTTTATTTTAAATCAGTTTTCACAGACAATAGTAATTGCATCACTGATTTTAACTCAGTCTCATTTAATATCAATAATAATACCTCTATTTTGTCAAATATTTGTATTACGCCTGATATGGTATTAAAGATATTAAATAATTCAGATAAGAATAAATGTGCTGGTCCGGATAATATTCCTGCTGTCTTTGTGAAATATTGTGCTGTATCTTTATGTTATCCGTTAAGTGTTATTTTCAACAGATCCTTAAGTGAAAGTCATTGTCAAATCATTTGGAAAAATGCACATGTAGTACCTATTTATAAAAATTGTGCGAAAAATTACATATATTATGCATTTTCGAAAAAAAATTTGAATGAATAATTTACGAATACTTGTTACAGTTAAATCACAAATTATTCCTGAACAACATGGATTCTTCTCAGGAAGATCTGTTGAAAATAACTTGGTGATCTATACTGATTACATACTAACAGCATTGGATAATCGTATTCAGGTTGACTCCATTTAAAAATTGATCATTGTATACTTAAAAAAAAAACTAGTTGAGGTTGGTGTACATGGTAGTTTGCTGAAGTGGTTTAACTCATATTTGTATAGTAGAAGCCAATGGGTCACTGTTAATGGGTATTGCTCCAATTTAGTACGTATTACATCTGGTGTACCTCTTGGTCCTTTTCTCTTTAATATTTTTATAAATGATGTTAAAAAGTGTTTCTCATTTTCAAAAATATTATTATATGCAGATGATTTGAAAATATTTCATACAATCAATAATATCGGTGACTTTTTAACGATTCAAGATGAAATAAATAAGTTTAGTGACTTCTGTATGCTTAATAAATTAGCTTTAAATCTAGATAAATGTACTGTGACGAAGTAGTTCGTCACAATAGTAAAATCGCGAAATAGTTTTTTTCGCGATCGCAAATAATCCGAAGCCGGACCTGGCGACCCATTTACGCGCGACAAATCACCGATCGCGCTCAAATTTTGATACCGCATACGTCTCCGCGTTCTGCAGCCGGAAAGCCTATGTTAAACCAAATCGGTTGGTTTTTAACCTAGTTTCCTTCTGAAACCAAACCACCCATTTGGTTAACATAGGACGAGCCGCCGACAACCTAATCCAACGCGATTCATTAGTATTGTTGAGTATAAATACGCGAGCGGAGCGTACATAGTGGATTGTCAGTCCGTGTTTACGACTCCTACCGGCTACCGAAAATCGTGTCTCACGTCTCGTCGTTAGCGAGTTCTCCGAGTTTTTGGATTACCGTTGTCACCGACACCGCCGTCGCCGTCACCGTCATCTCCGCCAGGTTCCCGATCAGTGGTAAGTCCCATCCTTTATTTTACCTGTCAAATTCCGGTTTGACCGTTCAGCGCCACGTACAGTGCTTCCGAGGTCTCGCGGTCCGTGGAGTGTGAGTCTCGCACATTTTGTTCATCAAATCGGCGCTGCGGTGTGGCCGACACCGTTTTTGCGAGTCGCGGCTCCGGCCGTGCGCCGCTTACCCACTCCTCCCCGCTCCTACCTGGCGAATCATCATTTCATAATTTCGTACCGTCACCACGACGCCTTCAGCGTGTTCACATAGTTCCGTATCACCGTATCACCGTCACCAGCTTCTCCGCCGCGACGCTCACCGCATCACCGACCAGCGTGGTCGCCCCAGCGACCGTCTGTATGAAAACTACCACGCCCGACATCGTCCTACTGCCTCCCTGGCACATACCCACCTACAAAGAGATCAAATATATATATTTTCTATTTGTACTAAATTTGCTGTGTTCTTATTTTCTACAACCACACCTGATTCCTCCGACCGGATTGCTATCCGAGCAATTGGCGCCCGAGCATACCGTCGCCAATTTGTCTTGCCGTATCACAACCAGATACGTCGCAGTACAAATATCACGTTCACACGAAATAGGAACCCTATCACTTATGAGTATAAAATTAATAACAATGTAATACAACATACTTCTCAAGTTAAAGATCTTGGCTTAATTGTCGACAGTAAATTATTATTTGATGTGCATATTGACAATGTTATTAAGAAATCGTTACGTACCTTAGGGTTTGTATTTCGTATGTCTAAAGATTTTAAAAATGTATCTACTTTATTTTCGATGTACTATTGCCTTGTACATAGTCAGTTAGAATTTGTGACTGTTTGTTGGTCTCCTCAATATTTTATATACAGTGATAGAATTGAAAGAATACAGCACAGATTCTTAAGACACATCAAATTTAAATTTAACAATAATAATTTTAATCTTATGCGACTGGACAACAGACGTAATATTTCTGATTTAGCTTTTCTATATAAAATGTTAATAATAAATTTGACTGCACAAGTCTGTTAAATAATATTCAATTGAGGGTGCCACAGTATTATACTAGAACAAATGAAGTTTTCAACTCTTTAGATTATAAGACGAACTCGGCGACTAATTCACCAATTAATCGCATGATTAACTTGTACAATGTTTTATGTACTACTAATACCAATATTGATATATTTTCTGTCTTTAGCTGCGCTGAAGAACCAAGCAAAACTGTGCTTTTATTCTTAGTTTATTACGTAATTTGTTTCACCTATACATGTATCTTGATTAATTTCTAATATGTATTGTTCTTAGTGCTACACTGTTATCGGGCTTTCGCCTGTTGTGTAGCCAAATACAAATAAATAAAATAAAATTATCGTATTTATAACCACAAAGTGGAAACATCGTTACGAGCGGATGTGGCGAGACAGACGGCACTTCTCGCGAATATATTTTTCGCGCACTACTGTCACTAGTCGGGTATCTACTAGAGATGCGCATTTCAACCCGATCCCGAAACCCGACCCGACCCGAACCACCGTCGGGTTTCGGGACGATTTTATGTCCAAATATAAAGTTCGGGTCGGGTTCGTGTCGAGATGGTTCAGTCCGGGTTGGTTCAGTTCGGTTCGGGCTGGATAAGTTCGGGTCGGGTCGGGTTGGGGACTATATTTATACGAAATTATACTAATTTTAATATTTTTAAATATATATTACAAATATAGTCCCTAAATTAGGTCTGAATTTCAAACTCAACCGACTATAATTATTTCTCCGATAGTCGATGAAATATTTTGAACAAACATTGAATAAATATATATTCCTTATAATTTTAAATCGATATTCTTTTCCAAGTACTCTTAATTTTGCTTTTCCATTTTAGAGAGGTTTGAAATTTGTATGAACATCTGGTTGTCATTCATTATCCCGTTATAGCTATTGTTATCATTGCAAGTATAATTCGCAATTCCGGCAATATACCTGGTAATGGGAAAATTCTTTGATATAACATAGAAGGATACCTGGTACTAAAATTACAAATTTCACTTCCACCGTATTTGGTCATCTGGACGATATAAAATTGTATTATAATCTCTTCTTACATGAATTGTGTCATATGAACTGCCGTCCGCCTTCCACACGATTATAGAAATGAAAAGAGATGAACCAACCCGAGCCGAACCCGTACTGAACCAGCCCGACTTGAACTGAACCAACCCGACGCGAACGGTACTTGACTGGAACTCGACTCGAAATGAACCAACCCGACGTGAACGGTACCTGACCCGAACCCGACCCGACCCGAACTGAACCAACACGACTCGAAATGAACCAACCCGACCTGAACGGTACCTGAACTGTACCGACCCGAACCCGACCCGACCCGAACTTATCCAGCCTGACCCGAACTGAACCAACCCGGACTGAACCATCTCAACACGAACCCGACCCGAACTTTATATTTGGACATAAAATCTCTGGGTGTGATAATCCCATGTCTCCAGCTACGTAGGGAGCAGTGAGACATCTCCGTCGGACGCTATGTGTGGCCGCTGGTGGTGTCGAACTGTTAGAGAAGTAGCGATCTCAAATTTATTGTTATTTTATTAAGAAACAATCAAAAACAATCAACTACATCCAGATATAGTACAAAAATTACTATTTAAATGTATTTCACAAAATTTTCTTGTCAATATTGGAATGCTGACTGCTAACAATCTATATAATATTCAATATCTTTTAAACGAATAAAGATATTAAAAAAACTTTTAAATACAAGTTGTTTCCCATTAAATTTCCTACAATCAGTATTTGTACAAATTTTCTCTATCTAAATCTGTTTCAGAGATATTTTAAATTCAAAACTTCTTTTTCCTATAACTTCTAAACTAGAAACATTTTTGTGTCAAAATTACCAACAAACGATGTGCCTAAAAATTCTCTACAATTTGTATTTCAATAATTTTTTTCTAGATTGCTTGTTTCAGAAGTTATTTACAATTGAAAAATTAAACTTTTTTATTTTTTTTTATTTTCAAAAATTCATTGTATGTTATTTGAAGGACGTTAAATACACTCACCTAAACCGCACTTTAATATCTTTTTTAGTTTTGCAGATATTTTTAATTCCTTATTTCATTTCGTTATAACTTCTAAACCGTAAACATTTTGTGGCCCCATGTATACCCTATAACTCTTATTTAAACAATTTTTCTCTAGATTATTTGGTTTAGAAGTTATTGACCGACCAGCACACATATTAGTAATAACAATGAGTATCACTATGACAACTCATTATTAATTGTAATTATTTCGTAACGATAGTAATAAAACAGTTCGTTTTATAAATGTCCACGTAGAAGAATGTAGTGAGTACTCAGTTCTCATATCGTTTGCCATTATCGCTTTCCGGGTATTAGATGATATTTTATTGACTCTCTTACAGATTGTAAGGTAAACTGGTTAATGCAACGATAATAATCAATGATTAAAAACTGTCTTCGTTATTTTAGAAATGAAGAGATATGATAAAAATTTAATACTCCTGTACGACGCTATGTGCGGCCGCTGGTGGTGTCGAGCTGTTTGAGAAGTAGCGATTTCACGTTCCCGAGCTACGCAGGAGGGACACCTGGGTGGTGGACGCACTCTTTGCGAAATCTACCTAGTAAGAACTCTGGTTGTGGCAATCCTACATCTCCAGATACGAAGGTTAGGTCATGTTAAGTTTGGTTAGGTTAGGTTTGGTTCCCGGGGTTTGGGCTAACTACCGGGCGTGTCCTCAGGATGCGGATAGGGGAGTGACCATGTTTCTAGCGAGACATGGCCAGTAGCAGCCATAAGCAGTGGCACTGGAGCTAAAACCCCGGCTTGTTTCTGCAAAAGTTGTTGCCGCGGACCAAGCTACACAGGAGGAGGGACACCTGGGTGGAGGACGCGCTTTTTTCGAACTCTACCTAGGCAGAACTTTGGTTGTGGCAATCCCACGTCTCCAGCTACGTAGGTTAGGTTATGTTTAGTTAAGTTAGGTTTAGTTCCCGGGGTTTGGGCTAACTAGCGGGCGCGTCCCCAGGTGGCGGATAGGGGAGTGACTATGTTTCTAGCGAGATATAGCCAGTAGCAGCCATAAGCAGTGGCACTGGAACTAAAACCCCGGCTTGTTTCTGCAAAAGCTGTTGCGGCGGACCAAGCTACGCAGGAAGAGAGACGCATGGGTGGAGGACGCACTCTTTTCCAACTCTACCTAGGCCGAACTCTGGGTGTGGCAATCCCACGTGTCCAGCTACGTAGGGAGCAGTGAGACATCTCTGTCGGAAGCTATGTGTGGCCGCTGGTGGTGTCAAGGTGTTAGAGATGTAGCGATCTGATATTTATTGTTATTTTATTAAGAAACAATCAAAAACAATCAACTACTATCAGATATAGTACAAAAATAACTATTTAAATGTATTTCACAAAATTTTCTTCTCAATATTACAATGCGGACTGCTATCAATCTATATAATATTCAATATCTTTTAAACGAATAAAGATATAAAAAAAACTTTTAACTACATGATGTTTCGCATTAAATTTCCTAAAATCGGCATTTGTACAAATTTTCTCTATCTCAATCGGTTTCAGAGATATTTTAAATTCAAAATTTCTTTTTGCTATAACTTCTAAACTAGAAACATTATTTCTATAAAAATTGCCACCAATCGATGCGCCTAAAAATTCTCTACAATTTATATTTCAATAATTTCTTTCTAGCTTGCTTGGTTCAGAAGTTATTTACAATTTCAAAATTTCACTTTTTTGTTTTTTTTTATTTTCAAAAATTCATTGTATGTTAATTGAAGGACATTAAATACACTCGTCTAAACCGCACTTTAATATTTATAATGTTCTTTGTTTAATTAAAACACTGTAGACCGATTATCATGTACATAATAACATAATAATAACATCTTACCTATGAAGAATCGGTTTTTACAGTCATTTATATAATTATAAATCAGAATCTTTATAATAAAATCTAAATGTCAACAATAACAAAATATAATCATTTAATACACAATGTTGCCAATGTCATAACATTTAATATTTATGACGTGACAGTGGTACCACTGTTACATCTCCCCCCTTTGGAAAAAGGAATCAGCTTACTAGCATGATACAAATTAGCTTCTGAACATCTTCTTCCACTATCTACCTTATAAATTGTGTTAGATATTTTCTGGAGAATTTTGTATGGACCATCTCGAATCTCATCTAATTTATTTCTATTTAATTTATTACCTTTCTCTACATATACCAATTGCCCTGGTTTTAATGAATAATTATCCTTTTTTTTATCTATCCTGACTTTATTTGCTTCATGTTGTTTTTGGGAATTCTCAAAAGCTTGTTTTCGGTCTGCTAATAAATTTGTAGGCATATATAATTCTGTAGGAATAATTCCTGATGTTGTACCATTTAATAAATATTTCGGGGAGAAGCGTGTTACACTGTGAGTCGTACGATTGTATTCTTCTGTACATTCTTCTGCTATTTTAGACCAGGGACAATTAGGTTTTTCACGTATTTTACACCTAATACGATTTACTAGAGTTTGATTTAGTCTTTCATTAAGACCATTTGAAAATGGACAGTCTACTGCAGTCAGAACTAATGTAATATCATGTTGATGGAGAAAATTCTTAAATTCTTTTGAATTTATACTTGGGTATTGATCGGCAAGTAAAATTTTTATTTTATTCTTCTGTAGAATTGGCTTTAATAATTTAATGAAATCTGAGGCCTGTTGACTTGATGAGGAATATGTATATGCATATCTAGAAAAATGATCCACTAAAAGATGTAGGTATTTTTTGGATGATCTATATCCCATAAAACCACCTATTGTGTCCAGGGACATTATCTCAAACGGTTCCTTTGCTGGTCCTAATTGTGATAGTTGGCCAATCTCTCTACATCGACGAGACTTATTTTTCTTGCATATCTCGCATGCATTACAATAATCTCGAATTAACTTATCTAAATTCTGGAAGTAATAGAATGGGCGTATTTTCTCTATCATAAGTTGTGCACCAATATGACCATAATATATATGAACCTTTTGTAAAATTTTTAATCCAAATTTCTGTGATACGAAAATTCTCTCTCTGTTTTTGATTTTTTTGTAAATTATATCTCCTTTTATATACGTATATTTTTCCTTCATCATCTCTTTTGCATGACATTTTTGATCTTCTTTTAAGTCTTCCATCTGGATCAGGTTAACAATTTTTAATATTTCATCATTATTTTCAAAACACTCTAAAACTGGATTCCTTGAAAGAGCATCTGCTTCTTCATTTGTTTTCCCAGGTATATAACGTATGGTAAAATTATATTGTGATAAATAGTATACTAAGTCTCCTAATTCTTCATCTGTTCTGGCTTTGACTCTTATATTCTCCAAAGGTTTGTGATCAGATACAACTTCAAAACGATGTCCCAGTAACCAGTACTGCCAAAACTGTAATGCATCTTTCACTGCCAGACATTCCAAGTAAATTGCTTTCTTCTTTTTTTGAGTTGGTGTTAGTTTTTTTGAAAAATATGCAACTGGCAATAAGTCCCCATTATCTTGAACCTGCTTCAAAACTGCCCCTATTCCTATACCACTCGCATCCGTGTAAATATACGTCATTCGATCCGGATCAAAGATTTCAAGTATTGGATGAGTACATAAGTACTCTTTTATTTGTTGAAAAGATTTTTCACATTCAGGTGTCCACTTAAATACAACATCTTTCCGTAACAGCGAGTGAATAGGGTCTAGTATTCTAGCATCAGGAATATATTTATAATAAAAATTCGTTTTGCCTAAAAATTGCCTTACATTTTTCTTGTTTTGTGGGGTGGGGAATTTTTTTATTGCTTGGACATTATCATAATGTGGTCGAACAAAATTAAATCCTAAGGTATGTCCCAAATATTTTACTTCTGATTTTGCGAAGCAACATTTTGATAGTTTTAATTTATATCCTTCTTTCTCCATTACCCTTAGTAGTTTTCTAATATGATTTAAGTGTTCTTGAAAATTTTTTGAAAATATTAATATGTCATCTATATAATTAACACAAAAGTCTTGTAGTTCTTCTTTACGGAGAATATTTGACAGAACACGTTGAAATATTGCTGGTGATATTTTTAATCCAAAAGGTAGACGTGACCATTGATAATGACCAGATTGAGTCACAAATGCTGTTTTGTACTTATCTTTTTCACGAATTGGGATTGTCCAAAATGCTGAATTAATATCCATTGTGGTGTACCATTTGCAATTTCTAGTTCTCACTACTATATCTTCAATTCTTGGGAATGGTTGCGATTCAGGAACAAGAATTTTATTTAGTTCTCTGAAATCAATACACAATCTAGATCTCTTTCCTTCTTCTTTTTTGTATGCCAGAGTTACAGGTGCAGAGTACGGTGAACTTGATTCTTCTATTAATTTATATTTTAGTAAACTTTCTACCTGAGTTTCTATTTCTTTTTGATCTGGAATTGCACAACGGTATGGTTTCTTTGAAATATATTTATTTTCTATTAACTTGATATGTGCTTCATGAGATTTAGTACACCCAACATCATATTTATGTATAGCAAATACTTGTGAAAATTCTTTTACTAAATTGGACAATGCTTCTTTTTGTAATTCGTTTAAATTATTTCCCATCGTTATATTATTTTGATTGTCATAATTTATTTGTATTTTATTTTTACTTTTATTGTCTTCATTATATCTAATTTTTTCAATATTTTTATCATCTATTCTTTGATAAATGTTTAATTTATCATCTTGTATTAATTTAAATTCTTGAATAGCATCTAATCCTAGTAAAATATCATATGAGAACATATTGTTTTTAATAATATAAGCTTCAATTTCTTTCTCAATCTTATTTATTCTCAAAGTTAATTTTATTTTCCCATAACTCTCGGTTGTACCACTGATCGTTCTAAATATTTGTTTCTTAATAATTTCATCTTTTATATTCTCAATTATCTTATAATTTATTAATGTTACATTTGCACCACTATCATAAATTGCTTCTACTTCTCTTACTTTATTCAATATAACATTTAATTTAATCAATGGAGCATCTTGTCGTTTTTCTTTTTGTTCAAATCTATATTTATTAATTTCTGTCATATTTACATTCTTCATCTCCAAATTCTTCTTATTTCGACATAACTCCATTGGGTGATAACGACCTTGTTTCCCTAACGATTCACAAATGCTGCATGGTTTCTTTTCAATCTTACTTCGATTTTCTATTTTGTTAATATTTTCCTGGATACTGTAATTTGATTCTTTCTTCGATCTCATTACAGAAACTTGATTATATCTTCGTAATTGATTCATTAGTTTTTCAGTTGTTGTAATCTCCTCTTTATCTAATTTTTCTTGAATATAAATAGGTAAACCAATAACAATGTGATTTATACGTGATATTGTCGATATTCCAGGTTCAGTTTCTAATAGAAGACGTTCTTTCTTTAGAGCATAATCTAATAGTGAACCATTTATATACCGAAAACTGTATGCATATCGAATTGTTTGCCAGCTTTTATCAGCATAGGTTTCTTTAAATGATATTTTCCATGTTTCCCATTTCTCTTTTATTGTTAATTTTGCTAATTTAGCTGCGTACCAATCAATTGCATTTTCTTCTAGAAATATTTTCAATACTTGGATTTTTTTCTCATCTGATGTGATTTGATGGCGTATGCATTCATCTTAAAACCTATTAATCCATTCTATAACATTCTGTCGTCCTGTAAATTTTTCCAACACAAACAATTGTTGAACTTGTGATAAATTAACACTTTTACTTTCTTTTGCTTCTAGACGTGTTGTCAATTCCTTAATTCTTTCCCGTAAATCATCTGTGTTTTCATCTGTCTTAATTTCTATTTGGCTCGTATTTTCATCTGTTTGCACTTCTTCTAAATATTTACCATTAAATACACAATTTTTATCATTATCAAAATATTGTGCTACCATTTCACTACTAAGTGTCACATTTATGTTTCTGTATTGACCATTCTTTACTAGACTTTTACATGTATTTTTCACTGTACTTATATTGAATAAATCTTTATGTTTAACAGCTGTTTGGTCTTCAATCGGGAATTCATAAACAACTTTTTCATCCAACTGTTTGATCGTTTTTATTCTCCATGTTAAGTCGTCTTTTTCTATTCTAATTTTTATTTTTATTGATTCCATTTTCACGTTTTGTAGACAAAAAAACCGATTTATAATGTTCTTTGTTTAATTAAAACACTGTAGACCGATTAGTCTCTGAATAATTTTAATTAATATCATGTACATAATAACATAATAATAACATCTTACCTATGAAGAATCAGTTTTTACAGTCATTTATATAATTATAAATCAGAATCTTTATAATAAAATCTAAATGTCAACAATAACAAAATATAATCATTTAATACACAATGTTGCCAATGTCATAACATTTAATATTTATGACGTGACAGTGGTACCACTGTTACATATTTTTTTTAGTTTTGCAGATATTTTTAATTCAATATTTCATTGCGTTATAACATCTAAACCGTAAACATTTTGTGGCCCCTGTATACCCTATAACTCTTATTTAAACAATTTTTCTCTAGTTTATTTGGTTTAGAAGTTATTGACCAACCAGCACACATATTAGTAATAACAATGAGTATCACTATGACAACTCATTATTAATTGTAATTATTTCGTAACGATAGTAATAAAACAGTTCGTTTTATAAATGTCCGCGTAGAAGAATGTAGTGATTGCTCAGTTCTCATACCGTTTGCCATTACCGCTTTCCGGGTATTAGATGATATTTTATTGACTTTCTTACTGATTGTAAGGTAATCTGGTTGATGCAACAATAATAATCAATTATTAACAACTGTCTTCGTTATTTTAGAAATGAAGAGATATGATAAAAATTTAATACTCCTGTACGACGCTATGTACGGCCGCTGGTGGTGTCGAGCTGTTAGAGAAGTAGCGACCTCACGTTCCCGAGCTACGTAGAAGGAGGGACACCTGGGTGGTGGACGCACTCTTTGCGAAATCTACCTAGCCAGAACTCTGGGTGTGGCAATCCCACATCTCCAGCTACGAAGGTTAGGTTATATTTGGTTAATTATGTTTGATTTCAGGGGTGTAAACTAACTACCGGGTGCGTCCCCAGGTGGCGGATAGGGGAGTGACCATGTTTCTAGCGAGACATAGCCAGTAGCAGCCATAAGCAGTGGCACTGGAACTAAAACCCCGGCTTGTTTCTGCAAAAGCTGTTGCCGTGGACCAAGCTGCGCAGGAGGAGGGGCACCTGGGTGGAAGACGCGCTCATTGCGAACTCTACCTAGGCAGAACTCTGGGTGTGGCAATCCCATGTCTCCTGCTACGTAGGTTAGGTTATGTTTGGTTAAGTTAGGTTTAGTTACCGGGGTTTGGGCTAACTACCGGGCGCGTCCCCAGGTGGCCGATAGAGAGTGACCATGTTTCTAGCGAGACATGGCCAGTAGCAGCCATAAGCAGTGGCACTGGAACTAAAACCCCGGCTTGTTTCTACAAAATCTGTTTCCGCGGACCAAGCTACGCAGCAGAAGGGACACCTGGATAAAGGACGCCCTCATTGCGAACTCTTCCTAGGTAGAACTCTGGATGTGGCAATTCCACGTCTCCTGCTGCGTAGGTTAGGTTATGTTTAGTTAAGTTAGGTTTAGTTCTCGGGTTTTGGGCTAACTAACGGGCGCGTCCCCAGGTGGCGGATAGGGGAGTGACCATGTTTGTAGCGAGACATGGCCAGTAGCAGCCATAATCAGTGGCACTGGAACTAAAACCCCGGCTTGTTTCTGCAAAATCTACAAAATCTGTTTCCGCGGACCAAGCTACGCAGCAGAAGGGACACCTGGATAAAGGACGCCCTCATTGCGAACTCTTCCTAGGTAGAACTCTGGATGTGGCAATTCCACGTCTCCTGCTGCGTAGGTTAGGTTATGTTTAGTTAAGTTAGGTTTAGTTCTCGGGTTTTGGGCTAACTAACGGGCGCGTCCCCAGGTGGCGGATAGGGGAGTGACCATGTTTGTAGCGAGACATGGCCAGTAGCAGCCATAATCAGTGGCACTGGAACTAAAACCCCGGCTTGTTTCTGCAAAAGCTGTTGCCGCGGACCAAGCTACGCAGGAAGAGGGACACCTGGGTGGAAGACGCGCTCTTTGCGAAATCTACCTAGGCAGAACTCTGGGTGTGGCGATCCCACATCTCCAGCTACGAAGGCTAAGTTATGTTAAGTTTGGTTACGTTAGGTTTGGTTCCCGGGGTTTCGGCTAACTACCGGGCGTGTTCCCAGGTGGCGGCTAGGGGAGTGACCATGTTTCTAGCGAGACATGTCCAGTAGCAGCCATAAGCAGTGGCACTGGAACTAAAACCGCGGCTTGTTTCTGCAAAAACTGTTACCGCGGACCAAGCTACGCAGGAGAAGGGACACCTGGATGAAGGACGCCCTCTTTGCGTACTGTTCCTAGGTAGAACTCTGGGTGTGGCAATCCCACGTCTCCAGCTACGTAGGTTTGGTTATGTTTGGTTAAGTTAGGTTTAGGTCCCGGGGTTTGAGTTAACTACCGGGCGCGTCCTTAGGTGGCGGATAGGGAAGTGACCATGTTTCTAGCGAGACATGGCCAGTAGCAGCCATAATCAGTGGCACTGGAACTAAAACCCCGGCTTGTTTCTGCAAAAGCTGTTGCCGCGGACCAAGCTACGCAGGAAGAGGGACACCTGGGTGGAAGACGCGCTCTTTGCGAAATCTACCTAGGCAGAACTCTGGGTGTGGCGATCCCACATCTCCAGCTACGAAGGCTAAGTTATGTTAAGTTTGGTTACGTTAGGTTTGGTTCCCGGAGTTTCGGCTAACTACCGGGCGTGTTCCCAGGTGGCGGCTAGGGGAGTGACCATGTTTCTAGCGAGACATGTCCAGTAGCAGCCATAAGCAGTGGCACTGGAACTAAAACCGCGGCTTGTTTCTGCAAAAACTGTTACCGCGGACCAAGCTACGCAGGAGAAGGGACACCTGGATGAAGGACGCCCTCTTTGCGTACTGTTCCTAGGTAGAACTCTGGGTGTGGCAATCCCACGTCTCCAGCTACGTAGGTTTGGTTATGTTTGGTTAAGTTAGGTTTAGGTCCCGGGGTTTGAGTTAACTACCGGGCGCGTCCTTAGGTGGCGGATAGGGAAGTGACCATGTTTCTAGCGAGACATGGCCAGTAGCAGCCATAAGCAGTGGCACTGGAACTAAAACCCCGGCTTGTTTCTGCAAAAGCTGTTGCCGCGGACCAAGCTACGCAGGAGAAGGGACACCAGGGTAGAGGACGCCCTCTTTGCGAACTCTTCCTAGGCAGAACTCTGGTTGTGGCAATCCCATGTCTCCAGCCACGTAGGTTAGGTTATGTTTGGTTAATTAGGTTTAGTGTCCGGGGTTTGTGCTAACTACCGAACGCGTCCCCAGGTGGCGGATAGGGGAGTGACCATGTTTCTAGCGAGACATGGCCAGTAGCAGCCATAAGCAGTGGCACTGGAACTAAAACCCCGGCTTGTTTGTGCAAAATCTGTTGCCGCGGACCAAGCTACGTAGGAGAAAGGACACCTGAATGAAGGATGCCCTATTTGCGAACTCTTCCTAGGTAGGCCATTACCAGGTTTCTGGGTATTAGATGATATTTTATTTGTTATTTCTTACTGGTTGTAAGGTAAGCTGGTTGATGCAACGATAATAATCAATTATTAAAAACTGTCTTCGTTATTTTAGAAAAAGATATGATCCAAATGTAATACTCCTGTACGACGCTATCTGCGGCCGCTGGTGGTATCGAGCTGTTTGAGAAGTAGCGATCTCACGTTCCCGAGCTACGCAGAAGGAGGGACACCTGGGTGGAGGACGCCCTCTTTACGAACTCTACCTATACAGAACTCTGGGTGTGGCAATCTCACGTGTCCAGCTACGTGGGTTAGGTTATGTTTAGTTAAGTTAGGTTTAGTTCTCGGGGTTTGGGCTAACTAACGGGCGAGTCCCCAGGAGAAAAGACACCTGGATGACGGACGGCCTCTTTGCGAACTCTTCCTAGGTAGAACTCTAGGTGTGGTAATCCCACGTCTCCAGCTACGTAGGTTTGGTTATGTTTGGTTAAGTTAGGTTTAGTTCCCGGGGTTTGAGTTAACTACCGGGCGCGTCCTTAGGTGGCGGATAGGGAAGTGACCATGTTTCTAGAGTGACATGGCCAGTAGCAGCCATAAGCAGTGGCACTGGAACTAAAACCTCGGCTTGTTTCTGCAATAGCTGTTGCCGCGGACCAAGCTACGCAGGAGAAGGATCTCCTGGGTGAAGGACATCCTCCTTGCGAACTCTTCCTTGGCAGAACTCTGGGTGTGGCAATCCCACGTCTCCAGCTACGTAGGTTAGGTTATGTTTAGTTAAGATATGTGTAGTTTCCGAAGTTTGGGCTAACTACCGGACGCGTCCACAGGTGTCGGATAGGGGAGTGACCATGTTTCTAGCGAGACATGGCCAGTAGCAGCCATGAGCAGTGGCACTGGAACTAAAACCCCGGCTTGTTTCTGCAAAAGCTGTTGCTGCGGACCAAGCTACGCAGGAGAAGGGATACCTGGGTGGAGGACGCCCTCTTTACGAACTCCACCTAGGTAGAACTCTGCGTGTGGCAATCCCACGTCTCCTGCTGCGTAGGTTAGGTTATGTTTAGTTAAGTTAGGTTTAGTTAAGTTAGGTTTAGTTCTCGGGGTTTGGTCTAACTAACGGGTGCGTCCCCAGGTGGCAGATAGGGGAGTGACCATGTTTCTAGCGAGACATGGCCAGTAGAAGCCATAAGCAGTGGCACTGGAACTAAAACCCCGGCTTGTTCCTGCGAAAGCTGTTGCCGCGGACCAAGCTACGCAGGAGAAGGGGCACCTGGGTGGAGGACGCCCTTTTTACGAACTCTACCTAGGTAGAACTCTACGTGCGGCAATCCCACGTCTCGTGCTGCGTAGGTTAGGTTATGCTTAGTTAAGTTAGATTTAGTTCTCGGGGTTGCGCTCTTTGCGAACTCTACCTAGGCAGAACTCTGGGTGTGGCAATTCCACATCTCCAGCTACGAAGGTTAGGTTATGTTAAGTTTGGTTAGGTTAGGTTTGGTTCCCGGGGTTTCGGACAATTACCGGGCGTGTTCCCAGGTGGCGGCTAGGGGAGTGACCATGTTTCTAGCGAGACTTGTCCAGTAGTAGCCTTAAGCAGTGGCACTGGAACTAAAACCGCGGCTTGTTTCTGCAGAAACTGTTACCACGGACCAAGCTACGCAGGAGAAAGGACAGCTGGATGAAGGACGCCCTCTTTGCGAACTCTTCCTAGGTAGAACTCTAGGTGTGGTAATCCCACATCTCCAGCTACGTAGGTTTGGTTATGTTTGGTTAAGTTAGGTTTAGTTCCCGGGGTTTGAGTTAACTACCGGGCGCGTCCTTAGGTGGCGGATAGGGAAGTGACCATGTTTCTAGCGAGACGTGACCAGGACGCCTATTCTATAACTTTACACCGATTTTCGGTGATATTCTGATGACGTCATATCACCTTTCACCAGTGATAAGTTAAGGGTGATATTTTTAGTAACTTTTACTTGTTTATGTTTTTGGTTAAGTATATTTATGTTGGTACTACATTTAAATTAATTTTAAAAATACAAATAACGACTTTGACACATGTGAATTTGTGAAAATGGGAGTTAAACGAGCGGAAAAGATTACTGTTAAGCAGAAAAATGATTTTATGACCGACCACATGTATATCGGCAGGGTAAAATTGTTGGGGCCAGAGGGAAGAATAACTAGTGGCAGATCAGCATCTTTGTCGTCTAAAGTTTCTACTATTCTCAACTGACCGTACAAGAAAGCCATTTCTAATCATATACAAATAAATACATTGAAATTATTTTAAGACGATTGTTAAGTGATGTTGTTCAACACTTGAAATATTTTTAGTTTAATGTATAATTAGCATCATTACATATCAAATATCAAATATTTTTTACGCAGATATATTTTAAATTAATATATTTTATAAATGAAAATTATATGAACAACTCAATAATCCAATACAATTCACAATAAATCACCTTACACAAAATAAATTGTCCACCTATCATAAATACAATTTGTCAGCGTCTGCTCGAAACTCAAACGTCAAAATATCACCGGTGATATAAATATAACACCACCCTTCTGAGAGGTGAAATGTCTCTCACCAAGTGTGACGTCATATAGCTGGTTTCGCAGATCGTCCGTCAGATTGTAGTCTAAAATATATCACCTAGTGACGCGTATCACCGGTGATATAAGTTATAGAATAGGGGTCCAGTAGCAGCCATAAGCAGTGGCACTGGAACTAAAACCTCGGCTTGTTTCTGCAATAGCTGTTGCCGCGGACCAAGCTACGCAGGAGAAGGGGCACCTGGGTGAAGGACGCCCTCTTTACGAACTCTACCTAAACTAAACTCTGGGTGTGGCAAACCCACGTCTCCAGCTACGTAGGTTTGGTTATATTTGGTTAATTATGTTTGATTTCAGGGGTGTAAACTAACTACCGGCCGCGTCCCCAGGTGGCGGATACGGGAGTGACCATATTTCCAGCGAGACATAGCCAGTAGCAGCCATAAGCAGTGGCACTGGAACTAAAACCCCGGCTTGTTTCTGCAAAAGCTGTTGCCGTGGACCAAGCTGCGCAGGAGGAGGGACACCTGGGTGGAAGACGCGCTCTTAGCGAAATCTACCTAGGCAGAACTCTGGGTGTGGCAATCCCACGTGTCCAGCTACGTAGGTTAGGTTATGTTTAGTTAAGTTAGGTTTAGTTCTCGGGATTTGCGCTACCTAACGGGTGCGTCCCCAGGTGGCGGATAGGGGAGTGACCATGTTTCTAGCGAGCCATGGCCAGTAGCAGCCATAAGCATTGGCACTGGAACTAAAACCCCGGCTTGTTGCTGCAAAATCTGTTTCCACGGACCAAGCTGCGCAGCAGAAGGGACACCTGGATGAAGGACGCCCTCTTTGCAAACTCTTCCTAGGTAGAACTCTGGATGTGGCAATCCCACGTCTCCTGCTGCGTAGGTTAGGTTATGTTTAGTTAAGTTAGGTTTAATTCCCGGGGTTTTGACTAACTACCGGGCACGTCCCCAGGTGGCGGATAGGGGAGTGACCATGTTTCTAGCGAGACATGGCCAGTAGAAGCCATAAGCAGTGGCACTGAAACTAAAACCCCGGCTTGTTCCTACGAAAGCTGTTGCCGCGGACCAAGCTACGCAGGAGAAGAGGCACCTGGGTGGAGCACGCCCTCTTTACGAACTCTACCTAGGTAGAACTCTGCGTGTGGCAATCCCACGTCTCGTGCTGCGTAGGTTAGGTTATGATTAGTTAAGTTAGATTTAGTTCTCGGGGTTTGGGCTAACTAACGGGCGCGTCCCCAGGTGGCGGATAGGGAAGTGACCATGTTTCTAGCGAGACATGGCCAGTAGAAGCCATAAGAAGTGGCACTGGAACTAAAACCCCGTCTTGTTCCTGCGAAAGCTGTTGCCACGGACCAAGCTACGCGGGAGAAGAGGCACCTGGGTGGAGGACGCCCTCTTAACGAACTCTACCTAGGTAGAACTCTACGTGTGGCAATCCCACGTCTCGTGCTGTGTAGGTTAGGTTATATTTAGTTAAGTTAGATTTAGTTCTCGGGGTTTGGGCTAACTAACGGGCGCGTCCCCAGGTGTCGGATAGGGGAGTGACATGTTTCTAGCGAGACATGGCCTGTAGCAGCCATAAGCAGTGGCACTGAAACTAAAACCCCGGCATGTTTCTGCAAAATCTGTTGCCGCGGACCAAGCTACGCAGGAGAAGGGACACCTGGGTGGAGGACGCCCTCTTTACGAACTCTACCTAGGTAGAACTCTGCGTGTGGCAATCCGACGTCTCGTGCTGTGTAGGTTAGGTTATATTTAGTTAAGTTAGATTTAGTTCTCGGGGTTTGGGCTAACTAACGGGCGCGTCCCCAGGTGGCGGATACGGGAATGATCATGTTTCTAGCGAGACATGGCCAGTAGCAGCCATAAGCAGTGGCACTGGAACTAAAACCCCGGCTTGTTTCTGCAAAAGGAGGAGGGACACCTGGGTGGAAGACGCGCTCTTAGCGAAATCTACCTAGGCAGAACTCTGGGTGTGGCAATCCCACGTGTCCAGCTACGTAGGTTAGGTTATGTTTAGTTAAGTTAGGTTTAGTTCTCGGGGTTTGGACTAACTAACGGGTGCGTCCCCAGGTGGCGGATAGGGGAGTGACCATGTTTCTAGCGAGACATGGCCAGTAGGAGCCATAAGCAGTGGCACTGGAACTAAAACCCCGGCTTGTTCCTGCGAAAGCTGTTGCCGCGGACCAAGCTACGCAGGAGAAGAGGCACCTGGGTGGAGGACGCCCTCTTTACGAACTCTACCTAGGTAGAACTCTACGTGTGGCAATCCCACGTCTCGTGCTGCGTAGGTTAGGTTATGCTTAGTTAAGTTAGATTTAGTTCTCGGGGTTTGGGCTAACTAACGGGCGCGTCCCCAGGTGGCGGATAGGGGAGTGACCATGTTTCTAGCGAGACATGGCCAGTAGCAGCCATAAGCAGTGGCACTGGAACTAAAACCTCGGCTTGTTTCTGCAATAGCTGTTTCCGCGGACCAAGTTACGCAGGAGAAGGGGCTCCTGGGTGAAGGACATCCTCCTTTCGAACTCTTCCTTGGCAGAACTCTGGGTGTGGCAATCCCACGTCTCCAGCTACGTAGGTTAGGTTATGTTTAGTTAAGATTTGTGTAGTTTCCGAAGTTTGGGCTAACTACCGGACGCGTCCACAGGTGTCGGATAGGGGAGTGACCATGTTTCTAGCAAGACATGGCCAGTAGCAGCCATAAGCAGTGGCACTGGAACTAAAACCCCGGCTTGTTTCTGCAAAAACTGTTGCTGCGGACCAAGCTACGCAGGAGAAGGGATACCTGGGTGGAGGACGCCCTCTTTACGAACTCCACCTAGGTAGAACTCTGCGTGTGGCAATCCCACGTCTCCTGCTGCGTAGGTTAGTTTATGTTTAGTTAAGTTAGGTTTAGTTAAGTTAGGTTTAGTTCTCGAGGTTTGGACTAACTAACGGGTGCGTCCCCAGGTGGCGGATAGGGGAGTGACCATGTTTCTAGCGAGATATAGCCAGTAGCTGCCATAAGCAGTGGCACTGAAACTAAAACCCCGGCATGTTTCTGCAAAATCTGTTGCCGCGGACCAAGCTACGCAGGAGAAGGATCTCCTGGGTGAAGGACATCCTCCTTGCGAACTCTTCCTTGGCAGAACTCTGGGTGTGGCAATCCCACGTCTCCAGCTACGTAGGTTAGGTTATGTTTAGTTAAGATTTGTGTAGTTTCCGAAGTTTGGGCTAACTACCGGACGCGTCCACAGGTGTCGGATAGGGGAGTGACCATGTTTCTAGCAAGACATGGCCAGTAGCAGCCATAAGCAGTGGCACTGGAACTAAAACCCCGGCTTGTTTCTGCAAAAACTGTTGCTGCGGACCAAGCTACGCAGGAGAAGGGATACCTGGGTGGAGGACGCCCTCTTTACGAACTCCACCTAGGTAGAACTCTGCGTGTGGCAATCCCACGTCTCCTGCTGCGTAGGTTAGTTTATGTTTAGTTAAGTTAGGTTTAGTTAAGTTAGGTTTAGTTCTCGAGGTTTGGACTAACTAACGGGTGCGTCCCCAGGTGGCGGATAGGGGAGTGACCATGTTTCTAGCGAGATATAGCCAGTAGCTGCCATAAGCAGTGGCACTGAAACTAAAACCTCGGCTTGTTTCTGCAATAGCTGTTGCCGCGGACCAAGCTACGCAGGAGAAGGATCTCCTGGGTGAAGGACATCCTCCTTGCGAACTCTTCCTTGGCAGAACTCTGGGTGTGGCAATCCCACGTCTCCAGCTACGTAGGTTAGGTTATGTTTAGTTAAGATATGTGTAGTTTCCGAAGTTTGGGCTAACTACCGGACGCGTCCACAGGTGTCGGATAGGGGAGTGACCATGTTTCTAGCGAGACATGGCCAGTAGCAGCCATGAGCAGTGGCACTGGAACTAAAACCCCGGCTTGTTTCTGCAAAAGCTGTTGCTGCGGACCAAGCTACGCAGGAGAAGGGATACCTGGGTGGAGGACGCCCTCTTTACGAACTCCACCTAGGTAGAACTCTGCGTGTGGCAATCCCACGTCTCCTGCTGCGTAGGTTAGGTTATGTTTAGTTAAGTTAGGTTTAGTTAAGTTAGGTTTAGTTCTCGGGGTTTGGTCTAACTAACGGGTGCGTCCCCAGGTGGCAGATAGGGGAGTGACCATGTTTCTAGCGAGACATGGCCAGTAGAAGCCATAAGCAGTGGCACTGGAACTAAAACCCCGGCTTGTTCCTGCGAAAGCTGTTGCCGCGGACCAAGCTACGCAGGAGAAGGGGCACCTGGGTGGAGGACGCCCTTTTTACGAACTCTACCTAGGTAGAACTCTACGTGCGGCAATCCCACGTCTCGTGCTGCGTAGGTTAGGTTATGCTTAGTTAAGTTAGATTTAGTTCTCGGGGTTGCGCTCTTTGCGAACTCTACCTAGGCAGAACTCTGGGTGTGGCAATTCCACATCTCCAGCTACGAAGGTTAGGTTATGTTAAGTTTGGTTAGGTTAGGTTTGGTTCCCGGGGTTTCGGACAATTACCGGGCGTGTTCCCAGGTGGCGGCTAGGGGAGTGACCATGTTTCTAGCGAGACTTGTCCAGTAGTAGCCTTAAGCAGTGGCACTGGAACTAAAACCGCGGCTTGTTTCTGCAGAAACTGTTACCGCGGACCAAGCTACGCAGGAGAAAGGACAGCTGGATGAAGGACGCCCTCTTTGCGAACTCTTCCTAGGTAGAACTCTAGGTGTGGTAATCCCACATCTCCAGCTACGTAGGTTTGGTTATGTTTGGTTAAGTTAGGTTTAGTTCCCGGGGTTTGAGTTAACTACCGGGCGCGTCCTTAGGTGGCGGATAGGGAAGTGACCATGTTTCTAGCGAGACGTGACCAGGACGCCTATTCTATAACTTTACACCGATTTTCGGTGATATTCTGATGACGTCATATCACCTTTCACCAGTGATAAGTTAAGGGTGATATTTTTAGTAACTTTTACTTGTTTATGTTTTTGGTTAAGTATATTTATGTTGGTACTACATTTAAATTAATTTTAAAAATACAAATAACGACTTTGACACATGTGAATTTGTGAAAATGGGAGTTAAACGAGCGGAAAAGATTACTGTTAAGCAGAAAAATGATTTTATGACCGACCACATGTATATCGGCAGGGTAAAATTGTTGGGGCCAGAGGGAAGAATAACTAGTGGCAGATCAGCATCTTTGTCGTCTAAAGTTTCTACTATTCTCAACTGACCGTACAAGAAAGCCATTTCTAATCATATACAAATAAATACATTGAAATTATTTTAAGACGATTGTTAAGTGATGTTGTTCAACACTTGAAATATTTTTAGTTTAATGTATAATTAGCATCATTACATATCAAATATCAAATATTTTTTACGCAGATATATTTTAAATTAATATATTTTATAAATGAAAATTATATGAACAACTCAATAATCCAATACAATTCACAATAAATCACCTTACACAAAATAAATTGTCCACCTATCATAAATACAATTTGTCAGCGTCTGCTCGAAACTCAAACGTCAAAATATCACCGGTGATATAAATATAACACCACCCTTCTGAGAGGTGAAATGTCTCTCACCAAGTGTGACGTCATATAGCTGGTTTCGCAGATCGTCCGTCAGATTGTAGTCTAAAATATATCACCTAGTGACGCGTATCACCGGTGATATAAGTTATAGAATAGGGGTCCAGTAGCAGCCATAAGCAGTGGCACTGGAACTAAAACCTCGGCTTGTTTCTGCAATAGCTGTTGCCGCGGACCAAGCTACGCAGGAGAAGGGGCACCTGGGTGAAGGACGCCCTCTTTACGAACTCTACCTAAACTAAACTCTGGGTGTGGCAAACCCACGTCTCCAGCTACGTAGGTTTGGTTATATTTGGTTAATTATGTTTGATTTCAGGGGTGTAAACTAACTACCGGCCGCGTCCCCAGGTGGCGGATACGGGAGTGACCATATTTCCAGCGAGACATAGCCAGTAGCAGCCATAAGCAGTGGCACTGGAACTAAAACCCCGGCTTGTTTCTGCAAAAGCTGTTGCCGTGGACCAAGCTGCGCAGGAGGAGGGACACCTGGGTGGAAGACGCGCTCTTAGCGAAATCTACCTAGGCAGAACTCTGGGTGTGGCAATCCCACGTGTCCAGCTACGTAGGTTAGGTTATGTTTAGTTAAGTTAGGTTTAGTTCTCGGGATTTGCGCTACCTAACGGGTGCGTCCCCAGGTGGCGGATAGGGGAGTGACCATGTTTCTAGCGAGCCATGGCCAGTAGCAGCCATAAGCATTGGCACTGGAACTAAAACCCCGGCTTGTTGCTGCAAAATCTGTTTCCACGGACCAAGCTGCGCAGCAGAAGGGACACCTGGATGAAGGACGCCCTCTTTGCAAACTCTTCCTAGGTAGAACTCTGGATGTGGCAATCCCACGTCTCCTGCTGCGTAGGTTAGGTTATGTTTAGTTAAGTTAGGTTTAATTCCCGGGGTTTTGACTAACTACCGGGCACGTCCCCAGGTGGCGGATAGGGGAGTGACCATGTTTCTAGCGAGACATGGCCAGTAGAAGCCATAAGCAGTGGCACTGAAACTAAAACCCCGGCTTGTTCCTACGAAAGCTGTTGCCGCGGACCAAGCTACGCAGGAGAAGAGGCACCTGGGTGGAGCACGCCCTCTTTACGAACTCTACCTAGGTAGAACTCTGCGTGTGGCAATCCCACGTCTCGTGCTGCGTAGGTTAGGTTATGATTAGTTAAGTTAGATTTAGTTCTCGGGGTTTGGGCTAACTAACGGGCGCGTCCCCAGGTGGCGGATAGGGAAGTGACCATGTTTCTAGCGAGACATGGCCAGTAGAAGCCATAAGAAGTGGCACTGGAACTAAAACCCCGTCTTGTTCCTGCGAAAGCTGTTGCCACGGACCAAGCTACGCGGGAGAAGAGGCACCTGGGTGGAGGACGCCCTCTTAACGAACTCTACCTAGGTAGAACTCTACGTGTGGCAATCCCACGTCTCGTGCTGTGTAGGTTAGGTTATATTTAGTTAAGTTAGATTTAGTTCTCGGGGTTTGGGCTAACTAACGGGCGCGTCCCCAGGTGTCGGATAGGGGAGTGACATGTTTCTAGCGAGACATGGCCTGTAGCAGCCATAAGCAGTGGCACTGAAACTAAAACCCCGGCATGTTTCTGCAAAATCTGTTGCCGCGGACCAAGCTACGCAGGAGAAGGGACACCTGGGTGGAGGACGCCCTCTTTACGAACTCTACCTAGGTAGAACTCTGCGTGTGGCAATCCGACGTCTCGTGCTGTGTAGGTTAGGTTATATTTAGTTAAGTTAGATTTAGTTCTCGGGGTTTGGGCTAACTAACGGGCGCGTCCCCAGGTGGCGGATACGGGAATGATCATGTTTCTAGCGAGACATGGCCAGTAGCAGCCATAAGCAGTGGCACTGGAACTAAAACCCCGGCTTGTTTCTGCAAAAGGAGGAGGGACACCTGGGTGGAAGACGCGCTCTTAGCGAAATCTACCTAGGCAGAACTCTGGGTGTGGCAATCCCACGTGTCCAGCTACGTAGGTTAGGTTATGTTTAGTTAAGTTAGGTTTAGTTCTCGGGGTTTGGACTAACTAACGGGTGCGTCCCCAGGTGGCGGATAGGGGAGTGACCATGTTTCTAGCGAGACATGGCCAGTAGGAGCCATAAGCAGTGGCACTGGAACTAAAACCCCGGCTTGTTCCTGCGAAAGCTGTTGCCGCGGACCAAGCTACGCAGGAGAAGAGGCACCTGGGTGGAGGACGCCCTCTTTACGAACTCTACCTAGGTAGAACTCTACGTGTGGCAATCCCACGTCTCGTGCTGCGTAGGTTAGGTTATGCTTAGTTAAGTTAGATTTAGTTCTCGGGGTTTGGGCTAACTAACGGGCGCGTCCCCAGGTGGCGGATAGGGGAGTGACCATGTTTCTAGCGAGACATGGCCAGTAGCAGCCATAAGCAGTGGCACTGGAACTAAAACCTCGGCTTGTTTCTGCAATAGCTGTTTCCGCGGACCAAGTTACGCAGGAGAAGGGGCTCCTGGGTGAAGGACATCCTCCTTTCGAACTCTTCCTTGGCAGAACTCTGGGTGTGGCAATCCCACGTCTCCAGCTACGTAGGTTAGGTTATGTTTAGTTAAGATTTGTGTAGTTTCCGAAGTTTGGGCTAACTACCGGACGCGTCCACAGGTGTCGGATAGGGGAGTGACCATGTTTCTAGCAAGACATGGCCAGTAGCAGCCATAAGCAGTGGCACTGGAACTAAAACCCCGGCTTGTTTCTGCAAAAACTGTTGCTGCGGACCAAGCTACGCAGGAGAAGGGATACCTGGGTGGAGGACGCCCTCTTTACGAACTCTACCTAGGTAGAACTCTGCGTGTGGCAATCCCACGTCTCCTGCTGCGTAGGTTAGTTTATGTTTAGTTAAGTTAGGTTTAGTTAAGTTAGGTTTAGTTCTCGAGGTTTGGACTAACTAACGGGTGCGTCCCCAGGTGGCGGATAGGGGAGTGACCATGTTTCTAGCGAGATATAGCCAGTAGCTGCCATAAGCAGTGGCACTGAAACTAAAACCCCGGCATGTTTCTGCAAAATCTGTTGCCGCGGACCAAGCTACGCAGGAGAAGGGACACCTGGGTGGAGGACGCCGTCTTTACGAACTCTACCTAGGTAGAACTCTGCGTGTGGCAATCCCACGTCTCGTGCTGCGTAGGTTAGGTTATGTTTAGTTAAGTTAGATTTAGTTCTCGGGGTTTGGGCTAACTAACGGGCGCGTCCCCAGGTGGCGGATAGGGGAGTGACCATGTTTCTAGAGTGACATGGCCAGTAGCAGCCATAAGCAGTGGCACTGGAACTGGAACTAAAACCCCGGCTTGTTTCTGCAAAAGCTGTTGCTGCGGACCAAGCTACGCAGGAGAAGGGATACCTGGGTGGAGGACGCCCTCTTTACGAACTCCACCTAGGTAGAACTCTGCGTGTGGCAATCCCACGTCTCCTGCTGCGTAGGTTAGTTTATGTTTAGTTAAGTTAGGTTTAGTTAAGTTAGGTTTAGTTCTCGAGGTTTGGACTAACTAACGGGTGCGTCCCCAGGTGGCGGATAGGGGAGTGACCATGTTTCTAGCGAGATATAGCCAGTAGCTGCCATAAGCAGTGGCACTGAAACTAAAACCCCGGCATGTTTCTGCAAAATCTGTTGCCGCGGACCAAGCTACGCAGGAGAAGGGACACCTGGGTGGAGGACGCCGTCTTTACGAACTCTACCTAGGTAGAACTCTGCGTGTGGCAATCCCACGTCTCGTGCTGCGTAGGTTAGGTTATGTTTAGTTAAGTTAGATTTAGTTCTCGGGGTTTGGGCTAACTAACGGGCGCGTCCCCAGGTGGCGGATAGGGGAGTGACCATGTTTCTAGAGTGACATGGCCAGTAGCAGCCATAAGCAGTGGCACTGGAACTGGAACTAAAACCCCGGCTTGTTTCTGCAAAAGCTGTTGCCGCGGACCAAGCTACGCAGGAGAAGAGGCACCTGGGTGGAGGACGCCCTCTTTACGAACTCTACCTATACAGAACTCTGGGTGTGGCAATCTCACGTGTCCAGCTACGTGGGTTAGGTTATGTTTAGTTAAGTTAGGTTTAGTTCTCGGGGTTTGGGCTAACTAACGGGCGAGTCCCCAGGGGAAAGGACACCTGGATGCCCTGGACGCCCTTTTTGCGAACTCTTCCTAGGTAGAACTCTAGGTGTGGTAATCCCACGTCTCCAGCTACGTAGGTTTGGTTATGTTTGGTTAAGTTAGGTTTAGTTCCCGGGGTTTGAGTTAACTACCGGGCACGTCCTTAGGTGGCGGATATTGAAGTGACCATGTTTCTAGAGTGACATGGCCAGTAGCAGCCATAAGCAGTGGCACTGGAACTAAAACCTCGGCTTGTTTCTGCAATAGCTGTTGCCGCGGACCAAGCTACGCAGGAGAAGGATCTCCTGGGTGAAGGACATCCTCCTTGCGAACTCTTCCTTGGCAGAACTCTGGGTGTGGCAATCCCATGTCTCCAGCCACGTAGGTTAGGTTATGTTTAGTTAAGATATGTGTAGTTTCCGAAGTTTGGGCTAACTACCGGACGCGTCCACAGGTGTCGGATAGGGGAGTGACCATGTTTCTAGCGAGACATGGCCAGTAGCAGTCATGAGCAGTGGCACTGGAACTAAAACCCCGGCTTGTTTCTGCAAAAGCTGTTGCTGCGGACCAAGCTACGCAGGAGAAGGGATACCTGGGTGGAGGACGCTCTCTTTACGAACTCCATCTAGGTAGAACTCTGCGTGTGGCAATCCCACGTCTCCTGCTGCGTAGGTTAGGTTATGTTTAGTTAAGTTAGGTTTAGTTAAGTTAGGTTTAGTTAAGTTAGGTTTAGTTCTCGGGGTTTGGTCTAACTAACGGGTGCGTCCCCAGGTGGCAGATAGGGGAGTGACCATGTTTCTAGCGAGACATGGCCAGTAGAAGCCATAAGCAGTGGCACTGGAACTAAAACCCCGGCTTGTTCCTGCGAAAGCTGTTGCCGCGGACCAAGCTACGCAGGAGAAGGGGTGCCTGGGTGGAGGACGCCCTCTTTACGAACTCTACCTAGGTAGAACTCTACGTGCGGCAATCCCACGTCTCGAGCTGCGTAGGTTAGGTTATGCTTAGTTAAGTTAGATTTAGTTCTCGGGGTTGCGCTCTTTGCGAACTCTACCTAGGCAGAACTCTGGGTGTGGCAATTCCACATCTCCAGCTACGAAGGTTAGGTTATGTTAAGTTTGGTTAGGTTAGGTTTGGTTCCCGGGGTTTCGGATAATTACCGGGCGTGTTCCCAGGTGGCGGCTAGGGGAGTGACCATGTTTCTAGCGAGACTTGTCCAGTAGTAGCCTTAAGCAGTGGCACTGGAACTAAAACCGCGGCTTGTTTCTGCAGAAACTGTTACCGCGGACCAAGCTACGCAGGAGAAAGGACAGCTGGATGAAGGACGCCCTCTTTGCGAACTCTTCCTAGGTAGAACTCTAGGTGTGGTAATCCCACATCTCCAGCTACGTAGGTTTGGTTATGTTTGGTTAAGTTAGGTTTAGTTCCCGGGGTTTGAGTTAACTACCGGGCGCGTCCTTAGGTGGCGGATAGGGAAGTGACCATGTTTCTAGCGAGACGTGGCCAGGACGCCTATTCTATAACTTTACACCGATTTTCGGTGATATTCTGATGACGTCATATCACCTTTCACCAGTGATAAGTTAAGGGTGATATTTTTAGTAACTTTTACTTGTTTATGTTTTTGGTTAAGTATATTTATGTTGGTACTACATTTAAATTATTTTTTAAAATACAAATAACGACTTTGACACATGTGAATTTGTGAAAATGGGAGTTAAACGAGCGGAAAAGATTACTGTTAAGCAGAAAAATGATTTTATGACCGACCACATGTATATCGGCAGGGTAAAATTGTTGGGGCCAGAGGGAAGAATAACTAGTGGCAGATCAGCATTTTTGTCGTCTAAAGTTTCTACTATTCTCAACTGACCGTACAAGAAAGCCATTTCTAATCATATACAAATAAATACATTGAAATTATTTTAAGACGATTGTTAAGTGATGCTGTTCAACACTTGAAATATTTTTAGTTTAATGCATAATTAGCATCATTACATATCAAATATCTAATATTTTTTACGCAGATATATTTTAAATTAATATATTTTATAAATGAAAATTATATGAACAACTCAATAATCCAATACAATTCACAATAAATCACCTTACACAAAATAAATTGTCCACCTATCATAAATACAATTTGTCAGCGTCTGCTCGAAACTCAAACGTCAAAATATCACCGGTGATATAAATATAACACCACCCTTCTGAGAGGTGAAATGTCTCTCACCAAGTGTGACGTCATATAGCTAGTTTCGCAGTTCGTCCGTCAGATTGTAGTCTAAAATATATCACCTAGTGACGCGTATCACCGGTGATATAAGTTATAGAAAAAGGGTCCAGTAGCAGCCATAAGAAGTGGCACTGGAACTAAAACCTCGGCTTGTTTCTGCAATAGCTGTTGCCGCGGACCAAGCTACGCAGGAGAAGGGGCACCTGGGTGAAGGACACCCTCTTTACGAACTCTACCTAAACTAAACTCTGGGTGTGGCAAACCCACGTCTCCAGCTACGTAGGTTTGGTTATATTTGGTTAATTATGTTTGATTTCAGGGGTGTAAACTAACTACCGGCCGCGTCCCCAGGTGGCGGATACGGGAGTGACCATATTTCCAGCGAGACATAGCCAGTAGCAGCCATAAGCAGTGGCACTGGAACTAAAACCCCGGCTTGTTTCTGCAAAAGCTGTTGCCGTGGACCAAGCTGCGCAGGAGGAGGGACACCTGGGTGGAAGACGCGCTCTTAGCGAAATCTACCTAGGCAGAACTCTGGGTGTGGCAATCCCACGTGTCCAGCTACGTAGGTTAGGTTATGTTTAGTTAAGTTAGGTTTAGTTAAGTTAGGTTTAGTTCTCGGGGTTTGGACTAACTAACGGGTGCGTCTCCAGGTGGTGAATAGGGGAGTGACCGTGTTTCTAGCGAGACATGGCCAGTAGAAGCCATAAGCAGTGGCACTGGAACTAAAACCCCGTCTTGTTCCTGCGAAAGCTGTTGCCACGGACCAAGCTACGCGGGAGAAGAGGCACCTGGGTGGAGGACGCCCTCTTTACGAACTCTACCTAGGTAGAACTCTACGTGTGGCAATCCCACGTCTCGTGCTGTGTAGGTTAGGTTATGTTTAGTTAAGTTAGATTTAGTTCTCGGGGTTTGGGCTAACTAACGGGCGCGTCCCCAGGTGGCGGATAGGGGAGTGATCATGTTTCTAGCGAGACATGGCCAGTAGCAGCCATAAGCAGTGGCACTGGAACTTAAACCCCGGCTTGTTTCTGCAAAAGCTGTTGCCGTGGACCAAGCTGCGCAGGAGGAGGGACACCTGGGTGGAAGACGCGCTCTTAGCGAAATCTACCTAGACAGAACTCTGGGTGTGGCAATCCCACGTGTCCAGCTACGTAGGTTAGGTTATGTTTAGTTAAGTTAGGTTTAGTTCTCGGGGTTTGCGCTACCTCACGGGTGCGTCCCCAGATGGCGGATAGGGGAGTGACCATGTTTCTAGCGAGACATGGCCAGTAGCAGCCATAAGCAGTGGCACTGAAACTAAAACCCCGGCATGTTTCTGTAAAATCTGTTGCCGCGGACCAAGCTACGCAGGAGAAGGGACACCTGGGTGGAGGACGCCGTCTTTACGAACTCTACCTAGGTAGAACTCTGCGTGTGGCAATCCCACGTCTCGTGCTGCGTAGGTTAGGTTATGTTTAGTTAAGTTAGATTTAGTTCTCGGGGTTTGGGCTAACTAACGGGCGCGTCCCCAGGTGGCGGATAGGGGAGTGACCATGTTTCTAGAGTGACATGGCCAGTAGCAGCCATAAGCAGTGGCACTGGAACTGGAACTAAAACCCCGGCTTGTTTCTGCAAAAGCTGTTAACGCGGACAAGCTACGCAGGAGGAGGGACACCTGGGTGTAAGACGCGCTCATTGCGAACTCTTCCTAGGCAGAACTCTGGGTGTGGCAATCCCATGTCTCCAGCTACGTAGGTGAGGTTATGGTTGGTTAAGTTAGGTTTAGTTATCGGGGTTTGGGCTGACTACCGGGCGCGTCCCCAGGTGGCGGATAGGGGAGTGACCATGTTTCTAGCGAGATATAGCCAGAAGCAGCCATAAGCAGTGGCACTGAAACTAAAACCCCGGCATGTTTCTGCAAAATCTGTTGCCGCGGACCAAGCTACGCACGAGAAGGGACACCTGGGTAGAGGACGCCCTGTTTACGAACTCTACCTAGGTAGAACTCTGCGTGTGGCAATCCCACGTCTCGTGCTGCGTAGGTTAGGTTATGTTTAGTTAAGTTAGATTTAGTTCTCGGGGTTTGGGCTAACTAAGAGGCGCGTCCCCAGGTGGCGGATAGGGGAGTGACCATGTTTCTAGCGAGACATGGCCAGTAGCAGCCATAAGCAGTGGCACTGGAACTAAAACCTCGGCTTGTTTCTGCAATAGCTGTTTCCGCGGACCAAGCTACGCAGGAGAAGGGGCTCCTGGGTGAAGGACATCCTCCTTGCGAACTCTTCCTTGGCAGAACTCTGGGTGTGGCAATCCCACGTCTCCAGCTACGTAGGTTAGGTTATGTTTAGTTAAGATATGTGTAGTTTCTGAAGTTTGGGCTAACTACCGGACGCGTCCACAGGTGTCGGATAGGGGAGTGACCATGTTTCTAGCGAGACATGGCCAGTAGTAGCCATAAGCAGTGGCACTGGAACTAAAACCCCGGCATGTTTGTGCAAAATCTGTTGCCGCGGACCAAGCTACGCAGGAGAAGGGACACCAGGGTAGAGGACGCCCTCTTTGCGAACTCTTCCTTGGCAGAACTATGGTTGTGGCAATCCCATGTCTCCAGCTACGTAGGTTAGTTTATGTTTGGTTAAGTTAGGTTTAGTTTCCGCGGTTTGTGCTAACTACCGAGCGCGTGGTCAGGTGACGGATAGGGGCGTGACCATGTTTCTAGCGAGACATGGCCAGTAGCAGCCATAAGCAGTGGCACTGGAACTAAAACCCCGGCTTGTTTGTGCAAAATCTGTTGCCGCGGACCAAGCTACGTAGGAGATGGGACACCTGGATGAAGGACGCCCTCTTTGCGAACTCTTCCTAGGTAGGCCATTACCCGGTTTCTGGGTATTACATGATATTTTATTTGTTATTTCTTACTGGTTGTAAGGTAAGCTGGTTGATGCAACGATAATAATTAATTATTAAAAAGTGTCTTCGTTATTTAAAAGAAAGATATGATCAAAATTTAATACTACTGTACATCTCCGTCGGACGCTATGTGTGGCCGCTGGTGGTGTCGAACTGTTAGAGATGTAGCGATCTCATATTTATTGTTATATTATTAAGAGACAATCAAAAACAATCAACTACATCCAGATATAGTACAAAAATAACTATTTAAATGTATTTCACAAAATTTTCATCTCAATATTGGTATGCGGACTGCTAACAATCTATATAATATTCAATATCTTTTAAACGAATAAATCTTTTAAATACATGTTGTTTCCCATTCAATTTCCTACAATCGGTATTTGTACAAATTTTCTCTATCTAAATCTGTTTCAGAGATATTTTAAATTCAAAACTTCTTTTTGCTATAACTTCTAAACTAGAAACAATTTTTTTGTCAAAACCAATCGATGCACCTAAAAATTCTCTACAATTTATGTTTCAATAATTTTTTTCTAGCTTGCTTGGTTCAGAAATTATTTACTATTGAAAAATTACACTTTTTTATTTTTTTTTATTTTCAAAAATTCATTGTATGTTAATTGAAGGACGTTATATACACTCGTCTAAACCGCACTTTAACATATTTTTTAGCTTTGCAGATATTTTTAATTCAATATTTCATTTCGTTATAACTTCTAAACCGTAAACATTTTGTGGCCCTATGTATACCCTATAACACTTATTTAAACAATTTTTTTCTAGTTTACTTGGATTAGAAGTTATTGACCAACCAGCACACATATTAGTAATAACAATGAGTATCACTATGACAACTCATTATTAATAGTAATTATTTCGTAACAATAGTAATGAAACAGTTTGTTTTGTAAATATCCACGTAGAAGAATGTAGTGAGTGCTCAGTTCTCATATCGTTTACCATTACCCGCTTTCTAGGTATTAGATGATATTTCATTGCCTTTCTTACTGAATGTAAGGTAAGCTGGTCGATGCAACGATAATAATCAATGATTAAAAACTGTCTTCGTTATTTAGAAATGAAGAGATATGATCAAAATTTAATACTCCTGTACGACGCTATGTGCGGCCGCTGGTGGTGTCGAACTGTTTGAGAAGTAGCGATCTCACGTTCCCGAGCTACGCAGGAGGGACACCTGGGTGGTGGACGCACTCTTTGCGAAATCTACCAAGCCAGAACTCTGGGTGTGGCAATCCCACATCTCCAGCTACGAAGATAAGGTTATGTTAAGTTTAATTAGGTTAGGTTTGGTTCCCGGGGTTTGGGCTAATTACCGGGAGTGTTTCCAGGTGGCGGGTAGGGGAGTGACCATGTTTCTAGCGAGACATGGCCAGTAGCAGCCATAAGCAGTGGTACTGGAACTAAAACCCCGCCTTGTTTCTGCAAAAGCTGTTGCCGCGGACCAAGCTACGGAGGAGGAGGGACACCTTGGTGGAAGACGCGCTCTTTGCGAACTTTACCTAGGCAGATATCTGGGTGTAGCAATCCCACGTCTCCAGCTACGTAGGTTAGGTTATGTTTGGTTAAGTTTGGTTTAGTTTCCGGGATTTGTGCTAAATACCGCGCGCGTCCCCAGCTGGCGGATAGGGGAGTGACCATGTTTCTAGCGAGACATGGCCGTGGCACTGGAACTAAAACGCCGGCTTGTTTCTGCAAAAGCTGTTGCCGCGGGCCAAGCTACGCAGGAGAAGGGACACCTAGGTGAAGGATGCCCTCTTTACGAACTCTAAAAGTTTGGTTTAGTTTCCGGGATTTGTGCTAACTACCGCGCGCGTCCCCAGCTGGCGGATAGGGGAGTGACCATGTTTCTAGCGAGACATGGCCGTGGCACTGGAACTAAAACGCCGGCTTGTTTCTGCAAAACCTGTTGCCGCGGGCCAAGCTACGCAGGAGAAGGGACACCTAGGTGAAGGATGCCCTCTTTACGAACTCTACCTAGACAGAACTCTGGGTGTGGCAAACCCACGTCTCCAGCTACGTAGGTTTAGTTAAGTTAGGTTTAGTTCCCGGGGTTTGGGCTAACTCCCGGGCACGTCCCCAGGTGGCGGATAGGGGAGTGACCATGTTTCTAGCGAGACATGGCCAGTAGCAGCCATAAGCAGTGGCACTGGAACTAAAACGCCGGCTTGCTTCTGCAAAAGCTGTTGCCGCGGACCAAGCTACGCAGGAGAAGGGACACCTGGGTAGAGGACGCCCTGTTTGCGAACTCTTCCTAGGCAGAACTCTGAGTGTGGCAATCCCACGTCACCAGCTACGAAGGTTAGGTTATGTTTGGTTAAGTTAGGTTTAGTTTCCGGGGTTTATGCTAACTACCGGGCGCGTCCCCAGGTGACGGATAGGGGAGTGACCATGTTTCTAGCGAGACATGGCCAGTAGCAGCCATAAACCGTGGCACTGGAACTAAAACGCCGGCTTGTTTCTGCAAAAGCTGTTGCCGCGGACCAAGCTACGCAGAAGGAGGGACACCTGGGTGTAAGACGCGCTCTTTGCGAACTCTACCTAGGCAGAACTCTGCGTGTGGCAATACCATGTCTCCAGCTACGTAGGGAGCAGTGAGACATCTCCGTCGGACGCTATGTGTGGCCGCTGGTGGTGTCGAACTTTTAGAGAAGTACCGATCTCAAATTTGTTGTTATTTTATTAAGAAACAATCAAAAACAATCAACTACATCCAGATATAGTACAAAAATAACTATTTAAATGTATTTCACAAAATTTTCTTGTCAATATTGGGATGCGGACTGTTAACAATCTATATAATATTCAAGATCTTTTAAACGACTAAAGGTATTAAAAAAACTTTTAAATACAAGTTGTTTCCCATTCAATTTCCTACAATCGGTATTTGTACAAATTTTCTCTATCTAAATCTGTTTCAGAGATATTTTAAATTCAAAACTTCTTTTTGCTATAACTTCTAAACTAGAAACTCTGAGTGTAATTTTTCAATTGTAAATAACTTTTGAACCGAGTACGTTAGAAAGAAATTGTTCAAATAAGAGTTGTAGAGAATTTTTAGGCGCATCGCGTGGCCACAGACAAACTATACCATAGCCTGTCTGTGGCTTTGCAAGCAATGAGCAAGATTCCAAAGCAGCTACACACCAACCAACCTACCTGGTAGCCATTGGGAAAATCTCACGATAAGCAAAAGATTAAGTTAATAGATTTCAACAGCAGTTGCAGTTGCCTATTAACCGCAATTACAGGGCCACAGAAAAACTATACCATAGCCTGTCTGTGGCTTTGCAAGCAATGAGCAAGATACCAAAGCAGCTACACACCAACCAACCTACTTGGTAGCCACTAGGAAAATCTCACGAGAAGCAAAAAATTAAGTTGATAGATTTCAACAGCAGTTGCAGTTGCCTATTAACCGCAATTACAAGGCCACAGACAAACTATACCACAGCCTGTCTGTGGCTTTGCAAGTAATGAGCAACATTCCAAAGCAGCTACACACCAATCAACCTACCTGGTAGTCACTGGGAAAATCTCACGAGAAGCAATTCAACAGCAGTTGCAGTTTCCACCCCCAGATATGGGAAGTGGCGGTCCGAGTACCAAGTAGAACACTGTAGTAGCACGAGCACTGCCCAGTATAGCTATATTTCATCAACTAGCTTACCTTACAATCAGTCAGATAGTCAATAAAATATCATCTAATTCCATAACAGAGCTGCGAACACCCAGAAAGCGGATAATGGCAAATGATATGAGAACTGAGCACTGCTACGTGGACATTTACAAAACGAACTGTTTCATTACTGTCGTTACGAAAATAATTACAATTAATAATGAGTTGTCATAGTGATACTCATTGTTATTACTAATATGTGTGCTGGTTGGTCAATTAGATAAATCCTTCAATTAACATGTAGTGAATTATTGAAAATAAAATATATAATAACAAAGTGTAATTTTTCAATTGTAAATAACTTTTGAACCAAGCGAGTTAGAGAAAAATTGTTGAAATATAAATTTTAGAGCATTTCTAGGCGCATCAACTGGTTGCAATTTTGACACAAAAAAATTGTTTCTAGTTTAGAAGTTATAGCAAAAAGGATTATTAAATTATATCAGTAATGAGCAGCCGGCTGAGCTAGACGTGCTTAAATGTGTTCTGGCTTAATAGTAGAATTTTGTAGTAAAATTTAAACATAAAATTAATATTTGAATCAAAAGTGTAGTATTTTCGTCAATAGAATGCTGACACGAGACGATAAAGATACCATCAAGCTGATGATCAGTGAATCCTTATTAACACTTAGCTCCAATAAGGAGTTTATCGATCTCATTGTGGAAGCAGTGGCTAAAACGGTCCAAAAAGTGCTGGAAAACAAATTTAATGCTTTAGAAGAGGAATTTAAAACTGCAAAGCACCAAAATAATCATCTGAAAGAGTCCGTCGAAAATAGTGTTGACGATTTGGAACAATATACTCGGCGCAACAACATACGCATTTTTGGTCTACCTGAAATTAAGAATGAGATCATAGATGATAGTGTTGTGAACCTGTGCCGTGAAAAGTTACATGTGGACCTGTCATTAAGTGATATTGACCGATGTCACCGAATTGGCAAACCGCAGATTGGTGTCAACAGACCCGTAATAGTCAAATTCGTCAGCTATCGAAAACGGAACATGGTTTTTACATCAAAGAAGGAACTTAAAAAAACCGGCATCACCATCAGAGAGGATTTAACACGGAAAAGACTTTCACTTCTTAAAGCTACTACAGATAAGTTTAACTTTAGAAATGTTTGGACCTCCGACGGTCGTATTGTAGTTAAGATCAAAGATAAGGGCAGAGATAAAAAAATGTATGTTAACAGCCTCAATGATTTAACTATGTGATTTAATTTGCTTTTATTTTTCTCTATTCTTATTTTTACTTTGGATATTTGCTCAAATTCAAATGTAAATTTGTAAATCATACTTAAAACGCTACTGATCACAGAACGGTTAATTGTTGCCACCAGAACATGCTTGCTGCGAATTAACTCTCGCTTCTTTGCTGTGACCTTCATTTTATTTAACTTTTGTGAATAATTGTTAATTTTTGTCATATTTTGTTTATGTCTAAATCACCTGTTTCAAATTTCCAAGTCAATGACCTTTTTAATACGTTTACATTCAGTCATTTAAATGTGCGATCACTAAATTCCTGTTTTGTGAAATTTAGAGAATTTGTTTATGAATTTGATTTTGATATAGTTGCTGTTACTGAGACATGGATTAGTGCCACATCCCCATCAGTTTTGTTTGAAATAAATAGATACAATTTAATTAGCTTAGAAAGATTACACAAGTGAGGGGGAGGTGTTGCTTTCTATGTTCGCAGTAGCATTCGTCATAAAGTTCTGGATACATCCTTTGTTAATTCTAATAATATAGAACATTTATGGATACAGTGTCAAATTTCTAATAAAAATGTATGTTTTGGTGTTATATATAACCCACATTCAGAATTTTACAGCGAACTAGTATTCCTGGATTCTATATTTGCCGAATTTAGTGCTCAGTCAGATTACCTAGTTTGTTCTGGGAATATAAATATAAACCTATTATTGAATGATGTTCGCTCTCAATTTTTTACAGATTTAATTAGTACTAATAATATGTATCAGTTAATAAATAAATATACACGACCAGTATCTCAATCTTTAATCGATATTATTTTGATATCTAGCAATGATATCTGCTCAAATTCAGGTACTCTTGGCTGTAGTGATTTATCGGATCATAATTGTGTATATTGTGTTTTAAAATTATCAAAAAGTAGAAATACTTCTAAGATTGTGTACTATAGAGATTTCAAAAATTTTAACTCTGGAATGTTTTTTGGAATAGAATTATTAATTTAGAAAATATTAATGATAATGTTATGTTTCTTAGTAGTCAAATAACAGCTATCTTCGATGAACATGCTCCAATAAAATGTTTTAAAACAAATAAACATTATATTCCGTGGATTACGCCCGTTATTAAAATTATGCAGAAAAAACGAGACAAGGCTTTATTGGCCTATAAACGAAGTAAAACTCCTGCTAAATATGAATATTATAAACAATTGAGAAACTTTACAACAGCAGCTATTCGTAGAGAAAAACAAGCCTTTCTTGAATCTGAAGTTAATGCTAATTTATGTAATTCCAAAAAACTATGGAGTAACCTAACGAAATTTGGTGTTCATAATGCTACTTCAAAAACTATTTCAGAGCCATTGTTGAACCCACAAGATTACGGAGAACATTTACTGGATAAGGTTAGTACAGCTAATATAAATCAAAATACTCTTGCTCACTATTTAAATAATAAATTCTCGAAACGAACTAGTAGTGCTTTTGATTTTAGATGTGTTGACAGTGATTATGTTCTAAAAGTTATTCATAATATCAAATCTAACGTAGTTGGCGTTGATGGTGTGTCTCGTAAGATGATTTTGATTATTTTACCTATTATTTTGGACTACATTACACACATAATTAATACGTGCTTATTAGAAGGAGTAGTGCCTGAAGTTTGGAAAAGTGCAATTGTTAAGCCTATTCCTAAATTAGATAATCCCAGTAGCTTCGATGACCTGCGTCCAATCAGTATATTACCTACATTATCTAAAATTTTAGAAAAAATATGTTACGATCAAATTACTGAATATGCCACTTATAATTCTATTTTTCCAAATACTCAATCTGGTTTTCGTTGTGGACACAGTACAAGCACATCCTTACTAAATATTATTGACTGTATGATTGGTAATTTGGATAAATCAAACATATCTATTCTCATTCAAATAGACTTTTCCAAAGCTTTTGATATGGTCAATCATAATATGTTTTTAGCTAAGTTGTCTTATTACAACTTTTCTGAAATGGCTATTCGGTTGTGTAGTAATTATTTAAAAAATAGAAATTTCAGTGTCGCTATGGTAACAAATTCGACTGTAGTAAATTCAACAGTATTTTTATCTAAATGTGGCGTGCCTCAAGGATCTATCCTGGGCCCTTTGTTCTTCCTACTCTATGTCGCGGATATGACCTCAGTCCTTAATTTTTGCTCTGTCCACTCCTATGCTGATGACACACAAATATTAGCCTCGGTATCCCCTACTGATATATGCGAAAAAGTTTCAATTATTAATGCTGATCTTGAGAACTTAGTCTCATGGATAAACAATAATGGTCTCAAAATAAATGCTGAAAAATCAGCTCTGGTATTATTTGGTTCCATTGACACACCTGATATTGTGCTTGATGGAGTTCGTCTCACTCGTAGTGTATTTGTAAAAAGTTTAGGAGTATATATTGATGAGCTCTTAAATTTCAGGAAGCATTTGTCAATTAAGCTAACAGCTGCCAGATTAAAATTGCGACATCTTTATAAATTTCGTAATGAACTTTCAGAATTAGTCAAATTGCGCCTAGTAAAATCAGTGATCCTGCCAATATTAGACTATTGTTCTTTGGTATATGTTCCAAATCTGTCTCAGATAGATAAACATAAAATAATACTCATGCAGAATTCCTGTCTAAGGTTCGTATATAATGTTCGTAAATATGACCATACTTCGAGATACCGTGACCTTGCTGATTTGGATGATATTGATATTCAAGTTAAAAGATCGTATCTCTGTCTCATTCATAAGATCAGACTTACTGCTACTCCCTCATATTTATCTGAAAAACTAGTTCACAAGAATTATAATTACACTTTACGTGGAAAAGATTTATATGCTGTACCTACTTTAAATAAGTCCAAATTTGAAAGTTCCTTTTCCTATCTGGCTCCATCACTTTACAATGACATTCCAAATTTTTTGAAATCTTTATCACTAAATTCTTTTAAGATTCATATCAAAAATGTACTTTAAGATTAGAATATAATGTAAACTATGTTTCGCTATTGCACTAAAATTACTATGACTATGTAGTTAAGGATAATTTGACTTGTATTTAGAATTTTGTATTTTAACATATTATTTCTTGGTGATAAGTGTATAAGTTGATTTTGTTTAAATTTGTTGGCGTGTTTATTACACACTCTGTATTATTTGTCTTATTTTGTATGGTTAGGTGGTAGAACAGCTTTTAGCTGAACCTCGCCATTGACAGATTGTCAATAAAGTTATATTATTATTAATATTATTATTACTTTAAAATATCACTGACACCGATTTAGATGCAGAAAATTTGTTCAAATGCGGATTATAGGAAATTTAATGGAGAATAACTTATATTTGAAAGTTTTTTCTATATCCTTATTCGTTTATAAGATATTGCATATTATATAGATTGTTAGCAGTCCACATCTAAATATTGACAAGAAAATTTTATGAAATACATTTACATACATACATACATACATATCTTCACGATATATCCCAACAAATGGGGTATCACGAACCCTAAAATCACTCATCAAACATTCAGCCCTTGTTAAACATTTTCATCCAACTAAATCACCCTCATTTCAACCACATTCATAGATCACTCCATATAAACTGGTTCATTTATTACACTCGAAATCATTATCACACAACAAACCATCAATCACATCATTCCTATTCACTTATCATTCATTTTCTTTCTTCAACATACATAACATATACATAAAATATCTCAAATTACTCACGTTTACTCCTAACAACGTATCTAAAAAGTGTAATTTTTCAATTGTAATTAACTTTTGAACCGAGTACGTTAGAAAGAAATTGTTCAAATAAGAGTTGTAGAGAATATTTAGGCGCATCGCGTGGTGGCACAGGCCACAGACAAACTATACCATAGCCTGTCTGTGGCTTTGCAAGCAATGAGCATGATTCCAAAGCAGCTACACACCAACCAACCTACCTGGGTGCCACTGAGAAAATCTCACGAGTAGCAAAAAATTAAGTTGATAGATTTCACCAGCAGTTGCAGTTGCTCATTAACCGCAATTACAGAGCCACAGAAAAACTATACCATGGCCTGTCTGTGGCTTTGCAAATAATGAGCAACATACCAAAGCAGCTACACACCAACCAACCTACCTGGTTGCCACTGAGAAAATCTCACGAGAAGCAAAAAATTAAGTTAATAGATTTCAACAGCAGTTGCAGTTGCCTATAAACCGTAATTACAAGGCCACAGAAAAACTATACCATAGCCTGTCTGTGGCTTTTCAAGCAATGAGCAAGATTCCAAAGCAGCTACACACCAACCAACCTACCTGGTAGCTACTGGGAAAATCTCACGAGAAGCAACAAATTAAGTTGATAGATTTCAACAGCAGTTGCAGTTGCCTATTAACCGCAATTACAAGGCCACAGACAAACTATACCATAGCCTGTCTGTGGCTTTGCAAGTAATGAGCAACATACCAAAGCAGCTACACACCAATCAACCTACCTGGTAGACACTGGGAAAATCTCACTAGAAGCAATTCAACAGCAGTTGCAGTTTCCACCCCCAGATATGGGAAGTGGCGGTCCGAGTACCAAGTAGAACACTGTAGTAGCACGACCACTGCCCAGTATAGCTATATTTCATCAACTACTGGGCGTGTCCCCAGGTGGCGGATAGGGGAGTGACCATGTTTCTAGCGAGACATGGCCAGTAGCAGCCATAAGCAGTGGCACTGGAACTAAAACCCCGGCCTGTTTCTGCAAAAGCTGTTGCCGCGGACCAAGATTATTTAAACAAATTTTTTCTAGTTTACTTGGTTTAGAAGTTATTGACCAACCAGCACACATATTAGTAATAACAATGAGTATCACTATGACAACTCATTATTAATAGTAATTATTTCGTAACAATAGTAATGAAACAGTTCGTTTTGTAAATATCCACGTAGAAGAATGTAGTGAGTGCTCAGTTCTCATATCGTTTACCATTACCCGCTTTCTAGGTATTAGATGATATTTCATTGCCTTTCTTACTGAATGTAAGGTAAGCTGGTCGATGCAACGATAATAATCAATGATTAAAAACTGTCTTCGTTATTTAGAAATGAAGAGATATGATCAAAATTTAATACTCCTGTACGACGCTATGTGCGGCCGCTGGTGGTGTCGAACTGTTTGAGAAGTAGCGATCTCACGTTCCCGAGCTACGCAGAAGGAGAGACACCTGGGTGGTGGACGCACTCTTTGCGAAATCTACCTAGCCAGAACTCTGGGTGCGGCAATCCCACATCTCCAGCTACGAAGGTTAGGTTATGTTAAGTTTGGTTAAGTTAGGTTTGGTTCCCGGGGTTTGGGCGAACTACTGGGCGTGTTCCCAGGTGGCGGATAGGGGAGTGACCATGTTTCTAGCGAGACATGGCCAGTAGCAGCCATAAGCAGTGGCACTGGAACAAAAACCCCGGCATGTTCCTGCAAAAGCTGTTGCCGCGGACCAAGCTACGCAGGAGGAGGGACACCTGGGTGGAAGACGCGCTCTTTACGAACTCTACCTAGGCAGAACTCTGGGTGTGGCAATCCCATGTCTCCAGTTACGTAGGGAGCAGTGAGACATCTCCGTCGGACGCTATGTGTGGCCGCTGGTGGTGTCGAACTGTTAGAGAAGTAGCGATCTCAAATTTATTGTTATTTTATTAAGAAACAATTAAAAACAGTCAACTACATCCAGATATAGTACAAAAATAACTATTTAAATGTATTTCACAAAATTTTCTTGTCAATATTTGGATGCGGACTGCTAAAAATCTATATAATAATCAAGATCTTTTAAATGAATAAAGATATTAAAAAAACTTTTAAATACAAGTTGTTTCAAATTCAATTTCTTACAATCGGTATTTGTACAAATTTTCTCTATCTAAATCTGTTTCAGAGATATTTTAAATTCAAAACTTCTTTTTGCTATAACTTCTAAACTAGAAACATTTTTGGGTCAAAATTGACACCAGTCGATGCGCCTAAAAATTCTCTACAATTTATATTTCAATAATTTTTTTGTAGCATGCTTGGTTCAGAAGGTATTTACAATAGAAAAATTACACTTTTTTATTTTTTTCTATTTTCAAAAATTCATTGTATGTTAATTTAAGGACGTTAAATACACTCGTCTAAACCGCACTTTAATATCTTTTTTAGCTTTGCAGATATTTTTAATTCAATATTTCATTTCGTTATAACTTCTAAATTGTAAACATTTTGTGGCCCCATGTATACCCTATAACTCTTATTTAAATAATTTTTCTCTAGTTTACTTGGTTTAGAAGTTATTGACCAACCAGCACACATATTAGTAATAACAATGAGTATCACTATGACAACTCATTATTAATAGTAATTATTTCGTAACGATAGTAATGAAACAGTTCGTTTTGTAAATATCCACGTAGAAGAATGTAGTGAGTGCTCAGTACTCATATCGTTTACCATTACCCGCTTTCTGGGTATTAGATGATATTTCATTGACTTTCTTACTGATTGTAAGGTAAGCTGGTTGATGCAACGATAATAATCAATGATTAAAAACTGTCTTCGTTATTTTAGAAATGAAGAGATATGATCAAAATTTAATACTCCTGTACGACGCTATGTGCGGCCGCTGGTGTTGTCGGACTGTTTGAGAAGTAACGATCTCACGTTCCGAGCTACGCAGAAGGAGGGACACCTGGGTGGTGAACGCACTCTTTGCGAAATCTGCCTAGCCAGAACTCTGGGTGTGGCAATCCCACATCTCCAGCTACGAAGGTTAGGTTATGTTAAGTTTGGTTAGGTTAGGTTTGGTTCCCGGGGTTTGGGTTAACTACCGGGCGTGTCTCCAGGTGGCGGGTAGGGGAGTGACCATGTTTCTAGCAAGACATGGCCAGTAGCAGCCATAAGCAGTGGCTCTGGAACTAAAACGCCGGCTTGTTTCTGCAAAAGCTGTTGCCGCGGACCAAGCTCCGCAGGTGGAGGGACACCTGGGTGGAAGACGCGCTCTTTGCGAACTCTACCTAGACAGAACTCTGGGTGTGGCAATCCCACGTCTGCAGCTACGTAGGTTAGGTTACGTTTCGTTAAGTTAGGTTTAGTTTCCGGGGTTTGTGCTAACTACTGGGCGCGTCCCCAGGTGGCGGATAGGGGAGTGACCATGTTTCTAGCGAGACATGGCCAGTAGCAGCCATAAGCAGTAGCACTGGAACTAAAACCCCGGCTTGTTTCTGCAAAAGCTGTTGCCGCGGACCAAGCTACGCAGGCGACGGGACACCTGGGTAGAGGACGCCCTTTTTGCGAACTCTTCCTAGGAGGAACTCTGGGTGTGGCAATCCCACGTCTCCAGCTACCTAGGTTAGGTTACGTTTGATTAAGTTAGGTTTAGTTCCCGGGGTTTGGGCTAACTACCAGGCGCATCCCCAGGTGGCGGATAGGGGAGTGCCCATGTTTCTAGCGAGACATGGCGAGTAGCAGCCATAAGCAGTGGCACTGGAACTAAAACCCCGGCATTTTTCTGCAAAAGCTGTTGCCGCGGACCAAGCTACGCAGGAGAAGGGACACCTTGGTAGAGGACGCCCCCTTTGCGAACTCTTCCTAGGAAGAACTCTGGGTGTGGCAGCTACCTAGTTTAGGTTTCGTTTGGTTAAGTTAGGTTTAGTTCCCGGGGTTTGGACTAACTACCGGGCGCGTCCCCAGGTGGCGGATAGGTGAGTGACCATGTTTCTAGCGAGACATGGCCAGTAGCAGCCATAAGCAGTGGCACTGGAACTAAAACATCGGCTTGTTTCTGCAAAAGCTGTTGCCGCGGACCAAGCTTCGCAGGAGGAGGGACACCTGGGTGGAAGACGCGCTCTTTGCGAAATCTACCTAGGCAGAACTCTACCTAGGCAGAACTCTAGGTGTGGCAATCCCATGTCTCCAGCTACGTAGGGAGCAGTGAGACATCTCCGTCGGACGCTATGTGTGGCCGCTGGTGGTGTCGAACTGTTAGAGATGTAGCGATCTCATATTTATTGTTATATTATTAAAGAACAATCAAAAACAATCAACTACATCCAGATATAGTACAAACATAACTATTTAAATGTATTTCACAATATTTTCATCTCAATATTGGTATGCAGACTGCTAACAATCTATATAATATTCAATATCTTTTAAACGAATAAGGATATTAAAAAAAAATACTAGTTGTTTCCCATTCAATTTCCTACAATCGGTATTTGTACAAATTTTCTCTATCTAAATCTGTTTCAGAGATATTTTAAATTAAAAATTTCTTTTTGCTATAACTTCTAAACTAGAAACATTTTTCAAAATTGCCAGCAATCGATGCGCCTAAAAATTCTCTACAATTTATATATCAATAATTTTTTTCTAGCTTGCTTGGTTCAGAAATTATTTACAATTGAAAAATTACACTTTTTTATTTTTTTTTTATTTTCAAAAATTCATTGTATGATAATTGAAGGACGTTAAATACTCTCGCCTAAACCGCACTTTAATATCTTTTTTTAGCTTTGCAGCTATTTTTAATTCAATATTTCATTTCGTTATAACTTCTAAACCGTAAACATTTTGTGGCCCCAAACTCTGGGTGTGGCAATCCCACGTCTCGTGCTGCGTAGGTTAGGTTATGTTTAGTTAAGTTAGGTTTAGTTCTCGGGGTTTGGGCTAACTAACGGGCGCATGCCCAGGCGGCGGATAGGGGAGTGACCATGTTTCTAGCGAGACATGGCCAGTAGCAGCCATAAGCAGTGGCACTGGAACTAAAACTTCGGCTTGTTTCTGCAAAAGCTGTTGCCGCGGACCAAGCTACGCAGGAGGAGGGACACCTTGGTGGAAGACGCGCTCTTTGCGAACTCTACCTAGACAGAACTCTGGGTGTGGCAATCCCATGTCTCCAGCTACGTAGGGAGCAGTGAGACATCTCCGTCGGACGCTATGTGTGGCCGCTGGTGGTGTCGTACTGTTAGAGAAGTAGCGATCTCAAATTTATTGTTATTTTATTAAGAAACAATCAAAAACAATCAACTACATCCAGATATAGTACAAAAATAACTATTTAAATGTATTTCACAAAATTTTCATGTCAATATTGATATGCGGACTGCTAACAATCTATATAATATTCAATATCGTTTAAACGAATAAGGATATTAAAAAAAAAATACTAGTTGTTTCCCATTCAATTTCCTACAATCGTTATTTGTACAACTTTTCTCTATCTAAATCTGTTTCAGAGATATTTTAAATTCAAAACTTCTTTTTCCTATAACTTCTAAACTAGAAACATTTTTGTGTCAAAATTACCAACAAACGATGTGCCTAAAAATTCTCTACAATTTATATTTCAATATTTTTTTTGTAGCATGCTTGGTTCAGAAGGTATTCACAATAGAAAAATTACACTTTTTTATTTTTTTTTATTTTCAAAAATTCATTGTATGTTTATTTAAGGACGTTAAATACACTCGTCTAAACCGCACTTTAATATCTTTTTTAGCTTTGCAGGTATTTTTAATTCAATATTTCATTTCGTTATAACTTCTAAACCGTAAATATTTTGTGGCCCCATGTATACCCTATAACTCTTATTTAAACAATTTTTTTCTAGTTTACTTGGTTTAGAAGTTATTGACCAACCAGCACACATATTAGTAATAACAATGAGTAACACTATGACAACTCATTATTAATTGTAATTATTTCGTAACAATAGTAATGAAACAGTTCGTTTTGTAAATATCCACGTAGAAGAATGTAGTAAGTGCTCAGTTCTCATATCGTTTACCATTACCCGCTTTCTGGGTATTAGATGATATATCATTGTCTTTCTTACTGATTGTAAGGTAAGCTGATTGATGCAACGATAATAATCAATGATTAAAAACTGTCTTCGTTATTTTAGAAATGAAGAGATATGACCAAAATTTAATACTCCTGTACGACGCTATGTGCGGCCTCTGGTGGTGTCGAACTGTTTGAGAAGTAGCGATCTCACGTTCCCGAGCTACGCAGAAGGAGGGACACCTGGGTGGTGAACGCACTCTTTGCGAAATCTGCCTAGCCAGAACTCTGGGTGTGGCAATCCCTAAACTCCAGCTACGAAGGTTAGGTTATGTTAAGTTTGGTTAGGTTAGGTTTGGTTCCCGGGGTTTAGGTTAACTACCGGGCGTGTCTCCATGTGGCGGGTAGGAGAGTGACCATGTTTCTAGCGAGACATGGCCAGTAGCAGCCATAAGCAGTGGCACTGGAACTAAAACCCCGGCTTTTTTCTGCAAGATCTGTTGCCGCGGACCAATCTACGCAGGAGAAGGGACACCTGGGTGGAGGACGCCCTCTTTACGAAGTCTGCCTAGGTAGAACTCTGGGTGTGGCAATCCCACGTCTCGTGCTGCGTAGGTTAGGTTATGTTTAGTTAAGTTAGGTTTAGTTGTCGGGGTTTGGGATAACTAACGGGCGCGTCCCCAGGTGGCGGATAGGGGAGTGACCATGTTTCTAGCGGGACATGGCCTGTAGCAGCCATAAGAAGTGGCACTGGAACTAAAATCCCAGCTTGTTTCTGCAAAAGCTGTTGCCGCGGACCAAGCTACGCAGGAGAAGGGACACCTGGGTAGAGGACGCCCTCTTTGCGAACTCTTCCTAGGCAGAACTCTGGGTGTGGCAATCCCACGTCTCCAGCTACGTAGGTTAGGTTATGTTTGGTTAAGTTAGGTTTAGTTCCCGGGGTTTGGGCTAAATACCGGGCGCGTCCCCATTTGGCGGATAGGGGAGTGACCATGTTTCTAGCGAGACATGGCCAGTAGCAGCCATAAACAGTGGCACTGAAACTAAAACCCCGGCTTGTTTCTGCAAAAGATGTTGCCGCGGACCAAGCTTCGCAGGCGAAGGGACACCTGGGTGGAGGACGCCCTCTTTGCGAACTCTTCCTAGGCAGATTTAGATAGAGAAAATTTGTACAAATACCGATTGTAGGAAATTTAATGGGAAATAACTTGTATTTAAAAGTTTCACGATATATCCCAACACATGGGGTATCACGAACCCTAAAATCACTCATAAAACACTCATCAAACAATCAGCCCTTGTCAAATATTTTCATCCAACTAAATCACCCTCACTTCAACCACATTCATAGATCACTCCATATAAACTCGTTCATTTATTACACTCGAAATCATCATCACACAACAAACCATCAATCACATCATTCCTATTCACTTATCATACATTTTCTTTCTTCAACGTACATAACACATACATAAAACATCTCAAATTACTCACGTTTACTCCTAACAACTTATCTAAAAAGTGTTATTATTCAGTTGTAAATAACTTTTGAACCGAGTACGTTAGAAAGAAATTGTTCAAATAAGAGTTGTAGAGAATATTTAGGCGCATCGCGTGGTGGCACGGGCGACAGTCAAACTATACCATAGCCTGTCTGTGGCTTTGCAAGCAATGAGCAAGATTCCAAAGCAGCTACACACCAACCAACCTACTTGGTTGCCACTGAGAAAATCTCACGAGAAGCAAAAAATTAGTTGATAGATTTCACCAGCAGTTGCAGTTGCTTATTAACCGCAATTACAGAGCCACAGAAAAACTATACCATAGCCTGTCTGTGGCTTTGCAAGCAATGAGCAAGATTCCAAAGCAGCTACACACCAACCAACCTACCTGGTAGCAACAGGGAAAATCTCACTAGTAGCAAAAAATTAAGTTGATAGATTTCAACAGCAGTTGCCTATTAACCGCAATTACAAGGCCACAAACAAACTATACCATAGCCTGTCTGTTGCTTTGCAAGTAATGAGCAACATTCCAAAGCAGCTACACACCAACCAGCCTACCTGGTAGCCACTGGGAAAATCTCACGAGAAACATTTCAACAGCAGTAGCAGTTTCCACCCCCAGATATGGGAACTGGCGGTCCGAGTACCAAGTAGAACACTGTAGTAGCACGACCACTACCCAGTATAGCTATATTTCATCATCTAGCTTACCTTACAATCAGTCAAATAGTCAATAAAATATCATCTAATACCATAACAGAGCTGCGAACACCCAGAGAGCAGATAATGGCAAATGATATGAGAACTGAGCACTGCTACGTGGACATTTACAAAACGAATTGTTTCATTACTATCGTTACGAAAATATTTACAATTAATAATGAGTTGTCATAGTGATACTCATTGTTATTACTAATATGTGTGCTGGTTGGTCAATTAGATAAATCCTTCAATGAACATATAGTGAATTATTGAAAATAAAATATATAATAACAAAGTGTAATTTTTCAAATGTAAATAACTTTTGAAAAAAGCGCCCTAGAGAAAAATTGTTGAAATATTTTAGAGCATTTCTAGACGCATCGATTGGTTTCAATTTTGACTCAAAAAGTATGTCTAATTTAGAAGTTATAGCAAAAAGAATTATTGAATTTAAAATATCTCTGAAACCACTTTAGATACAGAAAATTTGTTCAAATGCCGATTATAGGAAATTTAATTGGGAATAACTTATATTTGAAAGTTTTTTTTATATCTTTATTCGTTTATAAGATATTGCATATTATATAGATTGTTAGCAGTCCACATCTAAATATTGACAAGAAAATTTTATGAAATATATTTACATACATACATACATATCTTCACGATATATCCCAACAAATGGGGTGTCACGAATCCTAAAATCACTCATAAAACACTCATCAAACAATCAGTCTTTGTCAAACATTTTCATCCAACTAAATCACCCTCACTTCAACCACATTCATAGATCACTCCATATAAACTCGTTCATTTATTACACTAGAAATCATTATCACACAACAAACCTTCAATCACATCATTCCTATTCACTCATCATTCATTTTCTTTCTTCAACGTACATAACATATACATAAAACATCTCAAATTACTCATGTTTACTCCTAACAACGTATCTAAAAAGTGTAATTTTTCAATTGTAAATAACTTTTGAACCGAATACGTTAGAAAGAAATTGTTCAAATAAGAGTTGTAGAGAATATTTAGGCGCATCACGTGGTGGCACAGGCCACAGACAAACTATACCATAGCCTGTCTGTGGCTTTGCAAGCAATGAGCAAGATTCCAACAGCAGTTGCAGTTGCAGTTGCTTATTAACCGCAATTACAGGGCCACAGACAAACTACAACATAGCCTGTCTGTGGCTTTGCAAGCAATGAGCAAGATTCCAAAGCAGCTACACACCAACCAACCTACCTGGTAGCCATTGGGAAAATCTCACTAGTAGCAAAAAATTAAGTTGATAGATTTCAACAGCAGTTGCAGTTGCCTATTAACCGCAATTATAAGGCCACAGACAAACTATACCATAGCCTGTCTGTGGCTTTGCAAGTAATGAGCAACATTCCAAAGCAGCTACACACCAACCAACCTACGTGGTAGCCACTGGGAAAATCTCACGAGAAGCAATTCAACAGCAGTTGCAGATTCCACCCCCAGATATGGGAAGTGGCGGTCCGAGTACCAAGTAGAACACTGTAGTAGCACGACCACTGCCCAGTATAGCTATATTTCATCAACCAGCTTACCTTACTATCAGTCAGATAGTCAATAAAATATCATCTAATACCATAACAGAGCTGCGAACACCCAGAAAGCGAATAATGGCAAATGATATGAGAACTGAGCACTGCTACGTGGACATTTACAAAACGAACTGTTTCATTACTATCGTTACGAAAATAATTACAATTAATAATGAGTTGTCATAGTGATACTCATTGTTATTACTAATATGTGTGCTGGTTGGTCAATTAGATAAATCCTTCAATTAACATATAGTGAATTATTGAAAATAAAAAATATAATAACGTAATTTTTTAATTGTAAATAACTTTTGAACCAAGCGAGCTAGGGAAAAATTGTTGAAATATAAATTTTAGAGCATTTCTAGGCGCATCGATTGGTTGTAATTTTGACATAAAAATGTTTCTAGTTTAGAAGTTATAGCAAAAAGAAGAATTGAATTTAAAATATCTCTGAAACCGATTTAGATACAGAAAATTTGTTCAAATGCCGATTATAGGAAATTTAATTGGGAATAACTTATATTTGAAAGTTTTTTTTATATCTTTATTCGTTTATAAGATATTGCATATTATATAGATTGTTAGCAGTCCACATCTAAATATTGACAAGAAAATTTTATGAAATATATTTACATACATACATACATATCTTCACGATATATCCCAACAAATGGGGTGTCACGAATCCTAAAATCACTCATAAAACACTCATCAAACAATCAGTCTTTGTCAAACATATTCATCCAACTAAATCACCCTCACTTCAACCACATTCATAGATCACTCCATATAAACTCGTTCATTTATTACACTAGAAATCATTATCACACAACAAACCTTCAATCACATCATTCCTATTCACTCATCATTCATTTTCTTTCTTCAACGTACATAACATATACATAAAACATCTCAAATTACTCACGTTTACTCCTAACAACGTATCTAAAAAGTGTAATTTTTCAATTGTAAATAATTTTTGAACCGAGTACGTTAGAAAGAAATTGTTCAAATAAGAGTTGTAGAGAATATTTAGGCGCATCGCGTGGTGGCACAGGCCACAGACAAACTATACCATAGCCTGTCTGTGGCTTTGCAAGCAATGAGCAAGATTCCAAAGCAGCTACACACCAACCAACCTACTTGGTAGCCATTGGGAAAATCTCACTAGTAGCAAAAAATTAAGTTGATAGATTTCAACAGCAGTTGCAGTTGCAGTTGCCTATAAACCGCAATTATAAGGCCACAGACAAACTATATCATAGCCTGTCTGTGGCTTTGCAAGTAATGAGCAACATTCCAAAGCAGCTACATACCAACCAACCTACCTGGTAGCCACTGGGAAAATCTCACGAGAAGCAATGCAACAGCAGTTGCAGTTTCCACCCCGAGATACCAAGTAGAACACTGTAGTAGCACGACCACTGCCCAGTATAGCTATATTTCATCAACCAGCTTACCTTACTATCAGTCAGATAGTCAATAAAATATCATCTAATACCATAACAGAGCTGCGAACACCCAGAAAGCGGATAATGGCAAATGATATGAGAACTGAGCACTGCTACGTGGACATTTACAAAACGAACTGTTTCATTACTATCGTTACGAAAATAATTACAATTAATAATGAGTTGTCATAGTGATACTCATTGTTATTACTAATATGTGTGCTGGTTGGTCAATTAGATAAATCCTTCAATTAACATATAGTGAATTATTGAAAATAAAAAATATAATAACGTAATTTTTTAATTGTAAATAACTTTTGAACCAAGCGAGCTAGGGAAAAATTGTTGAAATATAAATTTTAGAGCATTTCTAGGCGCATCGATTGGTTGTAATTTTGACATAAAAATGTTTCTAGTTTAGAAGTTATAGCAAAAAGAAGAATTGAATTTAAAATATCTCTGAAACCGATTTAGATACAGAAAATTTGTTCAAATGCCGATTATAGGAAATTTAATTGGGAATAACTTATATTTGAAAGTTTTTTTTATATCTTTATTCGTTTATAAGATATTGCATATTATATAGATTGTTAGCAGTCCACATCTAAATATTGACAAGAAAATTTTATGAAATATATTTACATACATACATACATATCTTCACGATATATCCCAACAAATGGGGTGTCACGAATCCTAAAATCACTCATAAAACACTCATCAAACAATCAGTCTTTGTCAAACATTTTCATCCAACTAAATCACCCTCACTTCAACCACATTCATAGATCACTCCATATAAACTCGTTCATTTATTACACTAGAAATCATTATCACACAACAAACCTTCAATCACATCATTCCTATTCACTCATCATTCATTTTCTTTCTTCAACGTACATAACATATACATAAAACATCTCAAATTACTCACGTTTACTCCTAACAACGTATCTAAAAAGTGTAATTTTTCAATTGTAAATAATTTTTGAACCGAGTACGTTAGAAAGAAATTGTTCAAATAAGAGTTGTAGAGAATATTTAGGCGCATCGCGTGGTGGCACAGGCCATAGACAAACTATACCATAGCCTGTCTGTGGCTTTGCAAGCAATGAGCAAGATTCCAACAGCAGTTGCAGTTGCAGTTGCTTATTAACCGCAATTACAGGGCCACAGACCAACTATAACATAGCCTGTCTGTGGCTTTGCAAGCAATGAGCAAGATTCCAAAGCAGCTACACACCAACCAACCTACTTGGTAGCCATTGGGAAAATCTCACTAGTAGCAAAAAATTAAGTTGATAGATTTCAACAGCAGTTGCAGTTGCCTATAAACCGCAATTATAAGGCCACAGACAAACTATACCATAGCCTGTCTGTGGCTTTGCAAGTAATGAGCAACATTCCAAAGCAGCTACATACCAACCAACCTACCTGGTAGCCACTGGGAAAATCTCACGAGAAGCAATGCAACAGCAGTTGCAGTTTCCACCCCGAGATACCAAGTAGAACACTGTAGTAGCACGACCACTGCCCAGTATAGCTATATTTCATCAACCAGCTTACCTTACTATCAGTCAGATAGTCAATAAAATATCATCTAATACCATAACAGAGCTGCGAACACCCAGAAAGCGGATAATGGCAAATGATATGAGAACTGAGCACTGCTACGTGGACATTTACAAAACGAACTGTTTCATTACTATCGTTACGAAAATAATTACAATTAATAATGAGTTGTCATAGTGATACTCATTGTTATTACTAATATGTGTGCTGGTTGGTCAATTAGATAAATCCTTCAATTAACATATAGTGAATTATTGAAAATAAAAAATATAATAACGTAATTTTTTAATTGTAAATAACTTTTGAACCAAGCGAGCTAGGGAAAAATTGTTGAAATATAAATTTTAGAGCATTTCTAGGCGCATCGATTGGTTGTAATTTTGACATAAAAATGTTTCTAGTTTAGAAGTTATAGCAAAAAGAAGAATTGAATTTAAAATATTTCTGAAACCGATTTAGATACAGAAAATTTGTTCAAATGCCGATTATAGGAAATTTAATTGGGAATAACTTATATTTGAAAGTTTTTTTTATATCTTTATTCGTTTATAAGATATTGCATATTATATAGATTGTTAGCAGTCCACATCTAAATATTGACAAGAAAATTTTATGAAATATATTTACATACATACATACATATCTTCACGATATATCCCAACAAATGGGGTGTCACGAATCCTAAAATCACTCATAAAACACTCATCAAACAATCAGTCTTTGTCAAACATTTTCATCCAACTAAATCACCCTCACTTCAACCACATTCATAGATCACTCCATATAAACTCGTTCATTTATTACACTAGAAATCATTATCACACAACAAACCTTCAATCACATCATTCCTATTCACTCATCATTCATTTTCTTTCTTCAACGTACATAACATATACATAAAACATCTCAAATTACTCACGTTTACTCCTAACAACGTATCTAAAAAGTGTAATTTTTCAATTGTAAATAATTTTTGAACCGAGTACGTTAGAAAGAAATTGTTCAAATAAGAGTTGTAGAGAATATTTAGGCGCATCGCGTGGTGGCACAGGCCACAGACAAACTATACCATAGCCTGTCTGTGGCTTTGCAAGCAATGAGCAAGATTCCAACAGCAGTTGCAGTTGCAGTTGCTTATTAACCGCAATTACAGGGCTACAGACCAACTATAACATAGCCTGTCTGTGGCTTTGCAAGCAATGAGCAAGATTCCAAAGCAGCTACACACCAACCAACCTACTTGGTAGCCATTGGGAAAATCTCACTAGTAGCAAAAAATTAAGTTGATAGATTTCAACAGCAGTTGCAGTTGCCTATAAACCGCAATTATAAGGCCACAGACAAACTATACCATAGCCTGTCTGTGGCTTTGCAAGTAATGAGCAACATTCCAAAGCAGCTATATACCAACCAACCTACCTGGTAGCCACTGGGAAAATCTCACGAGAAGCAATGCAACAGCAGTTGCAGTTTCCACCCCGAGATACCAAGTAGAACACTGTAGTAGCACGACCACTGCCCAGTATAGCTATATTTCATCAACCAGCTTACCTTACTATCAGTCAGATAGTCAATAAAATATCATCTAATACCATAACAGAGCTGCGAACACCCAGAAAGCGGATAATGGCAAATGATATGAGAACTGAGCACTGCTACGTGGACATTTACAAAACGAACTGTTTCATTACTATCGTTACGAAAATAATTACAATTAATAATGAGTTGTCATAGTGATACTCATTGTTATTACTAATATGTGTGCTGGTTGGTCAATTAGATAAATCCTTCAATTAACATATAGTGAATTATTGAAAATAAAAAATATAATAACGTAATTTTTTAATTGTAAATAACTTTTGAACCAAGCGAGCTAGGGAAAAATTGTTGAAATATAAATTTTAGAGCATTTCTAGGCGCATCGATTGGTTGTAATTTTGACATAAAAATGTTTCTAGTTTAGAAGTTATAGCAAAAAGAAGAATTGAATTTAAAATATCTCTGAAACCGATTTAGATACAGAAAATTAGTTCAAATGCCGATTATAGGAAATTTAATTGGGAATAACTTATATTTGAAAGTTTTTTTTATATCTTTATTCGTTTATAAGATATTGCATATTATATAGATTGTTAGCAGTCCACATCTAAATATTGACAAGAAAATTTTATGAAATATATTTACATACATACATACATATCTTCACGATATATCCCAACAAATGGGGTGTCACGAATCCTAAAATCACTCATAAAACACTCATCAAACAATCAGTCTTTGTCAAACATATTCATCCAACTAAATCACCCTCACTTCAACCACATTCATAGATCACTCCATATAAACTCGTTCATTTATTACACTAGAAATCATTATCACACAACAAACCTTCAATCACATCATTCCTATTCACTCATCATTCATTTTCTTTCTTCAACGTACATAACATATACATAAAACATCTCAAATTACTCACGTTTACTCCTAACAACGTATCTAAAAAGTGTAATTTTTCAATTGTAAATAATTTTTGAACCGAGTACGTTAGAAAGAAATTGTTCAAATAAGAGTTGTAGAGAATATTTAGGCGCATCGCGTGGTGGCACAGGCCACAGACAAACTATACCATAGCCTGTCTGTGGCTTTGCAAGCAATGAGCAAGATTCCAACAGCAGTTGCAGTTGCAGTTGCTTATTAACCGCAATTACAGGGCCACAGACCAACTATAACATAGCCTATCTGTGGCTTTGCAAGCAATGAGCAAGATTCCAAAGCAGCTACACACCAACCAACCTACTTGGTAGCCATTGGGAAAATCTCACTAGTAGCAAAAAATTAAGTTGATAGATTTCAACAGCAGTTGCAGTTGCAGTTGCCTATAAACCGCAATTATAAGGCCACAGACAAACTATACCATAGCCTGTCTGTGGCTTTGCAAGTAATGAGCAACATTCCAAAGCAGCTACATACCAACCAACCTACCTGGTAGCCACTGGGAAAATCTCACGAGAAGCAATGCAACAGCAGTTGCAGTTTCCACCCCGAGATACCAAGTAGAACACTGTAGTAGCACGACCACTGCCCAGTATAGCTATATTTCATCAACCAGCTTACCTTACTATCAGTCAGATAGTCAATAAAATATCATCTAATACCATAACAGAGCTGCGAACACCCAGAAAGCGGATAATGGCAAATGATATGAGAACTGAGCACTGCTACGTGGACATTTACAAAACGAACTGTTTCATTACTATCGTTACGAAAATAATTACAATTAATAATGAGTTGTCATAGTGATACTCATTGTTATTACTAATATGTGTGCTGGTTGGTCAATTAGATAAATCCTTCAATTAACATATAGTGAATTATTGAAAATAAAAAATATAATAACGTAATTTTTTAATTGTAAATAACTTTTGAACCAAGCGAGCTAGGGAAAAATTGTTGAAATATAAATTTTAGAGCATTTCTAGGCGCATCGATTGGTTGTAATTTTGACATAAAAAATGTTTCTAGTTTAGAAGTTATAGCAAAAAGAAGTATTGAATTTAAAATATCTCTGAAACCGATTTAGATACAGAAAATTTGTTCAAATGCCGATTATAGGATATTTAATGGGAAATAACTTATATTTGATAGTTTTTTTTATATCTTTATTCGTTTATACGATATTGCATATTATATAGATTGTTAGCAGTCCACATCTAAATATTGACAAGAAAATTTTATGAAATATATTTACATACATACATACAAATTAAATATTGATTTATCGATTTTACTAAAAAAATCTTTTATTAACTTTTTGTTGCGCTACAATGAAATGTACATGTGAAACCTTATCTATGCCACGTGCTATTTATGCTATTTCTAACTTAATGGAAAACTACTGGGTGTTTAGCTGATGCAGCAAGTTACAACTTACAATGTTTGTGAAATACCTTCAAGGCCTTACATAATTCCTCCCTTCTAAAATTTTACAATACTTGTAAGGTGTTATTCTATTGTTTCTAAAGTATTTGGTTTATTATTTAATACATTCCTTTTTGGTTTCCATAAGTTCTTACATTTATTCTTAAGTTTATAACATAACATAAACAATACAATAATTACAATAATACAATATAATATATAAGAATGATGGTTATTATTTATTTGCAGTTTTTTTATTTTTGGAACATTTTCGATTTTTATATCTACTGATTTTATTTCTTTTAATTTATTCTGATTAATTATTTTCGAGTAATTGAAGGAGTTGAAATTTTCGAATTGTATTTCTTTATAATTTTCTTGAATAATATTAAATTTGAAGTTATTTATTCTACATCCTTCTGTTAATTTAAATTTATATACTCCTTGTATATTTTTGTTAACAGTATTTGTTTGACAATTAATTTGAATTTGTTGTTCTGTGGGACTTATAATTATTAAGTCGTTTGTATTTTCTATGTGTTCCCAAGTATTTTCTAGTTTTATATCATGAAATGAACAACCATCGTTCTTTTGATTATTTACAATATTCATAATACATTTATTTATTTTAATATATCGACTATTACAATAATAGCTATTATTTATTTGAATACAGTTATGAGTAATATATTTATTTCCATTATCTAGGTAATATATACTTTGTTTTTCGTTAAGCATAATGAGGGAATCATTTTTATAAACAGGGATAGGGGTAAATTGATGTAAGGAGTAAGTATTTAAGGTGTATATTGGGATATTTATTATAAAATGTATTTGTTCTTTATCGTTTCTACAATATGTTTCGATGATTTCATTGAAAAGCCAAATATCTTTATTTTGTGTTATTTGTTGTAGGTTATCGGGATTTATGATACTAGTGTGTAATTTTCTTAAGCTACAGAATGTTAGGCTAACTTCGATTTGTTTACACAAATCATTCATATTTTGTAAGAGAAATATTAATTTTTGAAATTTATTATCAATATCTATCTTGCTTTGCCAATCAAGGTTTTTTATTAGAATAGTTTGTATGTCATTTATTTGCATTTGTAATTGATTTTCATTACTTTCAAGATTCTTTATTTGTTCATTAAATTTGTCAATCATTGCTCTGTTTATTTTTATGTTTTGGTCATTTTGTATCTGTAGTGTCTGTTCATTTTTATTTATTTGTTCAAAAAGTCTGTCATATCGTTCTCCGTCCGAGGCGTCTAAGTTACCAGAAATAGATTTTGTGATACTACCTATACCGTTTATTAAACCGCGTTTTGCTCGTTTGTTAAAAAGTTTTTGGATTTGATTTTCTAAATCATTATGAATATAGGTTATTATGTTTATATAGTCTTGGAATAATGTCTTTTGATCAGAGACTTGTTCTAATAGGATAGATTTTAATTTAGTTACTTTTATAAATTCTTGATATATGGGGGTAATGTTATAATTAAAATATATAATTTGTTCTGAGCTTTTTAATTTACATTGTCCTAAATCGGTCAGATGGAATCCGTTATCTTGTGAGATATCTATCAATTGGGCTACGCATCTGAAACATTTTATTGTTTTAGTCTATTTATCCGAATGTTTTTCATGCCTAGTTGATCTTTAGTTTTTACTTTTCCTAATATTGGGTCATATTCTTCTATTTTTATTTTTTTAAATAATGGTTTTTTAAATTTCTTTAATAATCTAGGATTTTCTTTAGCAAACATTTCTTTTGATATCTCTAAGGGGTTATCGTTTTCTTTGTAACGTTTTTGCTTCTCTGTTTCAATTTTAGTTTTAATGATTTCAAACAACTCAGTTTGTTCGTCTTTATATTGTTGGATTAATTCTTCATTTATGAGGGGGATAATTTTGAACGGTATTTCGTTATTTTTTCCAAATAATATTTCGTTAGGGGTTAACTTTGTAATAGAGTGTTTTGTATTATTATAGGCTAATATGACTAATTATAATTTTTCTAATAATGTTTTATTGTTAAATTTCTTATTATTTTCTATCAGTCGCAAGTGCTCTATGAGAGTGGAATGTAATCTTTCAATTGCGTTGCTTTTGGGGTTGTTTACGAAAGTAATGTGGCTTTCTATGTTGTATGTTTTGAGTAGGTTTTGTATGAGACTTCCTTTGAATTCTGGGCCAGAATCCATTATAATTTTATTTGGTATAGTGAATGTTTGGAAATATTTTATTAATTGATTTAATACACTTCTTGAGGATTTATCTTCAAGAAAATATATTTGTCCTTGTTTTGAGAACTGATCGTAAATAGTAAGAAAATAATTTTTATCTAGGCATAGTAGGTCTATGTTTATTGTGTCGAAAGGTTTAGAGGGAGTTGGTGTAAGATTATCGATTGCTTGTGTTGGTTTTCTGTTATATTTATTTAATTTGCAGTGTTCACAGTTGTTAATATATTCAGTGATGTTTTTTATCATATTAGGCCAAAAATATTTGTCTTTTAATGCGTTTAATGTTTCTATTATTCCGCGATGGTTTGTTAGTCCGTTGTGGAAGTCCTGAATTATTTCGATTTGTTCATCTTCGTCTTCTATGTCTGTTACTATTTTATTACATGAAATTATATTTATAGTATTATATTCAAAAGTGTTTTTTATAATATTCGAGAGTGTCAGATCTAGACCTTTTTCAATTATTGCGTAATAACGTATTTTTGGTATAATGTATTCTTTTAGGAATTTTATTATTTCTTGTTCTAGTGTGATTTTGTTGAATTTACAGTGTATTCTCATCTTGTTGTGTTCGAAAAGTCGTTGTGTTTGAATTTCTGTGTTTCCATCATGTGTTTCTAATATGAGTTGGTTATTTGCGATGTTAAGTCTATCGTTTATAAATTTTAGTCCGTTTACTAAGTTTTCTGGATCTGAGTGTACCGTGTTATTGTCGCTATCGTTATTACTTACTGAGTCGTTAATGTTTGTTTCCGGTAGTGTATATAAGTTAATTTGGATGTTTGTGTCTTCAAAAATTTTTAATATTTTATTTGAAACATCTTCCCATTTTAGTTCGTCTCTACCGCATCCTAATTTGGGAATATTAATTTCGTATAACTCGTTTAGTATCATATAGTCTCTAATTTCTTTGACGGGTTTGTCTAGATTTCTAATGGAGGGTTTGTCTTTATACTGTTCTTTTGTAATTAGGTGAAATATTATTTTATTATTAATGTGTTGTATGATTAGATTCTTATTTTTGTCATTTTGTGTTTTACAATATTCTCTACTCTGAAATAAATTGTTTATGTCTTTAGCTAATCCTTGTGACATTTTTAAATCCCTTGATATACATTGTGCAAAATTACGTGGTTAATAATTTGTGTATCGTTTCTTTGTCGTGATAAATTGTCTGCGATAATATTCATTTTCCCTTGTAAGTATTCAATCTCGAAATTGTACTCGTTTAATTCTATTTTCCAACGCATGAGTTTCTGGTTGGGATTTTTCATGTTGAATAACCATACAAGTGGTCGGTGATCGGTTTTAATAAGAAATTTTCTCCCGTATAAATAAGGTCGGAAGTTTTTAATGGATAGGATTATTGCAAGTAGTTCTTTTTCTATAGTGCTGTAATTCTGTTCGGCGTTATTTAGTGTTTTGGAAAAATATGCTATTGGCATCTCTTTACTATTTTCGTTTTTTTGAAGTAATACTGAGCCTACCGCGAAGTCTGAGGCGTCGGTTGTAAGAATAAATTCTTTGTTGAAATTAGGGAATTGTAATATTGGTGAGGTAGTTAGAATTTTTTTACATTTATTAAAACAGTTTCTGTATTGTTCATTATAAATATCAATGGTTTGACCATTTCGTAAGCAACTTGTGAAAGGTTTCGTCAATTTTGCAAATTCCGGGATGAATTTACGGTACCAACCAATGGTACCAAGAAATGATTTTATTTCTTTTTTTGTTTTTGGGATGTTTAATTTCTTTATTTTTTCTACTTTGGATGGGTCTGTTTTAATACCGTCTTGTGTAATGATATAGCCGAGGTATTTAGTTTGATTTTGTAAAAATTCGGATTTATGAATTTGTATTTTAAGATTTGCTGTTCTGAGTTTTTCGAATACTAGTTTTATATTTTGTAAGTGTTTTTCAAGTGTTTTTCCAAAAATAATTATGTCGTCGAGATAGACAAGACATATTTTGTTAACTAAATCCCCTAATGCGATGTTCATCATTCTCTGGAATGTTGCCGGAGCGTTCTTTAACCCGAATGGCATGCGAATAAATTCGTAGTATCCGGACGTATTAGAGAAAGCGGTTTTTTCAATATCATCTTTATTCATTAAAATTTGATGGAAACCAGAGTGTAGATCGAGTGTTGTGAAGTATTTTGAGTGTCCTATGTGATCTAATAGTGTATCTATGTTAGGGATTGGAAATAGATCATCTTTTGTTTTTGTGTTTAATTTACGATAGTCAATAACTAACCTTGTTTTGCGTTTGCCGGACGCGTCTAATTTTTTCTGAACGATCCAAATAGGTGAGTTCCAAGGCGAATGTGAGGGTTGTATTACATTTTCTTTTAATAAATTTTGAATGTGTTCCTCGATATCTTGTTCATAGATTTGTGGAAGCCTATAGTTTTTCGTGTGTATGGGAGTTTCTTCGCTAACTATGATTTTATGTGTACAAATGTTAGTATTAGATAATTTTTCGTCTTTTTTTGGGAATAAGTCTTTATATTCTCTTATAACTGAATCTAATTTTAGTTTTTCTAAATTATTTAAATGTTCGTTTCTAATTTGGATATTATTGTTTTGTTTTAATGTTTCTAGGTGATTATCTAATTCTCTTTCTTTTCCCTGTATTTTAACGACGTTTTTTACAAAGTCAATTTGTATGTTTAACTCTTTAAATGCTTCTATGCCTAGAAGCAGGTTATATTCTTTGTGAAAATTGTGAATATAACATTGTATCGGAATTTTATTTAATTTTATTATGACATATTCGCTTATTGTGGTTTTTCCGTTTACAGTTTTAAAAGTGCATTTTTCATAATATGTTTTCATATTTTTTATTTTGACTAATTCAGGGGTTATTAAATTTATACTAGAGCCTGTATCAAAGAGAATAATATAATTTTGAATTTTTAACGACGGTAGGTGATAGGTCATGCTGGACATTACTTGTTTAATTTGTCCTCGCCGTTTGCTATCTCTAAAAAAGAATCTTCATCTACTTCAATTTCGTATTCGTGTTCGTGGTCAAATTGTTCTGTTATTTCTGTGTCATCAGTTTCGTCAAGATTGTAATTTTGTCTGACTGTTTGCGTTGACATGGGTTGGGTTACGCGAGTCTGTTGTGTCATAGGTCGTGGTTGGAAATTGCGTTTTGTTTCGTAAAAAATTTTTAAATTCTGTCTTGGTGCGAATTGTGTTGGATGTTTACTAGCTGTGTTAAATGGTATAGGTTTTGAAGGGAATTGTTGACCAGGGAATTTTTTTTGGAGGTATATTAAATGAAAAATTTGGTTTTTCTTTTAACATTGGTGACTGATGTACAAAATTAAATTCATTTCGTAAGAGGATTTCGCATTCTTCTAGAGATTTGGGTTGTTTTACGATAAAAGATCCTCGTATAGTAGTTGGTAATAGTGAAATAAAATATGTTACGATTAATTTTTTATTTTCTTTGACTATTGCATTTTTCTGAAGTTGGTTATATTCTGTTAAAAGGATTTTGGATTTATATTGTGCGAATTTTTGTGAGATAAGCTCTAAAGTTTTATCGGAACTAATTTTATTTCTAATTTGTAATATTTCTAATAAGATAGTTTCGGCCGTACTTTTGTCACAAAAGTTATTCGTTAGGTACGTTTTTAATTCCTCCCAAGTTGCAAATTTATTTTCCGCTAATAATTCGGCGGCTTTGTGAGTGAGTTTATTTTTTATTAAACCAAACATATATGTTTGTTGGATATTAGTAAGTGTTACATTAATTAATGTGTTCTGTACGTCTTCTACAGCGGATATGAAATTGTTAAGAATTTTTATATTTCCATCGTATGAAGGAATAATTTCTGACAGATTTTTCAGTTCTGATAATGTTGTAGTAGCCATTGTTAAATTTGAATTACTTAATCGACTTGGTCTCAATAAATTTTTCTTTATCGGGATATTGTTGAATTGAGTGTTTTCAACTTGTGGATTTAAATTTGAATTAAGATATTCTGATTCTGATGAACTATTATTGTTCATTAATTTTGTGTGTTGAGACTGTGCCGGTCTCTCGATACTTTTATTACTAGTCTAGCTAGAAGTATCCCTTTGTGTAATAATATTATTAATTTGTTAATTATATGTAACTTACAATGGTAGCAACAATATAATTGTGGATAGATGTTTTACGGACATCACCGGATTCTTGTTCTTCTCGTCTTCTCGTGATTCTTCAGGAGGACAGCAGATGTTTTCGGACGACGTGGACCAATTACGGAACAGCAAGTTCTTCTCGTTCGAGCAGGACGTGATCTCGTAATGGAACAGCAAGTTGTCGATCTGGTGTTTTCTCTTAAAGATGGGCCGTGGTTAGGCCTTGGTGGGCTTAGGTTGAAGCCGTTTACTAGTCTCGTAGATTTGTTATAAAATGGTGTAGTAAAACTTTTTATAAAGTACCACAGATTAAATTTTTATATTTAATTTATCTGTGTCAGCACCATCCTACCGATTGCGCCAATTAAATATTGATTTATCGATTTTAATAAAAAAAATCTTTTATTAATTTTTTGTTGCGCTACAATGAAATGTACATGTGCGTTCAAGAACTTACAGGAACAAGTGAAACCTTATCTATGCTACGTGCTATTTATGCTATTTCTAACTTAATGGAAAACTACTGTGTGTTTAGCTAATGCAGCAAGTTACAACTTACAATGTTTGTGAAATACCATCAAGGCCTTACATAATTTACATACATATCTTCACGATATATCCCAACAAATGGGGTATCACGAACCCTAAAATCACTCATAAAACACTCATCAAACAATCAGTCCTTATCAAACATTTTCATCCAACTAAATCACCCTCACTTCAACCACATTCATAGATCACTCCATATAAACTCGTTCATTTATTACACTAGAAATCATTATAACACAACAAACCTTCAATCACATCATTCCTATTCACTTATCATTCATTTTCTTTCTTCAACGTACATAACATATACATAAAACACCTCAAATTACTCACGTATCTAAAAAGTGTAATTTTTCAATTGTAAATAACTTTTGAACCGAGTACGTTAGAAAGAAATTGTTCAAATAAGAGTTGTAGAGAATATTTAGGCGCATCGCGTGGTGGCACAGGCCACAGACAAACTATAACATAGCCTGTCTGTGGCTTTGCAAGCAATGAGCATGATTCCAAAGCAGCTACACACCAACCAACCTACCTGGGTGCCACTGAGAAAATCTCACGAGTAGCAAAAAATTAAGTTGATAGATTTCACCAGCAGTTGCAGTTGCTCATTAACCGCAATTACAGAGCCACAGAAAAACTATACCATAGCCTGTCTGTGGCTTTGCAAATAATGAGCAACATACCAAAGCAGCTACACACCAACCAACCTACCTGGTTGCCACTGAGAAAATCTCACGAGAAGCAAAAATTAAGTTAATAGATTTCAACAGCAGTTGCAGTTGCCTATAAACCGTAATTACAAGGCCACAGAAAAACTATACCATAGCCTGTCTGTGGCTTTTCAAGCAATGAGCAAGATTCCAAAGCAGCTACACACCAACCAACCTACCTGGTAGCTACTGGGAAAATCTCACGAGAAGCAACAAATTAAGTTGATAGATTTCAACAGCAGTTGCAGTTGCCTATTAACCGCAATTACAAGGCCACAGAAAAACTATACCATAGCCTGTCTGTGGCTTTGCAAGTAATGAGCAACATACCAAAGCAGCTACACACCAATCAACCTACCTGGTAGCCACTGGGAAAATCTCACGAGAAGCAATTCAACAGCAGTTGCAGTTTCCACCCCAGATATGGGAAGTGGCGGTCCGAGTACCAAGTAGAACACTGTAGTAGCACGACCACTGCCCAGTATAGCTATATTTCATCAACTACTGGGCGTGTCCCCAGGTGGCGGATAGGGGAGTGACCATGTTTCTAGCGAGACATGGCCAGTAGCAGCCATAAGCAGTGGCACTGGAACTAAAACCCCGGCCTGTTTCTGCAAAAGCTGTTGCCGCGGACCAAGCTACGCAGGAGGAGGGACACCTGGGTGGAAGACGCGCTCTTTGCGAACTCTACCTAGGTAGAACTCTGGGTGTGGCAATCCCTTGTCTCCTGCTACGTAGGAGCAGTGAGACATCTCCGTCGGATGCTACGTGTGGCCGCTGGTGGTGTCGAACTGTTAGAGAAGTAGCGATCTCAAATTTATTGTTATTTTATTAAGAAACAATCAAAAACAATCAACTACATCCAGATATAGTACAAAAATAACTATTTAAATGTATTTCACAAAATTTTCTTGTCAATATTGGGATGCGGACTGCTAACAATCTGTATAATATTCAAGATCTTTTAAACGAATAAAGATATTAAAAAAACTTTTAAATACAAGTTGTTTCCCATTCAATTTCTTACAATTGGTATTTGTACAAATTTTCTCTATCTAAATCTGTTTCAGAGATATTTTAAATTCAAAACTTCTTTTTGCTATAACTTCTAAACTAGACATATTTTTGTGTTACCAACAATCGATGTGCCTAAAAATTCTCTACAATTTATATTTCAATAATTTTTTTCTAGCATGCTTGGTTCAGAAATTATTTACTATTGAAAAATTACACTTTTTTATTTTTTTTTTATTTTCAAAAATTCATTGTATGTTAATTTAAGGACGTTAAATACACTCGTCTAAACCGCACTTTAATATCTTTTTTAGCTTTGCAGAAATTTTTAATTCAATATTTCATTTCATTATAACTTCTAAACCGTGAACATTTTGTGGCCCCATGTATACCCTATAACTCTTATTTAAACAAATTTTTTCTAGTTTACTTGGTTTAGAAGTTATTGACCAACCAGCACACATATTAGTAATAACAATGAGTATCACTATGACAACTCATTATTAATAGTAATTATTTCGTAACAATAGTAATGAAACAGTTCGTTTTGTAAATATCCACGTAGAAGAATGTAGTGAGTGCTCAGTTCTCATATCGTTTACCATTACCCGCTTTCTAGGTATTAGATGATATTTCATTGCCTTTCTTACTGAATGTAAGGTAAGCTGGTCGATGCAACGATAATAATCAATGATTAAAAACTGTCTTCGTTATTTAGAAATGAAGAGATATGATCAAAATTTAATACTCCTGTACGACGCTATGTGCGGCCGCTGGTGGTGTCGAACTGTTTGAGAAGTAGCGATCTCACGTTCCCGAGCTACGCAGAAGGAGAGACACCTGGGTGGTGGACGCACTCTTTGCGAAATCTACCTAGCCAGAACTCTGGGTGCGGCAATCCCACATCTCCAGCTACGAAGGTTAGGTTATGTTAAGTTTGGTTAAGTTAGGTTTGGTTCCCGGGGTTTGGGCGAACTACTGGGCGTGTTCCCAGGTGGCGGATAGGGGAGTGACCATGTTTCTAGCGAGACATGGCCAGTAGCAGCCATAAGCAGTGGCACTGGAACAAAAACCCCGGCATGTTCCTGCAAAAGCTGTTGCCGCGGACCAAGCTACGCAGGAGGAGGGACACCTGGGTGGAAGACGCGCTCTTTACGAACTCTACCTAGGCAGAACTCTGGGTGTGGCAATCCCATGTCTCCAGTTACGTAGGGAGCAGTGAGACATCTCCGTCGGACGCTATGTGTGGCCGCTGGTGGTGTCGAACTGTTAGAGAAGTAGCGATCTCAAATTTATTGTTATTTTATTAAGAAACAATTAAAAACAGTCAACTACATCCAGATATAGTACAAAAATAACTATTTAAATGTATTTCACAAAATTTTCTTGTCAATATTTGGATGCGGACTGCTAAAAATCTATATAATAATCAAGATCTTTTAAATGAATAAAGATATTAAAAAAACTTTTAAATACAAGTTGTTTCAAATTCAATTTCTTACAATCGGTATTTGTACAAATTTTCTCTATCTAAATCTGTTTCAGAGATATTTTAAATTCAAAACTTCTTTTTGCTATAACTTCTAAACTAGAAACATTTTTGTGTCAAAATTGACACCAGTCGATGCGCCTAAAAATTCTCTACAATTTATATTTCAATAATTTTTTTGTAGCATGCTTGGTTCAGAAATTATTTACTATTGAAAAATTACACTTTTTTATTTTTTTTTTATTTTCAAAAATTCATTGTATGTTAATTTAAGGACGCTAAATACACTCGTCTAAACCGCACTTTAATATCTTTTTTAGCTTTGCAGACATTTTTAATTCAATATTTCATTTCATTATAACTTCTAAACCGTAAACATTTTGTGGCCCCATGTATACCCTATAACTCTTATTTAAACAATTTTTTTCTAGTTTACTTGGTTTAGAAGTTATTGACCAACCAGCACACATATTAGTAATAACAATGAGTATCACTATGACAACTCATTATTAATAGTAATTATTTCGTAACAATAGTAATGAAACAGTTTGTTTTGTAAATATCCACGTAGAAGAATGTAGTGAGTGCTCAGTTCTCATATCGTTTACCATTACCCGCTTTCTAGGTATTAGATGATATTTCATTGCCTTTCTTACTGAATGTAAGGTAAGCTGGTCGATGCAACGATAATAATCAATGATTAAAAACTGTCTTCGTTATTTAGAAATGAAGAGATATGATCAAAATTTAATACTCCTGTACGACGCTATGTGCGGCCGCTGGTGGTGTCGAACTGTTTGAGAAGTAGCGATCTCACGTTCCCGAGCTACGCAGAAGGAGAGACACCTGGGTGGTGGACGCACTCTTTGCGAAATCTACCTAGCCAGAACTCTGGGTGCGGCAATCCCACATCTCCAGCTACGAAGGTTAGGTTATGTTAAGTTTGGTTAAGTTAGGTTTGGTTCCCGGGGTTTGGGCGAACTACTGGGCGTGTTCCCAGGTGGCGGATAGGGGAGTGACCATGTTTCTAGCGAGACATGGCCAGTAGCAGCCATAAGCAGTGGCACTGGAACAAAAACCCCGGCATGTTCCTGCAAAAGCTGTTGCCGCGGACCAAGCTACGCAGGAGGAGGGACACCTGGGTGGAAGACGCGCTCTTTACGAACTCTACCTAGGCAGAACTCTGGGTGTGGCAATCCCATGTCTCCAGTTACGTAGGGAGCAGTGAGACATCTCCGTCGGACGCTATGTGTGGCCGCTGGTGGTGTCGAACTGTTAGAGAAGTAGCGATCTCAAATTTATTGTTATTTTATTAAGAAACAATTAAAAACAGTCAACTACATCCAGATATAGTACAAAAATAACTATTTAAATGTATTTCACAAAATTTTCTTGTCAATATTTGGATGCGGACTGCTAACAATCTATATAATAATCAAGATCTTTTAAACGAATAAAGATATTAAAAAAACTTTTAAATACAAGTTGTTTCAAATTCAATTTCTTACAATCGGTATTTGTACAAATTTTCTCTATCTAAATCTGTTTCAGAGATATTTTAAATTCAAAACTTCTTTTTGCTATAACTTCTAAACTAGAAACATTTTTGTGTCAAAATTGACACCAGTCGATGCGCCTAAAAATTCTCTACAATTTATATTTCAATAATTTTTTTGTAGCATGCTTGGTTCAGAAGGTATTTACAATAGAAAAATTACACTTTTTTATTTTTTTCTATTTTCAAAAATTCATTGTATGTTAATTTAAGGACGTTAAATACACTCGTCTAAACCGCACTTTAATATCTTTTTTAGCTATGCAGTGTGACGAAGTCGTTCGTCACAATATTTAAAAACGCGAAATAATTTTATTCGCGTTCAGAAATATTCTGAAGCCGGACCTGGCGATCCATTTACGCGCGGCAAGTCACCGATTCCGTTCAAATTTCGACACCGCGTACGTCTCCGCGTTCTGCGGCCGGCAAACCTATGTTAAACCAAATCGGGTGGTTTTTACCCTAGTTTCCTTCTGAAACCAAACCACCCATTTGGTTAACATAGGATGAGCCGCCGCCAACCTAACCGGACACGATTAATTAATAATTTTTAGTATAAATACGCGGTCAGAGCGAACAGTCAGGCAGTTCCGAAATCGAGTTATCGAAATCTAAAACTAGTAGCCGTGCTCACGACTAAAGTACCGACTAAAACCCCAGAAACCGTGTCTCACGTCTCGCCGCGAGTTCTCCGCATTTTGGGATTACCGTCATCACCGTCATCGCCGTCATCACCGTCACCGTCGTTAGCTCCGTCAGGTTCCCGACCCGTGGTAAGTCCCACCCGTTTTCTTTTACCTGTCAAATTCCGGTTTGACCGTTCAGCGCCACGTACAGTGCTTCCGAGGTCTCGCGGTCCGTGGAGTGTGAGTCTCGCACATATTGTTCATCAAACCGGCCTTTGTTTTCCTATTGTTGTGTTGCTCGCAGTGTTCACGTGCAAAGTGTCAAATACCTACCCCGCACTCCCCCACCGTCCTGTCACCTGTGTGTTGCCCCACCCCCTCTCTCCGCGACCGACTCGGGCTCAGAGTAGCACGAGTCGCTCGACCCCCGCTTCGTCACCGCGCTGAGAGTCTCACGCGTGGGCGCTGCGGTGTGGCCGACACCGGTGTTGCGAGTCGCGGCTCCGGCCGTGCGCCGCTCCCGCACTCCTCCCCGTTCCTACCTGGCGGATTATCATCCATCATTTCGTTTCATCGCCACGACGCCTTCAGCGTCATCGTCGAGCTCCGTACCGCCGTGTCACCGTCACAAGGCGTCTCCGCCGCGACGCTCACCGCATCGCCGACCGTCGTGGTCGCCCCAGCGACCGTATCCAACCATTTCACCAACCCCGACATCACCTACGGCCTCCCTGGCAAATACTCACCTACACGAAAATAAAATTACATTGTTTTATGATTTTTAACAAATTTGCTGTGTTCTTATTTTCTACAACCACACCTGATTCCTCCGACCGGATTGCTATCCGAGCAATTGGCGCCCGAGCATACCGTCGCCAATTTGTTTGGCCGTATCGCTGCCAGATACGTCGCAGCAGATATTTTTAATTCAATATTTCATTTCGTTATAACTTCTAAATTGTAAACATTTTGTGGCCCCATGTATACCCTATAACTCTTATTTAAATAATTTTTCTCTAGTTTACTTGGTTTAGAAGTTATTGACCAACCAGCACACATATTAGTAATAACAATGAGTATCACTATGACAACTCATTATTAATAGTAATTATTTCGTAACGATAGTAATGAAACAGTTCGTTTTGTAAATATCCACGTAGAAGAATGTAGTGAGTGCTCAGTACTCATATCGTTTACCATTACCCGCTTTCTGGGTATTAGATGATATTTCATTGACTTTCTTACTGATTGTAAGGTAAGCTGGTTGATGCAACGATAATAATCAATGATTAAAAACTGTCTTCGTTATTTTAGAAATGAAGAGATATGATCAAAATTTAATACTCCTGTACGACGCTATGTGCGGCCGCTGGTGTTGTCGGACTGTTTGAGAAGTAACGATCTCACGTTTCGAGCTACGCAGAAGGAGGGACACCTGGGTGGTGAACGCACTCTTTGCGAAATCTGCCTAGCCAGAACTCTGGGTGTGGCAATCCCACATCTCCAGCTACGAAGGTTAGGTTATGTTAAGTTTGGTTAGGTTAGGTTTGGTTCCCGGGGTTTGGGTTAACTACCGGGCGTGTGTCCAGGTGGCGGGTAGGGGAGTGACCATGTTTCTAGCAAGACATGGCCAGTAGCAGCCATAAGCAGTGGCTCTGGAACTAAAACGCCGGCTTGTTTCTGCAAAAGCTGTTGCCGCGGACCAAGCTCCGCAGGTGGAGGGACACCTGGGTGGAAGACGCGCTCTTTGCGAACTCTACCTAGGCAGAACTCTGGGTGTGGCAATCCCACGTCTGCAGCTACGTAGGTTAGGTTATGTTTCGTTAAGTTAGGTTTAGTTTCCGGGGTTTGTGCTAACTACCGGGCGCGTCCCCAGGTGGCGGATAGGGGAGTGACCATGTTTCTAGCGAGACATGGCCAGTAGCAGCCATAAGCAGTAGCACTGGAACTAAAACCCCGGCTTGTTTCTGCAAAAGCTGTTGCCGCGGACCAAGCTACGCAGGAGACGGGACACCTGGGTAGAGGACGCCCTTTTTGCGAACTCTTCCTAGGAGGAACCCTGGGTGTGGCAATCCCACGTCTCCAGCTACCTAGGTTAGGTTACGTTTGGTTAAGTTAGGTTTAGTTCCCGGGGTTTGGGCTAACTACCAGGCGCATCCCCAGGTGGCGGATAGGGGAGTGCCCATGTTTCTAGCGAGACATGGCGAGTAGCAGCCATAAGCAGTGGCACTGGAACTAAAACCCCGGCATTTTTCTGCAAAAGCTGTTGCCGCGGACCAAGCTACGCAGGAGAAGGGACACCTTGGTAGAGGACGCCCTCTTTGCGAACTCTTCCTAGGAAGAACTCTGGGTGTGGCAGCTACCTAGGTTAGGTTTCGTTTGGTTAAGTTAGGTTTAGTTCCCGGGGTTTGGACTAACTACCGGGCGCGTCCCCAGGTGGCGGATAGGTGAGTGACCATGTTTCTAGCGAGACATGGCCAGTAGCAGCCATAAGCAGTGGCACTGGAACTAAAACATCGGCTTGTTTCTGCAAAAGCTGTTGCCGCGGACCAAGCTTCGCAGGAGGAGGGACACCTGGGTGGAAGACGCGCTCTTTGCGAAATCTACCTAGGCAGAACTCTACCTAGGCAGAACTCTAGTTGTGGCAATCCCATGTCTCCAGCTACGTAGGGAGCAGTGAGACATCTCCGTCGGACGCTATGTGTGGCCGCTAGTGGTGTCGAACTGTTAGAGATGTAGCGATCTCATATTTATTGTTATATTATTAAAGAACAATCAAAAACAATCAACTACATCCAGATATAGTACAAACATAACTATTTAAATGTATTTCACAATATTTTCATCTCAATATTGGTATGCAGACTGCTAACAATCTATATAATAATCAATATCTTTTAAACGAAAAAGGATATTAAAAAAAAAATACTAGTTGTTTCCCATTCAATTTCCTACAATCGGTATTTGTACAAATTTTCTCTATCTAAATCTGTTTCAGAGATATTTTAAATTAAAAATTTCTTTTTGCTATAACTTCTAAACTAGAAACATTTTTCAAAATTGCCAGCAATCGATGCGCCTAAAAATTCTCTACAATTTATATATCAATAATTTTTTTCTAGCTTGCTTGGTTCAGAAATTATTTACAATTGAAAAATTACACTTTTTTATTTTTTTTTTATTTTCAAAAATTCATTGTATGATAATTGAAGGACGTTAAATACACTCGCCTAAACCGCACTTTAATATCTTTTTTAGCTTTGCAGCTATTTTTAATTCAATATTTCATTTCGTTATAACTTCTAAACCGTAAACATTTTGTGGCCCCGAACTCTGGGTGTGGCAATCCCACGTCTCGTGCTGCGTAGGTTAGGTTATGTTTAGTTAAGTTAGGTTTAGTTCTCGGGGTTTGGGCTAACTAACGGGCGCATGCCCAGGCGGCGGATAGGGGAGTGACCATGTTTCTAGCGAGACATGGCCAGTAGCAGCCATAAGCAGTGGCACTGGAACTAAAACTCCGGCTTGTTTCTGCAAAAGCTGTTGCCGCGGACCAAGCTACGCAGGAGGAGGGACACCTTGGTGGAAGACGAGCTCTTTGCGAACTCTACCTAGACAGAACTCTGGGTGTGGCAATCCCATGTCTCCAGCTACGTAGGGAGCAGTGAGACATCTCCGTCGGACGCTATGTGTGGCCGCTGGTGGTGTCGTACTGTTAGAGAAGTAGCGATCTCAAATTTATTGTTATTTTATTAAGAAACAATCAAAAACAATCAACTACATCCAGATATAGTACAAAAATAACTATTTAAATGTATTTCACAAAATTTTCATGTCAATATTGATATGCGGACTGCTAACAATCTATATAATATTCAATATCTTTTAAACGAATAAGGATATTAAAAAAAAATACTAGTTGTTTCCCATTCAATTTCCTACAATCGTTATTTGTACAACTTTTCTCTATCTAAATCTGTTTCAGAGATATTTTAAATTCAAAACTTCTTTTTCCTATAACTTCTAAACTAGAAACATTTTTGTGTCAAAATTACCAACAAACGATGTGCCTAAAAATTCTCTACAATTTATATTTCAATATTTTTTTTGTAGCATGCTTGGTTCAGAAGGTATTCACAATAGAAAAATTACACTTTTTTATTTTTTTTTATTTTCAAAAATTCATTGTATGTTTATTTAAGGACGTTAAATACACTCGTCTAAACCGCACTTTAATATCTTTTTTAGCTTTGCAGGTATTTTTAATTCAATATTTCATTTCGTTATAACTTCTAAACCGTAAATATTTTGTGGCCCCATGTATACCCTATAACTCTTATTTAAACAATTTTTTTCTAGTTTACTTGGTTTAGAAGTTATTGACCAACCAGCACACATATTAGTAATAACAATGAGTAACACTATGACAACTCATTATTAATTGTAATTATTTCGTAACAATAGTAATGAAACAGTTCGTTTTGTAAATATCCACGTAGAAGAATGTAGTAAGTGCTCAGTTCTCATATCGTTTACCATTACCCGCTTTCTGGGTATTAGATGATATATCATTGTCTTTCTTACTGATTTTAAGGTAAGCTGATTGATGCAACGATAATAATCAATGATTAAAAACTGTCTTCGTTATTTTAGAAATGAAGAGATATGACCAAAATTTAATACTCCTGTACGACGCTATGTGCGGCCTCTGGTGGTGTCGAACTGTTTGAGAAGTAGCGATCTCACGTTCCCGAGCTACGCAGAAGGAGGGACACCTGGGTGGTGAACGCACTCTTTGCGAAATCTGCCTAGCCAGAACTCTGGGTGTGGCAATCCCACATCTCCAGCTACGAAGGTTAGGTTATGTTAAGTTTGGTTAAGTTAGGTTTGGTTCCCGGGGTTTGGGCGAACTACTGGGCGTGTTCCCAGGTGGCGGATAGGGGAGTGACCATGTTTCTAGTGAGACATGGCCAGTAGCAGCCATAAGCAGTGGCACTGGCACAAAAACCCCGGCTTGTTCCTGCAAAAGCTGTTGCCGCGGACCAAGCTACGCAGGAGGAGGGACACCTGGGTGGAAGACGCGCTCTTTACGAACTCTACCTAGGCAGAACTCTGGGTGTGGCAATCCCATGTCTCCAGTTACGTAGGGAGCAGTGAGACATCTCCGTCGGACGCTATGGTGGTGTCGAACTGTTAGAGAAGTAGCGATCTCAAATTTATTGTTATTTTATTAAGAAACAATCAAAAACAATCAACTACATCCAGATATAGTACAAAAATAACTATTTAAATGTATTTCACAAAATTTTCTTGTCAATATTGGGATGCGGACTGCTAACAATCTGTATAATATTCAAGATCTTTTAAACGAATAAAGATATTAAAAAAACTTTTAAATACAAGTTGTTTCCCATTCAATTTCTTACAATTGGTATTTGTACAAATTTTCTTTATCTAAATCTGTTTCAGAGATATTTTAAATTCAAAACTTCTTTTTGCTATAACTTCTAAACTAGACACATTTTTGTGTTACAAACAATCGATGTGCCTAAAAATTCTCTACAATTTATATTTCAATAATTTTTTTCTAGCATGCTTGGTTCAGAAATTATTTACAATTGAAAAATTACACTTTTTTTTTTTTTTATTTTCAAAAATTCATTGTATGTTAATTTAAGGACGTTAAATACACTCGTCTAAACCGCACTTTAATATCTTTTTTAGCTTTGCAGAAATTTTTAATTCAATATTTCATTTCATTATAACTTCTAAACCGTAAACATTTTGTGGCCCCATGTATACCCTATAACTCTTATTTAAACAATTTTTTTCTAGTTTACTTGGTTTAGAAGTTATTGACCAACCAGCACACATATTAGTAATAACAATGAGTATCACTATGACAACTCATTATTAATAGTAATTATTTCGTAACAATAGTAATGAAACAGTTTGTTTTGTAAATATCCACGTAGAAGAATGTAGTGAGTGCTCAGTTCTCATATCGTTTACCATTACCCGCTTTCTAGGTATTAGATGATATTTCATTGCCTTTCTTACTGAATGTAAGGTAAGCTGGTCGATGCAACGATAATAATCAATGATTAAAAACTGTCTTCGTTATTTAGAAATGAAGAGATATGATCAAAATTTAATACTCCTGTACGACGCTATGTGCGGCCGCTGGTGGTGTCGAACTGTTTGAGAAGTAGCGATCTCACGTTCCCGAGCTACGCAGAAGGAGAGACACCTGGGTGGTGGACGCACTCTTTGCGAAATCTACCTAGCCAGAACTCTGGGTGCGGCAATCCCACATCTCCAGCTACGAAGGTTAGGTTATGTTAAGTTTGGTTAAGTTAGGTTTGGTTCCCGGGGTTTGGGCGAACTACTGGGCGTGTTCCCAGGTGGCGGATAGGGGAGTGACCATGTTTCTAGCGAGACATGGCCAGTAGCAGCCATAAGCAGTGGCACTGGAACAAAAACCCCGGCATGTTCCTGCAAAAGCTGTTGCCGCGGACCAAGCTACGCAGGAGGAGGGACACCTGGGTGGAAGACGCGCTCTTTACGAACTCTACCTAGGCAGAACTCTGGGTGTGGCAATCCCATGTCTCCAGTTACGTAGGGAGCAGTGAGACATCTCCGTCGGACGCTATGTGTGGCCGCTGGTGGTGTCGAACTGTTAGAGAAGTAGCGATCTCAAATTTATTGTTATTTTATTAAGAAACAATTAAAAACAGTCAACTACATCCAGATATAGTACAAAAATAACTATTTAAATGTATTTCACAAAATTTTCTTGTCAATATTTGGATGCGGACTGCTAACAATCTATATAATAATCAAGATCTTTTAAACGAATAAAGATATTAAAAAAACTTTTAAATACAAGTTGTTTCAAATTCAATTTCTTACAATCGGTATTTGTACAAATTTTCTCTATCTAAATCTGTTTCAGAGATATTTTAAATTCAAAACTTCTTTTTGCTATAACTTCTAAACTAGAAACATTTTTGTGTCAAAATTGACACCAGTCGATGCGCCTAAAAATTCTCTACAATTTATATTTCAATAATTTTTTTGTAGCATGCTTGGTTCAGAAGGTATTTACAATAGAAAAATTACACTTTTTTATTTTTTTCTATTTTCAAAAATTCATTGTATGTTAATTTAAGGACGTTAAATACACTCGTCTAAACCGCACTTTAATATCTTTTTTAGCTATGCAGTGTGACGAAGTCGTTCGTCACAATATTTAAAAACGCGAAATAATTTTATTCGCGTTCAGAAATATTCTGAAGCCGGACCTGGCGATCCATTTACGCGCGGCAAGTCACCGATTCCGTTCAAATTTCGACACCGCGTACGTCTCCGCGTTCTGCGGCCGGCAAACCTATGTTAAACCAAATCGGGTGGTTTTTACCCTAGTTTCCTTCTGAAACCAAACCACCCATTTGGTTAACATAGGATGAGCCGCCGCCAACCTAACCGGACACGATTAATTAATAATTTTTAGTATAAATACGCGGTCAGAGCGAACAGTCAGGCAGTTCCGAAATCGAGTTATCGAAATCTAAAACTAGTAGCCGTGCTCACGACTAAAGTACCGACTAAAACCCCAGAAACCGTGTCTCACGTCTCGCCGCGAGTTCTCCGCATTTTGGGATTACCGTCATCACCGTCATCGCCGTCATCACCGTCACCGTCGTTAGCTCCGTCAGGTTCCCGACCCGTGGTAAGTCCCACCCGTTTTCTTTTACCTGTCAAATTCCGGTTTGACCGTTCAGCGCCACGTACAGTGCTTCCGAGGTCTCGCGGTCCGTGGAGTGTGAGTCTCGCACATATTGTTCATCAAACCGGCCTTTGTTTTCCTATTGTTGTGTTGCTCGCAGTGTTCACGTGCAAAGTGTCAAATACCTACCCCGCACTCCCCCACCGTCCTGTCACCTGTGTGTTGCCCCACCCCCTCTCTCCGCGACCGACTCGGGCTCAGAGTAGCACGAGTCGCTCGACCCCCGCTTCGTCACCGCGCTGAGAGTCTCACGCGTGGGCGCTGCGGTGTGGCCGACACCGGTGTTGCGAGTCGCGGCTCCGGCCGTGCGCCGCTCCCCCACTCCTCCCCGTTCCTACCTGGCGGATTATCATCCATCATTTCGTTTCATCGCCACGACGCCTTCAGCGTCATCGTCGAGCTCCGTACCGCCGTGTCACCGTCACAAGGCGTCTCCGCCGCGACGCTCACCGCATCGCCGACCGTCGTGGTCGCCCCAGCGACCGTATCCAACCATTTCACCAACCCCGACATCACCTACGGCCTCCCTGGCAAATACTCACCTACACGAAAATAAAATTACATTGTTTTATGATTTTTAACAAATTTGCTGTGTTCTTATTTTCTACAACCACACCTGATTCCTCCGACCGGATTGCTATCCGAGCAATTGGCGCCCGAGCATACCGTCGCCAATTTGTTTGGCCGTATCGCTGCCAGATACGTCGCAGCAGATATTTTTAATTCAATATTTCATTTCGTTATAACTTCTAAATTGTAAACATTTTGTGGCCCCATGTATACCCTATAACTCTTATTTAAATAATTTTTCTCTAGTTTACTTGGTTTAGAAGTTATTGACCAACCAGCACACATATTAGTAATAACAATGAGTATCACTATGACAACTCATTATTAATAGTAATTATTTCGTAACGATAGTAATGAAACAGTTCGTTTTGTAAATATCCACGTAGAAGAATGTAGTGAGTGCTCAGTACTCATATCGTTTACCATTACCCGCTTTCTGGGTATTAGATGATATTTCATTGACTTTCTTACTGATTGTAAGGTAAGCTGGTTGATGCAACGATAATAATCAATGATTAAAAACTGTCTTCGTTATTTTAGAAATGAAGAGATATGATCAAAATTTAATACTCCTGTACGACGCTATGTGCGACCGCTGGTGTTGTCGGACTGTTTGAGAAGTAACGATCTCACGTTCCGAGCTACGCAGAAGGAGGGACACCTGGGTGGTGAACGCACTCTTTGCGAAATCTGCCTAGCCAGAACTCTGGGTGTGGCAATCCCACATCTCCAGCTACGAAGGTTAGGTTATGTTAAGTTTGGTTAGGTTAGGTTTGGTTCCCGGGGTTTGGGTTAACTACCGGGCGTGTGTCCAGGTGGCGGGTAGGGGAGTGACCATGTTTCTAGCAAGACATGGCCAGTAGCAGCCATAAGCAGTGGCTCTGGAACTAAAACGCCGGCTTGTTTCTGCAAAAGCTGTTGCCGCGGACCAAGCTCCGCAGGTGGAGGGACACCTGGGTGGAAGACGCGCTCTTTGCGAACTCTACCTAGGCAGAACTCTGGGTGTGGCAATCCCACGTCTGCAGCTACGTAGGTTAGGTTATGTTTCGTTAAGTTAGGTTTAGTTTCCGGGGTTTGTGCTAACTACCGGGCGCGTCCCCAGGTGGCGGATAGGGGAGTGACCATGTTTCTAGCGAGACATGGCCAGTAGCAGCCATAAGCAGTAGCACTGGAACTAAAACCCCGGCTTGTTTCTGCAAAAGCTGTTGCCGCGGACCAAGCTACGCAGGAGACGGGACACCTGGGTAGAGGACGCCCTTTTTGCGAACTCTTCCTAGGAGGAACCCTGGGTGTGGCAATCCCACGTCTCCAGCTACCTAGGTTAGGTTACGTTTGGTTAAGTTAGGTTTAGTTCCCGGGGTTTGGGCTAACTACCAGGCGCATCCCCAGGTGGCGGATAGGGGAGTGCCCATGTTTCTAGCGAGACATGGCGAGTAGCAGCCATAAGCAGTGGCACTGGAACTAAAACCCCGGCATTTTTCTGCAAAAGCTGTTGCCGCGGACCAAGCTACGCAGGAGAAGGGACACCTTGGTAGAGGACGCCCTCTTTGCGAACTCTTCCTAGGAAGAACTCTGGGTGTGGCAGCTACCTAGGTTAGGTTTCGTTTGGTTAAGTTAGGTTTAGTTCCCGGGGTTTGGACTAACTACCGGGCGCGTCCCCAGGTGGCGGATAGGTGAGTGACCATGTTTCTAGCGAGACATGGCCAGTAGCAGCCATAAGCAGTGGCACTGGAACTAAAACATCGGCTTGTTTCTGCAAAAGCTGTTGCCGCGGACCAAGCTTCGCAGGAGGAGGGACACCTGGGTGGAAGACGCGCTCTTTGCGAAATCTACCTAGGCAGAACTCTACCTAGGCAGAACTCTAGTTGTGGCAATCCCATGTCTCCAGCTACGTAGGGAGCAGTGAGACATCTCCGTCGGACGCTATGTGTGGCCGCTAGTGGTGTCGAACTGTTAGAGATGTAGCGATCTCATATTTATTGTTATATTATTAAAGAACAATCAAAAACAATCAACTACATCCAGATATAGTACAAACATAACTATTTAAATGTATTTCACAATATTTTCATCTCAATATTGGTATGCAGACTGCTAACAATCTATATAATAATCAATATCTTTTAAACGAAAAAGGATATTAAAAAAAAAATACTAGTTGTTTCCCATTCAATTTCCTACAATCGGTATTTGTACAAATTTTCTCTATCTAAATCTGTTTCAGAGATATTTTAAATTAAAAATTTCTTTTTGCTATAACTTCTAAACTAGAAACATTTTTCAAAATTGCCAGCAATCGATGCGCCTAAAAATTCTCTACAATTTATATATCAATAATTTTTTTCTAGCTTGCTTGGTTCAGAAATTATTTACAATTGAAAAATTACACTTTTTTATTTTTTTTTTATTTTCAAAAATTCATTGTATGATAATTGAAGGACGTTAAATACACTCGCCTAAACCGCACTTTAATATCTTTTTTAGCTTTGCAGCTATTTTTAATTCAATATTTCATTTCGTTATAACTTCTAAACCGTAAACATTTTGTGGCCCCGAACTCTGGGTGTGGCAATCCCACGTCTCGTGCTGCGTAGGTTAGGTTATGTTTAGTTAAGTTAGGTTTAGTTCTCGGGGTTTGGGCTAACTAACGGGCGCATGCCCAGGCGGCGGATAGGGGAGTGACCATGTTTCTAGCGAGACATGGCCAGTAGCAGCCATAAGCAGTGGCACTGGAACTAAAACTCCGGCTTGTTTCTGCAAAAGCTGTTGCCGCGGACCAAGCTACGCAGGAGGAGGGACACCTTGGTGGAAGACGAGCTCTTTGCGAACTCTACCTAGACAGAACTCTGGGTGTGGCAATCCCATGTCTCCAGCTACGTAGGGAGCAGTGAGACATCTCCGTCGGACGCTATGTGTGGCCGCTGGTGGTGTCGTACTGTTAGAGAAGTAGCGATCTCAAATTTATTGTTATTTTATTAAGAAACAATCAAAAACAATCAACTACATCCAGATATAGTACAAAAATAACTATTTAAATGTATTTCACAAAATTTTCATGTCAATATTGATATGCGGACTGCTAACAATCTATATAATATTCAATATCTTTTAAACGAATAAGGATATTAAAAAAAAATACTAGTTGTTTCCCATTCAATTTCCTACAATCGTTATTTGTACAACTTTTCTCTATCTAAATCTGTTTCAGAGATATTTTAAATTCAAAACTTCTTTTTCCTATAACTTCTAAACTAGAAACATTTTTGTGTCAAAATTACCAACAAACGATGTGCCTAAAAATTCTCTACAATTTATATTTCAATATTTTTTTTGTAGCATGCTTGGTTCAGAAGGTATTCACAATAGAAAAATTACACTTTTTTATTTTTTTTTATTTTCAAAAATTCATTGTATGTTTATTTAAGGACGTTAAATACACTCGTCTAAACCGCACTTTAATATCTTTTTTAGCTTTGCAGGTATTTTTAATTCAATATTTCATTTCGTTATAACTTCTAAACCGTAAATATTTTGTGGCCCCATGTATACCCTATAACTCTTATTTAAACAATTTTTTTCTAGTTTACTTGGTTTAGAAGTTATTGACCAACCAGCACACATATTAGTAATAACAATGAGTAACACTATGACAACTCATTATTAATTGTAATTATTTCGTAACAATAGTAATGAAACAGTTCGTTTTGTAAATATCCACGTAGAAGAATGTAGTAAGTGCTCAGTTCTCATATCGTTTACCATTACCCGCTTTCTGGGTATTAGATGATATATCATTGTCTTTCTTACTGATTTTAAGGTAAGCTGATTGATGCAACGATAATAATCAATGATTAAAAACTGTCTTCGTTATTTTAGAAATGAAGAGATATGACCAAAATTTAATACTCCTGTACGACGCTATGTGCGGCCTCTGGTGGTGTCGAACTGTTTGAGAAGTAGCGATCTCACGTTCCCGAGCTACGCAGAAGGAGGGACACCTGGGTGGTGAACGCACTCTTTGCGAAATCTGCCTAGCCAGAACTCTGGGTGTGGCAATCCCACAACTCCAGCTACGAAGGTTAGGTTATGTTAAGTTTGGTTAGGTTAGGTTTGGTTCCCGGGGTTTAGGTTAACTACCGGGCGTGTCTCCATGTGGCGGGTAGGAGAGTGACCATGTTTCTAGCGAGACATGGCCAGTAGCAGCCATAAGCAGTGGCACTGGAACTAAAACCCCGGCTTGTTTCTGCAAGATCTGTTGCCGCGGACCAATCTACGCAGGAGAAGGGACACCTGGGTGGAGGACGCCCTCTTTACGAACTCTGCCTAGGTAGAACTCTGGGTGTGGCAATCCCACGTCTCGTGCTGCGTAGGTTAGGTTATGTTTAGTTAAGTTAGGTTTAGTTCTCGGGGTTTGGGCTAACTAACGGGCGCGTCCCCAGGTGGCGGATAGGGGAGTGACCATGTTTCTAGCGGGACATGGCCTGTAGCAGCCATAAGAAGTGGCACTGGAACTAAAATCCCAGCTTGTTTCTGCAAAAGCTGTTGCCGCGGACCAAGCTACGCAGGAGAAGGGACACCTGGGTAGAGGACGCCCTCTTTGCGAACTCTTCCTAGGCAGAACTCTGGGTGTGGCAATCCCACGTCTCCAGCTACGTAGGTTAGGTTATGTTTGGTTAAGTTAGGTTTAGTTCCCGCGGTTTGGGCTAAATACCGGGCGCGTCCCCAGGTGGCGGATAGGGGAGTGACCATGTTTCTAGCGAGACATGGCCAGTAGCAGCCATAAACAGTGGCACTGAAACTAAAACCTCGGCTTGTTTCTGCAAAAGATGTTGCCGCGGACCAAGCTTCGCAGGCGAAGGGACACCTGGGTGGACGACGCCCTCTTTGCGAACTCTTCCTAGGCAGATTTAGATAGAGAAAATTTGTACAAATACCGATTGTAGGAAATTTAATGGGAAACAACTTGTATTTAAAAGTTTCACGATATATCCCAACACATGGGGTATCACGAACCCTAAAATCACTCATAAAACACTCATCAAACAATCAGCCCTTGTCAAACATTTTCATCCAACTAAATCACCCTCACTTCAACCACATTCATAGATCACTCCATATAAACTCGTTCATTTATTACACTCGAAATCATCATCACACAACAAACCATCAATCACATCATTCCTATTCACTTATCATACATTTTCTTTCTTCAACGTACATAACACATACATAAAACATCTCAAATTACTCACTTTTACTCCTAACAACTTATCTAAAAAGTGTTATTTTTCAGTTGTAAATAACTTTTGAACCGAGTACGTTAGAAAGAAATTGTTCAAATAAGAGTTGTAGAGAATATTTAGGCGCATCGCGTGGTGGCACGGGCGACAGTCAAACTATACCATAGCCTGTCTGTGGCTTTGCAAGCAATGAGCAAGATTCCAAAGCAGCTACACACCAACCAACCTACTTGGTTGCCACTGAGAAAATCTCACGAGAAGCAAAAAATTAGTTGATAGATTTCACCAGCAGTTGCAGTTGCTTATTAACCGCAATTACAGAGCCACAGAAAAACTATACCATAGCCTGTCTGTGGCTTTGCAAGCAATGAGCAAGATTCCAAAGCAGCTACACACCAACCAACCTACCTGGTAGGCACTGGGAAAATCTCACGAGAAACATTTCAACAGCAATAGCAGTTTCCACCCCCAGATATGGGAACTGGCGGTCCGAGTACCAAGTAGAACACTGTAGTAGCACGACCACTACCCAGTATAGCTATATTTCATCATCTAGCTTACCTTACAATCAGTCAAATAGTCAATAAAATATCATCTAATACCATAACAGAGCTGCGAACACCCAGAGAGCAGATAATGGCAAATGATATGAGAACTGAGCACTGCTACGTGGACATTTACAAAACGAACTGTTTCATTACTATCGTTACGAAAATAATTACAATTAATAATGAGTTGTCATAGTGATACTCATTGTTATTACTAATATGTGTGCTGATTGGTCAATTAGATAAATCCTTCAATGAACATACAGTGAATTATTGAAAATAAAATATATAATAACAAAGTGTAATTTTTCAAATGTAAATAACTTTTGAAAAAAGCGCCCTAGAGAAAAATTGTTGAAATATTTTAGAGCATTTCTAGACGCATCGATTGGTTTCAATTTTGACTCAAAAAGTATGTCTAATTTAGAAGTTATAGCAAAAAGAATTATTGAATTTAAAATATCTCTGAAACCACTTTAGATACAGAAAATTTGTTCAAATGCCGATTATAGGAAATTTAATTGGGAATAACTTATATTTGAAAGTTTTTTTTATATCTTTATTCGTTTATAAGATATTGCATATTATATAGATTGTTAGCAGTCCACATCTAAATATTGACAAGAAAATTTTATGAAATATATTTACATACATACATACATATCTTCACGATATATCCCAACAAATGGGGTGTCACGAATCCTAAAATCACTCATAAAACACTCATCAAACAATCAGTCTTTGTCAAACATTTTCATCCAACTAAATCACTCTCACTTCAACCACATTCATAGATCACTCCATATAAACTCGTTCATTTATTACACTAGAAATCATTATCACACAACAAACCTTCAATCACATCATTCCTATTCACTCATCATTCATTTTCTTTCTTCAACGTACATAACATATACATAAAACATCTCAAATTACTCACGTTTACTCCTAACAACGTATCTAAAAAGTGTAATTTTTCAATTGTAAATAACTTTTGAACCGAATACGTTACAAAGAAATTGTTCAAATAAGAGTTGTAAAGAATATTTAGGCGCATCGCGTGGTGGCACAGGCCACAGACAAACTATACCATAGCCTGTCTGTGGCTTTGCAAGCAATGAGCAAGATTCCAACAGCAGTTGCAGTTGCAGTTGCAGTTGCTTATTAACCGCAATTACAGGGCCACAGACAAACTACAACATAGCCTGTCTGTGGCTTTGCAAGCAATGAGCAAGATTCCAAAGCAGCTACACACCAACCAACCTACTTGGTAGCCATTGGGAAAATCTCACTAGTAGCAATAAATTAAGTTGATAGATTTCAACAGCAGTTGCAGTTGCCTATTAACCGCAATTATAAGGCCACAGACAAACTATACCATAGCCTGTCTGTGGCTTTGCAAGTAATGAGCAACTTTCCAAAGCAGCTACACACCAACCAACCTACGTGGTAGCCACTGGGAAAATCTCACGAGAAGCAATTCAACAGCAGTTGCAGTTTCCACCCCGAGATACCAAGTAGAACACTGTAGTAGCACGACCACTGCCCAGTATAGCTATATTTCATCAACCAGCTTACCTTACTATCAGTCAGATAGTCAATAAAATATCATCTAATACCATAACAGAGCTGCGAACACCCAGAAAGCGGATAATGGCAAATGATATGAGAACTGAGCACTGCTACGTGGACATTTACAAAACGAACTGTTTCATTACTATCGTTACGAAAATAATTACAATTAATAATGAGTTGTCATAGTGATACTCATTGTTATTACTAATATGTGTGCTGGTTGGTCAATTAGATAAATCCTTCAATTAACATATAGTGAATTATTGAAAATAAAAAATATAATAACGTAATTTTTTAATTGTAAATAACTTTTGAACCAAGCGAGCTAGGGAAAAATTGTTGAAATATAAATTTTAGAGCATTTCTAGGCGCATTGGTTGTAATTTTGACATAAAAATGTTTCTAGTTTAGAAGTTATAGCAAAAAGAAGAATTGAATTTAAAATATCTCTGAAACTGATTTAGATACAGAAAATTTGTTCAAATGCCGATTATAGGAAATTTAATTGGGAATAACTTATATTTGAAAGTTTTTTATATATCTTTATTCGTTTATAAGATATTGCATATTATATAGATTGTTAGCAGTCCACATCTAAATATTGACCAGAAAATTTATTTAAATACATTTACATACATACATACATACATATCTTCACGCTATATCCCAACAAATAGGATATCACGAACCCTAAAATCACTCATAAAACACTCATCTAACAATCAGCCCTTGTCAAACTTTTTCATCCAACTAAATCACCCTCGCTTCAACCACATTCATAGATCACTCCATATAAACTCGTTCATTTACTACACTCGAAATCATTATCACACAACAAACCTTCAATCACAGCATTCCTATTCACTTATCATTCATTTTCTTTCTTCAACGTACATAACATGTACATAAAACATCTCAAAATACTCACGTTTATTCCTAACAACGTATCTAAAAAGTGTAATTTTTCAATTGTAAATAACTTTTGAACCGAGTACGTCAGAAAGAAATTGTTCAAATAAGAGTTGTGGAGAATTTTTAGGCGCATCGCGTGGTGGCACAGGCCACAGACAAACTTTACCATAGCCTGTCTGTGGCTTTGCAAGCAATGAGCAAGATTCCAAAGCAGCTACACACCAACCAACCTACCTGGTAGCCACTGGGAAAATCTCACGAGAAGCAAAAAATTAAGTTGATAGATTTCAACAGCAGTTGCAGTTGCTTATTAACCGCAATTACAAGGCCACAGACAAACTACACCATAGCCTGTCTCTGGCTTTGCAAGCAATGAGCAAGATTCCAAAGCAGCTACACACCAACCAACCTACCTGGTAGCCACTGGGAAAATCTCACGCGAAGCAAAAAGTTAAGTTGATAGATTTCAACAGCAGTTGCAGTTGCCTATTAACCGCAATTACAAGGCCACAGACAAACTATACCATAGCCTGTCTGTGGCTTTGCAAGCAATGAGCAAGATTCCAAAGCAGCTACACACCAACCAACCTACCTGGTAGCCACTGGGAAAATCTCACGAGAAGCAAAAAATTAAGTTGATAAATTTCAACAGCAGTTGCAGTTGCTTACTAACCGCAATTACAAGGCCACAGACAAACTATACCATAGCCTGTCTGTGGCTTTGCAAGTAATGAGCAACATTCCAAAGCAGCTACGCACCAATCAAACTACGTGGTAGCCACTGGGAAAATCTCACGAGAAGCAATTCAACAGCAGTTGCAGATTCCACCCCCAGATATGGGAAGTGTCGGTTCGAGTACCAAGTATAACACTGTAGTAGCACGACCACTGCCCAGTATAGCTATATTTCATCAACTAGCTTATCTTACAATCAGTCAGATAGTTAATAAAATATCATCTAATACCATAACAGAGCTGCGAACACCCAGAAAGCGGATAATGGCAAATGATATGAGAACTGAGCACTGCTACGTGGACATTTACAAAACGAACTGTTTCATTACTATCGTTACGAAAATAATTACAATTAATAATGAGTTGTCATAGTGATACTTATTGTTATTACTAATATGTGTGCTGGTTGGTCAATTAGATAAATCCTTCAATTAACATATAGTGAATTATTGAAAATAAAATATATGATAACAAAGTGTAATTTTTCAATTGTAAATAACTTTTGAACCAAGTGAGCTAGAAAAAAATTGTTGAAATATAAATTTTAGAGCATTTCTAGGCGCATCGATAGGTTGTAAGTTTGACAGAAAAAATGTTTCTAGTTTAGAAGTTATAGCAAAAAGAAGTATTGAATTTAAAATATCTCTGAAACCGATTTAGATACAGAAAATTTATTCAAATGCCGATTATAGGAAATTTAATGGGGAATAACTTATATTTGAAAGTTTTTTTTATATCTTTATTGGTTTATAAGATATTGTATATTATATAGATTGTTAGCAGTCCACATCTAAATATTGACCAGAAAATTTTGTTAAATACATTTACATACATACATACATACATACATATCTTCACCCAACAAATAGGATATCACGAATCCTAAAATCACTCATAAAACACTCATCTAACAATCAGCCCTTGTCAAACATTTTCATCCAACTAAATCACCCTCGCTTCAACCACATTCATAGATCACTCCATATAAACTCGTTCATTTATTACACTCGAAATCATTATCACACAACAAACCTTCAATCACAGCATTCCTATTCACTTATCATTCATTTTCTTTCTTCAACGTACATAACATGTACATAAAACATCTCAAATTACTCACGTTTACTCCTAACAACGTATCTAAAAAGTGTAATTTTTCAATTGTAAATAACTTTTGAACCGAGTACGTCAGAAAGAAATTGTTCAAATAAGAGTTGTGGAGAATTTTTAGGCGCATCGCGTGGTGGCACAGGCCACAGACAAACTATACCATAGCCTGTCTGTGGCTTTGCAAGCAATGAGCAAGATTCCAAAGCAGCTACACACCAACCAACCTACCTGGTAGCCACTGGGAAAATCTCACGAGAAGCAAAAAGTTAAGTTGATAGATTTCAACAGCAGTTGCAGTTGCCTATTAACCGCAATTACAAAGCCACAGACAGACTATGGTATAGTTTGTCTGTGGCTTTGCAAGCAATGAGCAAGATTCCAAAGCAGCTACACACCAACCAACCTACCTGGTAGCCACTGGGAAAATCTCACGAGAAGCAAAAAATTAAGTTGATAAATTTCAACAGCAGTTGCAGTTGCTTACTAACCGCAGTTACAAGGCCACAGACAAACTATACCATAGCCTGTCTGTGGCTTTGCAAGTAATGAGCAACATTCCAAAGCAGCTACGCACCAATCAAACTACGTGGTAGCCACTGGGAAAATCTCACGAGAAGTAATTCAACAGCAGTTGCAGATTCTACCCCCAGATATGGGAAGTGGCGGTCCGAGTACCAAGTAGAACACTGTAGTAGCACGACCACTGCCCAGTATAGCTATATTTCATCAACTAGCTTATCTTACAATCAGTCAGATAGTTAATAAAATATCATCTAATACCATAACAGAGCTGCGAACACCCAGAAAGCGGATAATGGCAAATGATATGAGAACTGAGCACTGCTACGTGGACATTTACAAAACGAACTGTTTCATTACTATCGTTACGAAAATAATTACAATTAATAATGAGTTGTCATAGTGATACTTATTGTTATTACTAATATGTGTGCTGGTTGGTCAATTAGATAAATCCTTCAATTAACATATAGTGAATTATTGAAAATAAAATATATGATAACAAAGTGTAATTTTTCAATTGTAAATAACTTTTGAACCAAGCGAGCTAGAAAAAAATTGTTGAAATATAAATTTTAGAGCATTTCTAGGCGCATCGACAGGTTGTAAGTTTGACACAAAAAATGTTTCTAGTTTAGAAGTTATAGCAAAAAGAAGTATTGAATTTAAAATATCTCTGAAACCGATTTAGATACAGAAAATTTATTCAAATGCCGATTATAGGAAATTTAATGGGGAATAACTTATATTTGAAAGTTTTTTTTATATCTTTATTCGTTTATAAGATATTGTATATTATATAGATTGTTAGCAGTCCACATCTAAATATTGACCAGAAAATTTTGTTAAATACATTTACATACATACATACATACATACATATCTTCACGCTATATCCCAACAAATAGGATATCACGAATCCTAAAATCACTCATAAAACACTCATCTAACAATCAGCCCTTGTCAAACATTTTCATCCAACTAAATCACCCTCGCTTCAACCACATTCATAGATCACTCCATATAAACTCGTTCATTTATTACACTCGAAATCATTATCACACAACAAACCTTCAATCACAGCATTCCTATTCACTTATCATTCATTTTCTTTCTTCAACGTACATAACATGTACATAAAACATCTCAAATTACTCACGTTTACTCCTAACAACGTATCTAAAAAGTGTAATTTTTCAATTGTAAATAACTTTTGAACCGAGTACGTCAGAAAGAAATTGTTCAAATAAGAGTTGTGGAGAATTTTTAGGCGCATCGCGTGGTGGCACAGGCCACAGACAAACTATACCATAGCCTGTCTGTGGCTTTGCAAGCAATGAGCAAGATTCCAAAGCAGCTACACACCAACCAACCTACCTGGTAGCCACTGGGAAAATCTCACGAGAAGCAAAAAATTAAGTTGATAGATTTCAACAGCAGTTGCAGTTGCTTATTAACCGCAATTACAAGGCCACAGACAAACTATACCATAGCCTGTCTGTGGCTTTGCAAGCAATGAGCAAGATTCCAAAGCAGCTACACACCAACCAACCTACCTGGTAGCCACTGGGAAAATCTCACGAGAAGCAAAAAGTTAAGTTGATAGATTTCAACAGCAGTTGCAGTTGCCTATTAACCGCAATTACAAGGCCACAGACAAACTATACTATAGCCTGTCTGTGGCTTTGCAAGCAATGAGCAAGATTCCAAAGCAGCTACACACCAACCAACCTACCTGGTAGCCACTGGGAAAATCTCACGAGAAGCAAAAAATTAAGTTGATAAATTTCAACAGCAGTTGCAGTTGCTTACTAACCGCAATTACAAGGCCACAGACAAACTATACCATAGCCTATCTGTGGCTTTGCAAGTAATGAGCAACATTCCAAAGCAGCTACGCACCAATCAAACTACGTGGTAGCCACTGGGAAAATCTCACGAGAAGTAATTCAACAGCAGTTGCAGATTCTACCCCCAGATATGGGAAGTGGCGGTCCGAGTACCAAGTAGAACACTGTAGTAGCACGACCACTGCCCAGTATAGCTATATTTCATCAACTAGCTTATCTTACAATCAGTCAGATAGTTAATAAAATATCATCTAATACCATAACAGAGCTGCGAACACCCAGAAAGCGGATAATGGCAAATGATATGAGAACTGAGCACTGCTACGTGGACATTTACAAAACGAACTGTTTCATTACTATCGTTACGAAAATAATTACAATTAATAATGAGTTGTCATAGTGATACTTATTGTTATTACTAATATGTGTGCTGGTTGGTCAATTAGATAAATCCTTCAATTAACATATAGTGAATTATTGAAAATAAAATATATGATAACAAAGTGTAATTTTTCAATTGTAAATAACTTTTGAACCAAGCGAGCTAGAAAAAAATTGTTGAAATATAAATTTTAGAGCATTTCTAGGCGCATCGATAGGTTGTAAGTTTGACACAAAAAATGTTTCTAGTTTAGAAGTTATAGCAAAAAGAAGTATTGAATTTAAAATATCTCTGAAACCGATTTAGATACAGAAAATTTATTCAAATGCCGATTATAGGAAATTTAATGGGGAATAACTTATATTTGAAAGTTTTTTTTATATCTTTATTCGTTTATAAGATATTGTATATTATATAGATTGTTAGCAGTCCACATCTAAATATTGACCAGCAAATTTTGTTAAATACATTTACATACATACATACATACATATCTTCACGCTATATCCCAACAAATAGGATATCACGAACCCTAAAATCACTCATAAAACACTCATCTAACAATCAGCCCTTGTCAAACATTTTCATCCAACTAAATCACCCTCGCTTCAACCACATTCATAGATCACTCCATATAAACTCGTTCATTTATTACACTCGAAATCATTATCACACAACAAACCTTCAATCACAGCATTCCTATTCACTTATCATTCATTTTCTTTCTTCAACGTACATAACATGTACATAAAACATCTCAAATTACTCACGTTTACTCCTAACAACGTATCTAAAAAGTGTAATTTTTCAATTGTAAATAACTTTTGAACCGAGTATGTCAGAAAGAAATTGTTCAAATAAGAGTTGTGGAGAATTTTTAGGCGCATCGCGTGGTGGCACAGGCCACAGACAAACTTTACCATAGCCTGTCTGTGGCTTTGCAAGCAATGAGCAAGATTCCAAAGCAGCTACACACCAACCAACCTACCTGGTAGCCACTGGGAAAATCTCACGAGAAGCAAAAAGTTAAGTTGATAGATTTCAACAGCAGTTGCAGTTGCCTATTAACCGCAATTACAAGGCCACAGACAAACTATACCATAGCCTGTCTGTGGCTTTGCAAGCAATGAGCAAGATTCCAAAGCAGCTACACACCAACCAACCTACCTGGTAGCCACTGGGAAAATCTCACGAGAAGCAAAAAGTTAAGTTGATAGATTTCAACAGCAGTTGCAGTTGCCTATTAACCGCAATTACAAGGCCACAGACAAACTATACTATAGCCTGTCTGTGGCTTTGCAAGCAATGAGCAAGATTCCAAAGCAGCTACACACCAACCAACCTACCTGGTAGCCACTGGGAAAATCTCACGAGAAGCAAAAAATTAAGTTGATAAATTTCAACAGCAGTTGCAGTTGCTTACTAACCGCAGTTACAAGGCCACAGACAAACTATACCATAGCCTGTCTGTGGCTTTGCAAGTAATGAGCAACATTCCAAAGCAGCTACGCACCAATCAAACTACGTGGTAGCCACTGGGAAAATCTCACGAGAAGTAATTCAACAGCAGTTGCAGATTCTACCCCCAGATATGGGAAGTGGCGGTCCGAGTACCAAGTAGAACACTGTAGTAGCACGACCACTGCCCAGTATAGCTATATTTCATCAACTAGCTTATCTTACAATCAGTCAGATAGTTAATAAAATATCATCTAATACCATAACAGAGCTGCGAACACCCAGAAAGCGGATAATGGCAAATGATATGAGAACTGAGCACTGCTACGTGGACATTTACAAAACGAACTGTTTCATTACTATCGTTACGAAAATAATTACAATTAATAATGAGTTGTCATAGTGATACTTATTGTTATTACTAATATGTGTGCTGGTTGGTCAATTAGATAAATCCTTCAATTAACATATAGTGAATTATTGAAAATAAAGTATATGATAACAAAGTGTAATTTTTCAATTGTAAATAACTTTTGAACAAAGCGAGCTAGAAAAAAATTGTTGAAATATAAATTTTAGAGCATTTCTAGGCGCATCGATAGGTTGTAAGTTTGACACAAAAAATGTTTCTAGTTTAGAAGTTATAGCAAAAAGAATTATTGAATTTAAAATATCTCTGAAACCGATTTAGATACAGAAAATTTATTCAAATGCCGATTATAGGAAATTTAATGGGGAATAACTCATATTTGAAAGTTTTTTTTATATCTTTATTCGTTTATAAGATATTGTATATTATATAGATTGTTAGCAGTCCACATCTAAATATTGACCAGAAAATTTTGTTAAATACATTTACATACATACATACATACATACATATCTTCACGCTATATCCCAACAAATAGGATATCACGAACCCTAAAATCACTCATAAAACACTCATCTAACAATCAGCCCTTGTCAAACATTTTCATCCAACTAAATCACCCTCGCTTCAACCACATTCATAGATCACTCCATATAAACTCGTTCATTTATTACACTCGAAATCATTATCACACAACAAACCTTCAATCACAGCATTCCTATTCACTTATCATTCATTTTCTTTCTTCAACGTACATAACATGTACATAAAACATCTCAAATTACTCACGTTTACTCCTAACAACGTATCTAAAAAGTGTAATTTTTCAATTGTAAATAACTTTTGAACCGAGTACGTCAGAAAGAAATTGTTCAAATAGGAGTTGTGGAGAATTTTTAGGCGCATCGCGTGGTGGCACAGGCCACAGACAAACTATACCATAGCCTGTCTGTGGCTTTGCAAGCAATGAGCAAGATTCCAAAGCAGCTACACACCAACCAACCTACCTGGTAGCCACTGGGAAAATCTCACGAGAAGCAAAAAGTTAAGTTGATAGATTTCAACAGCAGTTGCAGTTGCCTATTAACCGCAATTACAAGGCCACAGACAAACTATACCATAGCCTGTCTGTGGCTTTGCAAGCAATGAGCAAGATTCCAAAGCAGCTACACACCAACCAACCTACCTGGTAGCCACTGGGAAAATCTCACGAGAAGCAAAAAATTCAGTTGATAAATTTCAACAGCAGTTGCAGTTGCTTACTAACCGCAATTACAAGGCCACAGACAAACTATACCATAGCCTGTCTGTGGCTTTGCAAGCAATGAGCAAGATACCAAAGCAGCTACACACCAACCAACCTACCTGGTAGCCACTGGGAAAATCTCACGAGTAGCAAAAAGTTAAGTTGATAGATTTCAACAGCAGTTGCAGTTGCCTATTAACCGCAATTACAAGGCCACAGACAAACTATACCATAGCCTGTCTGTGGCTTTGCAAGCAATGAGCAAGATTCCAAAGCAGCTACACACCAACCAACCTACCTGGTATCCACTGGGAAAATCTCACGAGAAGCAAAAAGTTAAGTTGATAGATTTCAACAGCAGTTGCAGTTGCCTATTAACCGCAATTACAAGGCCACAGACAAACTATACCATAGCCTGTCTGTGGCTTTGCAAGCAATGAGCAAGATTCCAAAGCAGCTACACACCAACCAACCTACCTGGTAGCCACTGGGAAAATCTCACGAGAAGCAAAAAATTAAGTTGATAAATTTCAACAGCAGTTGCAGTTGCTTACTAACCGCAATTACAAGGCCACAGACAAACTATACCATAGCCTGTCTGTGGCTTTGCAAGTAATGAGCAACATTCCAAAGCAGCTACGCACCAATCAAACTACGTGGTAGCCACTGGGAAAATCTCACGAGAAGCAATTCAACAGCAGTTGCAGATTCCACCCCCAGATATGGGAAGTGGCGGTCCGAGTACCAAGTAGAACACTGTAGTAGCACGACCACTGCCCAGTATAGCTATATTTCATCAACTAGCTTATCTTACAATCAGTCAGATAGTTAATAAAATATCATCTAATACCATAACAGAGCTGCGAACACCCAGAAAGCGGATAATGGCAAATGATATGAGAACTGAGCACTGCTACGTGGACATTTACAAAACGAACTGTTTCATTACTATCGTTACGAAAATAATTACAATTAATAATGAGTTGTCATAGTGATACTTATTGTTATTACTAATATGTGTGCTGGTTGGTCAATTAGATAAATCCTTCAATTAACATATAGTGAATTATTGAAAATAAAATATATGATAACAAAGTGTAATTTTTCAATTGTAAATAACTTTTGAACGAAGCGAGCTAGAAAAAAATTGTTGAAATATAAATTTTAGAGCATTTCTAGGCGCATCGATAGGTTGTAAGTTTGACACAAAAAATGTTTCTAGTTTAGAAGTTATAGCAAAAAGAATTATTGAATTTAAAATATCTCTGAAACCGATTTAGATACAGAAAATTTATTCAAATGCCGATTATAGGAAATTTAATGGGGAATAACTCATATTTGAAAGTTTTTTTTATATCTTTATTCGTTTATAAGATATTGTATATTATATAGATTGTTAGCAGTCCACATCTAAATATTGACCAGAAAATTTTGTTAAATACATTTACATACATACATACATACATACATATCTTCACGCTATATCCCAACAAATAGGATATCACGAACCCTAAAATCACTCATAAAACACTCATCTAACAATCAGCCCTTGTCAAACATTTTCATCCAACTAAATCACCCTCGCTTCAACCACATTCATAGATCACTCCATATAAACTCGTTCATTTATTACACTCGAAATCATTATCACACAACAAACCTTCAATCACAGCATTCCTATTCACTTATCATTCATTTTCTTTCTTCAACGTACATAACATGTACATAAAACATCTCAAATTACTCACGTTTACTCCTAACAACGTATCTAAAAAGTGTAATTTTTCAATTGTAAATAACTTTTGAACCGAGTACGTCAGAAAGAAATTGTTCAAATAAGAGTTGTGGAGAATTTTTAGGCGCATCGCGTGGTGGCACAGGCCACAGACAAACTATACCATAGCCTGTCTGTGGCTTTGCAAGCAATGAGCAAGATTCCAAAGCAGCTACACACCAACCAACCTACCTGGTAGCCACTGGGAAAATCTCACGAGAAGCAAAAAGTTAAGTTGATAGATTTCAACAGCAGTTGCAGTTGCCTATTAACCGCAATTACAAGGCCACAGACAAACTATACTATAGCCTGTCTGTGGCTTTGCAAGCAATGAGCAAGATTCCAAAGCAGCTACACACCAACCAACCTACCTGGTAGCCACTGGGAAAATCTCACGAGAAGCAAAAAATTCAGTTGATAAATTTCAACAGCAGTTGCAGTTGCTTACTAACCGCAATTACAAGGCCACAGACAAACTATACCATAGCCTGTCTGTGGCTTTGCAAGCAATGAGCAAGATACCAAAGCAGCTACACACCAACCAACCTACCTGGTAGCCACTGGGAAAATCTCACGAGTAGCAAAAAGTTAAGTTGATAGATTTCAACAGCAGTTGCAGTTGCCTATTAACCGCAATTACAAGGCCACAGACAAACTATACCATAGCCTGTCTGTGGCTTTGCAAGCAATGAGCAAGATTCCAAAGCAGCTACACACCAACCAACCTACCTGGTAGCCACTGGGAAAATCTCACGAGAAGCAAAAAATTAAGTTGATAAATTTCAACAGCAGTTGCAGTTGCTTACTAACCGCAATTACAAGGCCACAGACAAACTATACCATAGCCTGTCTGTGGCTTTGCAAGTAATGAGCAACATTCCAAAGCAGCTACGCACCAATCAAACTACGTGGTAGCCACTGGGAAAATCTCACGAGAAGTAATTCAACAGCAGTTGCAGATTCTACCCCCAGATATGGGAAGTGGCGGTCCGAGTACCAAGTAGAACACTGTAGTAGCACGACCACTGCCCAGTATAGCTATATTTCATCAACTAGCTTATCTTACAATCAGTCAGATAGTTAATAAAATATCATCTAATACCATAACAGAGCTGCGAACACCCAGAAAGCGGATAATGGCAAATGATATGAGAACTGAGCACTGCTACGTGGACATTTACAAAACGAACTGTTTCATTACTATCGTTACGAAAATAATTACAATTAATAATGAGTTGTCATAGTGATACTTATTGTTATTACTAATATGTGTGCTGGTTGGTCAATTAGATAAATCCTTCAATTAACATATAGTGAATTATTGAAAATAAAATATATGATAACAAAGTGTAATTTTTCAATTGTAAATAACTTTTGAACGAAGCGAGCTAGAAAAAAATTGTTGAAATATAAATTTTAGAGCATTTCTAGGCGCATCGATAGGTTGTAAGTTTGACACAAAAAATGTTTCTAGTTTAGAAGTTATAGCAAAAAGAATTATTGAATTTAAAATATCTCTGAAACCGATTTAGATACAGAAAATTTATTCAAATGCCGATTATAGGAAATTTAATGGGGAATAACTCATATTTGAAAGTTTTTTTTATATCTTTATTCGTTTATAAGATATTGTATATTATATAGATTGTTAGCAGTCCACATCTAAATATTGACCAGAAAATTTTGTTAAATACATTTACATACATACATACATACATACATATCTTCACGCTATATCCCAACAAATAGGATATCACGAACCCTAAAATCACTCATAAAACACTCATCTAACAATCAGCCCTTGTCAAACATTTTCATCCAACTAAATCACCCTCGCTTCAACCACATTCATAGATCACTCCATATAAACTCGTTCATTTATTACACTCGAAATCATTATCACACAACAAACCTTCAATCACAGCATTCCTATTCACTTATCATTCATTTTCTTTCTTCAACGTACATAACATGTACATAAAACATCTCAAATTACTCACGTTTACTCCTAACAACGTATCTAAAAAGTGTAATTTTTCAATTGTAAATAACTTTTGAACCGAGTACGTCAGAAAGAAATTGTTCAAATAGGAGTTGTGGAGAATTTTTAGGCGCATCGCGTGGTGGCACAGGCCACAGACAAACTATACCATAGCCTGTCTGTGGCTTTGCAAGCAATGAGCAAGATTCCAAAGCAGCTACACACCAACCAACCTACCTGGTAGCCACTGGGAAAATCTCACGAGAAGCAAAAAGTTAAGTTGATAGATTTCAACAGCAGTTGCAGTTGCCTATTAACCGCAATTACAAGGCCACAGACAAACTATACCATAGCCTGTCTGTGGCTTTGCAAGCAATGAGCAAGATTCCAAAGCAGCTACACACCAACCAACCTACCTGGTAGCCACTGGGAAAATCTCACGAGAAGCAAAAAATTCAGTTGATAAATTTCAACAGCAGTTGCAGTTGCTTACTAACCGCAATTACAAGGCCACAGACAAACTATACCATAGCCTGTCTGTGGCTTTGCAAGCAATGAGCAAGATACCAAAGCAGCTACACACCAACCAACCTACCTGGTAGCCACTGGGAAAATCTCACGAGTAGCAAAAAGTTAAGTTGATAGATTTCAACAGCAGTTGCAGTTGCCTATTAACCGCAATTACAAGGCCACAGACAAACTATACCATAGCCTGTCTGTGGCTTTGCAAGCAATGAGCAAGATTCCAAAGCAGCTACACACCAACCAACCTACCTGGTATCCACTGGGAAAATCTCACGAGAAGCAAAAAATTAAGTTGATAAATTTCAACAGCAGTTGCAGTTGCTTACTAACCGCAATTACAAGGCCACAGACAAACTATACCATAGCCTGTCTGTGGCTTTGCAAGTAATGAGCAACATTCCAAAGCAGCTACGCACCAATCAAACTACGTGGTAGCCACTGGGAAAATCTCACGAGAAGTAATTCAACAGCAGTTGCAGATTCTACCCCCAGATATGGGAAGTGGCGGTCCGAGTACCAAGTAGAACACTGTAGTAGCACGACCACTGCCCAGTATAGCTATATTTCATCAACTAGCTTATCTTACAATCAGTCAGATAGTTAATAAAATATCATCTAATACCATAACAGAGCTGCGAACACCCAGAAAGCGGATAATGGCAAATGATATGAGAACTGAGCACTGCTACGTGGACATTTACAAAACGAACTGTTTCATTACTATCGTTACGAAAATAATTACAATTAATAATGAGTTGTCATAGTGATACTTATTGTTATTACTAATATGTGTGCTGGTTGGTCAATTAGATAAATCCTTCAATTAACATATAGTGAATTATTGAAAATAAAATATATGATAACAAAGTGTAATTTTTCAATTGTAAATAACTTTTGAACAAAGCGAGCTAGAAAAAAATTGTTGAAATATAAATTTTAGAGCATTTCTAGGCGCATCGATAGGTTGTAAGTTTGACACAAAAAATGTTTCTAGTTTAGAAGTTATAGCAAAAAGAATTATTGAATTTAAAATATCTCTGAAACCGATTTAGATACAGAAAATTTATTCAAATGCCGATTATAGGAAATTTAATGGGGAATAACTCATATTTGAAAGTTTTTTTTATATCTTTATTCGTTTATAAGATATTGTATATTATATAGATTGTTAGCAGTCCACATCTAAATATTGACCAGAAAATTTTGTTAAATACATTTACATACATACATACATACATACATATCTTCACGCTATATCCCAACAAATAGGATATCACGAACCCTAAAATCACTCATAAAACACTCATCTAACAATCAGCCCTTGTCAAACATTTTCATCCAACTAAATCACCCTCGCTTCAACCACATTCATAGATCACTCCATATAAACTCGTTCATTTATTACACTCTAAATCATTATCACACAACAAACCTTCAATCACAGCATTCCTATTCACTTATCATTCATTTTCTTTCTTCAACGTACATAACATGTACATAAAACATCTCAAATTACTCACGTTTACTCCTAACAACGTATCTAAAAAGTTTAATTTTTCAATTGTAAATAACTTTTGAACCGAGTACGTCAGAAAGAAATTGTTCAAATAAGAGTTGTGGAGAATTTTTAGGCGCATCGCGTGGTGGCACAGGCCACAGACAAACTATACCATAGCCTGTCTGTGGCTTTGCAAGCAATGAGCAAGATTCCAAAGCAGCTACACACCAACCAACCTACCTGGTAGCCACTGGGAAAATCTCACGAGAAGCAAAAAATTAAGTTGATAGATTTCAACAGCAGTTGCAGTTGCTTATTAACCGCAATTACAAGGCCACAGACAAACTATACCATAGCCTGTCTGTGGCTTTGCAAGTAATGAGCAACATTCCAAAGCAGCTACGCACCAATCAAACTACGTGGTAGCCACTGGGAAAATCTCACGAGAAGTAATTCAACAGCAGTTGCAGATTCTACCCCCAGATATGGGAAGTGGCGGTCCGAGTACCAAGTAGAACACTGTAGTAGCACGACCACTGCCCAGTATAGCTATATTTCATCAACTAGCTTATCTTACAATCAGTCAGATAGTTAATAAAATATCATCTAATACCATAACAGAGCTGCGAACACCCAGAAAGCGGATAATGGCAAATGATATGAGAACTGAGCACTGCTACGTGGACATTTACAAAACGAACTGTTTCATTACTATCGTTACGAAAATAATTACAATTAATAATGAGTTGTCATAGTGATACTTATTGTTATTACTAATATGTGTGCTGGTTGGTCAATTAGATAAATCCTTCAATTAACATATAGTGAATTATTGAAAATAAAGTATATGATAACAAAGTGTAATTTTTCAATTGTAAATAACTTTTGAACAAAGCGAGCTAGAAAAAAATTGTTGAAATATAAATTTTAGAGCATTTCTAGGCGCATCGATAGGTTGTAAGTTTGACACAAAAAATGTTTCTAGTTTAGAAGTTATAGCAAAAAGAATTATTGAATTTAAAATATCTCTGAAACCGATTTAGATACAGAAAATTTATTCAAATGCCGATTATAGGAAATTTAATGGGGAATAACTCATATTTGAAAGTTTTTTTTATATCTTTATTCGTTTATAAGATATTGTATATTATATAGATTGTTAGCAGTCCACATCTAAATATTGACCAGAAAATTTTGTTAAATACATTTACATACATACATACATACATACATATCTTCACGCTATATCCCAACAAATAGGATATCACGAACCCTAAAATCACTCATAAAACACTCATCTAACAATCAGCCCTTGTCAAACATTTTCATCCAACTAAATCACCCTCGCTTCAACCACATTCATAGATCACTCCATATAAACTCGTTCATTTATTACACTCTAAATCATTATCACACAACAAACCTTCAATCACAGCATTCCTATTCACTTATCATTCATTTTCTTTCTTCAACGTACATAACATGTACATAAAACATCTCAAATTACTCACGTTTACTCCTAACAACGTATCTAAAAAGTTTAATTTTTCAATTGTAAATAACTTTTGAACCGAGTACGTCAGAAAGAAATTGTTCAAATAAGAGTTGTGGAGAATTTTTAGGCGCATCGCGTGGTGGCACAGGCCACAGACAAACTATACCATAGCCTGTCTGTGGCTTTGCAAGCAATGAGCAAGATTCCAAAGCAGCTACACACCAACCAACCTACCTGGTAGCCACTGGGAAAATCTCACGAGAAGCAAAAAATTAAGTTGATAAATTTCAACAGCAGTTGCAGTTGCTTACTAACCGCAATTACAAGGCCACAGACAAACTATACCATAGCCTGTCTGTGGCTTTGCAAGTAATGAGCAACATTCCAAAGCAGCTACGCACCAATCAAACTACGTGGTAGCCACTGGGAAAATCTCACGAGAAGTAATTCAACAGCAGTTGCAGATTCTACCCCCAGATATGGGAAGTGGCGGTCCGAGTACCAAGTAGAACACTGTAGTAGCACGACCACTGCCCAGTATAGCTATATTTCATCAACTAGCTTATCTTACAATCAGTCAGATAGTTAATAAAATATCATCTAATACCATAACAGAGCTGCGAACACCCAGAAAGCGGATAATGGCAAATGATATGAGAACTGAGCACTGCTACGTGGACATTTACAAAACGAACTGTTTCATTACTATCGTTACGAAAATAATTACAATTAATAATGAGTTGTCATAGTGATACTTATTGTTATTACTAATATGTGTGCTGGTTGGTCAATTAGATAAATCCTTCAATTAACATATAGTGAATTATTGAAAATAAAATATATGATAACAAAGTGTAATTTTTCAATTGTAAATAACTTTTGAACCAAGCGAGCTTGAAAAAAATTGTTGAAATATAAATTTTAGAGCATTTCTAGGCGCATCGATAGGTTTTAAATTTGACACAAAAAATGTTTCTAGTTTAGAAGTTATAGCAAAAGGAATTATTGAATTTAAAATATCTCTGAAACCGATTTAGATACAGAAAATTTATTCAAATGCCGATTATAGGAAATTTAATGGGGAATAACTTATATTTGAAAGTTTTTTTTATATCTTTATTCGTTTATAAGATATTGTATATTATATAGATTGTTAGCAGTCCACATCTAAATATTGACCAGAAAATTTTGTTAAATACATTTACATACATACATACATACATACATACATATCTTCACGCTATATCCCAACAAATAGGATATCACGAACCCTAAAATCACTCATAAAACACTCATCTAACAATCAGCCCTTGTCAAACATTTTCATCCAACTAAATCACCCTCGCTTCAACCACATTCATAGATCACTCCATATAAACTCATTCATTTATTACACTCGAAATCATTATCACACAACAAACCTTCAATCACAGCATTCCTATTCACTTATCATTCATTTTCTTTCTTCAACGTACATAACATGTACATAAAACATCTCAAATTACTCACGTTTACTCCTAACAACGTATCTAAAAAGTGTAATTTTTCAATTGTAAATAACTTTTGAACCGAGTACGTCAGAAAGAAATTGTTCAAATAAGAGTTGTGGAGAATTTTTAGGCGCATCGCGTGGTGGCACAGGCCACAGACAAACTATACCATAGCCTGTCTGTGGCTTTGCAAGCAATGAGCAAGATTCCAAAGCAGCTACACACCAACCAACCTACCTGGTAGCCACTGGGAAAATCTCACGAGAAGCAAAAAGTTAAGTTGATAGATTTCAACAGCAGTTGCAGTTGCCTATTAACCGCAATTACAAGGCCACAGACAAACTATACCATAGCCTGTCTGTGGCTTTGCAAGCAATGAGCAAGATTCCAAAGCAGCTACACACCAACCAACCTACCTGGTAGCCACTGGGAAAATCTCACGAGAAGCAAAAAATTAAGTTGATAAATTTCAACAGCAGTTGCAGTTGCTTACTAACCGCAATTACAAGGCCACAGACAAACTATACCATAGCCTGTCTGTGGCTTTGCAAGTAATGAGCAACATTCCAAAGCAGCTACGCACCAATCAAACTACGTGGTAGCCACTGGGAAAATCTCACGAGAAGTAATTCAACAGCAGTTGCAGATTCTACCCCCAGATATGGGAAGTGGCGGTCCGAGTACCAAGTAGAACACTGTAGTAGCACGACCACTGCCCAGTATAGCTATATTTCATCAACTAGCTTATCTTACAATCAGTCAGATAGTTAATAAAATATCATCTAATACCATAACAGAGCTGCGAACACCCAGAAAGCGGATAATGGCAAATGATATGAGAACTGAGCACTACTACGTGGACATTTACAAAACGAACTGTTTCATTACTATCGTTACGAAAATAATTACAATTAATAATGAGTTGTCATAGTGATACTTATTGTTATTACTAATATGTGTGCTGGTTGGTCAATTAGATAAATCCTTCAATTAACATATAGTGAATTATTGAAAATAAAATATATGATAACAAAGTGTAATTTTTCAATTGTAAATAACTTTTGAACGAAGCGAGCTAGAAAAAAATTGTTGAAATATAAATTTTAGAGCATTTCTAGGCGCATCGACAGGTTGTAAGTTTGACACAAAAAATGTTTCTAGTTTAGAAGTTATAGCAAAAAGAATTATTGAATTTAAAATATCTCTGAAACCGATTTAGATACAGAAAATTTATTCAAATGCCGATTATAGGAAATTTAATGGGGAATAACTCATATTTGAAAGTTTTTTTTATATCTTTATTCGTTTATAAGATATTGTATATTATATAGATTGTTAGCAGTCCACATCTAAATATTGACCAGAAAATTTTGTTAAATACATTTACATACATACATACATACATACATATCTTCACGCTATATCCCAACAAATAGGATATCACGAACCCTAAAATCACTCATAAAACACTCATCTAACAATCAGCCCTTGTCAAACATTTTCATCCAACTAAATCACCCTCGCTTCAACCACATTCATAGATCACTCCATATAAACTCGTTCATTTATTACACTCGAAATCATTATCACACAACAAACCTTCAATCACAGCATTCCTATTCACTTATCATTCATTTTCTTTCTTCAACGTACATAACATGTACATAAAACATCTCAAATTACTCACGTTTACTCCTAACAACGTATCTAAAAAGTGTAATTTTTCAATTGTAAATAAATTTTGAACCGAGTACGTCAGAAAGAAATTGTTCAAATAAGAGTTGTGGAGAATTTTTAGGCGCATCGCGTGGTGGCACAGGCCACAGACAAACTATACCATAGCCTGTCTGTGGCTTTACAAGCAATGAGCAAGATTCCAAAGCAGCTACACACCAACCAACCTACCTGGTAGCCACTGGGAAAATCTCACGAGAAGCAAAAAGTTAAGTTGATAGATTTCAACAGCAGTTGCAGTTGCCTATTAACCGCAATTACAAGGCCACAGACAAACTATACCATAGCCTGTCTGTGGCTTTGCAAGCAATGAGCAAGATTCCAAAGCAGCTACACACCAACCAACCTACCTGGTAGCCACTGGGAAAATCTCACGAGAAGCAAAAAATTAAGTTGATAAATTTCAACAGCAGTTGCAGTTGCTTACTAACCGCAATTACAAGGCCACAGACAAACTATACCATAGCCTGTCTGTGGCTTTGCAAGTAATGAGCAACATTCCAAAGCAGCTACGCACCAATCAAACTACGTGGTAGCCACTGGGAAAATCTCACGAGAAGCAAAAAGTTAAGTTGATAGATTTCAACAGCAGTTGCAGTTGCCTATTAACCGCAATTACAAGGCCACAGACAAACTATACCATAGCCTGTCTGTGGCTTTGCAAGCAATGAGCAAGATTCCAAAGCAGCTACACACCAACCAACCTACCTGGTAGCCACTGGGAAAATCTCACGAGAAGCAAAAAATTCAGTTGATAAATTTCAACAGCAGTTGCAGTTGCTTACTAACCGCAATTACAAGGCCACAGACAAACTATACCATAGCCTGTCTGTGGCTTTGCAAGCAATGAGCAAGATACCAAAGCAGCTACACACCAACCAACCTACCTGGTAGCCACTGGGAGAATCTCACGAGTAGCAAAAAGTTAAGTTGATAGATTTCAACAGCAGTTGCAGTTGCCTATTAACCGCAATTACAAGGCCACAGACAAACTATACCATAGCCTGTCTGTGGCTTTGCAAGCAATGAGCAAGATTCCAAAGCAGCTACACACCAACCAACCTACCTGGTATCCACTGGGAAAATCTCACGAGAAGCAAAAAATTAAGTTGATAAATTTCAACAGCAGTTGCAGTTGCTTACTAACCGCAATTACAAGGCCACAGACAAACTATACCATAGCCTGTCTGTGGCTTTGCAAGCAATGAGCAAGATTCCAAAGCAGCTACACACCAACCAACCTACCTGGTAGCCACTGGGAAAATCTCACGAGAAGCAAAAAATTAAGTTGATAAATTTCAACAGCAGTTGCAGTTGCTTACTAACCGCAATTACAAGGCCACAGACAAACTATACCATAGCCTGTCTGTGGCTTTGCAAGTAATGAGCAACATTCCAAAGCAGCTACGCACCAATCAAACTACGTGGTAGCCACTGGGAAAATCTCACGAGAAGTAATTCAACAGCAGTTGCAGATTCTACCCCCAGATATGGGAAGTGGCGGTCCGAGTACCAAGTAGAACACTGTAGTAGCACGACCACTGCCCAGTATAGCTATATTTCATCAACTAGCTTATCTTACAATCAGTCAGATAGTTAATAAAATATCATCTAATACCATAACAGAGCTGCGAACACCCAGAAAGCGGATAATGGCAAATGATATGAGTACTGAGCACTGCTACGTGGACATTTACAAAACGAACTGTTTCATTACTATCGTTACGAAAATAATTACAATTAATAATGAGTTGTCATAGTGATACTTATTGTTATTACTAATATGTGTGCTGGTTGGTCAATTAGATAAATCCTTCAATTAACATATAGTGAATTATTGAAAATAAAATATATGATAACAAAGTGTAATTTTTCAATTGTAAATAACTTTTGAACGAAGCGAGCTAGAAAAAAATTGTTGAAATATAAATTTTAGAGCATTTCTAGGCGCATCGATAGGTTGTAAGTTTGACACAAAAAAATGTTTCTAGTTTAGAAGTTATAGCAAAAAGAATTATTGAATTTAAAATATCTCTGAAACCGATTTAGATACAGAAAATTTATTCAAATGCCGATTATAGGAAATTTAATGGGGAATAACTCATATTTGAAAGTTTTTTTTATATCTTTATTCGTTTATAAGATATTGTATATTATATAGATTGTTAGCAGTCCACATCTAAATATTGACCAGAAAATTTTGTTAAATACATTTACATACATACATACATACATACATATCTTCACGCTATATCCCAACAAATAGGATATCACGAACCCTAAAATCACTCATAAAACACTCATCTAACAATCAGCCCTTGTCAAACATTTTCATCCAACTAAATCACCCTCGCTTCAACCACATTCATAGATCACTCCATATAAACTCGTTCATTTATTACACTCGAAATCATTATCACACAACAAACCTTCAATCACAGCATTCCTATTCACTTATCATTCATTTTCTTTCTTCAACGTACATAACATGTACATAAAACATCTCAAATTACTCACGTTTACTCCTAACAACGTATCTAAAAAGTGTAATTTTTCAATTGTAAATAAATTTTGAACCGAGTACGTCAGAAAGAAATTGTTCAAATAAGAGTTGTGGAGAATTTTTAGGCGCATCGCGTGGTGGCACAGGCCACAGACAAACTATACCATAGCCTGTCTGTGGCTTTACAAGCAATGAGCAAGATTCCAAAGCAGCTACACACCAACCAACCTACCTGGTAGCCACTGGGAAAATCTCACGAGAAGCAAAAAGTTAAGTTGATAGATTTCAACAGCAGTTGCAGTTGCCTATTAACCGCAATTACAAGGCCACAGACAAACTATACCATAGCCTGTCTGTGGCTTTGCAAGCAATGAGCAAGATTCCAAAGCAGCTACACACCAACCAACCTACCTGGTAGCCACTGGGAAAATCTCACGAGAAGCAAAAAATTAAGTTGATAAATTTCAACAGCAGTTGCAGTTGCTTACTAACCGCAATTACAAGGCCACAGACAAACTAAACCATAGCCTGGCTGTGGCTTTGTAAGTAATGAGCAACATTCCATAGCAGCTACGCACCAATCAAACTACGTGGTAGCCACTGGGAAAATCTCACGAGAAGCAAAAAGTTAAGTTGATAGATTTCAACAGCAGTTGCAGTTGCCTATTAACCGCAATTACAAGGCCACAGACAAACTATACCATAGCCTGTCTGTGGCTTTGCAAGCAATGAGCAAGATTCCAAAGCAGCTACACACCAACCAACCTACCTGGTAGCCACTGGGAAAATCTCACGAGAAGCAAAAAATTCAGTTGATAAATTTCAACAGCAGTTGCAGTTGCTTACTAACCGCAATTACAAGGCCACAGACAAACTATACCATAGCCTGTCTGTGGCTTTGCAAGCAATGAGCAAGATACCAAAGCAGCTACACACCAACCAACCTACCTGGTAGCCACTGGGAGAATCTCACGAGTAGCAAAAAGTTAAGTTGATAGATTTCAACAGCAGTTGCAGTTGCCTATTAACCGCAATTACAAGGCCACAGACAAACTATACCATAGCCTGTCTGTGGCTTTGCAAGCAATGAGCAAGATTCCAAAGCAGCTACACACCAACCAACCTACCTGGTATCCACTGGGAAAATCTCACGAGAAGCAAAAAATTAAGTTGATAAATTTCAACAGCAGTTGCAGTTGCTTACTAACCGCAATTACAAGGCCACAGACAAACTATACCATAGCCTGTCTGTGGCTTTGCAAGCAATGAGCAAGATTCCAAAGCAGCTACACACCAACCAACCTACCTGGTAGCCACTGGGAAAATCTCACGAGAAGCAAAAAATTAAGTTGATAAATTTCAACAGCAGTTGCAGTTGCTTACTAACCGCAATTACAAGGCCACAGACAAACTATACCATAGCCTGTCTGTGGCTTTGCAAGTAATGAGCAACATTCCAAAGCAGCTACGCACCAATCAAACTACGTGGTAGCCACTGGGAAAATCTCACGAGAAGTAATTCAACAGCAGTTGCAGATTCTACCCCCAGATATGGGAAGTGGCGGTCCGAGTACCAAGTAGAACACTGTAGTAGCACGACCACTGCCCAGTATAGCTATATTTCATCAACTAGCTTATCTTACAATCAGTCAGATAGTTAATAAAATATCATCTAATACCATAACAGAGCTGCGAACACCCAGAAAGCGGATAATGGCAAATGATATGAGTACTGAGCACTGCTACGTGGACATTTACAAAACGAACTGTTTCATTACTATCGTTACGAAAATAATTACAATTAATAATGAGTTGTCATAGTGATACTTATTGTTATTACTAATATGTGTGCTGGTTGGTCAATTAGATAAATCCTTCAATTAACATATAGTGAATTATTGAAAATAAAATATATGATAACAAAGTGTAATTTTTCAATTGTTAATAACTTTTGAACAAAGCGAGCTAGAAAAAAATTGTTGAAATATAAATTTTAGAGCATTTCTAGGCGCATCGATAGGTTGTAAGTTTGACACAAAAAATGTTTCTAGTTTAGAAGTTATAGCAAAAAGAATTATTGAATTTAAAATATCTCTGAAACCGATTTAGATACAGAAAATTTATTCAAATGCCGATTATAGGAAATTTAATGGGGAATAACTCATATTTGAAAGTTTTTTTTATATCTTTATTCGTTTATAAGATATTGTATATTATATAGATTGTTAGCAGTCCACATCTAAATATTGACCAGAAAATTTTGTTAAATACATTTACATACATACATACATACATACATATCTTCACGCTATATCCCAACAAATAGGATATCACGAACCCTAAAATCACTCATAAAACACTCATCTAACAATCAGCCCTTGTCAAACATTTTCATCCAACTAAATCACCCTCGCTTCAACCACATTCATAGATCACTCCATATAAACTCGTTCATTTATTACACTCTAAATCATTATCACACAACAAACCTTCAATCACAGCATTCCTATTCACTTATCATTCATTTTCTTTCTTCAACGTACATAACATGTACATAAAACATCTCAAATTACTCACGTTTACTCCTAACAACGTATCTAAAAAGTTTAATTTTTCAATTGTAAATAACTTTTGAACCGAGTACGTCAGAAAGAAATTGTTCAAATAAGAGTTGTGGAGAATTTTTAGGCGCATCGCGTGGTGGCACAGGCCACAGACAAACTATACCATAGCCTGTCTGTGGCTTTGCAAGCAATGAGCAAGATTCCAAAGCAGCTACACACCAACCAACCTACCTGGTAGCCACTGGGAAAATCTCACGAGAAGCAAAAAATTAAGTTGATAAATTTCAACAGCAGTTGCAGTTGCTTACTAACCGCAATTACAAGGCCACAGACAAACTATACCATAGCCTGTCTGTGGCTTTGCAAGTAATGAGCAACATTCCAAAGCAGCTACGCACCAATCAAACTACGTGGTAGCCACTGGGAAAATCTCACGAGAAGTAATTCAACAGCAGTTGCAGATTCTACCCCCAGATATGGGAAGTGGCGGTCCGAGTACCAAGTAGAACACTGTAGTAGCACGACCACTGCCCAGTATAGCTATATTTCATCAACTAGCTTATCTTACAATCAGTCAGATAGTTAATAAAATATCATCTAATACCATAACAGAGCTGCGAACACCCAGAAAGCGGATAATGGCAAATGATATGAGAACTGAGCACTGCTACGTGGACATTTACAAAACGAACTGTTTCATTACTATCGTTACGAAAATAATTACAATTAATAATGAGTTGTCATAGTGATACTTATTGTTATTACTAATATGTGTGCTGGTTGGTCAATTAGATAAATCCTTCAATTAACATATAGTGAATTATTGAAAATAAAATATATGATAACAAAGTGTAATTTTTCAATTGTAAATAACTTTTGAACCAAGCGAGCTTGAAAAAAATTGTTGAAATATAAATTTTAGAGCATTTCTAGGCGCATCGATAGGTTTTAATTTTGACACAAAAAATGTTTCTAGTTTAGAAGTTATAGCAAAAGGAATTATTGAATTTAAAATATCTCTGAAACCGATTTAGATACAGAAAATTTATTCAAATGCCGATTATAGGAAATTTAATGGGGAATAACTTATATTTGAAAGTTTTTTTTATATCTTTATTCGTTTATAAGATATTGTATATTATATAGATTGTTAGCAGTCCACATCTAAATATTGACCAGAAAATTTTGTTAAATACATTTACATACATACATACATACATACATATCTTCACGCTATATCCCAACAAATAGGATATCACGAACCCTAAAATCACTCATAAAACACTCATCTAACAATCAGCCCTTGTCAAACATTTTCATCCAACTAAATCACCCTCGCTTCAACCACATTCATAGATCACTCCATATAAACTCGTTCATTTATTACACTCGAAATCATTATCACACAACAAACCTTCAATCACAGCATTCCTATTCACTTATCATTCATTTTCTTTCTTCAACGTACATAACATGTACATAAAACATCTCAAATTACTCACGTTTACTCCTAACAACGTATCTAAAAAGTGTAATTTTTCAATTGTAAATAACTTTTGAACCGAGTACGTCAGAAAGAAATTGTTCAAATAAGAGTTGTGGAGAATTTTTAGGCGCATCGCGTGGTGGCACAGGCCACAGACAAACTATACCATAGCCTGTCTGTGGCTTTGCAAGCAATGAGCAAGATTCCAAAGCAGCTACACACCAACCAACCTACCTGGTAGCCACTGGGAAAATCTCACGAGAAGCAAAAAGTTAAGTTGATAGATTTCAACAGCAGTTGCAGTTGCCTATTAACCGCAATTACAAGGCCACAGACAAACTATACCATAGCCTGTATGTGGCTTTGCAAGCAATGAGCAAGATTCCAAAGCAGCTACACACCAACCAACCTACCTGGTAGCCACTGGGAAAATCTCACGAGAAGCAAAAAGTTAAGTTGATAGATTTCAACAGCAGTTGCAGTTGCCTATTAACCGCAATTACAAGGCCACAGACAAACTATACCATAGCCTGTCTGTGGCTTTGCAAGCAATGAGCAAGATTCCAAAGCAGCTACACACCAACCAACCTACCTGGTAGCCACTGGGAAAATCTCACGAGAAGCAAAAAATTAAGTTGATAAATTTCAACAGCAGTTGCAGTTGCTTACTAACCGCAATTACAAGGCCACAGACAAACTATACCATAGCCTGTCTGTGGCTTTGCAAGTAATGAGCAACATTCCAAAGCAGCTACGCACCAATCAAACTACGTGGTAGCCACTGGGAAAATCTCACGAGAAGTAATTCAACAGCAGTTGCAGATTCTACCTCCAGATATGGGAAGTGGCGGTCCGAGTACCAAGTAGAACACTGTAGTAGCACGACCACTGCCCAGTATAGCTATATTTCATCAACTAGCTTATCTTACAATCAGTCAGATAGTTAATAAAATATCATCTAATACCATAACAGAGCTGCGAACACCCAGAAAGCGGATAATGGCAAATGATATGAGAACTGAGCACTGCTACGTGGACATTTACAAAACGAACTGTTTCATTACTATCGTTACGAAAATAATTACAATTAATAATGAGTTGTCATAGTGATACTTATTGTTATTACTAATATGTGTGCTGGTTGGTCAATTAGATAAATCCTTCAATTAACATATAGTGAATTATTGAAAATAAAATATATGATAACAAAGTGTAATTTTTCAATTGTAAATAACTTTTGAACCAAGCGAGCTAGAAAAAAATTGTTGAAATATAAATTTTAGAGCATTTCTAGGCGCATCGATAGGTTGTAATTTTGACAAAAAAAATGTTTCTAGTTTAGAAGTTATAGCAAAAGGAATTATTGAATTTAAAATATCTCTGAAACCGATTTAGATACAGAAAATTTATTCAAATGCCGATTATAGGAAATTTAATAGGGAATAACTTATATTTGAAAGTTTTTTTTATATCTTTATTCGTTTATAAGATATTGTATATTATATAGATTGTTAGCAGTCCACATCTAAATATTGACCAGAAAATTTTGTTAAATACATTTACATACATACATACATACATATCTTCACGCTATATCCCAACAAATAGGATATCACGAACCCTAAAATCACTCATAAAACACTCATCTAACAATCAGCCCTTGTCAAACATTTTCATCCAACTAAATCACCCTCGCTTCAACCACATTCATAGATCACTCCATATAAACTCGTTCATTTATTACACTCGAAATCATTATCACACAACAAACCTTCAATCACAGCATTCCTATTCACTTATCATTCATTTTCTTTCTTCAACGTACATAACATGTACATAAAACATCTCAAATTACTCACGTTTACTCCTAACAACGTATCTAAAAAGTGTAATTTTTCAATTGTAAATAAATTTTGAACCGAGTACGTCAGAAAGAAATTGTTCAAATAAGAGTTGTGGAGAATTTTTAGGCGCATCGCGTGGTGGCACAGGCCACAGACAAACTATACCATAGCCTGTCTGTGGCTTTACAAGCAATGAGCAAGATTCCAAAGCAGCTACACACCAACCAACCTACCTGGTAGCCACTGGGAAAATCTCACGAGAAGCAAAAAGTTAAGTTGATAGATTTCAACAGCAGTTGCAGTTGCCTATTAACCGCAATTACAAGGCCACAGACAAACTATACCATAGCCTGTCTGTGGCTTTGCAAGTAATGAGCAACATTCCAAAGCAGCTACGCACCAATCAAACTACGTGGTAGCCACTGGGAAAATCTCACGAGAAGTAATTCAACAGCAGTTGCAGATTCTACCCCCAGATATGGGAAGTGGCGGTCCGAGTACCAAGTAGAACACTGTAGTAGCACGACCACTGCCCAGTATAGCTATATTTCATCAACTAGCTTATCTTACAATCAGTCAGATAGTTAATAAAATATCATCTAATACCATAACAGAGCTGCGATCACCCAGAAAGCGGATAATGGCAAATGATATGAGTACTGAGCACTGCTACGTGGACATTTACAAAACGAACTGTTTCATTACTATCGTTACGAAAATAATTACAATTAATAATGAGTTGTCATAGTGATACTTATTGTTATTACTAATATGTGTGCTGGTTGGTCAATTAGATAAATCCTTCAATTAACATATAGTGAATTATTGAAAATAAAATATATGATAACAAAGTGTAATTTTTCAATTGTAAATAACTTTTGAACGAAGCGAGCTAGAAAAAAATTGTTGAAATATAAATTTTAGAGCATTTCTAGACGCATCGATAGGTTGTAATTTTGACAAAAAAAATGTTTCTAGTTTAGAATTTATAGCAAAAGGAATTATTGAATTTAAAATATCTCTGAAACCGATTTAGATACAGAAAATTTATTCAAATGCCGATTATAGGAAATTTAATGGGGAATAACTTATATTTGAAAGTTTTTTTTATATCTTTATTCGTTTATAAGATATTGTATATTATATAGATTGTTAGCAGTCCACATCTAAATATTGACCAGAAAATTTTGTTAAATACATTTACATACATACATACATACATATCTTCACGCTATATCCCAACAAATAGGATATCACGAACCCTAAAATCACTCATAAAACACTCATCTAACAATCAGCCCTTGTCAAACATTTTCATCCAACTAAATCACCCTCGCTTCAACCACATTCATAGATCACTCCATATAAACTCGTTCATTTATTACACTCGAAATCATTATCACACAACAAACCTTCAATCACAGCATTCCTATTCACTTATCATTCATTTTCTTTCTTCAACGTACATAACATGTACATAAAACATCTCAAATTACTCACGTTTACTCCTAACAACGTATCTAAAAAGTGTAATTTTTCAATTGTAAATAACTATTGAACCGAGTACGTCAGAAAGAAATTGTTCAAATAAGAGTTGTGGAGAATTTTTAGGCGCATCGCGTGGTGGCACAGGCCACAGACAAACTATACCATAGCCTGTCTGTGGCTTTGCAAGCAATGAGCAAGATTCCAAAGCAGCTACACACCAACCAACCTACCTGGTAGCCACTGGGAAAATCTCACGAGAAGCAAAAAGTTAAGTTGATAGATTTCAACAGCAGTTGCAGTTGCCTATTAACCGCAATTACAAGGCCACAGACAAACTATACCATAGCCTGTCTGTGGCTTTGCAAGCAATGAGCAAGATTCCAAAGCAGCTACACACCAACCAACCTACCTGGTAGCCACTGGGAAAATCTCACGAGAAGCAAAAAATTAAGTTGATAAATTTCAACAGCAGTTGCAGTTGCTTACTAACCGCAATTACAAGGCCACAGACAAACTATACCATAGCCTGTCTGTGGCTTTGCAAGTAATGAGCAACATTCCAAAGCAGCTACGCACCAATCAAACTACGTGGTAGCCACTGGGAAAATCTCACGAGAAGTAATTCAACAGCAGTTGCAGATTCTACCTCCAGATATGGGAAGTGGCGGTCCGAGTACCAAGTAGAACACTGTAGTAGCACGACCACTGCCCAGTATAGCTATATTTCATCAACTAGCTTATCTTACAATCAGTCAGATAGTTAATAAAATATCATCTAATACCATAACAGAGCTGCGAACACCCAGAAAGCGGATAATGGCAAATGATATGAGAACTGAGCACTGCTACGTGGACATTTACAAAACGAACTGTTTCATTACTATCGTTACGAAAATAATTACAATTAATAATGAGTTGTCATAGTGATACTTATTGTTATTACTAATATGTGTGCTGGTTGGTCAATTAGATAAATCCTTCAATTAACATATAGTGAATTATTGAAAATAAAATATATGATAACAAAGTGTAATTTTTCAATTGTAAATAACTTTTGAACCAAGCGAGCTAGAAAAAAATTGTTGAAATATAAATTTTAGAGCATTTCTAGGCGCATCGATAGGTTTTAATTTTGACACAAAAAATGTTTCTAGTTTAGAAGTTATAGCAAAAGGAATTATTGAATTTAAAATATCTCTGAAACCGATTTAGATACAGAAAATTTATTCAAATGCCGATTATAGGAAATTTAATGGGGAATAACTTATATTTGAAAGTTTTTTTTATATCTTTATTCGTTTATAAGATATTGTATATTATATAGATTGTTAGCAGTCCACATCTAAATATTGACCAGAAAATTTTGTTAAATACATTTACATACATACATACATACATATCTTCACGCTATATCCCAACAAATAGGATATCACGAACCCTAAAATCACTCATAAAACACTCATCTAACAATCAGCCCTTGTCAAACATTTTCATCCAACTAAATCACCCTCGCTTCAACCACATTCATAGATCACTCCATATAAACTCGTTCATTTATTACACTCGAAATCATTATCACACAACAAACCTTCAATCACAGCATTCCTATTCACTTATCATTCATTTTCTTTCTTCAACGTACATAACATGTACATAAAACATCTCAAATTACTCACGTTTACTCCTAACAACGTATCTAAAAAGTGTAATTTTTCAATTGTAAATAAATTTTGAACCGAGTACGTCAGAAAGAAATTGTTCAAATAAGAGTTGTGGAGAATTTTTAGGCGCATCGCGTGGTGGCACAGGCCACAGACAAACTATACCATAGCCTGTCTGTGGCTTTACAAGCAATGAGCAAGATTCCAAAGCAGCTACACACCAACCAACCTACCTGGTAGCCACTGGGAAAATCTCACGAGAAGCAAAAAGTTAAGTTGATAGATTGCAACAGCAGTTGCAGTTGCCTATTAACCGCAATTACAAGGCCACAGACAAACTATACCATAGCCTGTCTGTGGCTTTGCAAGTAATGAGCAACATTCCAAAGCAGCTACGCACCAATCAAACTACGTGGTAGCCACTGGGAAAATCTCACGAGAAGTAATTCAACAGCAGTTGCAGATTCTACCCCCAGATATGGGAAGTGGCGGTCCGAGTACCAAGTAGAACACTGTAGTAGCACGACCTCTGCCCAGTATAGCTATATTTCATCAACTAGCTTATCTTACAATCAGTCAGATAGTTAATAAAATATCATCTAATACCATAACAGAGCTGCGAACACCCAGAAAGCGGATAATGGCAAATGATATGAGTACTGAGCACTGCTACGTGGACATTTACAAAACGAACTGTTTCATTACTATCGTTACGAAAATAATTACAATTAATAATGAGTTGTCATAGTGATACTTATTGTTATTACTAATATGTGTGCTGGTTGGTCAATTAGATAAATCCTTCAATTAACATATAGTGAATTATTGAAAATAAAATATATGATAACAAAGTGTAATTTTTCAATTGTAAATAACTTTTGAACCAAGCGAGCTAGAAAAAAATTGTTGAAATATAAATTTTAGAGCATTTCTAGGCGCATCGATAGGTTGTAATTTTGACAAAAAAAATGTTTCTAGTTTAGAATTTATAGCAAAAGGAATTATTGAATTTAAAATATCTCTGAAACCGATTTAGATACAGAAAATTTATTCAAATGCCGATTATAGGAAATTTAATGGGGAATAACTTATATTTGAAAGTTTTTTTTATATCTTTATTCGTTTATAAGATATTGTATATTATATAGATTGTTAGCAGTCCACATCTAAATATTGACCAGAAAATTTTGTTAAATACATTTACATACATACATACATACATATCTTCACGCTATATCCCAACAAATAGGATATCACGAACCCTAAAATCACTCATAAAACACTCATCTAACAATCAGCCCTTGTCAAACATTTTCATCCAACTAAATCACCCTCGCTTCAACCACATTCATAGATCACTCCATATAAACTCGTTCATTTATTACACTCGAAATCATTATCACACAACAAACCTTCAATCACAGCATTCCTATTCACTTATCATTCATTTTCTTTCTTCAACGTACATAACATGTACATAAAACATCTCAAATTACTCACGTTTACTCCTAACAACGTATCTAAAAAGTGTAATTTTTCAATTGTAAATAAATTTTGAACCGAGTACGTCAGAAAGAAATTGTTCAAATAAGAGTTGTGGAGAATTTTTAGGCGCATCGCGTGGTGGCACAGGCCACAGACAAACTATACCATAGCCTGTCTGTGGCTTTACAAGCAATGAGCAAGATTCCAAAGCAGCTACACACCAACCAACCTACCTGGTAGCCACTGGGAAAATCTCACGAGAAGCAAAAAGTTAAGTTGATAGATTTCAACAGCAGTTGCAGTTGCCTATTAACCGCAATTACAAGGCCACAGACAAACTATACCATAGCCTGTCTGTGGCTTTGCAAGTAATGAGCAACATTCCAAAGCAGCTACGCACCAATCAAACTACGTGGTAGCCACTGGGAAAATCTCACGAGAAGTAATTCAACAGCAGTTGCAGATTCTACCCCCAGATATGGGAAGTGGCGGTCCGAGTACCAAGTAGAACACTGTAGTAGCACGACCACTGCCCAGTATAGCTATATTTCATCAACTAGCTTATCTTACAATCAGTCAGATAGTTAATAAAATATCATCTAATACCATAACAGAGCTGCGATCACCCAGAAAGCGGATAATGGCAAATGATATGAGTACTGAGCACTGCTACGTGGACATTTACAAAACGAACTGTTTCATTACTATCGTTACGAAAATAATTACAATTAATAATGAGTTGTCATAGTGATACTTATTGTTATTACTAATATGTGTGCTGGTTGGTCAATTAGATAAATCCTTCAATTAACATATAGTGAATTATTGAAAATAAAATATATGATAACAAAGTGTAATTTTTCAATTGTAAATAACTTTTGAACGAAGCGAGCTAGAAAAAAATTGTTGAAATATAAATTTTAGAGCATTTCTAGACGCATCGATAGGTTGTAATTTTGACAAAAAAAATGTTTCTAGTTTAGAATTTATAGCAAAAGGAATTATTGAATTTAAAATATCTCTGAAACCGATTTAGATACAGAAAATTTATTCAAATGCCGATTATAGGAAATTTAATGGGGAATAACTTATATTTGAAAGTTTTTTTTATATCTTTATTCGTTTATAAGATATTGTATATTATATAGATTGTTAGCAGTCCACATCTAAATATTGACCAGAAAATTTTGTTAAATACATTTACATACATACATACATACATATCTTCACGCTATATCCCAACAAATAGGATATCACGAACCCTAAAATCACTCATAAAACACTCATCTAACAATCAGCCCTTGTCAAACATTTTCATCCAACTAAATCACCCTCGCTTCAACCACATTCATAGATCACTCCATATAAACTCGTTCATTTATTACACTCGAAATCATTATCACACAACAAACCTTCAATCACAGCATTCCTATTCACTTATCATTCATTTTCTTTCTTCAACGTACATAACATGTACATAAAACATCTCAAATTACTCACGTTTACTCCTAACAACGTATCTAAAAAGTGTAATTTTTCAATTGTAAATAACTTTTGAACCGAGTACGTCAGAAAGAAATTGTTCAAATAAGAGTTGTGGAGAATTTTTAGGCGCATCGCGTGGTGGCACAGGCCACAGACAAACTATACCATAGCCTGTCTGTGGCTTTGCAAGCAATGAGCAAGATTCCAAAGCAGCTACACACCAACCAACCTACCTGGTAGCCACTGGGAAAATCTCACGAGAAGCAAAAAGTTAAGTTGATAGATTTCAACAGCAGTTGCAGTTGCCTATTAACCGCAATTACAAGGCCACAGACAAACTATACCATAGCCTGTCTGTGGCTTTGCAAGCAATGAGCAAGATTCCAAAGCAGCTACACACCAACCAACCTACCTGGTAGCCACTGGGAAAATCTCACGAGAAGCAAAAAGTTAAGTTGATAGATTTCAACAGCAGTTGCAGTTGCCTATTAACCGCAATTACAAGGCCACAGACAAACTATACCATAGCCTGTCTGTGGCTTTACAAGCAATGAGCAAGATTCCAAAGCAGCTACACACCAACCAACCTACCTGGTAGCCACTGGGAAAATCTCACGAGAAGCAAAAAGTTAAGTTGATAGATTTCAACAGCAGTTGCAGTTGCCTATTAACCGCAATTACAAGGCCACAGACAAACTATACCATAGCCTGTCTGTGGCTTTGCAAGTAATGAGCAACATTCCAAAGCAGCTACGCACCAATCAAACTACGTGGTAGCCACTGGGAAAATCTCACGAGAAGTAATTCAACAGCAGTTGCAGATTCTACCCCCAGATATGGGAAGTGGCGGTCCGAGTACCAAGTAGAACACTGTAGTAGCACGACCACTGCCCAGTATAGCTATATTTCATCAACTAGCTTATCTTACAATCAGTCAGATAGTTAATAAAATATCATCTAATACCATAACAGAGCTGCGATCACCCAGAAAGCGGATAATGGCAAATGATATGAGTACTGAGCACTGCTACGTGGACATTTACAAAACGAACTGTTTCATTACTATCGTTACGAAAATAATTACAATTAATAATGAGTTGTCATAGTGATACTTATTGTTATTACTAATATGTGTGCTGGTTGGTCAATTAGATAAATCCTTCAATTAACATATAGTGAATTATTGAAAATAAAATATATGATAACAAAGTGTAATTTTTCAATTGTAAATAACTTTTGAACGAAGCGAGCTAGAAAAAAATTGTTGAAATATAAATTTTAGAGCATTTCTAGACGCATCGATAGGTTGTAATTTTGACAAAAAAAATGTTTCTAGTTTAGAATTTATAGCAAAAGGAATTATTGAATTTAAAATATCTCTGAAACCGATTTAGATACAGAAAATTTATTCAAATGCCGATTATAGGAAATTTAATGGGGAATAACTTATATTTGAAAGTTTTTTTTATATCTTTATTCGTTTATAAGATATTGTATATTATATAGATTGTTAGCAGTCCACATCTAAATATTGACCAGAAAATTTTGTTAAATACATTTACATACATACATACATACATATCTTCACGCTATATCCCAACAAATAGGATATCACGAACCCTAAAATCACTCATAAAACACTCATCTAACAATCAGCCCTTGTCAAACATTTTCATCCAACTAAATCACCCTCGCTTCAACCACATTCATAGATCACTCCATATAAACTCGTTCATTTATTACACTCGAAATCATTATCACACAACAAACCTTCAATCACAGCATTCCTATTCACTTATCATTCATTTTCTTTCTTCAACGTACATAACATGTACATAAAACATCTCAAATTACTCACGTTTACTCCTAACAACGTATCTAAAAAGTGTAATTTTTCAATTGTAAATAACTTTTGAACCGAGTACGTCAGAAAGAAATTGTTCAAATAAGAGTTGTGGAGAATTTTTAGGCGCATCGCGTGGTGGCACAGGCCACAGACAAACTATACCATAGCCTGTCTGTGGCTTTGCAAGCAATGAGCAAGATTCCAAAGCAGCTACACACCAACCAACCTACCTGGTAGCCACTGGGAAAATCTCACGAGAAGCAAAAAGTTAAGTTGATAGATTTCAACAGCAGTTGCAGTTGCCTATTAACCGCAATTACAAGGCCACAGACAAACTATACCATAGCCTGTCTGTGGCTTTGCAAGCAATGAGCAAGATTCCAAAGCAGCTACACACCAACCAACCTACCTGGTAGCCACTGGGAAAATCTCACGAGAAGCAAAAAGTTAAGTTGATAGATTTCAACAGCAGTTGCAGTTGCCTATTAACCGCAATTACAAGGCCACAGACAAACTATACCATAGCCTGTCTGTGGCTTTGCAAGCAATGAGCAAGATTCCAAAGCAGCTACACACCAACCAACCTACCTGGTAGCCACTGGGAAAATCTCACGAGAAGCAAAAAATTAAGTTGATAAATTTCAACAGCAGTTGCAGTTGCTTACTAACCGCAATTACAAGGCCACAGACAAACTATACCATAGCCTGTCTGTGGCTTTGCAAGTAATGAGCAACATTCCAAAGCAGCTACGCACCAATCAAACTACGTGGTAGCCACTGGGAAAATCTCACGAGAAGTAATTCAACAGCAGTTGCAGATTCTACCTCCAGATATGGGAAGTGGCGGTCCGAGTACCAAGTAGAACACTGTAGTAGCACGACCACTGCCCAGTATAGCTATATTTCATCAACTAGCTTATCTTACAATCAGTCAGAGAGTTAATAAAATATCATCTAATACCATAACAGAGCTGCGAACACCCAGAAAGCGGATAATGGCAAATGATATGAGAACTGAGCACTGCTACGTGGACATTTACAAAACGAACTGTTTCATTACTATCGTTACGAAAATAATTACAATTAATAATGAGTTGTCATAGTGATACTTATTGTTATTACTAATATGTGTGCTGGTTGGTCAATTAGATAAATCCTTCAATTAACATATAGTGAATTATTGAAAATAAAATATATGATAACAAAGTGTAATTTTTCAATTGTAAATAACTTTTGAACCAAGCGAGCTAGAAAAAAATTGTTGAAATATAAATTTTAGAGCATTTCTAGGCGCATCGATAGGTTTTAATTTTGACACAAAAAATGTTTCTAGTTTAGAAGTTATAGCAAAAGGAATTATTGAATTTAAAATATCTCTGAAACCGATTTAGATACAGAAAATTTATTCAAATGCCGATTATAGGAAATTTAATGGGGAATAACTTATATTTGAAAGTTTTTTTTATATCTTTATTCGTTTATAAGATATTGTATATTATATAGATTGTTAGCAGTCCACATCTAAATATTGACCAGAAAATTTTGTTAAATACATTTACATACATACATACATACATATCTTCACGCTATATCCCAACAAATAGGATATCACGAACCCTAAAATCACTCATAAAACACTCATCTAACAATCAGCCCTTGTCAAACATTTTCATCCAACTAAATCACCCTCGCTTCAACCACATTCATAGATCACTCCATATAAACTCGTTCATTTATTACACTCGAAATCATTATCACACAACAAACCTTCAATCACAGCATTCCTATTCACTTATCATTCATTTTCTTTCTTCAACGTACATAACATGTACATAAAACATCTCAAATTACTCACGTTTACTCCTAACAACGTATCTAAAAAGTGTAATTTTTCAATTGTAAATAACTTTTGAACCGAGTACGTCAGAAAGAAATTGTTCAAATAAGAGTTGTGGAGAATTTTTAGGCGCATCGCGTGGTGGCACAGGCCACAGACAAACTATACCATAGCCTGTCTGTGGCTTTGCAAGCAATGAGCAAGATTCCAAAGCAGCTACACACCAACCAACCTACCTGGTAGCCACTGGGAAAATCTCACGAGAAGCAAAAAGTTAAGTTGATAGATTTCAACAGCAGTTGCAGTTGCCTATTAACCGCAATTACAAGGCCACAGACAAACTATACCATAGCCTGTCTGTGGCTTTGCAAGCAATGAGCAAGATTCCAAAGCAGCTACACACCAACCAACCTACCTGGTAGCCACTGGGAAAATCTCACGAGAAGCAAAAAGTTAAGTTGATAGATTTCAACAGCAGTTGCAGTTGCCTATTAACCGCAATTACAAGGCCACAGACAAACTATACCATAGCCTGTCTGTGGCTTTGCAAGCAATGAGCAAGATTCCAAAGCAGCTACACACCAACCAACCTACCTGGTAGCCACTGGGAAAATCTCACGAGAAGCAAAAAATTAAGTTGATAAATTTCAACAGCAGTTGCAGTTGCTTACTAACCGCAATTACAAGGCCACAGACAAACTATACCATAGCCTGTCTGTGGCTTTGCAAGTAATGAGCAACATTCCAAAGCAGCTACGCACCAATCAAACTACGTGGTAGCCACTGGGAAAATCTCACGAGAAGTAATTCAACAGCAGTTGCAGATTCTACCTCCAGATATGGGAAGTGGCGGTCCGAGTACCAAGTAGAACACTGTAGTAGCACGACCACTGCCCAGTATAGCTATATTTCATCAACTAGCTTATCTTACAATCAGTCAGAGAGTTAATAAAATATCATCTAATACCATAACAGAGCTGCGAACACCCAGAAAGCGGATAATGGCAAATGATATGAGAACTGAGCACTGCTACGTGGACATTTACAAAACGAACTGTTTCATTACTATCGTTACGAAAATAATTACAATTAATAATGAGTTGTCATAGTGATACTTATTGTTATTACTAATATGTGTGCTGGTTGGTCAATTAGATAAATCCTTCAATTAACATATAGTGAATTATTGAAAATAAAATATATGATAACAAAGTGTAATTTTTCAATTGTAAATAACTTTTGAACCAAGCGAGCTAGAAAAAAATTGTTGAAATATAAATTTTAGAGCATTTCTAGGCGCATCGATAGGTTTTAATTTTGACACAAAAAATGTTTCTAGTTTAGAAGTTATAGCAAAAGGAATTATTGAATTTAAAATATCTCTGAAACCGATTTAGATACAGAAAATTTATTCAAATGCCGATTATAGGAAATTTAATGGGGAATAACTTATATTTGAAAGTTTTTTTTATATCTTTATTCGTTTATAAGATATTGTATATTATATAGATTGTTAGCAGTCCACATCTAAATATTGACCAGAAAATTTTGTTAAATACATTTACATACATACATACATACATATCTTCACGCTATATCCCAACAAATAGGATATCACGAACCCTAAAATCACTCATAAAACACTCATCTAACAATCAGCCCTTGTCAAACATTTTCATCCAACTAAATCACCCTCGCTTCAACCACATTCATAGATCACTCCATATAAACTCGTTCATTTATTACACTCGAAATCATTATCACACAACAAACCTTCAATCACAGCATTCCTATTCACTTATCATTCATTTTCTTTCTTCAACGTACATAACATGTACATAAAACATCTCAAATTACTCACGTTTACTCCTAACAACGTATCTAAAAAGTGTAATTTTTCAATTGTAAATAAATTTTGAACCGAGTACGTCAGAAAGAAATTGTTCAAATAAGAGTTGTGGAGAATTTTTAGGCGCATCGCGTGGTGGCACAGGCCACAGACAAACTATACCATAGCCTGTCTGTGGCTTTACAAGCAATGAGCAAGATTCCAAAGCAGCTACACACCAACCAACCTACCTGGTAGCCACTGGGAAAATCTCACGAGAAGCAAAAAGTTAAGTTGATAGATTGCAACAGCAGTTGCAGTTGCCTATTAACCGCAATTACAAGGCCACAGACAAACTATACCATAGCCTGTCTGTGGCTTTGCAAGTAATGAGCAACATTCCAAAGCAGCTACGCACCAATCAAACTACGTGGTAGCCACTGGGAAAATCTCACGAGAAGTAATTCAACAGCAGTTGCAGATTCTACCCCCAGATATGGGAAGTGGCGGTCCGAGTACCAAGTAGAACACTGTAGTAGCACGACCTCTGCCCAGTATAGCTATATTTCATCAACTAGCTTATCTTACAATCAGTCAGATAGTTAATAAAATATCATCTAATACCATAACAGAGCTGCGAACACCCAGAAAGCGGATAATGGCAAATGATATGAGTACTGAGCACTGCTACGTGGACATTTACAAAACGAACTGTTTCATTACTATCGTTACGAAAATAATTACAATTAATAATGAGTTGTCATAGTGATACTTATTGTTATTACTAATATGTGTGCTGGTTGGTCAATTAGATAAATCCTTCAATTAACATATAGTGAATTATTGAAAATAAAATATATGATAACAAAGTGTAATTTTTCAATTGTAAATAACTTTTGAACCAAGCGAGCTAGAAAAAAATTGTTGAAATATAAATTTTAGAGCATTTCTAGGCGCATCGATAGGTTGTAATTTTGACAAAAAAATGTTTCTAGTTTAGAATTTATAGCAAAAGGAATTATTGAATTTAAAATATCTCTGAAACCGATTTAGATACAGAAAATTTATTCAAATGCCGATTATAGGAAATTTAATGGGGAATAACTTATATTTGAAAGTTTTTTTTATATCTTTATTCGTTTATAAGATATTGTATATTATATAGATTGTTAGCAGTCCACATCTAAATATTGACCAGAAAATTTTGTTAAATACATTTACATACATACATACATACATATCTTCACGCTATATCCCAACAAATAGGATATCACGAACCCTAAAATCACTCATAAAACACTCATCTAACAATCAGCCCTTGTCAAACATTTTCATCCAACTAAATCACCCTCGCTTCAACCACATTCATAGATCACTCCATATAAACTCGTTCATTTATTACACTCGAAATCATTATCACACAACAAACCTTCAATCACAGCATTCCTATTCACTTATCATTCATTTTCTTTCTTCAACGTACATAACATGTACATAAAACATCTCAAATTACTCACGTTTACTCCTAACAACGTATCTAAAAAGTGTAATTTTTCAATTGTAAATAACTTTTGAACCGAGTACGTCAGAAAGAAATTGTTCAAATAAGAGTTGTGGAGAATTTTTAGGCGCATCGCGTGGTGGCACAGGCCACAGACAAACTATACCATAGCCTGTCTGTGGCTTTGCAAGCAATGAGCAAGATTCCAAAGCAGCTACACACCAACCAACCTACCTGGTAGCCACTGGGAAAATCTCACGAGAAGCAAAAAGTTAAGTTGATAGATTTCAACAGCAGTTGCAGTTGCCTATTAACCGCAATTACAAGGCCACAGACAAACTATACCATAGCCTGTCTGTGGCTTTGCAAGCAATGAGCAAGATTCCAAAGCAGCTACACACCAACCAACCTACCTGGTAGCCACTGGGAAAATCTCACGAGAAGCAAAAAGTTAAGTTGATAGATTTCAACAGCAGTTGCAGTTGCCTATTAACCGCAATTACAAGGCCACAGACAAACTATACCATAGCCTGTCTGTGGCTTTGCAAGCAATGAGCAAGATTCCAAAGCAGCTACACACCAACCAACCTACCTGGTAGCCACTGGGAAAATCTCACGAGAAGCAAAAAATTAAGTTGATAAATTTCAACAGCAGTTGCAGTTGCTTACTAACCGCAATTACAAGGCCACAGACAAACTATACCATAGCCTGTCTGTGGCTTTGCAAGTAATGAGCAACATTCCAAAGCAGCTACGCACCAATCAAACTACGTGGTAGCCACTGGGAAAATCTCACGAGAAGTAATTCAACAGCAGTTGCAGATTCTACCTCCAGATATGGGAAGTGGCGGTCCGAGTACCAAGTAGAACACTGTAGTAGCACGACCACTGCCCAGTATAGCTATATTTCATCAACTAGCTTATCTTACAATCAGTCAGATAGTTAATAAAATATCATCTAATACCATAACAGAGCTGCGAACACCCAGAAAGCGGATAATGGCAAATGATATGAGAACTGAGCACTGCTACGTGGACATTTACAAAACGAACTGTTTCATTACTATCGTTACGAAAATAATTACAATTAATAATGAGTTGTCATAGTGATACTTATTGTTATTACTAATATGTGTGCTGGTTGGTCAATTAGATAAATCCTTCAATTAACATATAGTGAATTATTGAAAATAAAATATATGATAACAAAGTGTAATTTTTCAATTGTAAATAACTTTTGAACCAAGCGAGCTAGAAAAAAATTGTTGAAATATAAATTTTAGAGCATTTCTAGGCGCATCGATAGGTTGTAATTTTTACACAAAAAATGTTTCTAGTTTAGAAGTTATAGCAAAAGGAATTATTGAATTTAAAATATCTCTGAAACCGATTTAGATACAGAAAATTTATTCAAATGCCGATTATAGGAAATTTAATGGGGAATAACTTATATTTGAAAGTTTTTTTTATATCTTTATTCGTTTATAAGATATTGTATATTATATAGATTGTTAGCAGTCCACATCTAAATATTGACCAGAAAATTTTGTTAAATACATTTACATACATACATACATACATATCTTCACGCTATATCCCAACAAATAGGATATCACGAACCCTAAAATCACTCATAAAACACTCATCTAACAATCAGCCCTTGTCAAACATTTTCATCCAACTAAATCACCCTCGCTTCAACCACATTCATAGATCACTCCATATAAACTCGTTCATTTATTACACTCGAAATCATTATCACACAACAAACCTTCAATCACAGCATTCCTATTCACTTATCATTCATTTTCTTTCTTCAACGTACATAACATGTACATAAAACATCTCAAATTACTCACGTTTACTCCTAACAACGTATCTAAAAAGTGTAATTTTTCAATTGTAAATAAATTTTGAACCGAGTACGTCAGAAAGAAATTGTTCAAATAAGAGTTGTGGAGAATTTTTAGGCGCATCGCGTGGTGGCACAGGCCACAGACAAACTATACCATAGCCTGTCTGTGGCTTTACAAGCAATGAGCAAGATTCCAAAGCAGCTACACACCAACCAACCTACCTGGTAGCCACTGGGAAAATCTCACGAGAAGCAAAAAGTTAAGTTGATAGATTTCAACAGCAGTTGCAGTTGCCTATTAACCGCAATTACAAGGCCACAGACAAACTATACCATAGCCTGTCTGTGGCTTTGCAAGCAATGAGCAAGATTCCAAAGCAGCTACACACCAACCAACCTACCTGGTAGCCACTGGGAAAATCTCACGAGAAGCAAAAAATTAAGTTGATAAATTTCAACAGCAGTTGCAGTTGCTTACTAACCGCAATTACAAGGCCACAGACAAACTATACCATAGCCTGTCTGTGGCTTTGCAAGTAATGAGCAACATTCCAAAGCAGCTACGCACCAATCAAACTACGTGGTAGCCACTGGGAAAATCTCACGAGAAGTAATTCAACAGCAGTTGCAGATTCTACCCCCAGATATGGGAAGTGGCGGTCCGAGTACCAAGTAGAACACTGTAGTAGCACGACCACTGCCCAGTATAGCTATATTTCATCAACTAGCTTATCTTACAATCAGTCAGATAGTTAATAAAATATCATCTAATACCATAACAGAGCTGCGAACACCCAGAAAGCGGATAATGGCAAATGATATGAGTACTGAGCACTGCTACGTGGACATTTACAAAACGAACTGTTTCATTACTATCGTTACGAAAATAATTACAATTAATAATGAGTTGTCATAGTGATACTTATTGTTATTACTAATATGTGTGCTGGTTGGTCAATTAGATAAATCCTTCAATTAACATATAGTGAATTATTGAAAATAAAATATATGATAACAAAGTGTAATTTTTCAATTGTAAATAACTTTTGAACGAAGCGAGCTAGAAAAAAATTGTTGAAATATAAATTTTAGAGCATTTCTAGGCGCATCGATAGGTTGTAATTTTGACAAAAAAAATGTTTCTAGTTTAGAATTTATAGCAAAAGGAATTATTGAATTTAAAATATCTCTGAAACCGATTTAGATACAGAAAATTTATTCAAATGCCGATTATAGGAAATTTAATGGGGAATAACTTATATTTGAAAGTTTTTTTTATATCTTTATTCGTTTATAAGATATTGTATATTATATAGATTGTTAGCAGTCCACATCTAAATATTGACCAGAAAATTTTGTTAAATACATTTACATACATACATACATACATATCTTCACGCTATATCCCAACAAATAGGATATCACGAACCCTAAAATCACTCATAAAACACTCATCTAACAATCAGCCCTTGTCAAACATTTTCATCCAACTAAATCACCCTCGCTTCAACCACATTCATAGATCACTCCATATAAACTCGTTCATTTATTACACTCGAAATCATTATCACACAACAAACCTTCAATCACAGCATTCCTATTCACTTATCATTCATTTTCTTTCTTCAACGTACATAACATGTACATAAAACATCTCAAATTACTCACGTTTACTCCTAACAACGTATCTAAAAAGTGTAATTTTTCAATTGTAAATAACTTTTGAACCGAGTACGTCAGAAAGAAATTGGTCAAATAAGAGTTGTGGAGAATTTTTAGGCGCATCGCGTGGTGGCACAGGCCACAGACAAACTATACCATAGCCTGTCTGTGGCTTTGCAAGCAATGAGCAAGATTCCAAAGCAGCTACACACCAACCAACCTACCTGGTAGCCACTGGGAAAATCTCACGAGAAGCAAAAAGTTAAGTTGATAGATTTCAACAGCAGTTGCAGTTGCCTATTAACCGCAATTACAAGGCCACAGACAAACTATACCATAGCCTGTCTGTGGCTTTGCAAGCAATGAGCAAGATTCCAAAGCAGCTACACACCAACCAACCTACCTGGTAGCCACTGGGAAAATCTCACGAGAAGCAAAAAGTTAAGTTGATAGATTTCAACAGCAGTTGCAGTTGCCTATTAACCGCAATTACAAGGCCACAGACAAACTATACCATAGCCTGTCTGTGGCTTTGCAAGCAATGAGCAAGATTCCAAAGCAGCTACACACCAACCAACCTACCTGGTAGCCACTGGGAAAATCTCACGAGAAGCAAAAAATTAAGTTGATAAATTTCAACAGCAGTTGCAGTTGCTTACTAACCGCAATTACAAGGCCACAGACAAACTATACCATAGCCTGTCTGTGGCTTTGCAAGTAATGAGCAACATTCCAAAGCAGCTACGCACCAATCAAACTACGTGGTAGCCACTGGGAAAATCTCACGAGAAGTAATTCAACAGCAGTTGCAGATTCTACCTCCAGATATGGGAAGTGGCGGTCCGAGTACCAAGTAGAACACTGTAGTAGCACGACCACTGCCCAGTATAGCTATATTTCATCAACTAGCTTATCTTACAATCAGTCAGATAGTTAATAAAATATCATCTAATACCATAACAGAGCTGCGAACACCCAGAAAGCGGATAATGGCAAATGATATGAGAACTGAGCACTGCTACGTGGACATTTACAAAACGAACTGTTTCATTACTATCGTTACGAAAATAATTACAATTAATAATGAGTTGTCATAGTGATACTTATTGTTATTACTAATATGTGTGCTGGTTGGTCAATTAGATAAATCCTTCAATTAACATATAGTGAATTATTGAAAATAAAATATATGATAACAAAGTGTAATTTTTCAATTATAAATAACTTTTGAACCAAGCGAGCTAGAAAAAAATTGTTGAAATATAAATTTTAGAGCATTTCTAGGCGCATCGATAGGTTGTAATTTTTACACAAAAAATGTTTCTAGTTTAGAAGTTATAGCAAAAGGAATTATTGAATTTAAAATATCTCTGAAACCGATTTAGATACAGAAAATTTATTCAAATGCCGATTATAGGAAATTTAATGGGGAATAACTTATATTTGAAAGTTTTTTTTATATCTTTATTCGTTTATAAGATATTGTATATTATATAGATTGTTAGCAGTCCACATCTAAATATTGACCAGAAAATTTTGTTAAATACATTTACATACATACATACATACATATCTTCACGCTATATCCCAACAAATAGGATATCACGAACCCTAAAATCACTCATAAAACACTCATCTAACAATCAGCCCTTGTCAAACATTTTCATCCAACTAAATCACCCTCGCTTCAACCACATTCATAGATCACTCCATATAAACTCGTTCATTTATTACACTCGAAATCATTATCACACAACAAACCTTCAATCACAGCATTCCTATTCACTTATCATTCATTTTCTTTCTTCAACGTACATAACATGTACATAAAACATCTCAAATTACTCACGTTTACTCCTAACAACGTATCTAAAAAGTGTAATTTTTCAATTGTAAATAAATTTTGAACCGAGTACGTCAGAAAGAAATTGTTCAAATAAGAGTTGTGGAGAATTTTTAGGCGCATCGCGTGGTGGCACAGGCCACAGACAAACTATACCATAGCCTGTCTGTGGCTTTACAAGCAATGAGCAAGATTCCAAAGCAGCTACACACCAACCAACCTACCTGGTAGCCACTGGGAAAATCTCACGAGAAGCAAAAAGTTAAGTTGATAGATTTCAACAGCAGTTGCAGTTGCCTATTAACCGCAATTACAAGGCCACAGACAAACTATACCATAGCCTGTCTGTGGCTTTGCAAGCAATGAGCAAGATTCCAAAGCAGCTACACACCAACCAACCTACCTGGTAGCCACTGGGAAAATCTCACGAGAAGCAAAAAATTAAGTTGATAAATTTCAACAGCAGTTGCAGTTGCTTACTAACCGCAATTACAAGGCCACAGACAAACTATACCATAGCCTGTCTGTGGCTTTGCAAGTAATGAGCAACATTCCAAAGCAGCTACGCACCAATCAAACTACGTGGTAGCCACTGGGAAAATCTCACGAGAAGTAATTCAACAGCAGTTGCAGATTCTACCCCCAGATATGGGAAGTGGCGGTCCGAGTACCAAGTAGAACACTGTAGTAGCACGACCACTGCCCAGTATAGCTATATTTCATCAACTAGCTTATCTTACAATCAGTCAGATAGTTAATAAAATATCATCTAATACCATAACAGAGCTGCGAACACCCAGAAAGCGGATAATGGCAAATGATATGAGTACTGAGCACTGCTACGTGGACATTTACAAAACGAACTGTTTCATTACTATCGTTACGAAAATAATTACAATTAATAATGAGTTGTCATAGTGATACTTATTGTTATTACTAATATGTGTGCTGGTTGGTCAATTAGATAAATCCTTCAATTAACATATAGTGAATTATTGAAAATAAAATATATGATAACAAAGTGTAATTTTTCAATTGTAAATAACTTTTGAACGAAGCGAGCTAGAAAAAAATTGTTGAAATATAAATTTTAGAGCATTTCTAGGCGCATCGATAGGTTGTAATTTTGACAAAAAAAATGTTTCTAGTTTAGAATTTATAGCAAAAGGAATTATTGAATTTAAAATATCTCTGAAACCGATTTAGATACAGAAAATTTATTCAAATGCCGATTATAGGAAATTTAATGGGGAATAACTTATATTTGAAAGTTTTTTTTATATCTTTATTCGTTTATAAGATATTGTATATTATATAGATTGTTAGCAGTCCACATCTAAATATTGACCAGAAAATTTTGTTAAATACATTTACATACATACATACATACTTATCTTCACGCTATATCCCAACAAATAGGATATCACGAATCCTAAAATCACTCATAAAACACTCATCTAACAATCAGCCCTTGTCAAACATTTTCATCCAACTAAATCACCCTCGCTTCAACCACATTCATAGATCACTCCATATAAACTCGTTCATTTATTACACTCGAAATCATTATCACACAACAAACCTTCAATCACAGCATTCCTATTCACTTATCATTCATTTTCTTTCTTCAACGTACATAACATGTACATAAAACATCTCAAATTACTCACGTTTACTCCTAACAACGTATCTAAAAAGTGTAATTTTTCAATTGTAAATAACTTTTGAACCGAGTACGTCAGAAAGAAATTGTTCAAATAAGAGTTGTGGAGAATTTTTAGGCGCATCGCGTGGTGGCACAGGCCACAGACAAACTATACCATAGCCTGTCTGTGGCTTTGCAAGCAATGAGCAAGATTCCAAAGCAGCTACACACCAACCAACCTACCTGGTAGCCACTGGGAAAATCTCACGAGAAGCAAAAAGTTAAGTTGATAGATTTCAACAGCAGTTGCAGTTGCCTATTAACCGCAATTACAAGGCCACAGACAAACTATACCATAGCCTGTCTGTGGCTTTGCAAGCAATGAGCAAGATTCCAAAGCAGCTACACACCAACCAACCTACCTGGTAGCCACTGGGAAAATCTCACGAGAAGCAAAAAGTTAAGTTGATAGATTTCAACAGCAGTTGCAGTTGCCTATTAACCGCAATTACAAGGCCACAGACAAACTATACCATAGCCTGTCTGTGGCTTTGCAAGCAATGAGCAAGATTCCAAAGCAGCTACACACCAACCAACCTACCTGGTAGCCACTGGGAAAATCTCACGAGAAGCAAAAAATTAAGTTGATAAATTTCAACAGCAGTTGCAGTTGCTTACTAACCGCAATTACAAGGCCACAGACAAACTATACCATAGCCTGTCTGTGGCTTTGCAAGTAATGAGCAACATTCCAAAGCAGCTACGCACCAATCAAACTACGTGGTAGCCACTGGGAAAATCTCACGAGAAGTAATTCAACAGCAGTTGCAGATTCTACCTCCAGATATGGGAAGTGGCGGTCCGAGTACCAAGTAGAACACTGTAGTAGCACGACCACTGCCCAGTATAGCTATATTTCATCAACTAGCTTATCTTACAATCAGTCAGATAGTTAATAAAATATCATCTAATACCATAACAGAGCTGCGAACACCCAGAAAGCGGATAATGGCAAATGATATGAGAACTGAGCACTGCTACGTGGACATTTACAAAACGAACTGTTTCATTACTATCGTTACGAAAATAATTACAATTAATAATGAGTTGTCATAGTGATACTTATTGTTATTACTAATATGTGTGCTGGTTGGTCAATTAGATAAATCCTTCAATTAACATATAGTGAATTATTGAAAATAAAATATATGATAACAAAGTGTAATTTTTCAATTATAAATAACTTTTGAACCAAGCGAGCTAGAAAAAAATTGTTGAAATATAAATTTTAGAGCATTTCTAGGCGCATCGATAGGTTGTAATTTTTACACAAAAAATGTTTCTAGTTTAGAAGTTATAGCAAAAGGAATTATTGAATTTAAAATATCTCTGAAACCGATTTAGATACAGAAAATTTATTCAAATGCCGATTATAGGAAATTTAATGGGGAATAACTTATATTTGAAAGTTTTTTTTATATCTTTATTCGTTTATAAGATATTGTATATTATATAGATTGTTAGCAGTCCACATCTAAATATTGACCAGAAAATTTTGTTAAATACATTTACATACATACATACATACATATCTTCACGCTATATCCCAACAAATAGGATATCACGAACCCTAAAATCACTCATAAAACACTCATCTAACAATCAGCCCTTGTCAAACATTTTCATCCAACTAAATCACCCTCGCTTCAACCACATTCATAGATCACTCCATATAAACTCGTTCATTTATTACACTCGAAATCATTATCACACAACAAACCTTCAATCACAGCATTCCTATTCACTTATCATTCATTTTCTTTCTTCAACGTACATAACATGTACATAAAACATCTCAAATTACTCACGTTTACTCCTAACAACGTATCTAAAAAGTGTAATTTTTCAATTGTAAATAAATTTTGAACCGAGTACGTCAGAAAGAAATTGTTCAAATAAGAGTTGTGGAGAATTTTTAGGCGCATCGCGTGGTGGCACAGGCCACAGACAAACTATACCATAGCCTGTCTGTGGCTTTACAAGCAATGAGCAAGATTCCAAAGCAGCTACACACCAACCAACCTACCTGGTAGCCACTGGGAAAATCTCACGAGAAGCAAAAAGTTAAGTTGATAGATTTCAACAGCAGTTGCAGTTGCCTATTAACCGCAATTACAAGGCCACAGACAAACTATACCATAGCCTGTCTGTGGCTTTGCAAGCAATGAGCAAGATTCCAAAGCAGCTACACACCAACCAACCTACCTGGTAGCCACTGGGAAAATCTCACGAGAAGCAAAAAATTAAGTTGATAAATTTCAACAGCAGTTGCAGTTGCTTACTAACCGCAATTACAAGGCCACAGACAAACTATACCATAGCCTGTCTGTGGCTTTGCAAGTAATGAGCAACATTCCAAAGCAGCTACGCACCAATCAAACTACGTGGTAGCCACTGGGAAAATCTCACGAGAAGTAATTCAACAGCAGTTGCAGATTCTACCCCCAGATATGGGAAGTGGCGGTCCGAGTACCAAGTAGAACACTGTAGTAGCACGACCACTGCCCAGTATAGCTATATTTCATCAACTAGCTTATCTTACAATCAGTCAGATAGTTAATAAAATATCATCTAATACCATAACAGAGCTGCGAACACCCAGAAAGCGGATAATGGCAAATGATATGAGTACTGAGCACTGCTACGTGGACATTTACAAAACGAACTGTTTCATTACTATCGTTACGAAAATAATTACAATTAATAATGAGTTGTCATAGTGATACTTATTGTTATTACTAATATGTGTGCTGGTTGGTCAATTAGATAAATCCTTCAATTAACATATAGTGAATTATTGAAAATAAAATATATGATAACAAAGTGTAATTTTTCAATTGTAAATAACTTTTGAACGAAGCGAGCTAGAAAAAAATTGTTGAAATATAAATTTTAGAGCATTTCTAGGCGCATCGATAGGTTGTAATTTTGACAAAAAAAATGTTTCTAGTTTAGAATTTATAGCAAAAGGAATTATTGAATTTAAAATATCTCTGAAACCGATTTAGATACAGAAAATTTATTCAAATGCCGATTATAGGAAATTTAATGGGGAATAACTTATATTTGAAAGTTTTTTTTATATCTTTATTCGTTTATAAGATATTGTATATTATATAGATTGTTAGCAGTCCACATCTAAATATTGACCAGAAAATTTTGTTAAATACATTTACATACATACATACATACATACTTATCTTCACGCTATATCCCAACAAATAGGATATCACGAATCCTAAAATCACTCATAAAACACTCATCTAACAATCAGCCCTTGTCAAACATTTTCATCCAACTAAATCACCCTCGCTTCAACCACATTCATAGATCACTCCATATAAACTCGTTCATTTATTACACTCGAAATCATTATCACACAACAAACCTTCAATCACAGCATTCCTATTCACTTATCATTCATTTTCTTTCTTCAACGTACATAACATGTACATAAAACATCTCAAATTACTCACGTTTACTCCTAACAACGTATCTAAAAAGTGTAATTTTTCAATTGTAAATAACTTTTGAACCGAGTACGTCAGAAAGAAATTGTTCAAATAAGAGTTGTGGAGAATTTTTAGGCGCATCGCGTGGTGGCACAGGCCACAGACAAACTATACCATAGCCTGTCTGTGGCTTTGCAAGCAATGAGCAAGATTCCAAAGCAGCTACACACCAACCAACCTACCTGGTAGCCACTGGGAAAATCTCACGAGAAGCAAAAAGTTAAGTTGATAGATTTCAACAGCAGTTGCAGTTGCCTATTAACCGCAATTACAAGGCCACAGACAAACTATACCATAGCCTGTCTGTGGCTTTGCAAGCAATGAGCAAGATTCCAAAGCAGCTACACACCAACCAACCTACCTGGTAGCCACTGGGAAAATCTCACGAGAAGCAAAAAGTTAAGTTGATAGATTTCAACAGCAGTTGCAGTTGCCTATTAACCGCAATTACAAGGCCACAGACAAACTATACCATAGCCTGTCTGTGGCTTTGCAAGCAATGAGCAAGATTCCAAAGCAGCTACACACCAACCAACCTACCTGGTAGCCACTGGGAAAATCTCACGAGAAGCAAAAAATTAAGTTGATAAATTTCAACAGCAGTTGCAGTTGCTTACTAACCGCAATTACAAGGCCACAGACAAACTATACCATAGCCTGTCTGTGGCTTTGCAAGTAATGAGCAACATTCCAAAGCAGCTACGCACCAATCAAACTACGTGGTAGCCACTGGGAAAATCTCACGAGAAGTAATTCAACAGCAGTTGCAGATTCTACCTCCAGATATGGGAAGTGGCGGTCCGAGTACCAAGTAGAACACTGTAGTAGCACGACCACTGCCCAGTATAGCTATATTTCATCAACTAGCTTATCTTACAATCAGTCAGATAGTTAATAAAATATCATCTAATACCATAACAGAGCTGCGAACACCCAGAAAGCGGATAATGGCAAATGATATGAGAACTGAGCACTGCTACGTGGACATTTACAAAACGAACTGTTTCATTACTATCGTTACGAAAATAATTACAATTAATAATGAGTTGTCATAGTGATACTTATTGTTATTACTAATATGTGTGCTGGTTGGTCAATTAGATAAATCCTTCAATTAACATATAGTGAATTATTGAAAATAAAATATATGATAACAAAGTGTAATTTTTCAATTGTAAATAACTTTTGAACCAAGCGAGCTAGAAAAAAATTGTTGAAATATAAATTTTAGAGCATTTCTAGGCGCATCGATAGGTTGTAATTTTTACACAAAAAATGTTTCTAGTTTAGAAGTTATAGCAAAAGGAATTATTGAATTTAAAATATCTCTGAAACCGATTTAGATACAGAAAATTTATTCAAATGCCGATTATAGGAAATTTAATGGGGAATAACTTATATTTGAAAGTTTTTTTTATATCTTTATTCGTTTATAAGATATTGTATATTATATAGATTGTTAGCAGTCCACATCTAAATATTGACCAGAAAATTTTGTTAAATACATTTACATACATACATACATACATATCTTCACGCTATATCCCAACAAATAGGATATCACGAACCCTAAAATCACTCATAAAACACTCATCTAACAATCAGCCCTTGTCAAACATTTTCATCCAACTAAATCACCCTCGCTTCAACCACATTCATAGATCACTCCATATAAACTCGTTCATTTATTACACTCGAAATCATTATCACACAACAAACCTTCAATCACAGCATTCCTATTCACTTATCATTCATTTTCTTTCTTCAACGTACATAACATGTACATAAAACATCTCAAATTACTCACGTTTACTCCTAACAACGTATCTAAAAAGTGTAATTTTTCAATTGTAAATAAATTTTGAACCGAGTACGTCAGAAAGAAATTGTTCAAATAAGAGTTGTGGAGAATTTTTAGGCGCATCGCGTGGTGGCACAGGCCACAGACAAACTATACCATAGCCTGTCTGTGGCTTTACAAGCAATGAGCAAGATTCCAAAGCAGCTACACACCAACCAACCTACCTGGTAGCCACTGGGAAAATCTCACGAGAAGCAAAAAGTTAAGTTGATAGATTTCAACAGCAGTTGCAGTTGCCTATTAACCGCAATTACAAGGCCACAGACAAACTATACCATAGCCTGTCTGTGGCTTTGCAAGTAATGAGCAACATTCCAAAGCAGCTACGCACCAATCAAACTACGTGGTAGCCACTGGGAAAATCTCACGAGAAGTAATTCAACAGCAGTTGCAGATTCTACCCCCAGATATGGGAAGTGGCGGTCCGAGTACCAAGTAGAACACTGTAGTAGCACGACCACTGCCCAGTATAGCTATATTTCATCAACTAGCTTATCTTACAATCAGTCAGATAGTTAATAAAATATCATCTAATACCATAACAGAGCTGCGAACACCCAGAAAGCGGATAATGGCAAATGATATGAGTACTGAGCACTGCTACGTGGACATTTACAAAACGAACTGTTTCATTACTATCGTTACGAAAATAATTACAATTAATAATGAGTTGTCATAGTGATACTTATTGTTATTACTAATATGTGTGCTGGTTGGTCAATTAGATAAATCCTTCAATTAACATATAGTGAATTATTGAAAATAAAATATATGATAACAAAGTGTAATTTTTCAATTGTAAATAACTTTTGAACGAAGCGAGCTAGAAAAAAATTGTTGAAATATAAATTTTAGAGCATTTCTAGACGCATCGATAGGTTGTAATTTTGACAAAAAAAATGTTTCTAGTTTAGAATTTATAGCAAAAGGAATTATTGAATTTAAAATATCTCTGAAACCGATTTAGATACAGAAAATTTATTCAAATGCCGATTATAGGAAATTTAATGGGGAATAACTTATATTTGAAAGTTTTTTTTATATCTTTATTCGTTTATAAGATATTGTATATTATATAGATTGTTAGCAGTCCACATCTAAATATTGACCAGAAAATTTTGTTAAATACATTTACATACATACATACATACATATCTTCACGCTATATCCCAACAAATAGGATATCACGAACCCTAAAATCACTCATAAAACACTCATCTAACAATCAGCCCTTGTCAAACATTTTCATCCAACTAAATCACCCTCGCTTCAACCACATTCATAGATCACTCCATATAAACTCGTTCATTTATTACACTCGAAATCATTATCACACAACAAACCTTCAATCACAGCATTCCTATTCACTTATCATTCATTTTCTTTCTTCAACGTACATAACATGTACATAAAACATCTCAAATTACTCACGTTTACTCCTAACAACGTATCTAAAAAGTGTAATTTTTCAATTGTAAATAACTTTTGAACCGAGTACGTCAGAAAGAAATTGTTCAAATAAGAGTTGTGGAGAATTTTTAGGCGCATCGCGTGGTGGCACAGGCCACAGACAAACTATACCATAGCCTGTCTGTGGCTTTGCAAGCAATGAGCAAGATTCCAAAGCAGCTACACACCAACCAACCTACCTGGTAGCCACTGGGAAAATCTCACGAGAAGCAAAAAGTTAAGTTGATAGATTTCAACAGCAGTTGCAGTTGCCTATTAACCGCAATTACAAGGCCACAGACAAACTATACCATAGCCTGTCTGTGGCTTTGCAAGCAATGAGCAAGATTCCAAAGCAGCTACACACCAACCAACCTACCTGGTAGCCACTGGGAAAATCTCACGAGAAGCAAAAAGTTAAGTTGATAGATTTCAACAGCAGTTGCAGTTGCCTATTAACCGCAATTACAAGGCCACAGACAAACTATACCATAGCCTGTCTGTGGCTTTGCAAGCAATGAGCAAGATTCCAAAGCAGCTACACACCAACCAACCTACCTGGTAGCCACTGGGAAAATCTCACGAGAAGCAAAAAATTAAGTTGATAAATTTCAACAGCAGTTGCAGTTGCTTACTAACCGCAATTACAAGGCCACAGACAAACTATACCATAGCCTGTCTGTGGCTTTGCACGTAATGAGCAACATTCCAAAGCAGCTACGCACCAATCAAACTACGTGGTAGCCACTGGGAAAATCTCACGAGAAGTAATTCAACAGCAGTTGCAGATTCTACCCCCAGATATGGGAAGTGGCGGTCCGAGTACCAAGTAGAACACTGTAGTAGCACGACCACTGCCCAGTATAGCTATATTTCATCAACTAGCTTATCTTACAATCAGTCAGATAGTTAATAAAATATCATCTAATACCATAACAGAGCTGCGAACACCCAGAAAGCGGATAATGGCAAATGATATGAGTACTGAGCACTGCTACGTGGACATTTACAAAACGAACTGTTTCATTACTATCGTTACGAAAATAATTACAATTAATAATGAGTTGTCATAGTGATACTTATTGTTATTACTAATATGTGTGCTGGTTGGTCAATTAGATAAATCCTTCAATTAACATATAGTGAATTATTGAAAATAAAATATATGATAACAAAGTGTAATTTTTCAATTGTAAATAACTTTTGAACGAAGCGAGCTAGAAAAAAATTGTTGAAATATAAATTTTAGAGCATTTCTAGGCGCATCGATAGGTTGTAATTTTGACAAAAAAAATGTTTCTAGTTTAGAATTTATAGCAAAAGGAATTATTGAATTTAAAATATCTCTGAAACCGATTTAGATACAGAAAATTTATTCAAATGCCGATTATAGGAAATTTAATGGGGAATAACTTATATTTGAAAGTTTTTTTTATATCTTTATTCGTTTATAAGATATTGTATATTATATAGATTGTTAGCAGTCCACATCTAAATATTGACCAGAAAATTTTGTTAAATACATTTACATACATACATACATACATATCTTCACGCTATATCCCAACAAATAGGATATCACGAACCCTAAAATCACTCATAAAACACTCATCTAACAATCAGCCCTTGTCAAACATTTTCATCCAACTAAATCACCCTCGCTTCAACCACATTCATAGATCACTCCATATAAACTCGTTCATTTATTACACTCGAAATCATTATCACACAACAAACCTTCAATCACAGCATTCCTATTCACTTATCATTCATTTTCTTTCTTCAACGTACATAACATGTACATAAAACATCTCAAATTACTCACGTTTACTCCTAACAACGTATCTAAAAAGTGTAATTTTTCAATTGTAAATAAATTTTGAACCGAGTACGTCAGAAAGAAATTGTTCAAATAAGAGTTGTGGAGAATTTTTAGGCGCATCGCGTGGTGGCACAGGCCACAGACAAACTATACCATAGCCTGTCTGTGGCTTTACAAGCAATGAGCAAGATTCCAAAGCAGCTACACACCAACCAACCTACCTGGTAGCCACTGGGAAAATCTCACGAGAAGCAAAAAGTTAAGTTGATAGATTTCAACAGCAGTTGCAGTTGCCTATTAACCGCAATTACAAGGCCACAGACAAACTATACCATAGCCTGTCTGTGGCTTTGCAAGCAATGAGCAAGATTCCAAAGCAGCTACACACCAACCAACCTACCTGGTAGCCACTGGGAAAATCTCACGAGAAGCAAAAAATTAAGTTGATAAATTTCAACAGCAGTTGCAGTTGCTTACTAACCGCAATTACAAGGCCACAGACAAACTATACCATAGCCTGTCTGTGGCTTTGCAAGTAATGAGCAACATTCCAAAGCAGCTACGCACCAATCAAACTACGTGGTAGCCACTGGGAAAATCTCACGAGAAGTAATTCAACAGCAGTTGCAGATTCTACCCCCAGATATGGGAAGTGGCGGTCCGAGTACCAAGTAGAACACTGTAGTAGCACGACCACTGCCCAGTATAGCTATATTTCATCAACTAGCTTATCTTACAATCAGTCAGATAGTTAATAAAATATCATCTAATACCATAACAGAGCTGCGAACACCCAGAAAGCGGATAATGGCAAATGATATGAGAACTGAGCACTGCTACGTGGACATTTACAAAACGAACTGTTTCATTACTATCGTTACGAAAATAATTACAATTAATAATGAGTTGTCATAGTGATACTTATTGTTATTACTAATATGTGTGCTGGTTGGTCAATTAGATAAATCCTTCAATTAACATATAGTGAATTATTGAAAATAAAATATATGATAACAAAGTGTAATTTTTCAATTGTAAATAACTTTTGAACCAAGCGAGCTAGAAAAAAATTGTTAAAATATAAATTTTAGAGCATTTCTAGGCGCATCGATAGGTTGTAATTTTTACATAAAAAATGTTTCTAGTTTAGAAGTTATAGCAAAAGGAATTATTGAATTTAAAATATCTCTGAAACCGATTTAGATACAGAAAATTTATTCAAATGCCGATTATAGGAAATTTAATGGGGAATAACTTATATTTGAAAGTTTTTTTTATATCTTTATTCGTTTATAAGATATTGTATATTATATAGATTGTTAGCAGTCCACATCTAAATATTGACCAGAAAATTTTGTTAAATACATTTACATACATACATACATACATGTCTTCACGCTATATCCCAACAAATAGGATATCACGAACCCTAAAATCACTCATAAAACACTCATCTAACAATCAGCCCTTGTCAAACATTTTCATCCCACTAAATCACCCTCGCTTCAACCACATTCATAGATCACTCCATATAAACTCGTTCATTTATTACACTCGAAATCATTATCACACAACAAACCTTCAATCACAGCATTCCTATTCACTTATCATTCATTTTCTTTCTTCAACGTACATAACATGTACATAAAACATCTCAAATTACTCACGTTTACTCCTAACAACGTATCTAAAAAGTGTAATTTTTCAATTGTAAATAACTTTTGAACCGAGTACGTCAGAAAGAAATTGTTCAAATAAGAGTTCTGGAGAATTTTTAGGCGCATCGCGTGGTGGCACAGGCCACAGACAAACTATACCATAGCCTGTCTGTGGCTTTGCAAGCAATGAGCAAGATTCCAAAGCAGCTACACACCAACCAACCTACCTGGTAGCCACTGGGAAAATCTCACGAGAAGCAAAAAGTTAAGTTGATAGATTTCAACAGCAGTTGCAGTTGCCTATTAACCGCAATTACAAGGCCACAGACAAACTATACCATAGCCTGTCTGTGGCTTTGCAAGCAATGAGCAAGATTCCAAAGCAGCTACACACCCACCAACCTACCTGGTAGCCACTGGGAAAATCTCACGACAAGCAAAAATTAAGTTGATAAATTTCAACAGCAGTTGCAGTTGCTTACTAACCGCAATTACAAGGCCACAGACAAACTATACCATAGCCTGTCTGTGGCTTTGCAAGTAATGAGCAACATTCCAAAGCAGCTACGCACCAATCAAACTACGTGGTAGCCACTGGGAAAATCTCACGAGAAGTAATTCAACAGCAGTTGCAGATTCTACCCCCAGATATGGGAAGTGGCGGTCCGAGTACCAAGTAGAACACTGTAGTAGCACGACCACTGCCCAGTATAGCTATATTTCATCAACTAGCTTATCTTACAATCAGTCAGATAGTTAATAAAATATCATCTAATACCATAACAGAGCTGCGAACACCCAGAAAGCGGATAATGGCAAATGATATGAGTACTGAGCACTGCTACGTGGACATTTACAAAACGAACTGTTTCATTACTATCGTTACGAAAATAATTACAATTAATAATGAGTTGTCATAGTGATACTTATTGTTATTACTAATATGTGTGCTGGTTGGTCAATTAGATAAATCCTTCAATTAACATATAGTGAATTATTGAAAATAAAATATATGATAACAAAGTGTAATTTTTCAATTGTAAATAACTTTTGAACGAAGCGAGCTAGAAAAAAATTGTTGAAATATAAATTTTAGAGCATTTCTAGGCGCATCGATAGGTTGTAATTTTGACAAAAAAAATGTTTCTAGTTTAGAATTTATAGCAAAAGGAATTATTGAATTTAAAATATCTCTGAAACCGATTTAGATACAGAAAATTTATTCAAATGCCGATTATAGGAAATTTAATGGGGAATAACTTATATTTGAAAGTTTTTTTTATATCTTTATTCGTTTATAAGATATTGTATATTATATAGATTGTTAGCAGTCCACATCTAAATATTGACCAGAAAATTTTGTTAAATACATTTACATACATACATACATACATACTTATCTTCACGCTATATCCCAACAAATAGGATATCACGAATCCTAAAATCACTCATAAAACACTCATCTAACAATCAGCCCTTGTCAAACATTTTCATCCAACTAAATCACCCTCGCTTCAACCACATTCATAGATCACTCCATATAAACTCGTTCATTTATTACACTCGAAATCATTATCACACAACAAACCTTCAATCACAGCATTCCTATTCACTTATCATTCATTTTCTTTCTTCAACGTACATAACATGTACATAAAACATCTCAAATTACTCACGTTTACTCCTAACAACGTATCTAAAAAGTGTAATTTTTCAATTGTAAATAACTTTTGAACCGAGTACGTCAGAAAGAAATTGTTCAAATAAGAGTTGTGGAGAATTTTTAGGCGCATCGCGTGGTGGCACAGGCCACAGACAAACTATACCATAGCCTGTCTGTGGCTTTGCAAGCAATGAGCAAGATTCCAAAGCAGCTACACACCAACCAACCTACCTGGTAGCCACTGGGAAAATCTCACGAGAAGCAAAAAGTTAAGTTGATAGATTTCAACAGCAGTTGCAGTTGCCTATTAACCGCAATTACAAGGCCACAGACAAACTATACCATAGCCTGTCTGTGGCCTTGCAAGCAATGAGCAAGATTCCAAAGCAGCTACACACCAACCAACCTACCTGGTAGCCACTGGGAAAATCTCACGAGAAGCAAAAAGTTAAGTTGATAGATTTCAACAGCAGTTGCAGTTGCCTATTAACCGCAATTACAAGGCCACAGACAAACTATACCATAGCCTGTCTGTGGCTTTGCAAGCAATGAGCAAGATTCCAAAGCAGCTACACACCAACCAACCTACCTGGTAGCCACTGGGAAAATCTCACGAGAAGCAAAAAATTAAGTTGATAAATTTCAACAGCAGTTGCAGTTGCTTACTAACCGCAATTACAAGGCCACAGACAAACTATACCATAGCCTGTCTGTGGCTTTGCAAGTAATGAGCAACATTCCAAAGCAGCTACGCACCAATCAAACTACGTGGTAGCCACTGGGAAAATCTCACGAGAAGTAATTCAACAGCAGTTGCAGATTCTACCTCCAGATATGGGAAGTGGCGGTCCGAGTACCAAGTAGAACACTGTAGTAGCACGACCACTGCCCAGTATAGCTATATTTCATCAACTAGCTTATCTTACAATCAGTCAGATAGTTAATAAAATATCATCTAATACCATAACAGAGCTGCGAACACCCAGAAAGCGGATAATGGCAAATGATATGAGAACTGAGCACTGCTACGTGGACATTTACAAAACGAACTGTTTCATTACTATCGTTACGAAAATAATTACAATTAATAATGAGTTGTCATAGTGATACTTATTGTTATTACTAATATGTGTGCTGGTTGGTCAATTAGATAAATCCTTCAATTAACATATAGTGAATTATTGAAAATAAAATATATGATAACAAAGTGTAATTTTTCAATTATAAATAACTTTTGAACCAAGCGAGCTAGAAAAAAATTGTTGAAATATAAATTTTAGAGCATTTCTAGGCGCATCGATAGGTTGTAATTTTTACACAAAAAATGTTTCTAGTTTAGAAGTTATAGCAAAAGGAATTATTGAATTTAAAATATCTCTGAAACCGATTTAGATACAGAAAATTTATTCAAATGCCGATTATAGGAAATTTAATGGGGAATAACTTATATTTGAAAGTTTTTTTTATATCTTTATTCGTTTATAAGATATTGTATATTATATAGATTGTTAGCAGTCCACATCTAAATATTGACCAGAAAATTTTGTTAAATACATTTACATACATACATACATACATATCTTCACGCTATATCCCAACAAATAGGATATCACGAACCCTAAAATCACTCATAAAACACTCATCTAACAATCAGCCCTTGTCAAACATTTTCATCCAACTAAATCACCCTCGCTTCAACCACATTCATAGATCACTCCATATAAACTCGTTCATTTATTACACTCGAAATCATTATCACACAACAAACCTTCAATCACAGCATTCCTATTCACTTATCATTCATTTTCTTTCTTCAACGTACATAACATGTACATAAAACATCTCAAATTACTCACGTTTACTCCTAACAACGTATCTAAAAAGTGTAATTTTTCAATTGTAAATAAATTTTGAACCGAGTACGTCAGAAAGAAATTGTTCAAATAAGAGTTGTGGAGAATTTTTAGGCGCATCGCGTGGTGGCACAGGCCACAGACAAACTATACCATAGCCTGTCTGTGGCTTTACAAGCAATGAGCAAGATTCCAAAGCAGCTACACACCAACCAACCTACCTGGTAGCCACTGGGAAAATCTCACGAGAAGCAAAAAGTTAAGTTGATAGATTTCAACAGCAGTTGCAGTTGCCTATTAACCGCAATTACAAGGCCACAGACAAACTATACCATAGCCTGTCTGTGGCTTTGCAAGCAATGAGCAAGATTCCAAAGCAGCTACACACCAACCAACCTACCTGGTAGCCACTGGGAAAATCTCACGAGAAGCAAAAAATTAAGTTGATAAATTTCAACAGCAGTTGCAGTTGCTTACTAACCGCAATTACAAGGCCACAGACAAACTATACCATAGCCTGTCTGTGGCTTTGCAAGTAATGAGCAACATTCCAAAGCAGCTACGCACCAATCAAACTACGTGGTAGCCACTGGGAAAATCTCACGAGAAGTAATTCAACAGCAGTTGCAGATTCTACCCCCAGATATGGGAAGTGGCGGTCCGAGTACCAAGTAGAACACTGTAGTAGCACGACCACTGCCCAGTATAGCTATATTTCATCAACTAGCTTATCTTACAATCAGTCAGATAGTTAATAAAATATCATCTAATACCATAACAGAGCTGCGAACACCCAGAAAGCGGATAATGGCAAATGATATGAGTACTGAGCACTGCTACGTGGACATTTACAAAACGAACTGTTTCATTACTATCGTTACGAAAATAATTACAATTAATAATGAGTTGTCATAGTGATACTTATTGTTATTACTAATATGTGTGCTGGTTGGTCAATTAGATAAATCCTTCAATTAACATATAGTGAATTATTGAAAATAAAATATATGATAACAAAGTGTAATTTTTCAATTGTAAATAACTTTTGAACGAAGCGAGCTAGAAAAAAATTGTTGAAATATAAATTTTAGAGCATTTCTAGGCGCATCGATAGGTTGTAATTTTGACAAAAAAAATGTTTCTAGTTTAGAATTTATAGCAAAAGGAATTATTGAATTTAAAATATCTCTGAAACCGATTTAGATACAGAAAATTTATTCAAATGCCGATTATAGGAAATTTAATGGGGAATAACTTATATTTGAAAGTTTTTTTTATATCTTTATTCGTTTATAAGATATTGTATATTATATAGATTGTTAGCAGTCCACATCTAAATATTGACCAGAAAATTTTGTTAAATACATTTACATACATACATACATACATACTTATCTTCACGCTATATCCCAACAAATAGGATATCACGAATCCTAAAATCACTCATAAAACACTCATCTAACAATCAGCCCTTGTCAAACATTTTCATCCAACTAAATCACCCTCGCTTCAACCACATTCATAGATCACTCCATATAAACTCGTTCATTTATTACACTCGAAATCATTATCACACAACAAACCTTCAATCACAGCATTCCTATTCACTTATCATTCATTTTCTTTCTTCAACGTACATAACATGTACATAAAACATCTCAAATTACTCACGTTTACTCCTAACAACGTATCTAAAAAGTGTAATTTTTCAATTGTAAATAACTTTTGAACCGAGTACGTCAGAAAGAAATTGTTCAAATAAGAGTTGTGGAGAATTTTTAGGCGCATCGCGTGGTGGCACAGGCCACAGACAAACTATACCATAGCCTGTCTGTGGCTTTGCAAGCAATGAGCAAGATTCCAAAGCAGCTACACACCAACCAACCTACCTGGTAGCCACTGGGAAAATCTCACGAGAAGCAAAAAGTTAAGTTGATAGATTTCAACAGCAGTTGCAGTTGCCTATTAACCGCAATTACAAGGCCACAGACAAACTATACCATAGCCTGTCTGTGGCTTTGCAAGCAATGAGCAAGATTCCAAAGCAGCTACACACCAACCAACCTACCTGGTAGCCACTGGGAAAATCTCACGAGAAGCAAAAAGTTAAGTTGATAGATTTCAACAGCAGTTGCAGTTGCCTATTAACCGCAATTACAAGGCCACAGACAAACTATACCATAGCCTGTCTGTGGCTTTGCAAGCAATGAGCAAGATTCCAAAGCAGCTACACACCAACCAACCTACCTGGTAGCCACTGGGAAAATCTCACGAGAAGCAAAAAATTAAGTTGATAAATTTCAACAGCAGTTGCAGTTGCTTACTAACCGCAATTACAAGGCCACAGACAAACTATACCATAGCCTGTCTGTGGCTTTGCAAGTAATGAGCAACATTCCAAAGCAGCTACGCACCAATCAAACTACGTGGTAGCCACTGGGAAAATCTCACGAGAAGTAATTCAACAGCAGTTGCAGATTCTACCTCCAGATATGGGAAGTGGCGGTCCGAGTACCAAGTAGAACACTGTAGTAGCACGACCACTGCCCAGTATAGCTATATTTCATCAACTAGCTTATCTTACAATCAGTCAGATAGTTAATAAAATATCATCTAATACCATAACAGAGCTGCGAACACCCAGAAAGCGGATAATGGCAAATGATATGAGAACTGAGCACTGCTACGTGGACATTTACAAAACGAACTGTTTCATTACTATCGTTACGAAAATAATTACAATTAATAATGAGTTGTCATAGTGATACTTATTGTTATTACTAATATGTGTGCTGGTTGGTCAATTAGATAAATCCTTCAATTAACATATAGTGAATTATTGAAAATAAAATATATGATAACAAAGTGTAATTTTTCAATTGTAAATAACTTTTGAACCAAGCGAGCTAGAAAAAAATTGTTGAAATATAAATTTTAGAGCATTTCTAGGCGCATCGATAGGTTGTAATTTTTACACAAAAAATGTTTCTAGTTTAGAAGTTATAGCAAAAGGAATTATTGAATTTAAAATATCTCTGAAACCGATTTAGATACAGAAAATTTATTCAAATGCCGATTATAGGAAATTTAATGGGGAATAACTTATATTTGAAAGTTTTTTTTATATCTTTATTCGTTTATAAGATATTGTATATTATATAGATTGTTAGCAGTCCACATCTAAATATTGACCAGAAAATTTTGTTAAATACATTTACATACATACATACATACATATCTTCACGCTATATCCCAACAAATAGGATATCACGAACCCTAAAATCACTCATAAAACACTCATCTAACAATCAGCCCTTGTCAAACATTTTCATCCAACTAAATCACCCTCGCTTCAACCACATTCATAGATCACTCCATATAAACTCGTTCATTTATTACACTCGAAATCATTATCACACAACAAACCTTCAATCACAGCATTCCTATTCACTTATCATTCATTTTCTTTCTTCAACGTACATAACATGTACATAAAACATCTCAAATTACTCACGTTTACTCCTAACAACGTATCTAAAAAGTGTAATTTTTCAATTGTAAATAAATTTTGAACCGAGTACGTCAGAAAGAAATTGTTCAAATAAGAGTTGTGGAGAATTTTTAGGCGCATCGCGTGGTGGCACAGGCCACAGACAAACTATACCATAGCCTGTCTGTGGCTTTACAAGCAATGAGCAAGATTCCAAAGCAGCTACACACCAACCAACCTACCTGGTAGCCACTGGGAAAATCTCACGAGAAGCAAAAAGTTAAGTTGATAGATTTCAACAGCAGTTGCAGTTGCCTATTAACCGCAATTACAAGGCCACAGACAAACTATACCATAGCCTGTCTGTGGCTTTGCAAGTAATGAGCAACATTCCAAAGCAGCTACGCACCAATCAAACTACGTGGTAGCCACTGGGAAAATCTCACGAGAAGTAATTCAACAGCAGTTGCAGATTCTACCCCCAGATATGGGAAGTGGCGGTCCGAGTACCAAGTAGAACACTGTAGTAGCACGACCACTGCCCAGTATAGCTATATTTCATCAACTAGCTTATCTTACAATCAGTCAGATAGTTAATAAAATATCATCTAATACCATAACAGAGCTGCGAACACCCAGAAAGCGGATAATGGCAAATGATATGAGTACTGAGCACTGCTACGTGGACATTTACAAAACGAACTGTTTCATTACTATCGTTACGAAAATAATTACAATTAATAATGAGTTGTCATAGTGATACTTATTGTTATTACTAATATGTGTGCTGGTTGGTCAATTAGATAAATCCTTCAATTAACATATAGTGAATTATTGAAAATAAAATATATGATAACAAAGTGTAATTTTTCAATTGTAAATAACTTTTGAACGAAGCGAGCTAGAAAAAAATTGTTGAAATATAAATTTTAGAGCATTTCTAGACGCATCGATAGGTTGTAATTTTGACAAAAAAAATGTTTCTAGTTTAGAATTTATAGCAAAAGGAATTATTGAATTTAAAATATCTCTGAAACCGATTTAGATACAGAAAATTTATTCAAATGCCGATTATAGGAAATTTAATGGGGAATAACTTATATTTGAAAGTTTTTTTTATATCTTTATTCGTTTATAAGATATTGTATATTATATAGATTGTTAGCAGTCCACATCTAAATATTGACCAGAAAATTTTGTTAAATACATTTACATACATACATACATACATATCTTCACGCTATATCCCAACAAATAGGATATCACGAACCCTAAAATCACTCATAAAACACTCATCTAACAATCAGCCCTTGTCAAACATTTTCATCCAACTAAATCACCCTCGCTTCAACCACATTCATAGATCACTCCATATAAACTCGTTCATTTATTACACTCGAAATCATTATCACACAACAAACCTTCAATCACAGCATTCCTATTCACTTATCATTCATTTTCTTTCTTCAACGTACATAACATGTACATAAAACATCTCAAATTACTCACGTTTACTCCTAACAACGTATCTAAAAAGTGTAATTTTTCAATTGTAAATAACTTTTGAACCGAGTACGTCAGAAAGAAATTGTTCAAATAAGAGTTGTGGAGAATTTTTAGGCGCATCGCGTGGTGGCACAGGCCACAGACAAACTATACCATAGCCTGTCTGTGGCTTTGCAAGCAATGAGCAAGATTCCAAAGCAGCTACACACCAACCAACCTACCTGGTAGCCACTGGGAAAATCTCACGAGAAGCAAAAAGTTAAGTTGATAGATTTCAACAGCAGTTGCAGTTGCCTATTAACCGCAATTACAAGGCCACAGACAAACTATACCATAGCCTGTCTGTGGCTTTGCAAGCAATGAGCAAGATTCCAAAGCAGCTACACACCAACCAACCTACCTGGTAGCCACTGGGAAAATCTCACGAGAAGCAAAAAGTTAAGTTGATAGATTTCAACAGCAGTTGCAGTTGCCTATTAACCGCAATTACAAGGCCACAGACAAACTATACCATAGCCTGTCTGTGGCTTTGCAAGCAATGAGCAAGATTCCAAAGCAGCTACACACCAACCAACCTACCTGGTAGCCACTGGGAAAATCTCACGAGAAGCAAAAAATTAAGTTGATAAATTTCAACAGCAGTTGCAGTTGCTTACTAACCGCAATTACAAGGCCACAGACAAACTATACCATAGCCTGTCTGTGGCTTTGCAAGTAATGAGCAACATTCCAAAGCAGCTACGCACCAATCAAACTACGTGGTAGCCACTGGGAAAATCTCACGAGAAGTAATTCAACAGCAGTTGCAGATTCTACCCCCAGATATGGGAAGTGGCGGTCCGAGTACCAAGTAGAAAACTGTAGTAGCACGACCACTGCCCAGTATAGCTATATTTCATCAACTAGCTTATCTTACAATCAGTCAGATAGTTAATAAAATATCATCTAATACCATAACAGAGCTGCGAACACCCAGAAAGCGGATAATGGCAAATGATATGAGTACTGAGCACTGCTACGTGGACATTTACAAAACGAACTGTTTCATTACTATCGTTACGAAAATAATTACAATTAATAATGAGTTGTCATAGTGATACTTATTGTTATTACTAATATGTGTGCTGGTTGGTCAATTAGATAAATCCTTCAATTAACATATAGTGAATTATTGAAAATAAAATATATGATAACAAAGTGTAATTTTTCAATTGTAAATAACTTTTGAACGAAGCGAGCTAGAAAAAAATTGTTGAAATATAAATTTTAGAGCATTTCTAGGCGCATCGATAGGTTGTAATTTTGACAAAAAAAATGTTTCTAGTTTAGAATTTATAGCAAAAGGAATTATTGAATTTAAAATATCTCTGAAACCGATTTAGATACAGAAAATTTATTCAAATGCCGATTATAGGAAATTTAATGGGGAATAACTTATATTTGAAAGTTTTTTTTATATCTTTATTCGTTTATAAGATATTGTATATTATATAGATTGTTAGCAGTCCACATCTAAATATTGACCAGAAAATTTTGTTAAATACATTTACATACATACATACATACATATCTTCACGCTATATCCCAACAAATAGGATATCACGAACCCTAAAATCACTCATAAAACACTCATCTAACAATCAGCCCTTGTCAAACATTTTCATCCAACTAAATCACCCTCGCTTCAACCACATTCATAGATCACTCCATATAAACTCGTTCATTTATTACACTCGAAATCATTATCACACAACAAACCTTCAATCACAGCATTCCTATTCACTTATCATTCATTTTCTTTCTTCAACGTACATAACATGTACATAAAACATCTCAAATTACTCACGTTTACTCCTAACAACGTATCTAAAAAGTGTAATTTTTCAATTGTAAATAAATTTTGAACCGAGTACGTCAGAAAGAAATTGTTCAAATAAGAGTTGTGGAGAATTTTTAGGCGCATCGCGTGGTGGCACAGGCCACAGACAAACTATACCATAGCCTGTCTGTGGCTTTACAAGCAATGAGCAAGATTCCAAAGCAGCTACACACCAACCAACCTACCTGGTAGCCACTGGGAAAATCTCACGAGAAGCAAAAAGTTAAGTTGATAGATTTCAACAGCAGTTGCAGTTGCCTATTAACCGCAATTACAAGGCCACAGACAAACTATACCATAGCCTGTCTGTGGCTTTGCAAGCAATGAGCAAGATTCCAAAGCAGCTACACACCAACCAACCTACCTGGTAGCCACTGGGAAAATCTCACGAGAAGCAAAAAATTAAGTTGATAAATTTCAACAGCAGTTGCAGTTGCTTACTAACCGCAATTACAAGGCCACAGACAAACTATACCATAGCCTGTCTGTGGCTTTGCAAGTAATGAGCAACATTCCAAAGCAGCTACGCACCAATCAAACTACGTGGTAGCCACTGGGAAAATCTCACGAGAAGTAATTCAACAGCAGTTGCAGATTCTACCCCCAGATATGGGAAGTGGCGGTCCGAGTACCAAGTAGAACACTGTAGTAGCACGACCACTGCCCAGTATAGCTATATTTCATCAACTAGCTTATCTTACAATCAGTCAGATAGTTAATAAAATATCATCTAATACCATAACAGAGCTGCGAACACCCAGAAAGCGGATAATGGCAAATGATATGAGAACTGAGCACTGCTACGTGGACATTTACAAAACGAACTGTTTCATTACTATCGTTACGAAAATAATTACAATTAATAATGAGTTGTCATAGTGATACTTATTGTTATTACTAATATGTGTGCTGGTTGGTCAATTAGATAAATCCTTCAATTAACATATAGTGAATTATTGAAAATAAAATATATGATAACAAAGTGTAATTTTTCAATTGTAAATAACTTTTGAACCAAGCGAGCTAGAAAAAAATTGTTAAAATATAAATTTTAGAGCATTTCTAGGCGCATCGATAGGTTGTAATTTTTACATAAAAAATGTTTCTAGTTTAGAAGTTATAGCAAAAGGAATTATTGAATTTAAAATATCTCTGAAACCGATTTAGATACAGAAAATTTATTCAAATGCCGATTATAGGAAATTTAATGGGGAATAACTTATATTTGAAAGTTTTTTTTATATCTTTATTCGTTTATAAGATATTGTATATTATATAGATTGTTAGCAGTCCACATCTAAATATTGACCAGAAAATTTTGTTAAATACATTTACATACATACATACATACATGTCTTCACGCTATATCCCAACAAATAGGATATCACGAACCCTAAAATCACTCATAAAACACTCATCTAACAATCAGCCCTTGTCAAACATTTTCATCCCACTAAATCACCCTCGCTTCAACCACATTCATAGATCACTCCATATAAACTCGTTCATTTATTACACTCGAAATCATTATCACACAACAAACCTTCAATCACAGCATTCCTATTCACTTATCATTCATTTTCTTTCTTCAACGTACATAACATGTACATAAAACATCTCAAATTACTCACGTTTACTCCTAACAACGTATCTAAAAAGTGTAATTTTTCAATTGTAAATAACTTTTGAACCGAGTACGTCAGAAAGAAATTGTTCAAATAAGAGTTCTGGAGAATTTTTAGGCGCATCGCGTGGTGGCACAGGCCACAGACAAACTATACCATAGCCTGTCTGTGGCTTTGCAAGCAATGAGCAAGATTCCAAAGCAGCTACACACCAACCAACCTACCTGGTAGCCACTGGGAAAATCTCACGAGAAGCAAAAAGTTAAGTTGATAGATTTCAACAGCAGTTGCAGTTGCCTATTAACCGCAATTACAAGGCCACAGACAAACTATACCATAGCCTGTCTGTGGCTTTGCAAGCAATGAGCAAGATTCCAAAGCAGCTACACACCCACCAACCTACCTGGTAGCCACTGGGAAAATCTCACGACAAGCAAAAATTAAGTTGATAAATTTCAACAGCAGTTGCAGTTGCTTACTAACCGCAATTACAAGGCCACAGACAAACTATACCATAGCCTGTCTGTGGCTTTGCAAGTAATGAGCAACATTCCAAAGCAGCTACGCACCAATCAAACTACGTGGTAGCCACTGGGAAAATCTCACGAGAAGTAATTCAACAGCAGTTGCAGATTCTACCTCCAGATATGGGAAGTGGCGGTCCGAGTACCAAGTAGAACACTGTAGTAGCACGACCACTGCCCAGTATAGCTATATTTCATCAACTAGCTTATCTTACAATCAGTCAGATAGTTAATAAAATATCATCTAATACCATAACAGAGCTGCGAACACCCAGAAAGCGGATAATGGCAAATGATATGAGAACTGAGCACTGCTACGTGGACATTTACAAAACGAACTGTTTCATTACTATCGTTACGAAAATAATTACAATTAATAATGAGTTGTCATAGTGATACTTATTGTTATTACTAATATGTGTGCTGGTTGGTCAATTAGATAAATCCTTCAATTAACATATAGTGAATTATTGAAAATAAAATATATGATAACAAAGTGTAATTTTTCAATTGTAAATAACTTTTGAACCAAGCGAGCTAGAAAAAAATTGTTGAAATATAAATTTTAGAGCATTTCTAGGCGCATCGATAGGTTGTAATTTTGACACAAAAAATGTTTCTAGTTTAGAAGTTATAGCAAAAGGAATTATTGAATTTAAAATATCTCTGAAACCGATTTAGATACAGAAAATTTATTCAAATGCCGATTATAGGAAATTTAATGGGGAATAACTTATATTTGAAAGTTTTTTTTATATCTTTATTCGTTTATAAGATATTGTATATTATATAGATTGTTAGCAGTCCACATCTAAATATTGACCAGAAAATTTTGTTAAATACATTTACTTACATACATACATACATATCTTCACGCTATATCCCAACAAATAGGATATCACGAACCCTAAAATCACTCATAAAACACTCATCTAACAATCAGCCCTTGTCAAACATTTTCATCCAACTAAATCACCCTCGCTTCAACCACATTCATAGATCACTCCATATAAACTCGTTCATTTATTACACTCGAAATCATTATCACACAACAAACCTTCAATCACAGCATTCCTATTCACTTATCATTCATTTTCTTTCTTCAACGTACATAACATGTACATAAAACATCTCAAATTACTCACGTTTACTCCTAACAACGTATCTAAAAAGTGTAATTTTTCAATTGTAAATAAATTTTGAACCGAGTACGTCAGAAAGAAATTGTTCAAATAAGAGTTGTGGAGAATTTTTAGGCGCATCGCGTGGTGGCACAGGCCACAGACAAACTATACCATAGCCTGTCTGTGGCTTTACAAGCAATGAGCAAGATTCCAAAGCAGCTACACACCAACCAACCTACCTGGTAGCCACTGGGAAAATCTCACGAGAAGCAAAAAGTTAAGTTGATAGATTTCAACAGCAGTTGCAGTTGCCTATTAACCGCAATTACAAGGCCACAGACAAACTATACCATAGCCTGTCTGTGGCTTTGCAAGCAATGAGCAAGATTCCAAAGCAGCTACACACCAACCAACCTACCTGGTAGCCACTGGGAAAATCTCACGAGAAGCAAAAAATTAAGTTGATAAATTTCAACAGCAGTTGCAGTTGCTTACTAACCGCAATTACAAGGCCACAGACAAACTATACCATAGCCTGTCTGTGGCTTTGCAAGTAATGAGCAACATTCCAAAGCAGCTACGCACCAATCAAACTACGTGGTAGCCACTGGGAAAATCTCACGAGAAGTAATTCAACAGCAGTTGCAGATTCTACCCCCAGATATGGGAAGTGGCGGTCCGAGTACCAAGTAAAACACTGTAGTAGCACGACCACTGCCCAGTATAGCTATATTTCATCAACTAGCTTATCTTACAATCAGTCAGATAGTTAATAAAATATCATCTAATACCATAACAGAGCTGCGAACACCCAGAAAGCGGATAATGGCAAATGATATGAGAACTGAGCACTGCTACGTGGACATTTACAAAACGAACTGTTTCATTACTATCGTTACGAAAATAATTACAATTAATAATGAGTTGTCATAGTGATACTTATTGTTATTACTAATATGTGTGCTGGTTGGTCAATTAGATAAATCCTTCAATTAACATATAGTGAATTATTGAAAATAAAATATATGATAACAAAGTGTAATTTTTCAATTGTAAATAACTTTTGAACCAAGCGAGCTAGAAAAAAATTGTTGAAATATAAATTTTAGAGCATTTCTAGGTGCATCGATAGGTTGTAATTTTTACACAAAAAATGTTTCTAGTTTAGAAGTTATAGCAAAAGGAATTATTGAATTTAAAATATCTCTGAAACCGATTTAGATACAGAAAATTTATTCAAATGCCGATTATAGGAAATTTAATGGGGAATAACTTATATTTGAAAGTTTTTTTTATATCTTTATTCGTTTATAAGATATTGTATATTATATAGATTGTTAGCAGTCCACATCTAAATATTGACCAGAAAATTTTGTTAAATACATTTACATACATACATACATACATATCTTCACGCTATATCCCAACAAATAGGATATCACGAACCCTAAAATCACTCATAAAACACTCATCTAACAATCAGCCCTTGTCAAACATTTTCATCCAACTAAATCACCCTCGCTTCAACCACATTCATAGATCACTCCATATAAACTCGTTCATTTATTACACTCGAAATCATTAAATAACTTTTGAACCGAGTACGTTAGAAAGAAATTGTTAAAATAAGAGTTGTAGGGAATTTTTAGGCGCATCGCGTGGTGGCACAGGCCACAGACAAACTATACCATAGCCTGTCTATGGATTTGCAAGCAATGAGCAAGATTCCAAAGCAGCTACACACCAACCAACCTACCTGGTAGCCACTGAGAAAATCTCACGAGAAGCAAAAAATTAAGTTGATAGATTTCAACAGCAGTTGCAGTTGCTTATTAACCGCAATTACAAGGCCACAGACAAACTATACCATAGCCTGTATGTGGCTGTGCAAGCAATGAGCAAGATTCCAAAGCAGCTACACACCAACCAACCTACCTGGTAGCCACTGGGAAAATCTCACGAGAAGCAAAAAATTAAGTTGATAGATTTCAACAGCAGTTGCAGTTGCTTATTAACCGCAATTACAAGGCCACAGACAAACTATACCATAGCCTGTCTGTGGCTTTGCAAGTAATGAGCAACATTCCAAAGCAGCTACGCACCAATCAACCTACGTGGTAGCCACTGGGAAAATCTCACGAGAAGCAATTCAACAGCAGTTGCAGATTCCACCCCCAGATATGGGAAGTGGCGGTCCGAGTACCAAGTAGAACACTGTAGTAGCACGACCACTGCCCAGTATAGCTATATTTCATTAACTAGCTTACCTTACAATCAGTCAGATAGTCAATAAAATATCATCTAATACCATAACAGAGCTGCGAACACCCAGAAAGCGGATAATGGCAAATGATATGAGAACTGAGCACTGCTACGTGGACATTTACAAAACGAACTGTTTCATTACTATCGTTACGAAAATAATTACAATTAATAATGAGTTGTCATAGTGATACTCATTGTTATTACTAATATGTGTGCTGGTTGGTCAATTAGATAAATCCTTCAATTAACATAGAGTGAATTATTGAAAATAAAATATATGATAACAAACTGTAATTTTTCAATTGTAAATAACTTTTTAACCAAGCGAGCTAGAGAAAAATTGTTGAAATATAAATTTTAGAGCATTTCTAGGCGCATCGACTGGTTGTAATTTTGACAAAAAAATTGTTTCTAGTTTAGAAGTTATAGAAAAAAGAAATATTGAATTTAAAATATCTCTGAAACCGATTTAGATACAGAAAATTTGTTCAAATGCCGATTATAGAAAATTTAATGGGGAATAACTTATATTTGTAAGTTTTTTTTATATCTTTATTCGTTTATAAGATATTGCATATTATATAGATTGTTAGCAGTCCACCTCTAAATATTGACAAGAAAATTTTGTGAAATACATTTACATACATACATACATACATATCTTCTCGCTATATTCCAACAAATAGGATATCACGAACCCTAAAATCACTCATAAAACACTCATCAAACAATCAGCCCTTGTCAAACATTTTCATCCAACTAAATCACCCTCGCTTCAACCACATTCATAGATCACTCCATATAAACTCGTTCATTTATTACACTCGAAATCATTAAATAACTTTTGAACCGAGTACGTTAGAAAGAAATTGTTAAAATAAGAGTTGTAGGGAATTTTTAGGCGCATCGCGTGGTGGCACAGGCCACAGACAAACTATACCATAGCCTGTCTATGGATTTGCAAGCAATGAGCAAGATTCCAAAGCAGCTACACACCAACCAACCTACCTGGTAGCCACTGAGAAAATCTCACGAGAAGCAAAAAATTAAGTTGATAGATTTCAACAGCAGTTGCAGTTGCTTATTAACCGCAATTACAAGGCCACAGACAAACTATACCATAGCCTGTCTGTGGCTTTGCAAGTAATGAGCAACATTCCAAAGCAGCTACGCACCAATCAAACTACGTGGTAGCCACTGGGAAAATCTCACGAGAAGTAATTCAACAGCAGTTGCAGATTCTACCTCCAGATATGGGAAGTGGCGGTCCGAGTACCAAGTAGAACACTGTAGTAGCACGACCACTGCCCAGTATAGCTATATTTCATCAACTAGCTTATCTTACAATCAGTCAGATAGTTAATAAAATATCATCTAATACCATAACAGAGCTGCGAACACCCAGAAAGCGGATAATGGCAAATGATATGAGAACTGAGCACTGCTACGTGGACATTTACAAAACGAACTGTTTCATTACTATCGTTACGAAAATAATTACAATTAATAATGAGTTGTCATAGTGATACTCATTGTTATTACTAATATGTGTGCTGGTTGGTCAATTAGATAAATCCTTCAATTAACATATAGTGAATTATTGAAAATAAAATATATGATAACAAAGTGTAATTTTTCAATTGTAAATAACTTTTGAACCAAGCGAGCTAGAAAAAAATTGTTGAAATATAAATTTTAGAGCATTTCTAGGCGCATCGATAGGTTGTAATTTTGACACAAAAAATGTTTCTAGTTTAGAAGTTATAGCAAAAGGAATTATTGAATTTAAAATATCTCTGAAACCGATTTAGATACAGAAAATTTATTCAAATGCCGATTATAGGAAATTTAATGGGGAATAACTTATATTTGAAAGTTTTTTTTATATCTTTATTCGTTTATAAGATATTGTATATTATATAGATTGTTAGCAGTCCACATCTAAATATTGACCAGAAAATTTTGTTAAATACATTTACTTACATACATACATACATATCTTCACGCTATATCCCAACAAATAGGATATCACGAACCCTAAAATCACTCATAAAACACTCATCTAACAATCAGCCCTTGTCAAACATTTTCATCCAACTAAATCACCCTCGCTTCAACCACATTCATAGATCACTCCATATAAACTCGTTCATTTATTACACTCGAAATCATTATCACACAACAAACCTTCAATCACAGCATTCCTATTCACTTATCATTCATTTTCTTTCTTCAACGTACATAACATGTACATAAAACATCTCAAATTACTCACGTTTACTCCTAACAACGTATCTAAAAAGTGTAATTTTTCAATTGTAAATAAATTTTGAACCGAGTACGTCAGAAAGAAATTGTTCAAATAAGAGTTGTGGAGAATTTTTAGGCGCATCGCGTGGTGGCACAGGCCACAGACAAACTATACCATAGCCTGTCTGTGGCTTTACAAGCAATGAGCAAGATTCCAAAGCAGCTACACACCAACCAACCTACCTGGTAGCCACTGGGAAAATCTCACGAGAAGCAAAAAGTTAAGTTGATAGATTTCAACAGCAGTTGCAGTTGCCTATTAACCGCAATTACAAGGCCACAGACAAACTATACCATAGCCTGTCTGTGGCTTTGCAAGCAATGAGCAAGATTCCAAAGCAGCTACACACCAACCAACCTACCTGGTAGCCACTGGGAAAATCTCACGAGAAGCAAAAAATTAAGTTGATAAATTTCAACAGCAGTTGCAGTTGCTTACTAACCGCAATTACAAGGCCACAGACAAACTATACCATAGCCTGTCTGTGGCTTTGCAAGTAATGAGCAACATTCCAAAGCAGCTACGCACCAATCAAACTACGTGGTAGCCACTGGGAAAATCTCACGAGAAGTAATTCAACAGCAGTTGCAGATTCTACCCCCAGATATGGGAAGTGGCGGTCCGAGTACCAAGTAAAACACTGTAGTAGCACGACCACTGCCCAGTATAGCTATATTTCATCAACTAGCTTATCTTACAATCAGTCAGATAGTTAATAAAATATCATCTAATACCATAACAGAGCTGCGAACACCCAGAAAGCGGATAATGGCAAATGATATGAGAACTGAGCACTGCTACGTGGACATTTACAAAACGAACTGTTTCATTACTATCGTTACGAAAATAATTACAATTAATAATGAGTTGTCATAGTGATACTTATTGTTATTACTAATATGTGTGCTGGTTGGTCAATTAGATAAATCCTTCAATTAACATATAGTGAATTATTGAAAATAAAATATATGATAACAAAGTGTAATTTTTCAATTGTAAATAACTTTTGAACCAAGCGAGCTAGAAAAAAATTGTTGAAATATAAATTTTAGAGCATTTCTAGGCGCATCGATAGGTTGTAATTTTTACACAAAAAATGTTTCTAGTTTAGAAGTTATAGCAAAAGGAATTATTGAATTTAAAATATCTCTGAAACCGATTTAGATACAGAAAATTTATTCAAATGCCGATTATAGGAAATTTAATGGGGAATAACTTATATTTGAAAGTTTTTTTTATATCTTTATTCGTTTATAAGATATTGTATATTATATAGATTGTTAGCAGTCCACATCTAAATATTGACCAGAAAATTTTGTTAAATACATTTACATACATACATACATACATATCTTCACGCTATATCCCAACAAATAGGATATCACGAACCCTAAAATCACTCATAAAACACTCATCTAACAATCAGCCCTTGTCAAACATTTTCATCCAACTAAATCACCCTCGCTTCAACCACATTCATAGATCACTCCATATAAACTCGTTCATTTATTACACTCGAAATCATTAAATAACTTTTGAACCGAGTACGTTAGAAAGAAATTGTTAAAATAAGAGTTGTAGGGAATTTTTAGGCGCATCGCGTGGTGGCACAGGCCACAGACAAACTATACCATAGCCTGTCTATGGATTTGCAAGCAATGAGCAAGATTCCAAAGCAGCTACACACCAACCAACCTACCTGGTAGCCACTGAGAAAATCTCACGAGAAGCAAAAAATTAAGTTGATAGATTTCAACAGCAGTTGCAGTTGCTTATTAACCGCAATTACAAGGCCACAGACAAACTATACCATAGCCTGTATGTGGCTGTGCAAGCAATGAGCAAGATTCCAAAGCAGCTACACACCAACCAACCTACCTGGTAGCCACTGGGAAAATCTCACGAGAAGCAAAAAATTAAGTTGATAGATTTCAACAGCAGTTGCAGTTGCTTATTAACCGCAATTACAAGGCCACAAACAAACTATACCATAGCCTGTCTGTGGCTTTGCAAGTAATGAGCAACATTCCAAAGCAGCTACGCACCAATCAACCTACGTGGTAGCCACTGGGAAAATCTCACGAGAAGCAATTCAACAGCAGTTGCAGATTCCACCCCCAGATATGGGAAGTGGCGGTCCGAGTACCAAGTAGAACACTGTAGTAGCACGACCACTGCCCAGTATAGCTATATTTCATTAACTAGCTTACCTTACAATCAGTCAGATAGTCAATAAAATATCATCTAATACCATAACAGAGCTGCGAACACCCAGAAAGCGGATAATGGCAAATGATATGAGAACTGAGCACTGCTACGTGGACATTTACAAAACGAACTGTTTCATTACTATCGTTACGAAAATAATTACAATTAATAATGAGTTGTCATAGTGATACTCATTGTTATTACTAATATGTGTGCTGGTTGGTCAATTAGATAAATCCTTCAATTAACATAGAGTGAATTATTGAAAATAAAATATATGATAACAAACTGTAATTTTTCAATTGTAAATAACTTTTTAACCAAGCGAGCTAGAGAAAAATTGTTGAAATATAAATTTTAGAGCATTTCTAGGCGCATCGACTGGTTGTAATTTTGACAAAAAAATTGTTTCTAGTTTAGAAGTTATAGAAAAAAGAAATATTGAATTTAAAATATCTCTGAAACCGATTTAGATACAGAAAATTTGTTCAAATGCCGATTATAGAAAATTTAATGGGGAATAACTTATATTTGTAAGTTTTTTTTATATCTTTATTCGTTTATAAGATATTGCATATTATATAGATTGTTAGCAGTCCACCTCTAAATATTGACAAGAAAATTTTGTGAAATACATTTACATACATACATACATACATATCTTCTCGCTATATTCCAACAAATAGGATATCACGAACCCTAAAATCACTCATAAAACACTCATCAAACAATCAGCCCTTGTCAAACATTTTCATCCAACTAAATCACCCTCGCTTCAACCACATTCATAGATCACTCCATATAAACTCGTTCATTTATTACACTCGAAATCATTAAATAACTTTTGAACCGAGTACGTTAGAAAGAAATTGTTAAAATAAGAGTTGTAGGGAATTTTTAGGCGCATCGCGTGGTGGCACAGGCCACAGACAAACTATACCATAGCCTGTCTATGGATTTGCAAGCAATGAGCAAGATTCCAAAGCAGCTACACACCAACCAACCTACCTGGTAGCCACTGAGAAAATCTCACGAGAAGCAAAAAATTAAGTTGATAGATTTCAACAGCAGTTGCAGTTGCTTATTAACCGCAATTACAAGGCCACAGACAAACTATACCATAGCCTGTATGTGGCTTTGCAAGCAATGAGCAAGATTCCAAAGCAGCTACACACCAACCAACCTACCTGGTAGCCACTGGGAAAATCTCACGAGAAGCAAAAAATTAAGTTGATAGATTTCAATAGCAGTTGCAGTTGCTTATTAACCGCAATTACAAGGCCACAGACAAACTATACCATAGCCTGTCTGTGGCTTTGCAAGTAATGAGCAACATTCCAAAGCAGCTACGCACCAATCAACCTACGTGGTAGCCACTGGGAAAATCTCACGAGAAGCAATTCAACAGCAGTTGCAGATTCCACCCCCAGATATGGGAAGTGGCGGTCCGAGTACCAAGTAGAACACTGTAGTAGCACGACCACTGCCCAGTATAGCTATATTTCATTAACTAGCTTACCTTACAATCAGTCAGATAGTCAATAAAATATCATCTAATACCATAACAGAGCTGCGAACACCCAGAAAGCGGATAATGGCAAATGATATGAGAACTGAGCACTGCTACGTGGACATTTACAAAACGAACTGTTTCATTACTATCGTTACGAAAATAATTACAATTAATAATGAGTTGTCATAGTGATACTCATTGTTATTACTAATATGTGTGCTGGTTGGTCAATTAGATAAATCCTTCAATTAACATAGAGTGAATTATTGAAAATAAAATATATGATAACAAACTGTAATTTTTCAATTGTAAATAACTTTTGAACCAAGCGAGCTAGAGAAAAATTGTTGAAATATAAATTTTAGAGCATTTCTAGGCGCATCGACTGGTTGTAATTTTGACACAAAAATTGTTTCTAGTTTAGCAGTTATAGAAAAAAGAAATATTGAATTTAAAATATCTCTGAAACCGATTTAGATACAGAAAATTTGTTCAAATGCCGATTATAGAAAATTTAATGGGGAATAACTTATATTTGTAAGTTTTTTTTATATCTTTATTCGTTTATAAGATATTGCATATTATATAGATTGTTAGCAGTCCACCTCTAAATATTGACAAGAAAATTTTGTGAAATACATTTACATACATACATACATACATATCTTCTCGCTATATTCCAACAAATAGGATATCACGAACCCTAAAATCACTCATAAAACACTCATCAAACAATCAGCCCTTGTCAAACATTTTCATCCAACTAAATCACCCTCGCTTCAACCACATTCATAGATCACTCCATATAAACTCGTTCATTTATTACACTCGAAATCATTAAATAACTTTTGAACCGAGTACGTTAGAAAGAAATTGTTAAAATAAGAGTTGTAGGGAATTTTTAGGCGCATCGCGTGGTGGCACAGGCCACAGACATACTATACCATAGCCTGTCTATGGATTTGCAAGCAATGAGCAAGATTCCAAAGCAGCTACACACCAACCAACCTACCTGGTAGCCACTGAGAAAATCTCACGAGAAGCAAAAAATTAAGTTGATAGATTTCAACAGCAGTTGCAGTTGCTTATTAACCGCAATTACAAGGCCACAGACAAACTATACCATAGCCTGTATGTGGCTTTGCAAGCAATGAGCAAGATTCCAAAGCAGCTACACACCAACCAACCTACCTGGTAGCCACTGGGAAAATCTCACGAGAAGCAAAAAATTAAGTTGATAGATTTCAACAGCAGTTGCAGTTGCTTATTAACCGCAATTACAAGACCACAGACAAACTATACCATAGCCTGTATGTGGCTTTGCAAGCAATGAGCAAGATTCCAAAGCAGCTACACACCAACCAACCTACCTGGTAGCCACTGGGAAAATCTCACGAGAAGCAAAAAATTAAGTTGATAGATTTCAACAGCAGTTGCAGTTGCTTATTAACCGCAATTACAAGGCCACAGACAAACTATACCATAGCCTGTCTGTGGCTTTGCAAGTAATGAGCAACATTCCAAAGCAGCTACGCACCAATCAACCTACGTGGTAGCCACTGGGAAAATCTCACGAGAAGCAATTCAACAGCAGTTGCAGATTCCACCCCCAGATATGGGAAGTGGCGGTCCGAGTACCAAGTAGAACACTGTAGTAGCACGACCACTGCCCAGTATAGCTATATTTCATTAACTAGCTTACCTTACAATCAGTCAGATAGTCAATAAAATATCATCTAATACCATAACAGAGCTGCGAACACCCAGAAAGCGGATAATGGCAAATGATATGAGAACTGAGCACTGCTACGTGGACATTTACAAAACGAACTGTTTCATTACTATCGTTACGAAAATAATTACAATTAATAATGAGTTGTCATAGTGATACTCATTGTTATTACTAATATGTGTGCTGGTTGGTCAATTAGATAAATCCTTCAATTAACATAGAGTGAATTATTGAAAATAAAATATATGATAACAAACTGTAATTTTTCAATTGTAAATAACTTTTTAACCAAGCGAGCTAGAGAAAAATTGTTGAAATATAAATTTTAGAGCATTTCTAGGCGCATCGACTGGTTGTAATTTTGACAAAAAAATTGTTTCTAGTTTAGAAGTTATAGAAAAAAGAAATATTGAATTTAAAATATCTCTGAAACCGATTTAGATACAGAAAATTTGTTCAAATGCCGATTATAGAAAATTTAATGGGGAATAACTTATATTTGTAAGTTTTTTTTATATCTTTATTCGTTTATAAGATATTGCATATTATATAGATTGTTAGCAGTCCACCTCTAAATATTGACAAGAAAATTTTGTGAAACACATTTACATACATACATACATACATATCTTCTCGCTATATTCCAACAAATAGGATATCACGAACCCTAAAATCACTCATAAAACACTCATCAAACAATCAGCCCTTGTCAAACATTTTCATCCAACTAAATCACCCTCGCTTCAACCACATTCATAGATCACTCCATATAAACTCGTTCATTTATTACACTCGAAATCATTAAATAACTTTTGAACCGAGTACGTTAGAAAGAAATTGTTAAAATAAGAGTTGTAGGGAATTTTTAGGCGCATCGCGTGGTGGCACAGGCCACAGACAAACTATACCATAGCCTGTCTATGGATTTGCAAGCAATGAGCAAGATTCCAAAGCAGCTACACACCAACCAACCTACCTGGTAGCCACTGAGAAAATCTCACGAGAAGCAAAAAATTAAGTTGATAGATTTCAACAGCAGTTGCAGTTGCTTATTAACCGCAATTACAAGGCCACAGACAAACTATACCATAGCCTGTCTGTGGCTGTGCAAGCAATGAGCAAGATTCCAAAGCAGCTACACACCAACCAACCTACCTGGTAGCCACTGGGAAAATCTCACGAGAAGCAAAAAATTAAGTTGATAGATTTCAACAGCAGTTGCAGTTGCTTATTAACCGCAATTACAAGGCCACAAACAAACTATACCATAGCCTGTCTGTGGCTTTGCAAGTAATGAGCAACATTCCAAAGCAGCTACGCACCAATCAACCTACGTGGTAGCCACTGGGAAAATCTCACGAGAAGCAATTCAACAGCAGTTGCAGATTCCACCCCCAGATATGGGAAGTGGCGGTCCGAGTACCAAGTAGAACACTGTAGTAGCACGACCACTGCCCAGTATAGCTATATTTCATTAACTAGCTTACCTTACAATCAGTCAGATAGTCAATAAAATATCATCTAATACCATAACAGAGCTGCGAACACCCAGAAAGCGGATAATGGCAAATGATATGAGAACTGAGCACTGCTACGTGGACATTTACAAAACGAACTGTTTCATTACTATCGTTACGAAAATAATTACAATTAATAATGAGTTGTCATAGTGATACTCATTGTTATTACTAATATGTGTGCTGGTTGGTCAATTAGATAAATCCTTCAATTAACATAGAGTGAATTATTGAAAATAAAATATATGATAACAAACTGTAATTTTTCAATTGTAAATAACTTTTGAACCAAGCGAGCTAGAGAAAAATTGTTGAAATATGAATTTTAGAGCATTTCTAGGCGCATCGACTGGTTGTAATTTTGATACAAAAATTGTTTCTAGTTTAGAAGTTATAGCAAAAAGAAGTATTGAATTTAAAATATCTCTGAAACCGATTTAGATACAGAAAATTTGTTCAAATGCCGATTATAGAAAATTTAATGGGGAATAACTTATATTTGTAAGTTTTTTTTATATCTTTATTCGTTTATAAGATATTGCATATTATATAGATTGTTAGCAGTCCACCTCTAAATATTGACAAGAAAATTTTGTGAAACACATTTACATACATACATACATACATATCTTCTCGCTATATTCCAACAAATAGGATATCACGAACCCTAAAATCACTCATAAAACACTCATCAAACAATCAGCCCTTGTCAAACATTTTCATCCAACTAAATCACCCTCGCTTCAACCACATTCATAGATCACTCCATATAAACTCGTTCATTTATTACACTCGAAATCATTAAATAACTTTTGAACCGAGTACGTTAGAAAGAAATTGTTAAAATAAGAGTTGTAGGGAATTTTTAGGCGCATCGCGTGGTGGCACAGGCCACAGACAAACTATACCATAGCCTGTCTATGGATTTGCAAGCAATGAGCAAGATTCCAAAGCAGCTACACACCAACCAACCTACCTGGTAGCCACTGAGAAAATCTCACGAGAAGCAAAAAATTAAGTTGATAGATTTCAACAGCAGTTGCAGTTGCTTATTAACCGCAATTACAAGGCCACAGACAAACTATACCATAGCCTGTATGTGGCTGTGCAAGCAATGAGCAAGATTCCAAAGCAGCTACACACCAACCAACCTACCTGGTAGCCACTGGGAAAATCTCACGAGAAGCAAAAAATTAAGTTGATAGATTTCAACAGCAGTTGCAGTTGCTTATTAACCGCAATTACAAGGCCACAAACAAACTATACCATAGCCTGTCTGTGGCTTTGCAAGTAATGAGCAACATTCCAAAGCAGCTACGCACCAATCAACCTACGTGGTAGCCACTGGGAAAATCTCACGAGAAGCAATTCAACAGCAGTTGCAGATTCCACCCCCAGATATGGGAAGTGGCGGTCCGAGTACCAAGTAGAACACTGTAGTAGCACGACCACTGCCCAGTATAGCTATATTTCATTAACTAGCTTACCTTACAATCAGTCAGATAGTCAATAAAATATCATCTAATACCATAACAGAGCTGCGAACACCCAGAAAGCGGATAATGGCAAATGATATGAGAACTGAGCACTGCTACGTGGACATTTACAAAACGAACTGTTTCATTACTATCGTTACGAAAATAATTACAATTAATAATGAGTTGTCATAGTGATACTCATTGTTATTACTAATATGTGTGCTGGTTGGTCAATTAGATAAATCCTTCAATTAACATAGAGTGAATTATTGAAAATAAAATATATGATAACAAACTGTAATTTTTCAATTGTAAATAACTTTTGAACCAAGCGAGCTAGAGAAAAATTGTTGAAATATGAATTTTAGAGCATTTCTAGGCGCATCGACTGGTTGTAATTTTGATACAAAAATTGTTTCTAGTTTAGAAGTTATAGCAAAAAGAAGTATTGAATTTAAAATATCTCTGAAACCGATTTAGATACAGAAAATTTGTTCAAATGCCGATTATAGAAAATTTAATGGGGAATAACTTATATTTGTAAGTTTTTTTATATCTTTATTCGTTTATAAGATATTGCATATTATATAGATTGTTAGCAGTCCACCTCTAAATATTGACAAGAAAATTTTGTGAAATACATTTACATACATACATACATACATATCTTCTCGCTATATTCCAACAAATAGGATATCACGAACCCTAAAATCACTCATAAAACAATCATCAAACATTCAGCCCTTGTCAAACATTTTCATCCAACTAAATCACCCTCGCTTCAACCACATTCATAGATCACTCCACATAAACTCGTTCATTTATTACACTCGAAATCATTAAATAACTTTTGAACCGAGTACGTTAGAAAGAAATTGTTCAAATAAGAGTTGTAGAGAATTTTTAGGCGCATCGCGTGGTGGCACAGGCCACAGACAAACTATACCATAGCCTGTCTATGGATTTGCAAGCAATGAGCAAGATTCCAAAGCAGCTACACACCAACCAACCTACCTGGTAGCCACTGAGAAAATCTCACGAGAAGCAAAAAATTAAGTTGATAGATTTCAACAGCAGTTGCAGTTGCTTATTAACCGCAATTACAAGGCCACAGACAAACTATACCATAGCCTGTATGTGGCTTTGCAAGCAATGAGCAAGATTCCAAAGCAGCTACACACCAACCAACCTACCTGGTAGCCACTGGGAAAATCTCACGAGAAGCAAAAAATTAAGTTGATAGATTTCAACAGCAGTTGCAGTTGCTTATTAACCGCAATTACAAGGCCACAGACAAACTATACCATAGCCTGTCTGTGGCTTTGCAAGTAATGAGCAACATTCCAAAGCAGCTACGCACCAATCAACCTACGTGGTAGCCACTGGGAAAATCTCACGAGAAGCAATTCAACAGCAGTTGCAGATTCCACCCCCAGATATGGGAAGTGGCGGTCCGAGTACCAAGTAGAACACTGTAGTAGCACGACCACTGCCCAGTATAGCTATATTTCATTAACTAGCTTACCTTACAATCAGTCAGATAGTCAATAAAATATCATCTAATACCATAACAGAGCTGCGAACACCCAGAAAGCGGATAATGGCAAATGATATGAGAACTGAGCACTGCTACGTGGACATTTACAAAACGAACTGTTTCATTACTATCGTTACGAAAATAATTACAATTAATAATGAGTTGTCATAGTGATACTCATTGTTATTACTAATATGTGTGCTGGTTGGTCAATTAGATAAATCCTTCAATTAACATAGAGTGAATTATTGAAAATAAAATATATGATAACAAACTGTAATTTTTCAATTGTAAATAACTTTTGAACCAAGCGAGCTAGAGAAAAATTGTTGAAATATAAATTTTAGAGCATTTCTAGGCGCATCGACTGGTTGTAATTTTGACAAAAAAATTGTTTCTAGTTTAGAAGTTATAGCAAAAAGAAGTATTGAATTTAAAATATCTCTGAAACCGATTTAGATACAGAAAATTTGTTCAAATGCCGATTATAGAAAATTTAATGGGGAATAACTTATATTTGTAAGTTTTTTTTATATCTTTATTCGTTTATATGATATTGCATATTATATAGATTGTTAGCAGTCCACCTCTAAATATTGACAAGAAAATTTTGTGAAATACATTTACATACATACATACATACATATCTTCTCGCTATATTCCAACAAATAGGATATCACGAACCCTAAAATCACTCATAAAACACTCATCAAACAATCAGCCCTTGTCAAACATTTTCATCCAACTAAATCACCCTCGCTTCAACCACATTCATAGATCACTCCACATAAACTCGTTCATTTATTACACTCGAAATCATTAAATAACTTTTGAACCGAGTACGTTAGAAAGAAATTGTTAAAATAAGAGTTGTAGAGAATTTTTAGGCGCATCGCGTGGTGGCACAGGCCACAGACAAACTATACCATAGCCTGTCTATGGATTTGCAAGCAATGAGCAAGATTCCAAAGCAGCTACACACCAACCAACCTACCTGGTAGCCACTGAGAAAATCTCACGAGAAGCAAAAAATTAAGTTGATAGATTTCAACAGCAGTTGCAGTTGCTTATTAACCGCAATTACAAGGCCACAGACAAACTATACCATAGCCTGTATGTGGCTTTGCAAGCAATGAGCAAGATTCCAAAGCAGCTACACACCAACCAACCTACCTGGTAGCCACTGGGAAAATCTCACGAGAAGCAAAAAATTAAGTTGATAGATTTCAACAGCAGTTGCAGTTGCTTATTAACCGCAATTACAAGGCCACAAACAAACTATACCATAGCCTGTCTGTGGCTTTGCAAGTAATGAGCAACATTCCAAAGCAGCTACGCACCAACCAACCTACGTGGTAGCCACTGGGAAAATCTCACGAGAAGCAATTCAACAGCAGTTGCAGATTCCACCCCCAGATATGGGAAGTGGCGGTCCGAGTACCAAGTAGAACACTGTAGTAGCACGACCACTGCCCAGTATAGCTATATTTCATTAACTAGCTTACCTTACAATCAGTCAGATAGTCAATAAAATATCATCTAATACCATAACAGAGCTGCGAACACCCAGAAAGCGGATAATGGCAAATGATATGAGAACTGAGCACTGCTACGTGGACATTTACAAAACGAACTGTTTCATTACTATCGTTACGAAAATAATTACAATTAATAATGAGTTGTCATAGTGATACTCATTGTTATTACTAATATGTGTGCTGGTTGGTCAATTAGATAAATCCTTCAATTAACATAGAGTGAATTATTGAAAATAAAATATATGATAACAAACTGTAATTTTTCAATTGTAAATAACTTTTGAACCAAGCGAGCTAGAGAAAAATTGTTGAAATATAAATTTTAGAGCATTTCTAGGCGCATCGACTGGTTGTAATTTTGACAGAAAAATTGTTTCTAGTTTAGCAGTTATAGAAAAAAGAAATATTGAATTTAAAATATCTCTGAAACCGATTTAGATACAGAAAATTTGTTCAAATGCCGATTATAGAAAATTTAATGGGGAATAACTTATATTTGTAAGTTTTTTTTATATCTTTATTCGTTTATAAGATATTGCATATTATATAGATTGTTAGCAGTCCACCTCTAAATATTGACAAGAAAATTTTGTGAAATACATTTACATACATACATACATACATATCTCCTCGCTATATTCCAACAAATAGGATATCACGAACCCTAAAATCACTCATAAAACACTCATCAAACAATCAGCCCTTGTCAAACATTTTCATCCAACTAAATCACCCTCGCTTCAACCACATTCATAGATCACTCCACATAAACTCGTTCATTTATTACACTCGAAATCATTAAATAACTTTTGAACCGAGTACGTTAGAAAGAAATTGTTCAAATAAGAGTTGTAGAGAATTTTTAGGCGCATCGCGTGGTGGCACAGGCCACAGACAAACTATACCATAGCCTGTCTATGGATTTGCAAGCAATGAGCAAGATTCCAAAGCAGCTACACACCAACCAACCTACCTGGTAGCCACTGAGAAAATCTCACGAGAAGCAAAAAATTAAGTTGATTGATTTCAACAGCAGTTGCAGTTGCTTATTAACCGCAATTACAAGGCCACAGACAAACTATACCATAGCCTGTATGTGGCTTTGCAAGCAATGAGCAAGATTCCAAAGCAGCTACACACCAACCAACCTACCTGGTAGCCACTGGGAAAATCTCACGAGAAGCAAAAAATTAAGTTGATAGATTTCAACAGCAGTTGCAGTTGCTTATTAACCGCAATTACAAGGCCACAAACAAACTATACCATAGCCTGTCTGTGGCTTTGCAAGTAATGAGCAACATTCCAAAGCAGCTACGCACCAATCAACCTACGTGGTAGCCACTGGGAAAATCTCACGAGAAGCAATTCAACAGCAGTTGCAGATTCCACCCCCAGATATGGGAAGTGGCGGTCCGAGTACCAAGTAGAACACTGTAGTAGCACGACCACTGCCCAGTATAGCTATATTTCATTAACTAGCTTACCTTACAATCAGTCAGATAGTCAATAAAATATCATCTAATACCATAACAGAGCTGCGAACACCCAGAAAGCGGATAATGGCAAATGATATGAGAACTGAGCACTGCTACGTGGACATTTACAAAACGAACTGTTTCATTACTATCGTTACGAAAATAATTACAATTAATAATGAGTTGTCATAGTGATACTCATTGTTATTACTAATATGTGTGCTGGTTGGTCAATTAGATAAATCCTTCAATTAACATAGAGTGAATTATTGAAAATAAAATATATGATAACAAACTGTAATTTTTCAATTGTAAATAACTTTTGAACCAAGCGAGCTAGAGTAAAATTGTTGAAATATAAATTTTAGAGCATTTCTAGGCGCATCGACTGGTTGTCATTTTGACACAAAAATTGTTTCTAGTTTAGCAGTTATAGAAAAAAGAAATATTGAATTTAAAATATCTCTGAAACCGATTTAGATACAGAAAATTTGTTCAAATGCCGATTATAGAAAATTTAATGGGGAATAACTTATATTTGTAAGTTTTTTTTATATCTTTATTCGTTTATAAGATATTGCATATTATATAGATTGTTAGCAGTCCACCTCTAAATATTGACAAGAAAATTTTGTGAAATACATTTACATACATACATACATACATATCTCCTCGCTATATTCCAACAAATAGGATATCACGAACCCTAAAATCACTCATAAAACACTCATCAAACAATCAGCCCTTGTCAAACATTTTCATCCAACTAAATCACCCTCGCTTCAACCACATTCATAGATCACTCCACATAAACTCGTTCATTTATTACACTCGAAATCATTAAATAACTTTTGAACCGAGTACGTTAGAAAGAAATTGTTCAAATAAGAGTTGTAGAGAATTTTTAGGCGCATCGCGTGGTGGCACAGGCCACAGACAAACTATACCATAGCCTGTCTATGGATTTGCAAGCAATGAGCAAGATTCCAAAGCAGCTACACACCAACCAACCTACCTGGTAGCCACTGAGAAAATCTCACGAGAAGCAAAAAATTAAGTTGATTGATTTCAACAGCAGTTGCACTTGCTTATTAACCGCAATTACAAGGCCACAGACAAACTATACCATAGCCTGTATGTGGCTTTGCAAGCAATGAGCAAGATTCCAAAGCAGCTACACACCAACCAACCTACCTGGTAGCCACTGGGAAAATCTCACGAGAAGCAAAAAATTAAGTTGATAGATTTCAACAGCAGTTGCAGTTGCTTATTAACCGCAATTACAAGGCCACAAACAAACTATACCATAGCCTGTCTGTGGCTTTGCAAGTAATGAGCAACATTCCAAAGCAGCTACGCACCAATCAACCTACGTGGTAGCCACTGGGAAAATCTCACGAGAAGCAATTCAACAGCAGTTGCAGATTCCACCCCCAGATATGGGAAGTGGCGGTCCGAGTACCAAGTAGAACACTGTAGTAGCACGACCACTGCCCAGTATAGCTATATTTCATTAACTAGCTTACCTTACAATCAGTCAGATAGTCAATAAAATATCATCTAATACCATAACAGAGCTGCGAACACCCAGAAAGCGGATAATGGCAAATGATATGAGAACTGAGCACTGCTACGTGGACATTTACAAAACGAACTGTTTCATTACTATCGTTACGAAAATAATTACAATTAATAATGAGTTGTCATAGTGATACTCATTGTTATTACTAATATGTGTGCTGGTTGGTCAATTAGATAAATCCTTCAATTAACATAGAGTGAATTATTGAAAATAAAATATATGATAACAAACTGTAATTTTTCAATTGTAAATAACTTTTTAACCAAGCGAGCTAGAGAAAAATTGTTGAAATATGAATTTTAGAGCATTTCTAGGCGCATCGACTGGTTGTAATTTTGATACAAAAATTGTTTCTAGTTTAGAAGTTATAGCAAAAAGAAGTATTGAATTTAAAATATCTCTGAAACCGATTTAGATACAGAAAATTTGTTCAAATGCCGATTATAGAAAATTTAATGGGGAATAACTTATATTTGTAAGTTTTTTTATATCTTTATTCGTTTATAAGATATTGCATATTATATAGATTGTTAGCAGTCCACCTCTAAATATTGACAAGAAAATTTTGTGAAATACATTTACATACATACATACATACATATCTTCTCGCTATATTCCAACAAATAGGATATCACGAACCCTAAAATCACTCATAAAACAATCATCAAACATTCAGCCCTTGTCAAACATTTTCATCCAACTAAATCACCCTCGCTTCAACCACATTCATAGATCACTCCACATAAACTCGTTCATTTATTACACTCGAAATCATTAAATAACTTTTGAACCGAGTACGTTAGAAAGAAATTGTTCAAATAAGAGTTGTAGAGAATTTTTAGGCGCATCGCGTGGTGGCACAGGCCACAGACAAACTATACCATAGCCTGTCTGTGGATTTGCAAGCAATGAGCAAGATTCCAAAGCAGCTACACACCAACCAACCTACCTGGTAGCCACTGAGAAAATCTCACGAGAAGCAAAAAATTAAGTTGATAGATTTCAACAGCAGTTGCAGTTGCTTATTAACCGCAATTACAAGGCCACAGACAAACTATACCATAGCCTGTATGTGGCTTTGCAAGCAATGAGCAAGATTCCAAAGCAGCTACACACCAACCAACCTACCTGGTAGCCACTGGGAAAATCTCACGAGAAGCAAAAAATTAAGTTGATAGATTTCAACAGCAGTTGCAGTTGCTTATTAACCGCAATTACAAGGCCACAAACAAACTATACCATAGCCTGTCTGTGGCTTTGCAAGTAATGAGCAACATTCCAAAGCAGCTACGCACCAATCAACCTACGTGGTAGCCACTGGGAAAATCTCACGAGAAGCAATTCAACAGCAGTTGCAGATTCCACCCCCAGATATGGGAAGTGGCGGTCCGAGTACCAAGTAGAACACTGTAGTAGCACGACCACTGCCCAGTATAGCTATATTTCATTAACTAGCTTACCTTACAATCAGTCAGATAGTCAATAAAATATCATCTAATACCATAACAGAGCTGCGAACACCCAGAAAGCGGATAATGGCAAATGATATGAGAACTGAGCACTGCTACGTGGACATTTACAAAACGAACTGTTTCATTACTATCGTTACGAAAATAATTACAATTAATAATGAGTTGTCATAGTGATACTCATTGTTATTACTAATATGTGTGCTGGTTGGTCAATTAGATAAATCCTTCAATTAACATAGAGTGAATTATTGAAAATAAAATATATGATAACAAACTGTAATTTTTCAATTGTAAATAACTTTTGAACCAAGCGAGCTAGAGAAAAATTGTTGAAATATAAATTTTAGAGCATTTCTGGGCGCATCGACTGGTTGTAATTTTGACAGAAAAATTGTTTCTAGTTTAGCAGTTATAGAAAAAAGAAATATTGAATTTAAAATATCTCTGAAACCGATTTAGATACAGAAAATTTGTTCAAATGCCGATTATAGAAAATTTAATGGGGAATAACTTATATTTGTAAGTTTTTTTTATATCTTTATTCGTTTATAAGATATTGCATATTATATAGATTGTTAGCAGTCCACCTCTAAATATTGACAAGAAAATTTTGTGAAATACATTTACATACATACATACATACATATCTCCTCGCTATATTCCAACAAATAGGATATCACGAACCCTAAAATCACTCATAAAACACTCATCAAACAATCAGCCCTTGTCAAACATTTTCATCCAACTAAATCACCCTCGCTTCAACCACATTCATAGATCACTCCACATAAACTCGTTCATTTATTACACTCGAAATCATTAAATAACTTTTGAACCGAGTACGTTAGAAAGAAATTGTTCAAATAAGAGTTGTAGAGAATTTTTAGGCGCATCGCGTGGTGGCACAGGCCACAGACAAACTATACCATAGCCTGTCTATGGATTTGCAAGCAATGAGCAAGATTCCAAAGCAGCTACACACCAACCAACCTACCTGGTAGCCACTGAGAAAATCTCACGAGAAGCAAAAAATTAAGTTGATTGATTTCAACAGCAGTTGCAGTTGCTTATTAACCGCAATTACAAGGCCACAGACAAACTATACCATAGCCTGTATGTGGCTTTGCAAGCAATGAGCAAGATTCCAAAGCAGCTACACACCAACCAACCTACCTGGTAGCCACTGGGAAAATCTCACGAGAAGCAAAAAATTAAGTTGATAGATTTCAACAGCAGTTGCAGTTGCTTATTAACCGCAATTACAAGGCCACAAACAAACTATACCATAGCCTGTCTGTGGCTTTGCAAGTAATGAGCAACATTCCAAAGCAGCTACGCACCAATCAACCTACGTGGTAGCCACTGGGAAAATCTCACGAGAAGCAATTCAACAGCAGTTGCAGATTCCACCCCCAGATATGGGAAGTGGCGGTCCGAGTACCAAGTAGAACACTGTAGTAGCACGACCACTGCCCAGTATAGCTATATTTCATTAACTAGCTTACCTTACAATCAGTCAGATAGTTAATAAAATATCATCTAATACCATAACAGAGCTGCGAACACCCAGAAAGCGGATAATGGCAAATGATATGAGAACTGAGCACTGCTACGTGGACATTTACAAAACGAACTGTTTCATTACTATCGTTACGAAAATAATTACAATTAATAATGAGTTGTCATAGTGATACTTATTGTTATTACTAATATGTGTGCTGGTTGGTCAATTAGATAAATCCTTCAATTAACATAGAGTGAATTATTGAAAATAAAATATATGATAACAAACTGTAATTTTTCAATTGTAAATAACTTTTGAACCAAGCGAGCTAGAGAAAAATTGTTGAAATATAAATTTTAGAGCATTTCTAGGCGCATCGACTGGTTGTAATTTTGACCAAAAAATTGTTTCTAGTTTAGCAGTTATAGAAAAAAGAAATATTGAATTTAAAATATCTCTGAAACCGATTTAGATACAGAAAATTTGTTCAAATGCCGATTATAGAAAATTTTATGGGGAATAACTTATATTTGTAAGTTTTTTTTATATCTTTATTCGTTTATAAGATATTGCATATTATATAGATTGTTAGCAGTCCACCTCTAAATATTGACAAGAAAATTTTGTGAAATACATTTACATACATACATACATACATATCTTCTCGCTATATTCCAACAAATAGGATATCACGAACCCTAAAATCACTCATAAAACACTCATCAAACAATCAGCCCTTGTCAAACATTTTCATCCAACTAAATCACCCTCGCTTCAACCACATTCATAGATCACTCCCTATAAACTCGTTCATTTATTACACTCGAAATCATTAAATAACTTTTGAACCGAGTACGTTAGAAAGAAATTGTTAAAATAAGAGTTGTAGGGAATTTTTAGGCGCATCGCGTGGTGGCACAGGCCACAGACAAACTATACCATAGCCTGTCTATGGATTTGCAAGCAATGAGCAAGATTCCAAAGCAGCTACATACCAACCAACCTACCTGGTAGCCACTGAGAAAATCTCACGAGAAGCAAAAAATTAAGTTGATAGATTTCAACAGCAGTTGCAGTTGCTTATTAACCGCAATTACAAGGCCACAGACAAACTATACCATAGCCTGTATGTGGCTTTGCAAGCAATGAGCAAGATTCCAAAGCAGCTACACACCAACCAACCTACCTGGTAGCCACTGGGAAAATCTCACGAGAAGCAAAAAATTAAGTTGATAGATTTCAACAGCAGTTGCAGTTGCTTATTAACCGCAATTACAAGGCCACAGACAAACTATACCATAGCCTGTCTGTGGCTTTGCAAGTAATGAGCAACATTCCAAAGCAGCTACGCACCAATCAACCTACGTGGTAGCCACTGGGAAAATCTCACGAGAAGCAATTCAACAGCAGTTGCAGATTCCACCCCCAGATATGGGAAGTGGCGGTCCGAGTACCAAGTAGAACACTGTAGTAGCACGACCACTGCCCAGTATAGCTATATTTCATTAACTAGCTTACCTTACAATCAGTCAGATAGTCAATAAAATATCATCTAATACCATAACAGAGCTGCGAACACCCAGAAAGCGGATAATGGCAAATGATATGAGAACTGAGCACTGCTACGTGGACATTTACAAAACGAACTGTTTCATTACTATCGTTACGAAAATAATTACAATTAATAATGAGTTGTCATAGTGATACTCATTGTTATTACTAATATGTGTGCTGGTTGGTCAATTAGATAAATCCTTCAATTAACATAGAGTGAATTATTGAAAATAAAATATATGATAACAAACTGTAATTTTTCAATTGTAAATAACTTTTGAACCAAGCGAGCTAGAGAAAAATTGTTGAAATATAAATTTTAGAGCATTTCTAGGCGCATCGACTGGTTGTAATTTTGACAAAAAAATTGTTTCTAGTTTAGCAGTTATAGAAAAAAGAAATATTGAATTTAAAATATCTCTGAAACCGATTTAGATACAGAAAATTTGTTCAAATGCCGATTATAGAAAATTTTATGGGGAATAACTTATATTTGTAAGTTTTTTTTATATCTTTATTCGTTTATAAGATATTGCATATTATATAGATTGTTAGCAGTCCACCTCTAAATATTGACAAGAAAATTTTGTGAAATACATTTACATACATACATACATACATATCTTCTCGCTATATTCCAACAAATAGGATATCACGAACCCTAAAATCACTCATAAAACACTCATCAAACAATCAGCCCTTGTCAAACATTTTCATCCAACTAAATCACCCTCGCTTCAACCACATTCATAGATCACTCCATATAAACTCGTTCATTTATTACACTCGAAATCATTAAATAACTTTTGAACCGAGTACGTTAGAAAGAAATTGTTAAAATAAGAGTTGTAGGGAATTTTTAGGCGCATCGCGTGGTGGCACAGGCCACAGACAAACTATACCATAGCCTGTCTATGGATTTGCAAGCAATGAGCAAGATTCCAAAGCAGCTACATACCAACCAACCTACCTGGTAGCCACTGAGAAAATCTCACGAGAAGCAAAAAATTAAGTTGATAGATTTCAACAGCAGTTGCAGTTGCTTATTAACCGCAATTACAAGGCCACAGACAAACTATACCATAGCCTGTATGTGGCTTTGCAAGCAATGAGCAAGATTCCAAAGCAGCTACACACCAACCAACCTACCTGGTAGCCACTGGGAAAATCTCACGAGAAGCAAAAAATTAAGTTGATAGATTTCAACAGCAGTTGCAGTTGCTTATTAACCGCAATTACAAGGCCACAGACAAACTATACCATAGCCTGTCTGTGGCTTTGCAAGTAATGAGCAACATTCCAAAGCAGCTACGCACCAATCAACCTACGTGGTAGCCACTGGGAAAATCTCACGAGAAGCAATTCAACAGCAGTTGCAGATTCCACCCCCAGATATGGGAAGTGGCGGTCCGAGTACCAAGTAGAACACTGTAGTAGCACGACCACTGCCCAGTATAGCTATATTTCATTAACTAGCTTACCTTACAATCAGTCAGATAGTCAATAAAATATCATCTAATACCATAACAGAGCTGCGAACACCCAGAAAGCGGATAATGGCAAATGATATGAGAACTGAGCACTGCTACGTGGACATTTACAAAACGAACTGTTTCATTACTATCGTTACGAAAATAATTACAATTAATAATGAGTTGTCATAGTGATACTCATTGTTATTACTAATATGTGTGCTGGTTGGTCAATTAGATAAATCCTTCAATTAACATAGAGTGAATTATTGAAAATAAAATATATGATAACAAACTGTAATTTTTCAATTGTAAATAACTTTTGAACCAAGCAAGCTAGAGAAAAATTGTTGAAATATAAATTTTAGAGCATTTCTAGGCGCATCGACTGGTTGTAATTTTGACAAAAAAATTGTTTCTAGTTTAGCAGTTATAGAAAAAAGAAATATTGAATTTAAAATATCTCTGAAACCGATTTAGATACAGAAAATTTGTTCAAATGCCGATTATAGAAAATTTAATGGGGAATAACTTATATTTGTAAGTTTTTTTTATATCTTTATTCGTTTATAAGATATTGCATATTATATAGATTGTTAGCAGTCCACCTCTAAATATTGACAAGAAAATTTTGTGAAATACATTTACATACATACATACATACATATCTTCTCGCTATATTCCAACAAATAGGATATCACGAACCCTAAAATCACTCATAAAACACTCATCAAACAATCAGCCCTTGTCAAACATTTTCATCCAACTAAATCACCCTCGCTTCAACCACATTCATAGATCACTCCATATAAACTCGTTCATTTATTACACTCGAAATCATTAAATAACTTTTGAACCGAGTACGTTAGAAAGAAATTGTTAAAATAAGAGTTGTAGGGAATTTTTAGGCGCATCGCGTGGTGGCACAGGCCACAGACAAACTATACCATAGCCTGTCTATGGATTTGCAAGCAATGAGCAAGATTCCAAAGCAGCTACATACCAACCAACCTACCTGGTAGCCACTGAGAAAATCTCACGAGAAGCAAAAAATTAAGTTGATAGATTTCAACAGCAGTTGCAGTTGCTTATTAACCGCAATTACAAGGCCACAGACAAACTATACCATAGCCTGTATGTGGCTTTGCAAGCAATGAGCAAGATTCCAAAGCAGCTACACACCAACCAACCTACCTGGTAGCCACTGGGAAAATCTCACGAGAAGCAAAAAATTAAGTTGATAGATTTCAACAGCAGTTGCAGTTGCTTATTAACCGCAATTACAAGGCCACAGACAAACTATACCATAGCCTGTCTGTGGCTTTGCAAGTAATGAGCAACATTCCAAAGCAGCTACGCACCAATCAACCTACGTGGTAGCCACTGGGAAAATCTCACGAGAAGCAATTCAACAGCAGTTGCAGATTCCACCCCCAGATATGGGAAGTGGCGGTCCGAGTACCAAGTAGAACACTGTAGTAGCACGACCACTGCCCAGTATAGCTATATTTCATTAACTAGCTTACCTTACAATCAGTCAGATAGTCAATAAAATATCATCTAATACCATAACAGAGCTGCGAACACCCAGAAAGCGGATAATGGCAAATGATATGAGAACTGAGCACTGCTACGTGGACATTTACAAAACGAACTGTTTCATTACTATCGTTACGAAAATAATTACAATTAATAATGAGTTGTCATAGTGATACTCATTGTTATTACTAATATGTGTGCTGGTTGGTCAATTAGATAAATCCTTCAATTAACATAGAGTGAATTATTGAAAATAAAATATATGATAACAAACTGTAATTTTTCAATTGTAAATAACTTTTGAACCAAGCAAGCTAGAGAAAAATTGTTGAAATATAAATTTTAGAGCATTTCTAGGCGCATCGACTGGTTGTAATTTTGACACAAAAATTGTTTCTAGTTTAGCAGTTATAGAAAAAAGAAATATTGAATTTAAAATATCTCTGAAACCGATTTAGATACAGAAAATTTGTTCAAATGCCGATTATAGAAAATTTAATGGGGAATAACTTATATTTGTAAGTTTTTTTTATATCTTTATTCGTTTATAAGATATTGCATATTATATAGATTGTTAGCAGTCCACCTCTAAATATTGACAAGAAAATTTTGTGAAATACATTTACATACATACATACATACATATCTTCTCGCTATATTCCAACAAATAGGATATCACGAACCCTAAAATCACTCATAAAACACTCATCAAACAATCAGCCCTTGTCAAACATTTTCATCCAACTAAATCACCCTCGCTTCAACCACATTCATAGATCACTCCATATAAACTCGTTCATTTATTACACTCGAAATCATTAAATAACTTTTGAACCGAGTACGTTAGAAAGAAATTGTTAAAATAAGAGTTGTAGGGAATTTTTAGGCGCATCGCGTGGTGGCACAGGCCACAGACAAACTATACCATAGCCTGTCTATGGATTTGCAAGCAATGAGCAAGATTCCAAAGCAGCTACATACCAACCAACCTACCTGGTAGCCACTGAGAAAATCTCACGAGAAGCAAAAAATTAAGTTGATAGATTTCAACAGCAGTTGCAGTTGCTTATTAACCGCAATTACAAGGCCACAGACAAACTATACCATAGCCTGTCTGTGGCTTTGCAAGTAATGAGCAACATTCCAAAGCAGCTACGCACCAATCAACCTACGTGGTAGCCACTGGGAAAATCTCACGAGAAGCAATTCAACAGCAGTTGCAGATTCCACCCCCAGATATGGGAAGTGGCGGTCCGAGTACCAAGTAGAACACTGTAGTAGCACGACCACTGCCCAGTATAGCTATATTTCATTAACTAGCTTACCTTACAATCAGTCAGATAGTCAATAAAATATCATCTAATACCATAACAGAGCTGCGAACACCCAGAAAGCGGATAATGGCAAATGATATGAGAACTGAGCACTGCTACGTGGACATTTACAAAACGAACTGTTTCATTACTATCGTTACGAAAATAATTACAATTAATAATGAGTTGTCATAGTGATACTCATTGTTATTACTAATATGTGTGCTGGTTGGTCAATTAGATAAATCCTTCAATTAACATAGAGTGAATTATTGAAAATAAAATATATGATAACAAACTGTAATTTTTCAATTGTAAATAACTTTTGAACCAAGCGAGCTAGAGAAAAATTGTTGAAATATAAATTTTAGAGCATTTCTAGGCGCATCGACTGGTTGTAATTTTGACACAAAAATTGTTTCTAGTTTAGCAGTTATAGAAAAAAGAAATATTGAATTTAAAATATCTCTGAAACCGATTTAGATACAGAAAATTTGTTTAAATGCCGATTATAGAAAATTTAATGGGGAATAACTTATATTTGTAAGTTTTTTTTATATCTTTATTCGTTTATAAGATATTGCATATTATATAGATTGTTAGCAGTCCACCTCTAAATATTGACAAGAAAATTTTGTGAAATACATTTACATACATACATACATACATATCTTCTCGCTATATTCCAACAAATAGGATATCACGAACCCTAAAATCACTCATAAAACACTCATCAAACAATCAGCCCTTGTCAAACATTTTCATCCAACTAAATCACCCTCGCTTCAACCACATTCATAGATCACTCCATATAAACTCGTTCATTTATTACACTCGAAATCATTAAATAACTTTTGAACCGAGTACGTTAGAAAGAAATTGTTAAAATAAGAGTTGTAGGGAATTTTTAGGCGCATCGCGTGGTGGCACACGCCACAGACAAACTATACCATAGCCTGTCTATGGATTTGCAAGCAATGAGCAAGATTCCAAAGCAGCTACACACCAACCAACCTACCTGGTAGCCACTGAGAAAATCTCACGAGAAGCAAAAAATTTAGTTGATAGATTTCAACAGCAGTTGCAGTTGCTTATTAACCGCAATTACAAGGCCACAGACAAACTATACCATAGCCTGTATGTGGCTTTGCAAGCAATGAGCAAGATTCCAAAGCAGCTACACACCAACCAACCTACCTGGTAGCCACTGGGAAAATCTCACGAGAAGCAAAAAATTAAGTTGATAGATTTCAACAGCAGTTGCAGTTGCTTATTAACCGCAATTACAAGGCCACAGACAAACTATACCATAGCCTGTCTGTGGCTTTGCAAGTAATGAGCAACATTCCAAAGCAGCTACGCACCAATCAACCTACGTGGTAGCCACTGGGAAAATCTCACGAGAAGCAATTCAACAGCAGTTGCAGATTCCACCCCCAGATATGGGAAGTGGCGGTCCGAGTACCAAGTAGAACACTGTAGTAGCACGACCACTGCCCAGTATAGCTATATTTCATTAACTAGCTTACCTTACAATCAGTCAGATAGTCAATAAAATATCATCTAATACCATAACAGAGCTGCGAACACCCAGAAAGCGGATAATGGCAAATGATATGAGAACTGAGCACTGCTACGTGGACATTTACAAAACGAACTGTTTCATTACTATCGTTACGAAAATAATTACAATTAATAATGAGTTGTCATAGTGATACTCATTGTTATTACTAATATGTGTGCTGGTTGGTCAATTAGATAAATCCTTCAATTAACATAGAGTGAATTATTGAAAATAAAATATATGATAACAAACTGTAATTTTTCAATTGTAAATAACTTTTTAACCAAGCGAGCTAGAGAAAAATTGTTGAAATATAAATTTTAGAGCATTTCTAGGCGCATCGACTGGTTGTAATTTTGACACAAAAATTGTTTCTAGTTTAGCAGTTATAGAAAAAAGAAATATTGAATTTAAAATATCTCTGAAACCGATTTAGATACAGAAAATTTGTTTAAATGCCGATTATAGAAAATTTAATGGGGAATAACTTATATTTGTAAGTTTTTTTTATATCTTTATTCGTTTATAAGATATTGCATATTATATAGATTGTTAGCAGTCCACCTCTAAATATTGACAAGAAAATTTTGTGAAATACATTTACATACATACATACATACATATCTTCTCGCTATATTCCAACAAATAGGATATCACGAACCCTAAAATCACTCATAAAACACTCATCAAACAATCAGCCCTTGTCAAACATTTTCATCCAACTAAATCACCCTCGCTTCAACCACATTCATAGATCACTCCATATAAACTCGTTCATTTATTACACTCGAAATCATTAAATAACTTTTGAACCGAGTACGTTAGAAAGAAATTGTTAAAATAAGAGTTGTAGGGAATTTTTAGGCGCATCGCGTGGTGGCACAGGCCACAGACAAACTATACCATAGCCTGTCTATGGATTTGCAAGCAATGAGCAAGATTCCAAAGCAGCTACACACCAACCAACCTACCTGGTAGCCACTGAGAAAATCTCACGAGAAGCAAAAAATTAAGTTGATAGATTTCAACAGCAGTTGCAGTTGCTTATTAACCGCAATTACAAGGCCACAGACAAACTATACCATAGCCTGTCTGTGGCTTTGCAAGCAATGAGCAAGATTCCAAAGCAGCTACACACCAACCAACCTACCTGGTAGCCACTGGGAAAATCTCACGAGAAGCAAAAAATTAAGTTGATAGATTTCAACAGCAGTTGCAGTTGCTTATTAACCGCAATTACAAGGCCACAGACAAACTATACCATAGCCTGTCTGTGGCTTTGCAAGTAATGAGCAACATTCCAAAGCAGCTACGCACCAATCAACCTACGTGGTAGCCACTGGGAAAATCTCACGAGAAGCAATTCAACAGCAGTTGCAGATTCCACCCCCAGATATGGGAAGTGGCGGTCCGAGTACCAAGTAGAACACTGTAGTAGCACGACCACTGCCCAGTATAGCTATATTTCATTAACTAGCTTACCTTACAATCAGTCAGATAGTCAATAAAATATCATCTAATACCATAACAGAGCTGCGAACACCCAGAAAGCGGATAATGGCAAATGATATGAGAACTGAGCACTGCTACGTGGACATTTACAAAACGAACTGTTTCATTACTATCGTTACGAAAATAATTACAATTAATAATGAGTTGTCATAGTGATACTCATTGTTATTACTAATATGTGTGCTGGTTGGTCAATTAGATAAATCCTTCAATTAACATAGAGTGAATTATTGAAAATAAAATATATGATAACAAACTGTAATTTTTCAATTGTAAATAACTTTTTAACCAAGCGAGCTAGAGAAAAATTGTTGAAATATAAATTTTAGAGCATTTCTAGGCGCATCGACTGGTTGTAATTTTGACACAAAAATTGTTTCTAGTTTAGAAGTTATAGAAAAAAGAAATATTGAATTTAAAATATCTCTGAAACCGATTTAGATACAGAAAATTTGTTCAAATGCCGATTATAGAAAATTTAATGGGGAATAACTTATATTTGTAAGTTTTTTTTATATCTTTATTCGTTTATAAGATATTGCATATTATATAGATTGTTAGCAGTCCACCTCTAAATATTGACAAGAAAATTTTGTGAAATACATTTACATACATACATACATACATATCTTCTCGCTATATTCCAACAAATAGGATATCACGAACCCTAAAATCACTCATAAAACACTCATCAAACAATCAGCCCTTGTCAAACATTTTCATCCAACTAAATCACCCTCGCTTCAACCACATTCATAGATCACTCCATATAAACTCGTTCATTTATTACACTCGAAATCATTAAATAACTTTTGAACCGAGTACGTTAGAAAGAAATTGTTAAAATAAGAGTTGTAGGGAATTTTTAGGCGCATCGCGTGGTGGCACAGGCCACAGACAAACTATACCATAGCCTGTCTATGGATTTGCAAGCAATGAGCAAGATTCCAAAGCAGCTACACACCAACCAACCTACCTGGTAGCCACTGAGAAAATCTCACGAGAAGCAAAAAATTAAGTTGATAGATTTCAACAGCAGTTGCAGTTGCTTATTAACCGCAATTACAAGGCCACAGACAAACTATACCATAGCCTGTATGTGGCTTTGCAAGCAATGAGCAAGATTCCAAAGCAGCTACACACCAACCAACCTACCTGGTAGCCACTGGGAAAATCTCACGAGAAGCAAAAAATTAAGTTGATAGATTTCAACAGCAGTTGCAGTTGCTTATTAACCGCAATTACAAGGCCACAGACAAACTATACCATAGCCTGTCTGTGGCTTTGCAAGTAATGAGCAACATTCCAAAGCAGCTACGCACCAATCAACCTACGTGGTAGCCACTGGGAAAATCTCACGAGAAGCAATTCAACAGCAGTTGCAGATTCCACCCCCAGATATGGGAAGTGGCGGTCCGAGTACCAAGTAGAACACTGTAGTAGCACGACCACTGCCCAGTATAGCTATATTTCATTAACTAGCTTACCTTACAATCAGTCAGATAGTCAATAAAATATCATCTAATACCATAACAGAGCTGCGAACACCCAGAAAGCGGATAATGGCAAATGATATGAGAACTGAGCACTGCTACGTGGACATTTACAAAACGAACTGTTTCATTACTATCGTTAAGAAAATAATTACAATTAATAATGAGTTGTCATAGTGATACTCATTGTTATTACTAATATGTGTGCTGGTTGGTCAATTAGATAAATCCTTCAATTAACATAGAGTGAATTATTGAAAATAAAATATATGATAACAAACTGTAATTTTTCAATTGTAAATAACTTTTTAACCAAGCGAGCTAGAGAAAAATTGTTGAAATATAAATTTTAGAGCATTTCTAGGCGCATCGACTGGTTGTAATTTTGACAGAAAAATTGTTTCTAGTTTAGAAGTTATAGAAAAAAGAAATATTGAATTTAAAATATCTCTGAAACCGATTTAGATACAGAAAATTTGTTCAAATGCCGATTATAGAAAATTTAATGGGGAATAACTTATATTTGTAAGTTTTTTTTATATCTTTATTCGTTTATAAGATATTGCATATTATATAGATTGTTAGCAGTCCACCTCTAAATATTGACAAGAAAATTTTGTGAAATACATTTACATACATACATACATACATATCTTCTCGCTATATTCCAACAAATAGGATATCACGAACCCTAAAATCACTCATAAAACACTCATCAAACAATCAGCCCTTGTCAAACATTTTCATCCAACTAAATCACCCTCGCCTCAACCACATTCATAGATCACTCCATATAAACTCGTTCATTTATTACACTCGAAATCATTAAATAACTTTTGAACCGAGTACGTTAGAAAGAAATTGTTAAAATAAGAGTTGTAGGGAATTTTTAGGCGCATCGCGTGGTGGCACAGGCCACAGACAAACTATACCATAGCCTGTCTATGGATTTGCAAGCAATGAGCAAGATTCCAAAGCAGCTACACACCAACCAACCTACCTGGTAGCCACTGAGAAAATCTCACGAGAAGCAAAAAATTAAGTTGATAGATTTCAACAGCAGTTGCAGTTGCTTATTAACCGCAATTACAAGGCCACAGACAAACTATACCATAGTCTGTATGTGGCTTTGCAAGCAATGAGCAAGATTCCAAAGCAGCTACACACCAACCAACCTACCTGGTAGCCACTGGGAAAATCTCACGAGAAGCAAAAAATTAAGTTGATAGATTTCAACAGCAGTTGCAGTTGCTTATTAACCGCAATTACAAGACCACAGACAAACTATACCATAGCCTGTATGTGGCTTTGCAAGCAATGAGCAAGATTCCAAAGCAGCTACACACCAACCAACCTACCTGGTAGCCACTGGGAAAATCTCACGAGAAGCAAAAAATTAAGTTGATAGATTTCAACAGCAGTTGCAGTTGCTTATTAACCGCAATTACAAGGCCACAGACAAACTATACCATAGCCTGTATGTGGCTTTGCAAGCAATGAGCAAGATTCCAAAGCAGCTACACACCAACCAACCTACCTGGTAGCCACTGGGAAAATCTCACGAGAAGCAAAAAATTAAGTTGATAGATTTCAACAGCAGTTGCAGTTGCTTATTAACCGCAATTACAAGGCCACAGACAAACTATACCATAGCCTGTCTGTGGCTTTGCAAGTAATGAGCAACATTCCAAAGCAGCTACGCACCAATCAACCTACGTGGTAGCCACTGGGAAAATCTCACGAGAAGCAATTCAACAGCAGTTGCAGATTCCACCCCCAGATATGGGAAGTGGCGGTCCGAGTACCAAGTAGAACACTGTAGTAGCACGACCACTGCCCAGTATAGCTATATTTCATTAACTAGCTTACCTTACAATCAGTCAGATAGTCAATAAAATATCATCTAATACCATAACAGAGCTGCGAACACCCAGAAAGCGGATAATGGCAAATGATATGAGAACTGAGCACTGCTACGTGGACATTTACAAAACGAATTGTTTCATTACTATCGTTACGAAAATAATTACAATTAATAATGAGTTGTCATAGTGATACTCATTGTTATTACTAATATGTGTGCTGGTTGGTCAATTAGATAAATCCTTCAATTAACATAGAGTGAATTATTGAAAATAAAATATATGATAACAAACTGTAATTTTTCAATTGTAAATAACTTTTTAACCAAGCGAGCTAGAGAAAAATTGTTGAAATATAAATTTTAGAGCATTTCTAGGCGCATCGACTGGTTGTAATTTTGACACAAAAATTGTTTCTAGTTTAGAAGTTATAGAAAAAAGAAATATTGAATTTAAAATATCTCTGAAACCGATTTAGATACAGAAAATTTGTTCAAATGCCGATTATAGAAAATTTAATGGGGAATAACTTACATTTGTAAGTTTTTTTTATATCTTTATTCGTTTATAAGATATTGCATATTATATAGATTGTTAGCAGTCCACCTCTAAATATTGACAAGAAAATTTTGTGAAATACATTTACATACATACATACATACATATCTTCTCGCTATATTCCAACAAATAGGATATCACGAACCCTAAAATCACTCATAAAACACTCATCAAACAATCAGCCCTTGTCAAACATTTTCATCCAACTAAATCACCCTCGCTTCAACCACATTCATAGATCACTCCACATAAACTCGTTCATTTATTATACTCGAAATCATTAAATAACTTTTGAACCGAGTACGTTAGAAAGAAATTGTTCAAATAAGAGTTGTAGAGAATTTTTAGGCGCATCGCGTGGTGGCACAGGCCACAGACAAACTATACCATAGCCTGTCTATGGATTTGCAAGCAATGAGCAAGATTCCAAAGCAGCTACACACCAACCAACCTACCTGGTAGCCACTGAGAAAATCTCACGAGAAGCAAAAAATTAAGTTGATAGATTTCAACAGCAGTTGCAGTTGCTTATTAACCGCAATTACAAGGCCACAGACAAACTATACCATAGCCTGTATGTGGCTTTGCAAGCAATGAGCAAGATTCCAAAGCAGCTACACACCAACCAACCTACCTGGTAGCCACTGAGAAAATCTCACGAGAAGCAAAAAATTAAGTTGATAGATTTCAACAGCAGTTGCAGTTGCTTATTAACCGCAATTACAAGGCCACAGACAAACTATACCATAGCCTGTATGTGGCTTTGCAAGCAATGAGCAAGATTCCAAAGCAGCTACACACCAACCAACCTACCTGGTAGCCACTGGGAAAATCTCACGAGAAGCAAAAAATTAAGTTGATAGATTTCAACAGCAGTTGCAGTTGCTTATTAACCGCAATTACAAGACCACAGACAAACTATACCATAGCCTGTATGTGGCTTTGCAAGCAATGAGCAAGATTCCAAAGCAGCTACACACCAACCAACCTACCTGGTAGCCACTGGGAAAATCTCACGAGAAGCAAAAAATTAAGTTGATAGATTTCAACAGCAGTTGCAGTTGCTTATTAACCGCAATTACAAGGCCACAGACAAACTATACCATAGCCTGTCTGTGGCTTTGCAAGTAATGAGCAACATTCCAAAGCAGCTACGCACCAATCAACCTACGTGGTAGCCACTGGGAAAATCTCACGAGAAGCAATTCTACAGCAGTTGCAGATTCCACCCCCAGATATGGGAAGTGGCGGTCCGAGTACCAAGTAGAACACTGTAGTAGCACGACCACTGCCCAGTATAGCTATATTTCATTAACTAGCTTACCTTACAATCAGTCAGATAGTCAATAAAATATCATCTAATACCATAACAGAGCTGCGAACACCCAGAAAGCGGATAATGGCAAATGATATGAGAACTGAGCACTGCTACGTGGACATTTACAAAACGAACTGTTTCATTACTATCGTTACGAAAATAATTACAATTAATAATGAGTTGTCATAGTGATACTCATTGTTATTACTAATATGTGTGCTGGTTGGTCAATTAGATAAATCCTTCAATTAACATAGAGTGAATTATTGAAAATAAAATATATGATAACAAACTGTAATTTTTCAATTGTAAATAACTTTTGAACCAAGCGAGCTAGAGAAAAATTGTTGAAATATAAATTTTAGAGCATTTCTAGGCGCATCGACTGGTTGTAATTTTGACACAAAAATTGTTTCTAGTTTAGCAGTTATAGAAAAAAGAAATATTGAATTTAAAATATCTCTGAAACCGATTTAGATACAGAAAATTTGTTCAAATGCCGATTATAGAAAATTTAATGGGGAATAACTTATATTTGTAAGTTTTTTTTATATCTTTATTCGTTTATAAGATATTGCATATTATATAGATTTTTAGCAGTCCACCTCTAAATATTGACAAGAAAATTTTGTGAAATACATTTACATACATACATACATACATATCTTCTCGCTATATTCCAACAAATAGGATATCACGAACCCTAAAATCACTCATAAAACACTCATCAAACAATCAGCCCTTGTCAAACATTTTCATCCAACTAAATCACCCTCGCTTCAACCACATTCATAGATCACTCCACATAAACTCGTTCATTTATTATACTCGAAATCATTAAATAACTTTTGAACCGAGTACGTTAGAAAGAAATTGTTCAAATAAGAGTTGTAGAGAATTTTTAGGCGCATCGCGTGGTGGCACAGGCCACAGACAAACTATACCATAGCCTGTCTATGGATTTGCAAGCAATGAGCAAGATTCCAAAGCAGCTACACACCAACCAACCTACCTGGTAGCCACTGAGAAAATCTCACGAGAAGCAAAAAATTAAGTTGATAGATTTCAACAGCAGTTGCAGTTGCTTATTAACCGCAATTACAAGGCCACAGACAAACTATACCATAGCCTGTATGTGGCTTTGCAAGCAATGAGCAAGATTCCAAAGCAGCTACACACCAACCAACCTACCTGGTAGCCACTGAGAAAATCTCACGAGAAGCAAAAAATTAAGTTGATAGATTTCAACAGCAGTTGCAGTTGCTTATTAACCGCAATTACAAGGCCACAGACAAACTATACCATAGCCTGTATGTGGCTTTGCAAGCAATGAGCAAGATTCCAAAGCAGCTACACACCAACCAACCTACCTGGTAGCCACTGGGAAAATCTCACGAGAAGCAAAAAATTAAGTTGATAGATTTCAACAGCAGTTGCAGTTGCTTATTAACCGCAATTACAAGACCACAGACAAACTATACCATAGCCTGTATGTGGCTTTGCAAGCAATGAGCAAGATTCCAAAGCAGCTACACACCAACCAACCTACCTGGTAGCCACTGGGAAAATCTCACGAGAAGCAAAAAATTAAGTTGATAGATTTCAACAGCAGTTGCAGTTGCTTATTAACCGCAATTACAAGGCCACAGACAAACTATACCATAGCCTGTCTGTGGCTTTGCAAGTAATGAGCAACATTCCAAAGCAGCTACGCACCAATCAACCTACGTGGTAGCCACTGGGAAAATCTCACGAGAAGCAATTCAACAGCAGTTGCAGATTCCACCCCCAGATATGGGAAGTGGCGGTCCGAGTACCAAGTAGAACACTGTAGTAGCACGACCACTGCCCAGTATAGCTATATTTCATTAACTAGCTTACCTTACAATCAGTCAGATAGTCAATAAAATATCATCTAATACCATAACAGAGCTGCGAACACCCAGAAAGCGGATAATGGCAAATGATATGAGAACTGAGCACTGCTACGTGGACATTTACAAAACGAACTGTTTCATTACTATCGTTACGAAAATAATTACAATTAATAATGAGTTGTCATAGTGATACTCATTGTTATTACTAATATGTGTGCTGGTTGGTCAATTAGATAAATCCTTCAATTAACATAGAGTGAATTATTGAAAATAAAATATATGATAACAAACTGTAATTTTTCAATTGTAAATAACTTTTGAACCAAGCGAGCTAGAGAAAAATTGTTGAAATATAAATTTTAGAGCATTTCTAGGCGCATCGACTGGTTGTAATTTTGACACAAAAATTGTTTCTAGTTTAGAAGTTATAGAAAAAAGAAATATTGAATTTAAAATATCTCTGAAACCGATTTAGATACAGAAAATTTGTTCAAATGCCGATTATAGAAAATTTAATGGGGAATAACTTATATTTGTAAGTTTTTTTTATATCTTTATTCGTTTATAAGATATTGCATATTATATAGATTGTTAGCAGTCCACCTCTAAATATTGACAAGAAAATTTTGTGAAATACATTTACATACATACATACATACATATCTTCTCGCTATATTCCAACAAATAGGATATCACGAACCCTAAAATCACTCATAAAACACTCATCAAACAATCAGCCCTTGTCAAACATTTTCATCCAACTAAATCACCCTCGCTTCAACCACATTCATAGATCACTCCATATAAACTCGTTCATTTATTACACTCGAAATCATTAAATAACTTTTGAACCGAGTACGTTAGAAAGAAATTGTTAAAATAAGAGTTGTAGGGAATTTTTAGGCGCATCGCGTGGTGGCACAGGCCACAGACAAACTATACCATAGCCTGTCTATGGATTTGCAAGCAATGAGCAAGATTCCAAAGCAGCTACACACCAACCAACCTACCTGGTAGCCACTGGGAAAATCTCACGAGAAGCAAAAAATTAAGTTGATAGGTTTCAACAGCAGTTGCAGTTGCTTATTAACCGCAATTACAAGACCACAGACAAACTATACCATAGCCTGTATGTGGCTTTGCAAGCAATGAGCAAGATTCCAAAGCAGCTACACACCAACCAACCTACCTGGTAGCCACTGGGAAAATCTCACGAGAAGCAAAAAATTAAGTTGATAGATTTCAACAGCAGTTGCAGTTGCTTATTAACCGCAATTACAAGGCCACAGACAAACTATACCATAGCCTGTCTGTGGCTTTGCAAGTAATGAGCAACATTCCAAAGCAGCTACGCACCAATCAACCTACGTGGTAGCCACTGGGAAAATCTCACGAGAAGCAATTCAACAGCAGTTGCAGATTCCACCCCCAGATATGGGAAGTGGCGGTCCGAGTACCAAGTAGAACACTGTAGTAGCACGACCACTGCCCAGTATAGCTATATTTCATTAACTAGCTTACCTTACAATCAGTCAGATAGTCAATAAAATATCATCTAATACCATAACAGAGCTGCGAACACCCAGAAAGCGGATAATGGCAAATGATATGAGAACTGAGCACTGCTACGTGGACATTTACAAAACGAACTGTTTCATTACTATCGTTACGAAAATAATTACAATTAATAATGAGTTGTCATAGTGATACTCATTGTTATTACTAATATGTGTGCTGGTTGGTCAATTAGATAAATCCTTCAATTAACATAGAGTGAATTATTGAAAATAAAATATATGATAACAAACTGTAATTTTTCAATTGTAAATAACTTTTGAACCAAGCGAGCTAGAGAAAAATTGTTGAAATATAAATTTTAGAGCATTTCTAGGCGCATCGACTGGTTGTAATTTTGACACAAAAATTGTTTCTAGTTTAGCAGTTATAGAAAAAAGAAATATTGAATTTAAAATATCTCTGAAACCGATTTAGATACAGAAAATTTGTTCAAATGCCGATTATAGAAAATTTAATGGGGAATAACTTATATTTGTAAGTTTTTTTTATATCTTTATTCGTTTATAAGATATTGCATATTATATAGATTGTTAGCAGTCCACCTCTAAATATTGACAAGAAAATTTTGTGAAATACATTTACATACATACATACATACATATCTTCTCGCTATATTCCAACAAATAGGATATCACGAACCCTAAAATCACTCATAAAACACTCATCAAACAATCAGCCCTTGTCAAACATTTTCATCCAACTAAATCACCCTCGCTTCAACCACATTCATAGATCACTCCATATAAACTCGTTCATTTATTACACTCGAAATCATTAAATAACTTTTGAACCGAGTACGTTAGAAAGAAATTGTTAAAATAAGAGTTGTAGGGAATTTTTAGGCGCATCGCGTGGTGGCACAGGCCACAGACAAACTATACCATAGCCTGTCTATGGATTTGCAAGCAATGAGCAAGATTCCAAAGCAGCTACACACCAACCAACCTACCTGGTAGCCACTGAGAAAATCTCACGAGAAGCAAAAAATTAAGTTGATAGATTTCAACAGCAGTTGCAGTTGCTTATTAACCGCAATTACAAGGCCACAGACAAACTATACCATAGCCTGTATGTGGCTTTGCAAGCAATGAGCAAGATTCCAAAGCAGCTACACACCAACCAACCTACCTGGTAGCCACTGGGAAAATCTCACGAGAAGCAAAAAATTAAGTTGATAGATTTCAACAGCAGTTGCAGTTGCTTATTAACCGCAATTACAAGGCCACAGACAAACTATACCATAGCCTGTCTGTGGCTTTGCAAGTAATGAGCAACATTCCAAAGCAGCTACGCACCTATCAACCTACGTGGTAGCCACTGGGAAAATCTCACGAGAAGCAATTCAACAGCAGTTGCAGATTCCACCCCCAGATATGGGAAGTGGCGGTCCGAGTACCAAGTAGAACACTGTAGTAGCACGACCACTGCCCAGTATAGCTATATTTCATTAACTAGCTTACCTTACAATCAGTCAGATAGTCAATAAAATATCATCTAATACCATAACAGAGCTGCGAACACCCAGAAAGCGGATAATGGCAAATGATATGACAACTGAGCACTGCTACGTGGACATTTACAAAACGAACTGTTTCATTACTATCGTTACGAAAATAATTACAATTAATAATGAGTTGTCATAGTGATACTCATTGTTATTACTAATATGTGTGCTGGTTGGTCAATTAGATAAATCCTTCAATTAACATAGAGTGAATTATTGAAAATAAAATATATGATAACAAACTGTAATTTTTCAATTGTAAATAACTTTTTAACCAAGCGAGCTAGAGAAAAATTGTTGAAATATAAATTTTAGAGCATTTCTAGGCGCATCGACTGGTTGTAATTTTGACAGAAAAATTGTTTCTAGTTTAGAAGTTATAGAAAAAAGAAATATTGAATTTAAAATATCTCTGAAACCGATTTAGATACAGAAAATTTGTTCAAATGCCGATTATAGAAAATTTAATGGGGAATAACTTACATTTGTAAGTTTTTTTTATATCTTTATTCGTTTATAAGATATTGCATATTATATAGATTGTTAGCAGTCCACCTCTAAATATTGACAAGAAAATTTTGTGAAATACATTTACATACATACATACATACATATCTTCTCGCTATATTCCAACAAATAGGATATCACGAACCCTAAAATCACTCATAAAACACTCATCAAACAATCAGCCCTTGTCAAACATTTTCATCCAACTAAATCACCCTCGCTTCAACCACATTCATAGATCACTCCACATAAACTCGTTCATTTATTACACTCGAAATCATTAAATAACTTTTGAACCGAGTACGTTAGAAAGAAATTGTTCAAATAAGAGTTGTAGAGAATTTTTAGGCGCATCGCGTGGTGGCACAGGCCACAGACAAACTATACCATAGCCTGTCTATGGATTTGCAAGCAATGAGCAAGATTCCAAAGCAGCTACACACCAACCAACCTACCTGGTAGCCACTGAGAAAATCTCACGAGAAGCAAAAAATTAAGTTGATAGATTTCAACAGCAGTTGCAGTTGCTTATTAACCGCAATTACAAGGCCACAGACAAACTATACCATAGCCTGTATGTGGCTTTGCAAGCAATGAGCAAGATTCCAAAGCAGCTACACACCAACCAACCTACCTGGTAGCCACTGGGAAAATCTCACGAGAAGCAAAAAATTAAGTTGATAGATTTCAACAGCAGTTGCAGTTGCTTATTAACCGCAATTACAAGGCCACAGACAAACTATACCATAGCCTGTCTGTGGCTTTGCAAGTAATGAGCAACATTCCAAAGCAGCTACGCACCAATCAACCTACGTGGTAGCCACTGGGAAAATCTCACGAGAAGCAATTCAACAGCAGTTGCAGATTCCACCCCCAGATATGGGAAGTGGCGGTCCGAGTACCAAGTAGAACACTGTAGTAGCACGACCACTGCCCAGTATAGCTATATTTCATTAACTAGCTTACCTTACAATCAGTCAGATAGTCAATAAAATATCATCTAATACCATAACAGAGCTGCGAACACCCAGAAAGCGGATAATGGCAAATGATATGAGAACTGAGCACTGCTACGTGGACATTTACAAAACGAACTGTTTCATTACTATCGTTACGAAAATAATTACAATTAATAATGAGTTGTCATAATGATACTCATTGTTATTACTAATATGTGTGCTGGTTGGTCAATTAGATAAATCCTTCAATTAACATAGAGTGAATTATTGAAAATAAAATATATGATAACAAACTGTAATTTTTCAATTGTAAATAACTTTTGAACCAAGCGAGCTAGAGAAAAATTGTTGAAATATAAATTTTAGAGCATTTCTAGGCGCATCGACTGGTTGTAATTTTGACACAAAAATTGTTTCTAGTTTAGCAGTTATAGAAAAAAGTAATATTGAATTTAAAATATCTCTGAAACCGATTTAGATACAGAAAATTTGTTCAAATGCCGATTATAGAAAATTTAATGGGGAATAACTTATATTTGTAAGTTTTGTTTATATCTTTATTCGTTTATAAGATATTGCATATTATATAGATTGTTAGCAGTCCACCTCTAAATATTGACAAGAAAATTTTGTGAAATACATTTACATACATACATATATACATATCTTCTCGCTATATTCCAACAAATAGGATATCACGAACCCTAAAATCACTCATAAAACACTCATCAAACAATCAGCCCTTGTCAAACATTTTCATCCAACTAAATCACCCTCGCTTCAACCACATTCATAGATCACTCCATATAAACTCGTTCATTTATTACACTCGAAATCATTAAATAACTTTTGAACCGAGTACGTTAGAAAGAAATTGTTAAAATAAGAGTTGTAGGGAATTTTTAGGCGCATCGCGTGGTGGCACAGGCCACAGACAAACTATACCATAGCCTGTCTATGGATTTGCAAGCAATGAGCAAGATTCCAAAGCAGCTACACACCAACCAACCTACCTGGTAGCCACTGAGAAAATCTCACGAGAAGCAAAAAATTAAGTTGATAGATTTCAACAGCAGTTGCAGTTGCTTATTAACCGCAATTACAAGGCCACAGACAAACTATACCATAGCCTGTATGTGGCTTTGCAAGCAATGAGCAAGATTCCAAAGCAGCTACACACCAACCAACCTACCTGGTAGCCACTGGGAAAATCTCACGAGAAGCAAAAAATTAAGTTGATAGATTTCAACAGCAGTTGCAGTTGCTTATTAACCGCAATTACAAGGCCACAGACAAACTATACCATAGCCTGTCTGTGGCTTTGCAAGTAATGAGCAACATTCCAAAGCAGCTACGCACCTATCAACCTACGTGGTAGCCACTGGGAAAATCTCACGAGAAGCAATTCAACAGCAGTTGCAGATTCCACCCCCAGATATGGGAAGTGGCGGTCCGAGTACCAAGTAGAACACTGTAGTAGCACGACCACTGCCCAGTATAGCTATATTTCATTAACTAGCTTACCTTACAATCAGTCAGATAGTCAATAAAATATCATCTAATACCATAACAGAGCTGCGAACACCCAGAAAGCGGATAATGGCAAATGATATGACAACTGAGCACTGCTACGTGGACATTTACAAAACGAACTGTTTCATTACTATCGTTACGAAAATAATTACAATTAATAATGAGTTGTCATAGTGATACTCATTGTTATTACTAATATGTGTGCTGGTTGGTCAATTAGATAAATCCTTCAATTAACATAGAGTGAATTATTGAAAATAAAATATATGATAACAAACTGTAATTTTTCAATTGTAAATAACTTTTTAACCAAGCGAGCTAGAGAAAAATTGTTGAAATATAAATTTTAGAGCATTTCTAGGCGCATCGACTGGTTGTAATTTTGACAGAAAAATTGTTTCTAGTTTAGAAGTTATAGAAAAAAGAAATATTGAATTTAAAATATCTCTGAAACCGATTTAGATACAGAAAATTTGTTCAAATGCCGATTATAGAAAATTTAATGGGGAATAACTTACATATGTAAGTTTTTTTTATATCTTTATTCGTTTATAAGATATTGCATATTATATAGATTGTTAGCAGTCCACCTCTAAATATTGACAAGAAAATTTTGTGAAATACATTTACATACATACATACATACATATCTTCTCGCTATATTCCAACAAATAGGATATCACGAACCCTAAAATCACTCATAAAACACTCATCAAACAATCAGCCCTTGTCAAACATTTTCATCCAACTAAATCACCCTCGCTTCAACCACATTCATAGATCACTCCACATAAACTCGTTCATTTATTACACTCGAAATCATTAAATAACTTTTGAACCGAGTACGTTAGAAAGAAATTGTTCAAATAAGAGTTGTAGAGAATTTTTAGGCGCATCGCGTGGTGGCACAGGCCACAGACAAACTATACCATAGCCTGTCTATGGATTTGCAAGCAATGAGCAAGATTCCAAAGCAGCTACACACCAACCAACCTACCTGGTAGCCACTGGGAAAATCTCACGAGAAGCAAAAAATTAAGTTGATAGATTTCAACAGCAGTTGCAGTTGCTTATTAACCGCAATTACAAGGCCACAGACAAACTATACCATAGCCTGTATGTGGCTTTGCAAGCAATGAGCAAGATTCCAAAGCAGCTACACACCAACCAACCTACCTGGTAGCCACTGGGAAAATCTCACGAGAAGCAAAAAATTAAGTTGATAGATTTCAACAGCAGTTGCAGTTGCTTATTAACCGCAATTACAAGGCCACAGACAAACTATACCATAGCCTGTCTGTGGCTTTGCAAGTAATGAGCAACATTCCAAAGCAGCTACGCACCAATCAACCTACGTGGTAGCCACTGGGAAAATCTCACGAGAAGCAATTCAACAGCAGTTGCAGATTCCACCCCCAGATATGGGAAGTGGCGGTCCGAGTACCAAGTAGAACACTGTAGTAGCACGACCACTGCCCAGTATAGCTATATTTCATTAACTAGCTTACCTTACAATCAGTCAGATAGTCAATAAAATATCATCTAATACCATAACAGAGCTGCGAACACCCAGAAAGCGGATAATGGCAAATGATATGAGAACTGAGCACTGCTACGTGGACATTTACAAAACGAACTGTTTCATTACTATCGTTACGAAATAATTACAATTAATAATGAGTTGTCATAATGATACTCATTGTTATTACTAATATGTGTGCTGGTTGGTCAATTAGATAAATCCTTCAATTAACATAGAGTGAATTATTGAAAATAAAATATATGATAACAAACTGTAATTTTTCAATTGTAAATAACTTTTGAACCAAGCGAGCTAGAGAAAAATTGTTGAAATATAAATTTTAGAGCATTTCTAGGCGCATCGACTGGTTGTAATTTTGACACAAAAATTGTTTCTAGTTTAGCAGTTATAGAAAAAAGTAATATTGAATTTAAAATATCTCTGAAACCGATTTAGATACAGAAAATTTGTTCAAATGCCGATTATAGAAAATTTAATGGGGAATAACTTATATTTGTAAGTTTTGTTTATATCTTTATTCGTTTATAAGATATTGCATATTATATAGATTGTTAGCAGTCCACCTCTAAATATTGACAAGAAAATTTTGTGAAATACATTTACATACATACATACATACATATCTTCTCGCTATATTCCAACAAATAGGATATCACGAACCCTAAAATCACTCATAAAACACTCATCAAACAATCAGCCCTTGTCAAACATTTTCATCCAACTAAATCACCCTCGCTTCAACCACATTCATAGATCACTCCATATAAACTCGTTCATTTATTACACTCGAAATCATTAAATAACTTTTGAACCGAGTACGTTAGAAAGAAATTGTTAAAATAAGAGTTGTAGAGAATTTTTAGGCGCATCGCGTGGTATCACAGGCCACAGACAAACTATACCATAGCCTGTCTATGGATTTGCAAGCAATGAGCAAGATTCCAAAGCAGCTACACACCAACCAACCTACCTGGTAGCCACTGAGAAAATCTCACGAGAAGCAAAAAATTAAGTTGATAGATTTCAACAGCAGTTGCAGTTGCTTATTAACCGCAATTACAAGGCCACAGACAAACTATACCATAGCCTGTATGTGGCTTTGCAAGCAATGAGCAAGATTCCAAAGCAGCTACACACCAACCAACCTACCTGGTAGCCACTGGGAAAATCTCACGAGAAGCAAATAATTAAGTTGATAGATTTCAACAGCAGTTGCAGTTGCTTATTAACCGCAATTACAAGGCCACAGACAAACTATACCATAGCCTGTCTGTGGCTTTGCAAGTAATGAGCAACATTCCAAAGCAGCTACGCACCAATCAACCTACGTGGTAGCCACTGGGAAAATCTCACGAGAAGCAATTCAACAGCAGTTGCAGATTCCACCCCCAGATATGGGAAGTGGCGGTCCGAGTACCAAGTAGAACACTGTAGTAGCACGACCACTGCCCAGTATAGCTATATTTCATTAACTAGCTTACCTTACAATCAGTCAGATAGTCAATAAAATATCATCTAATACCATAACAGAGCTGCGAACACCCAGAAAGCGGATAATGGCAAATGATATGAGAACTGAGCACTGCTACGTGGACATTTACAAAACGAACTGTTTCATTACTATCGTTACGAAAATAATTACAATTAATAATGAGTTGTCATAGTGATACTCATTGTTATTACTAATATGTGTGCTGGTTGGTCAATTAGATAAATCCTTCAATTAACATAGAGTGAATTATTGAAAATAAAATATATGATAACAAACTGTAATTTTTCAATTGTAAATAACTTTTGAACCAAGCGAGCTAGAGAAAAATTGTTGAAATATAAATTTTAGAGCATTTCTAGGCGCATCGACTGGTTGTAATTTTGACACAAAAATTGTTTCTAGTTTAGCAGTTATAGAAAAAAGTAATATTGAATTTAAAATATCTCTGAAACCGATTTAGATACAGAAAATTTGTTCAAATGCCGATTATAGAAAATTTAATGGGGAATAACTTATATTTGTAAGTTTTGTTTATATCTTTATTCGTTTATAAGATATTGCATATTATATAGATTGTTAGCAGTCCACCTCTAAATATTGACAAGAAAATTTTGTGAAATACATTTACATACATACATACATACATATCTTCTCGCTATATTCCAACAAATAGGATATCACGAACCCTAAAATCACTCATAAAACACTCATCAAACAATCAGCCCTTGTCAAACATTTTCATCCAACTAAATCACCCTCGCTTCAACCACATTCATAGATCACTCCATATAAACTCGTTCATTTATTACACTCGAAATCATTAAATAACTTTTGAACCGAGTACGTTAGAAAGAAATTGTTAAAATAAGAGTTGTAGAGAATTTTTAGGCGCATCGCGTGGTATCACAGGCCACAGACAAACTATACCATAGCCTGTCTATGGATTTGCAAGCAATGAGCAAGATTCCAAAGCAGCTACACACCAACCAACCTACCTGGTAGCCACTGAGAAAATCTCACGAGAAGCAAAAAATTAAGTTGATAGATTTCAACAGCAGTTGCAGTTGCTTATTAACCGCAATTACAAAGCCACAGACAAACTATACCATAGCCTGTATGTGGCTTTGCAAGCAATGAGCAAGATTCCAAAGCAGCTACACACCAACCAACCTACCTGGTAGCCACTGGGAAAATCTCACGAGAAGCAAAAAATTAAGTTGATAGATTTCAACAGCAGTTGCAGTTGCTTATTAACCGCAATTACAAGGCCACAGACAAACTATACCATAGCCTGTCTGTGGCTTTGCAAGTAATGAGCAACATTCCAAAGCAGCTACGCACCAATCAACCTACGTGGTAGCCACTGGGAAAATCTCACGAGAAGCAATTCAACAGCAGTTGCAGATTCCACCCCCAGATATGGGAAGTGGCGGTCCGAGTACCAAGTAGAACACTGTAGTAGCACGACCACTGCCCAGTATAGCTATATTTCATTAACTAGCTTACCTTACAATCAGTCAGATAGTCAATAAAATATCATCTAATACCATAACAGAGCTGCGAACACCCAGAAAGCGGATAATGGCAAATGATATGAGAACTGAGCACTGCTACGTGGACATTTACAAAACGAACTGTTTCATTACTATCGTTACGAAAATAATTACAATTAATAATGAGTTGTCATAGTGATACTCATTGTTATTACTAATATGTGTGCTGGTTGGTCAATTAGATAAATCCTTCAATTAACATAGAGTGAATTATTGAAAATAAAATATATGATAACAAACTGTAATTTTTCAATTGTAAATAACTTTTTAACCAAGCGAGCTAGAGAAAAATTGTTGAAATATAAATTTTAGAGCATTTCTAGGCGCATCGACTGGTTGTAATTTTGACACAAAAATTGTTTCTAGTTTAGCAGTTATAGAAAAAAGTAATATTGAATTTAAAATATCTCTGAAACCGATTTAGATACAGAAAATTTGTTCAAATGCCGATTATAGAAAATTTAATGGGGAATAACTTATATTTGTAAGTTTTGTTTATATCTTTATTCGTTTATAAGATATTGCATATTATATAGATTGTTAGCAGTCCACCTCTAAATATTGACAAGAAAATTTTGTGAAATACATTTACATACATACATACATACATATCTTCTCGCTATATTCCAACAAATAGGATATCACGAACCCTAAAATCACTCATAAAACACTCATCAAACAATCAGCCCTTGTCAAACATTTTCATCCAACTAAATCACCCTCGCTTCAACCACATTCATAGATCACTCCATATAAACTCGTTCATTTATTACACTCGAAATCATTAAATAACTTTTGAACCGAGTACGTTAGAAAGAAATTGTTAAAATAAGAGTTGTAGAGAATTTTTAGGCGCATCGCGTGGTATCACAGGCCACAGACAAACTATACCATAGCCTGTCTATGGATTTGCAAGCAATGAGCAAGATTCCAAAGCAGCTACACACCAACCAACCTACCTGGTAGCCACTGAGAAAATCTCACGAGAAGCAAAAAATTAAGTTGATAGATTTCAACAGCAGTTGCAGTTGCTTATTAACCGCAATTACAAGGCCACAGACAAACTATACCATAGCCTGTCTGTGGCTTTGCAAGTAATGAGCAACATTCCAAAGCAGCTACGCACCAATCAACCTACGTGGTAGCCACTGGGAAAATCTCACGAGAAGCAATTCAACAGCAGTTGCAGATTCCACCCCCAGATATGGGAAGTGGCGGTCCGAGTACCAAGTAGAACACTGTAGTAGCACGACCACTGCCCAGTATAGCTATATTTCATTAACTAGCTTACCTTACAATCAGTCAGATAGTCAATAAAATATCATCTAATACCATAACAGAGCTGCGAACACCCAGAAAGCGGATAATGGCAAATGATATGAGAACTGAGCACTGCTACGTGGACATTTACAAAACGAACTGTTTCATTACTATCGTTACGAAAATAATTACAATTAATAATGAGTTGTCATAGTGATACTCATTGTTATTACTAATATGTGTGCTGGTTGGTCAATTAGATAAATCCTTCAATTAACATAGAGTGAATTATTGAAAATAAAATATATGATAACAAACTGTAATTTTTCAATTGTAAATAACTTTTTAACCAAGCGAGCTAGAGAAAAATTGTTGAAATATAAATTTTAGAGCATTTCTAGGCGCATCGACTGGTTGTAATTTTGACACAAAAATTGTTTCTAGTTTAGCAGTTATAGAAAAAAGAAATATTGAATTTAAAATATCTCTGAAACCGATTTAGATACAGAAAATTTGTTCAAATGCCGATTATAGAAAATTTACTGGGGAATAACTTATATTTGTAAGTTTTTTTTATATCTTTATTCGTTTATAAGATATTGCATATTATATAGATTGTTAGCAGTCCACCTCTAAATATTGACAAGAAAATTTTGTGAAATACATTTACATACATACATACATACATATCTTCTCGCTATATTCCAACAAATAGGATATCACGAACCCTAAAATCACTCATAAAACACTCATCAAACAATCAGCCCTTGTAAAACATTTTCATCCAACTAAATCACCCTCGCTTCAACCACATTCATAGATCACTCCATATAAACTCGTTCATTTATTACACTCGAAATCATTAAATAACTTTTGAACCGAGTACGTTAGAAAGAAATTGTTAAAATAAGAGTTGTAGGGAATTTTTAGGCGCATCGCGTGGTGGCACAGGCCACAGACAAACTATACCATAGCCTGTCTATGGATTTGCAAGCAATGAGCAAGATTCCAAAGCAGCTACACACCAACCAACCTACCTGGTAGCCACTGAGAAAATCTCACGAGAAGCAAAAAATTAAGTTGATATATTTCAACAGCAGTTGCAGTTGCTTATTAACCGCAATTACAAGGCCACAGACAAACTATACCATAGCCTGTATGTGGCTTTGCAAGCAATGAGCAAGATTCCAAAGCAGCTACACACCAACCAACCTACCTGGTAGCCACTGGGAAAATCTCACGAGAAGCAAAAAATTAAGTTGATAGATTTCAACAGCAGTTGCAGTTGCTTATTAACCGCAATTACAAGACCACAGACAAACTATACCATAGCCTGTATGTGGCTTTGCAAGCAATGAGCAAGATTCCAAAGCAGCTACACACCAACCAACCTACCTGGTAGCCACTGGGAAAATCTCACGAGAAGCAAAAAATTAAGTTGATAGATTTCAACAGCAGTTGCAGTTGCTTATTAACCGCAATTACAAGGCCACAGACAAACTATACCATAGCCTGTCTGTGGCTTTGCAAGTAATGAGCAACATTCCAAAGCAGCTACGCACCAATCAACCTACGTGGTAGCCACTGGGAAAATCTCACGAGAAGCAATTCAACAGCAGTTGCAGATTCCACCCCCAGATATGGGAAGTGGCGGTCCGAGTACCAAGTAGAACACTGTAGTAGCACGACCACTGCCCAGTATAGCTATATTTCATTAACTAGCTTACCTTACAATCAGTCAGATAGTCAATAAAATATCATCTAATACCATAACAGAGCTGCGAACACCCAGAAAGCGGATAATGGCAAATGATATGAGAACTGAGCACTGCTACGTGGACATTTACAAAACGAACTGTTTCATTACTATCGTTACGAAAATAATTACAATTAATAATGAGTTGTCATAGTGATACTCATTGTTATTACTAATATGTGTGCTGGTTGGTCAATTAGATAAATCCTTCAATTAACATAGAGTGAATTATTGAAAATAAAATATATGATAACAAACTGTAATTTTTCAATTGTAAATAACTTTTGAACCAAGCGAGCTAGAGAAAAATTGTTGAAATATAAATTTTAGAGCATTTCTAGGCGCATCGACTGGTTGTAATTTTGACACAAAAATTGTTTCTAGTTTAGCAGTTATAGAAAAAAGAAATATTGAATTTAAAATATCTCTGAAACCGATTTAGATACAGAAAATTTGTTCAAATGCCGATTATAGAAAATTTAATGGGGAATAACTTATATTTGTAAGTTTTTTTTATATCTTTATTCGTTTATAAGATATTGCATATTATATAGATTGTTAGCAGTCCACCTCTAAATATTGACAAGAAAATTTTGTGAAATACATTTACATACATACATACATACATATCTTCTCGCTATATTCCAACAAATAGGATATCACGAACCCTAAAATCACTCATAAAACACTCATCAAACAATCAGCCCTTGTCAAACATTTTCATCCAACTAAATCACCCTCGCTTCAACCACATTCATAGATCACTCCATATAAACTCGTTCATTTATTACACTCGAAATCATTAAATAACTTTTGAACCGAGTACGTTAGAAAGAAATTGTTAAAATAAGAGTTGTAGGGAATTTTTAGGCGCATCGCGTGGTGGCACAGGCCACAGACAAACTATACCATAGCCTGTCTATGGATTTGCAAGCAATGAGCAAGATTCCAAAGCAGCTACACACCAACCAACCTACCTGGTAGCCACTGAGAAAATCTCACGAGAAGCAAAAAATTAAGTTGATAGATTTCAACAGCAGTTGCAGTTGCTTATTAACCGCAATTACAAGGCCACAGACAAACTATACCATAGCCTGTATGTGGCTTTGCAAGCAATGAGCAAGATTCCAAAGCAGCTACACACCAACCAACCTACCTGGTAGCCACTGGGAAAATCTCACGAGAAGCAAAAAATTAAGTTGATAGATTTCAACAGCAGTTGCAGTTGCTTATTAACCGCAATTACAAGACCACAGACAAACTATACCATAGCCTGTATGTGGCTTTGCAAGCAATGAGCAAGATTCCAAAGCAGCTACACACCAACCAACCTACCTGGTAGCCACTGGGAAAATCTCACGAGAAGCAAAAAATTAAGTTGATAGATTTCAACAGCAGTTGCAGTTGCTTATTAACCGCAATTACAAGGCCACAGACAAACTATACCATAGCCTGTCTGTGGCTTTGCAAGTAATGAGCAACATTCCAAAGCAGCTACGCACCAATCAACCTACGTGGTAGCCACTGGGAAAATCTCACGAGAAGCAATTCAACAGCAGTTGCAGATTCCACCCCCAGATATGGGAAGTGGCGGTCCGAGTACCAAGTAGAACACTGTAGTAGCACGACCACTGCCCAGTATAGCTATATTTCATTAACTAGCTTACCTTACAATCAGTCAGATAGTCAATAAAATATCATCTAATACCATAACAGAGCTGCGAACACCCAAAAAGCGGATAATGGCAAATGATATGAGAACTGAGCACTGCTACGTGGACATTTACAAAACGAACTGTTTCATTACTATCGTTACGAAAATAATTACAATTAATAATGAGTTGTCATAGTGATACTCATTGTTATTACTAATATGTGTGCTGGTTGGTCAATTAGATAAATCCTTCAATTAACATAGAGTGAATTATTGAAAATAAAATATATGATAACAAACTGTAATTTTTCAATTGTAAATAACTTTTGAACCAAGCGAGCTAGAGAAAAATTGTTGAAATATAAATTTTAGAGCATTTCTAGGCGCATCGACTGGTTGTAATTTTGACACAAAAATTGTTTCTAGTTTAGCAGTTATAGAAAAAAGAAATATTGAATTTAAAATATCTCTGAAACCGATTTAGATACAGAAAATTTGTTCAAATGCCGATTATAGAAAATTTAATGGGGAATAACTTATATTTGTAAGTTTTTTTTATATCTTTATTCGTTTATAAGATATTGCATATTATATAGATTGTTAGCAGTCCACCTCTAAATATTGACAAGAAAATTTTGTGAAATACATTTACATACATACATACATACATATCTTCTCGCTATATTCCAACAAATAGGATATCACGAACCCTAAAATCACTCATAAAACACTCATCAAACAATCAGCCCTTGTCAAACATTTTCATCCAACTAAATCACCCTCGCTTCAACCACATTCATAGATCACTCCATATAAACTCGTTCATTTATTACACTCGAAATCATTAAATAACTTTTGAACCGAGTACGTTAGAAAGAAATTGTTAAAATAAGAGTTGTAGGGAATTTTTAGGCGCATCGCGTGGTGGCACAGGCCACAGACAAACTATACCATAGCCTGTCTATGGATTTGCAAGCAATGAGCAAGATTCCAAAGCAGCTACACACCAACCAACCTACCTGGTAGCCACTGAGAAAATCTCACGAGAAGCAAAAAATTAAGTTGATAGATTTCAACAGCAGTTGCAGTTGCTTATTAACCGCAATTACAAGGCCACAGACAAACTATACCATAGCCTGTATGTGGCTTTGCAAGCAATGAGCAAGATTCCAAAGCAGCTACACACCAACCAACCTACCTGGTAGCCACTGGGAAAATCTCACGAGAAGCAAAAAATTAAGTTGATAGATTTCAACAGCAGTTGCAGTTGCTTATTAACCGCAATTACAAGGCCACAGACAAACTATACCATAGCCTGTCTGTGGCTTTGCAAGTAATGAGCAACATTCCAAAGCAGCTACGCACCAATCAACCTACGTGGTAGCCACTGGGAAAATCTCACGAGAAGCAATTCAACAGCAGTTGCAGATTCCACCCCCAGATATGGGAAGTGGCGGTCCGAGTACCAAGTAGAACACTGTAGTAGCACGACCACTGCCCAGTATAGCTATATTTCATTAACTAGCTTACCTTACAATCAGTCAGATAGTCAATAAAATATCATCTAATACCATAACAGAGCTGCGAACACCCAGAAAGCGGATAATGGCAAATGATATGAGAACTGAGCACTGCTACGTGGACATTTACAAAACGAACTGTTTCATTACTATCGTTACGAAAATAATTACAATTAATAATGAGTTGTCATAGTGATACTCATTGTTATTACTAATATGTGTGCTGGTTGGTCAATTAGATAAATCCTTCAATTAACATAGAGTGAATTATTGAAAATAAAATATATGATAACAAACTGTAATTTTTCAATTGTAAATAACTTTTGAACCAAGCGAGCTAGAGAAAAATTGTTGAAATATAAATTTTAGAGCATTTCTAGGCGCATCGACTGGTTATAATTTTGACACAAAAATTGTTTCTAGTTTAGCAGTTATAGAAAAAAGTAATATTGAATTTAAAATATCTCTGAAACCGATTTAGATACAGAAAATTTGTTCAAATGCCGATTATAGAAAATTTAATGGGGAATAACTTATATTTGTAAGTTTTGTTTATATCTTTATTCGTTTATAAGATATTGCATATTATATAGATTGTTAGCAGTCCACCTCTAAATATTGACAAGAAAATTTTGTGAAATACATTTACATACATACATACATACATATCTTCTCGCTATATTCCAACAAATAGGATATCACGAACCCTAAAATCACTCATAAAACACTCATCAAACAATCAGCCCTTGTCAAACATTTTCATCCAACTAAATCACCCTCGCTTCAACCACATTCATAGATCACTCCATATAAACTCGTTCATTTATTACACTCGAAATCATTAAATAACTTTTGAACCGAGTACGTTAGAAAGAAATTGTTAAAATAAGAGTTGTAGAGAATTTTTAGGCGCATCGCGTGGTATCACAGGCCACAGACAAACTATACCATAGCCTGTCTATGGATTTGCAAGCAATGAGCAAGATTCCAAAGCAGCTACACACCAACCAACCTACCTGGTAGCCACTGAGAAAATCTCACGAGAAGCAAAAAATTAAGTTGATAGATTTCAACAGCAGTTGCAGTTGCTTATTAACCGCAATTACAAGGCCACAGACAAACTATACCATAGCCTGTATGTGGATTTGCAAGCAATGAGCAAGATTCCAAAGCAGCTACACACCAACCAACCTACCTGGTAGCCACTGGGAAAATCTCACGAGAAGCAAAAAATTAAGTTGATAGATTTCAACAGCAGTTGCAGTTGCTTATTAACCGCAATTACAAGGCCACAGACAAACTATACCATAGCCTGTCTGTGGCTTTGCAAGTAATGAGCAACATTCCAAAGCAGCTACGCACCAATCAACCTACGTGGTAGCCACTGGGAAAATCTCACGAGAAGCAATTCAACAGCAGTTGCAGATTCCACCCCCAGATATGGGAAGTGGCGGTCCGAGTACCAAGTAGAACACTGTAGTAGCACGACCACTGCCCAGTATAGCTATATTTCATTAACTAGCTTACCTTACAATCAGTCAGATAGTCAATAAAATATCATCTAATACCATAACAGAGCTGCGAACACCCAGAAAGCGGATAATGGCAAATGATATGAGAACTGAGCACTGCTACGTGGACATTTACAAAACGAACTGTTTCATTACTATCGTTACGAAAATAATTACAATTAATAATGAGTTGTCATAGTGATACTCATTGTTATTACTAATATGTGTGCTGGTTGGTCAATTAGATAAATCCTTCAATTAACATAGAGTGAATTATTGAAAATAAAATATATGATAACAAACTGTAATTTTTCAATTGTAAATAACTTTTTAACCAAGCGAGCTAGAGAAAAATTGTTGAAATATAAATTTTAGAGCATTTCTAGGCGCATCGACTGGTTGTAATTTTGACAGAAAAATTGTTTCTAGTTTAGAAGTTATAGAAAAAAGAAGTATTGAATTTAAAATATCTCTGAAACCGATTTAGATACAGAAAATTTGTTCAAATGCCGATTATAGAAAATTTAATGGGGAATAACTTATATTTGTAAGTTTTTTTTATATCTTTATTCGTTTATAAGATATTGCATATTATATAGATTGTTAGCAGTCCACCTCTAAATATTGACAAGAAAATTTTGTGAAATACATTTACATACATACATACATACATATCTTCTCGCTATATTCCAACAAATAGGATATCACGAACCCTAAAATCACTCATAAAACACTCATCAAACAATCAGCCCTTGTCAAACATTTTCATCCAACTAAATCACCCTCGCTTCAACCACATTCATAGATCACTCCACATAAACTCGTTCATTTATTACACTCGAAATCATTAAATAACTTTTGAACCGAGTACGTTAGAAAGAAATTGTTCAAATAAGAGTTGTAGAGAATTTTTAGGCGCATCGCGTGGTGGCACAGGCCACAGACAAACTATACCATAGCCTGTCTATGGATTTGCAAGCAATGAGCAAGATTCCAAAGCAGCTACACACCAACCAACCTACCTGGTAGCCACTGAGAAAATCTCACGAGAAGCAAAAAATTAAGTTGATAGATTTCAACAGCAGTTGCAGTTGCTTATTAACCGCAATTACAAGGCCACAGACAAACTATACCATAGCCTGTATGTGGCTTTGCAAGCAATGAGCAAGATTCCAAAGCAGCTACACACCAACCAACCTACCTGGTAGCCACTGGGAAAATCTCACGAGAAGCAAAAAATTAAGTTGATAGATTTCAACAGCAGTTGCAGTTGCTTATTAACCGCAATTACAAGGCCACAGACAAACTATACCATAGCCTGTCTGTGGCTTTGCAAGTAATGAGCAACATTCCAAAGCAGCTACGCACCAATCAACCTACGTGGTAGCCACTGGGAAAATCTCACGAGAAGCAATTCAACAGCAGTTGCAGATTCCACCCCCAGATATGGGAAGTGGCGGTCCGAGTACCAAGTAGAACACTGTAGTAGCACGACCACTGCCCAGTATAGCTATATTTCATTAACTAGCTTACCTTACAATCAGTCAGATAGTCAATAAAATATCATCTAATACCATAACAGAGCTGCGAACACCCAGAAAGCGGATAATGGCAAATGATATGAGAACTGAGCACTGCTACGTGGACATTTACAAAACGAACTGTTTCATTACTATCGTTACGAAAATAATTACAATTAATAATGAGTTGTCATAGTGATACTCATTGTTATTACTAATATGTGTGCTGGTTGGTCAATTAGATAAATCCTTCAATTAACATAGAGTGAATTATTGAAAATAAAATATATGATAACAAACTGTAATTTTTCAATTGTAAATAACTTTTGAACCAAGCGAGCTAGAGAAAAATTGTTGAAATATAAATTTTAGAGCATTTCTAGGCGCATCGACTGGTTGTAATTTTGACACAAAAATTGTTTCTAGTTTAGCAGTTATAGAAAAAAGAAATATTGAATTTAAAATATCTCTGAAACCGATTTAGATACAGAAAATTTGTTCAAATGCCGATTATAGAAAATTTAATGGGGAATAACTTATATTTGTAAGTTTTGTTTATATCTTTATTCGTTTATAAGATATTGCATATTATATAGATTGTTAGCAGTCCACCTCTAAATATTGACAAGAAAATTTTGTGAAATACATTTACATACATACATACATACATATCTTCTCGCTATATTCCAACAAATAGGATATCACGAACCCTAAAATCACTCATAAAACACTCATCAAACAATCAGCCCTTGTCAAACATTTTCATCCAACTAAATCACCCTCGCTTCAACCACATTCATAGATCACTCCATATAAACTCGTTCATTTATTACACTCGAAATCATTAAATAACTTTTGAACCGAGTACGTTAGAAAGAAATTGTTAAAATAAGAGTTGTAGAGAATTTTTAGGCGCATCGCGTGGTGGCACAGGCCACAGACAAACTATACCATAGCCTGTCTATGGATTTGCAAGCAATGAGCAAGATTCCAAAGCAGCTACACACCAACCAACCTACCTGGTAGCCACTGAGAAAATCTCACGAGAAGCAAAAAATTAAGTTGATATATTTCAACAGCAGTTGCAGTTGCTTATTAACCGCAATTACAAGGCCACAGACAAACTATACCATAGCCTGTATGTGGCTTTGCAAGCAATGAGCAAGATTCCAAAGCAGCTACACACCAACCAACCTACCTGGTAGCCACTGGGAAAATCTCACGAGAAGCAAAAAATTAAGTTGATAGATTTCAACAGCAGTTGCAGTTGCTTATTAACCGCAATTACAAGGCCACAGACAAACTATACCATAGCCTGTCTGTGGCTTTGCAAGTAATGAGCAACATTCCAAAGCAGCTACGCACCAATCAACCTACGTGGTAGCCACTGGGAAAATCTCACGAGAAGCAATTCAACAGCAGTTGCAGATTCCACCCCCAGATATGGGAAGTGGCGGTCCGAGTACCAAGTAGAACACTGTAGTAGCACGACCACTGCCCAGTATAGCTATATTTCATTAACTAGCTTACCTTACAATCAGTCAGATAGTCAATAAAATATCATCTAATACCATAACAGAGCTGCGAACACCCAGAAAGCGGATAATGGCAAATGATATGAGAACTGAGCACTGCTACGTGGACATTTACAAAACGAACTGTTTCATTACTATCGTTACGAAAATAATTACAATTAATAATGAGTTGTCATAGTGATACTCATTGTTATTACTAATATGTGTGCTGGTTGGTCAATTAGATAAATCCTTCAATTAACATAGAGTGAATTATTGAAAATAAAATATATGATAACAAACTGTAATTTTTCAATTGTAAATAACTTTTGAACCAAGCGAGCTAGAGAAAAATTGTTGAAATATAAATTTTAGAGCATTTCTAGGCGCATCGACTGGTTGTAATTTTGACAGAAAAATTGTTTCTAGTTTAGAAGTTATAGAAAAAAGAAATATTGAATTTAAAATATCTCTGAAACCGATTTAGATACAGAAAATTTGTTCAAATGCCGATTATAGAAAATTTAATGGGGAATAACTTACATTTGTAAGTTTTTTTTATATCTTTATTCGTTTATAAGATATTGCATATTATATAGATTGTTAGCAGTCCACCTCTAAATATTGACAAGAAAATTTTGTGAAATACATTTACATACATACATACATACATATCTTCTCGCTATATTCCAACAAATAGGATATCACGAACCCTAAAATCACTCATAAAACACTCATCAAACAATCAGCCCTTGTCAAACATTTTCATCCAACTAAATCACCCTCGCTTCAACCACATTCATAGATCACTCCACATAAACTCGTTCATTTATTACACTCGAAATCATTAAATAACTTTTGAACCGAGTACGTTAGAAAGAAATTGTTCAAATAAGAGTTGTAGAGAATTTTTAGGCGCATCGCGTGGTGGCACAGGCCACAGACAAACTATACCATAGCCTGTCTATGGATTTGCAAGCAATGAGCAAGATTCCAAAGCAGCTACACACCAACCAACCTACCTGGTAGCCACTGGGAAAATCTCACGAGAAGCAAAAAATTAAGTTGATAGATTTCAACAGCAGTTGCAGTTGCTTATTAACCGCAATTACAAGGCCACAGACAAACTATACCATAGCCTGTATGTGGCTTTGCAAGCAATGAGCAAGATTCCAAAGCAGCTACACACCAACCAACCTACCTGGTAGCCACTGGGAAAATCTCACGAGAAGCAAAAAATTAAGTTGATAGATTTCAACAGCAGTTGCAGTTGCTTATTAACCGCAATTACAAGGCCACAGACAAACTATACCATAGCCTGTCTGTGGCTTTGCAAGTAATGAGCAACATTCCAAAGCAGCTACGCACCAATCAACCTACGTGGTAGCCACTGGGAAAATCTCACGAGAAGCAATTCAACAGCAGTTGCAGATTCCACCCCCAGATATGGGAAGTGGCGGTCCGAGTACCAAGTAGAACACTGTAGTAGCACGACCACTGCCCAGTATAGCTATATTTCATTAACTAGCTTACCTTACAATCAGTCAGATAGTCAATAAAATATCATCTAATACCATAACAGAGCTGCGAACACCCAGAAAGCGGATAATGGCAAATGATATGAGAACTGAGCACTGCTACGTGGACATTTACAAAACGAACTGTTTCATTACTATCGTTACGAAAATAATTACAATTAATAATGAGTTGTCATAGTGATACTCATTGTTATTACTAATATGTGTGCTGGTTGGTCAATTAGATAAATCCTTCAATTAACATAGAGTGAATTATTGAAAATAAAATATATGATAACAAACTGTAATTTTTCAATTGTAAATAACTTTTGAACCAAGCGAGCTAGAGAAAAATTGTTGAAATATAAATTTTAGAGCATTTCTAGGCGCATCGACTGGTTGTAATTTTGACACAAAAATTGTTTCTAGTTTAGCAGTTATAGAAAAAAGTAATATTGAATTTAAAATATCTCTGAAACCGATTTAGATACAGAAAATTTGTTCAAATGCCGATTATAGAAAATTTAATGGGGAATAACTTATATTTGTAAGTTTTGTTTATATCTTTATTCGTTTATAAGATATTGCATATTATATAGATTGTTAGCAGTCCACCTCTAAATATTGACAAGAAAATTTTGTGAAATACATTTACATACATACATACATACATATCTTCTCGCTATATTCCAACAAATAGGATATCACGAACCCTAAAATCACTCATAAAACACTCATCAAACAATCAGCCCTTGTCAAACATTTTCATCCAACTAAATCACCCTCGCTTCAACCACATTCATAGATCACTCCATATAAACTCGTTCATTTATTACACTCGAAATCATTAAATAACTTTTGAACCGAGTACGTTAGAAAGAAATTGTTAAAATAAGAGTTGTAGAGAATTTTTAGGCGCATCGCGTGGTATCACAGGCCACAGACAAACTATACCATAGCCTGTCTATGGATTTGCAAGCAATGAGCAAGATTCCAAAGCAGCTACACACCAACCAACCTACCTGGTAGCCACTGAGAAAATCTCACGAGAAGCAAAAAATTAAGTTGATAGATTTCAACAGCAGTTGCAGTTGCTTATTAACCGCAATTACAAGGCCACAGACAAACTATACCATAGCCTGTATGTGGCTTTGCAAGCAATGAGCAAGATTCCAAAGCAGCTACACACCAACCAACCTACCTGGTAGCCACTGAGAAAATCTCACGAGAAGCAAAAAATTAAGTTGATAGATTTCAACAGCAGTTGCAGTTGCTTATTAACCGCAATTACAAGGCCACAGACAAACTATACCATAGCCTGTCTGTGGCTTTGCAAGTAATGAGCAACATTCCAAAGCAGCTACGCACCAATCAACCTACGTGGTAGCCACTGGGAAAATCTCACGAGAAGCAATTCAACAGCAGTTGCAGATTCCACCCCCAGATATGGGAAGTGGCGGTCCGAGTACCAAGTAGAACACTGTAGTAGCACGACCACTGCCCAGTATAGCTATATTTCATTAACTAGCTTACCTTACAATCAGTCAGATAGTCAATAAAATATCATCTAATACCATAACAGAGCTGCGAACACCCAGAAAGCGGATAATGGCAAATGATATGAGAACTGAGCACTGCTACGTGGACATTTACAAAACGAACTGTTTCATTACTATCGTTACGAAAATAATTACAATTAATAATGAGTTGTCATAGTGATACTCATTGTTATTACTAATATGTGTGCTGGTTGGTCAATTAGATAAATCCTTCAATTAACATAGAGTGAATTATTGAAAATAAAATATATGATAACAAACTGTAATTTTTCAATTGTAAATAACTTTTGAACCAAGCGAGCTAGAGAAAAATTGTTGAAATATAAATTTTAGAGCATTTCTAGGCGCATCGACTGGTTGTAATTTTGACACAAAAATTGTTTCTAGTTTAGCAGTTATAGAAAAAAGTAATATTGAATTTAAAATATCTCTGAAACCGATTTAGATACAGAAAATTTGTTCAAATGCCGATTATAGAAAATTTAATGGGGAATAACTTATATTTGTAAGTTTTGTTTATATCTTTATTCGTTTATAAGATATTGCATATTATATAGATTGTTAGCAGTCCACCTCTAAATATTGACAAGAAAATTTTGTGAAATACATTTACATACATACATACATACATATCTTCTCGCTATATTCCAACAAATAGGATATCACGAACCCTAAAATCACTCATAAAACACTCATCAAACAATCAGCCCTTGTCAAACATTTTCATCCAACTAAATCACCCTCGCTTCAACCACATTCATAGATCACTCCATATAAACTCGTTCATTTATTACACTCGAAATCATTAAATAACTTTTGAACCGAGTACGTTAGAAAGAAATTGTTAAAATAAGAGTTGTAGAGAATTTTTAGGCGCATCGCGTGGTATCACAGGCCACAGACAAACTATACCATAGCCTGTCTATGGATTTGCAAGCAATGAGCAAGATTCCAAAGCAGCTACACACCAACCAACCTACCTGGTAGCCACTGAGAAAATCTCACGAGAAGCAAAAAATTAAGTTGATAGATTTCAACAGCAGTTGCAGTTGCTTATTAACCGCAATTACAAGGCCACAGACAAACTATACCATAGCCTGTATGTGGCTTTGCAAGCAATGAGCAAGATTCCAAAGCAGCTACACACCAACCAACCTACCTGGTAGCCACTGGGAAAATCTCACGAGAAGCAAAAAATTAAGTTGATAGATTTCAACAGCAGTTGCAGTTGCTTATTAACCGCAATTACAAGGCCACAGACAAACTATACCATAGCCTGTCTGTGGCTTTGCAAGTAATGAGCAACATTCCAAAGCAGCTACGCACCAATCAACCTACGTGGTAGCCACTGGGAAAATCTCACGAGAAGCAATTCAACAGCAGTTGCAGATTCCACCCCCAGATATGGGAAGTGGCGGTCCGAGTACCAAGTAGAACACTGTAGTAGCACGACCACTGCCCAGTATAGCTATATTTCATTAACTAGCTTACCTTACAATCAGTCAGATAGTCAATAAAATATCATCTAATACCATAACAGAGCTGCGAACACCCAGAAAGCGGATAATGGCAAATGATATGAGAACTGAGCACTGCTACGTGGACATTTACAAAACGAACTGTTTCATTACTATCGTTACGAAAATAATTACAATTAATAATGAGTTGTCATAGTGATACTCATTGTTATTACTAATATGTGTGCTGGTTGGTCAATTAGATAAATCCTTCAATTAACATAGAGTGAATTATTGAAAATAAAATATATGATAACAAACTGTAATTTTTCAATTGTAAATAACTTTTTAACCAAGCGAGCTAGAGAAAAATTGTTGAAATATAAATTTTAGAGCATTTCTAGGCGCATCGACTGGTTGTAATTTTGACAGAAAAATTGTTTCTAGTTTAGAAGTTATAGAAAAAAGAAATATTGAATTTAAAATATCTCTGAAACCGATTTAGATACAGAAAATTTGTTCAAATGCCGATTATAGAAAATTTAATGGGGAATAACTTATATTTGTAAGTTTTGTTTATATCTTTATTCGTTTATAAGATATTGCATATTATATAGATTGTTAGCAGTCCACCTCTAAATATTGACAAGAAAATTTTGTGAAATACATTTACATACATACATACATACATATCTTCTCGCTATATTCCAACAAATAGGATATCACGAACCCTAAAATCACTCACAAAACACTCATCAAACAATCAGCCCTTGTCAAACATTTTCATCCAACTAAATCACCCTCGCTTCAACCACATTCATAGATCACTCCATATAAACTCGTTCATTTATTACACTCGAAATCATTAAATAACTTTTGAACCGAGTACGTTAGAAAGAAATTGTTAAAATAAGAGTTGTAGAGAATTTTTAGGCGCATCGCGTGGTATCACAGGCCACAGACAAACTATACCATAGCCTGTCTATGGATTTGCAAGCAATGAGCAAGATTCCAAAGCAGCTACACACCAACCAACCTACCTGGTAGCCACTGAGAAAATCTCACGAGAAGCAAAAAATTAAGTTGATAGATTTCAACAGCAGTTGCAGTTGCTTATTAACCGCAATTACAAGGCCACAGACAAACTATACCATAGCCTGTATGTGGCTTTGCAAGCAATGAGCAAGATTCCAAAGCAGCTACACACCAACCAACCTACCTGGTAGCCACTGGGAAAATCTCACGAGAAGCAAAAAATTAAGTTGATAGATTTCAACAGCAGTTGCAGTTGCTTATTAACCGCAATTACAAGGCCACAGACAAACTATACCATAGCCTGTCTGTGGCTTTGCAAGTAATGAGCAACATTCCAAAGCAGCTACGCACCAATCAACCTACGTGGTAGCCACTGGGAAAATCTCACGAGAAGCAATTCAACAGCAGTTGCAGATTCCACCCCCAGATATGGGAAGTGGCGGTCCGAGTACCAAGTAGAACACTGTAGTAGCACGACCACTGCCCAGTATAGCTATATTTCATTAACTAGCTTACCTTACAATCAGTCAGATAGTCAATAAAATATCATCTAATACCATAACAGAGCTGCGAACACCCAGAAAGCGGATAATGGCAAATGATATGAGAACTGAGCACTGCTACGTGGACATTTACAAAACGAACTGTTTCATTACTATCGTTACGAAAATAATTACAATTAATAATGAGTTGTCATAGTGATACTCATTGTTATTACTAATATGTGTGCTGGTTGGTCAATTAGATAAATCCTTCAATTAACATAGAGTGAATTATTGAAAATAAAATATATGATAACAAACTGTAATTTTTCAATTGTAAATAACTTTTTAACCAAGCGAGCTAGAGAAAAATTGTTGAAATATAAATTTTAGAGCATTTCTAGGCGCATCGACTGGTTGTAATTTTGACAGAAAAATTGTTTCTAGTTTAGAAGTTATAGAAAAAAGAAATATTGAATTTAAAATATCTCTGAAACCGATTTAGATACAGAAAATTTGTTCAAATGCCGATTATAGAAAATTTAATGGGGAATAACTTATATTTGTAAGTTTTGTTTATATCTTTATTCGTTTATAAGATATTGCATATTATATAGATTGTTAGCAGTCCACCTCTAAATATTGACAAGAAAATTTTGTGAAATACATTTACATACATACATACATACATATCTTCTCGCTATATTCCAACAAATAGGATATCACGAACCCTAAAATCACTCATAAAACACTCATCAAACAATCAGCCCTTGTCAAACATTTTCATCCAACTAAATCACCCTCGCTTCAACCACATTCATAGATCACTCCATATAAACTCGTTCATTTATTACACTCGAAATCATTAAATAACTTTTGAACCGAGTACGTTAGAAAGAAATTGTTAAAATAAGAGTTGTAGAGAATTTTTAGGCGCATCGCGTGGTATCACAGGCCACAGACAAACTATACCATAGCCTGTCTATGGATTTGCAAGCAATGAGCAAGATTCCAAAGCAGCTACACACCAACCAACCTACCTGGTAGCCACTGAGAAAATCTCACGAGAAGCAAAAAATTAAGTTGATAGATTTCAACAGCAGTTGCAGTTGCTTATTAACCGCAATTACAAAGCCACAGACAAACTATACCATAGCCTGTATGTGGCTTTGCAAGCAATGAGCAAGATTCCAAAGCAGCTACACACCAACCAACCTACCTGGTAGCCACTGGGAAAATCTCACGAGAAGCAAAAAATTAAGTTGATAGATTTCAACAGCAGTTGCAGTTGCTTATTAACCGCAATTACAAGGCCACAGACAAACTATACCATAGCCTGTCTGTGGCTTTGCAAGTAATGAGCAACATTCCAAAGCAGCTACGCACCAATCAACCTACGTGGTAGCCACTGGGAAAATCTCACGAGAAGCAATTCAACAGCAGTTGCAGATTCCACCCCCAGATATGGGAAGTGGCGGTCCGAGTACCAAGTAGAACACTGTAGTAGCACGACCACTGCCCAGTATAGCTATATTTCATTAACTAGCTTACCTTACAATCAGTCAGATAGTCAATAAAATATCATCTAATACCATAACAGAGCTGCGAACACCCAGAAAGCGGATAATGGCAAATGATATGAGAACTGAGCACTGCTACGTGGACATTTACAAAACGAACTGTTTCATTACTATCGTTACGAAAATAATTACAATTAATAATGAGTTGTCATAGTGATACTCATTGTTATTACTAATATGTGTGCTGGTTGGTCAATTAGATAAATCCTTCAATTAACATAGAGTGAATTATTGAAAATAAAATATATGATAACAAACTGTAATTTTTCAATTGTAAATAACTTTTTAACCAAGCGAGCTAGAGAAAAATTGTTGAAATATAAATTTTAGAGCATTTCTAGGCGCATCGACTGGTTGTAATTTTGACAGAAAAATTGTTTCTAGTTTAGAAGTTATAGAAAAAAGAAATATTGAATTTAAAATATCTCTGAAACCGATTTAGATACAGAAAATTTGTTCAAATGCCGATTATAGAAAATTTAATGGGGAATAACTTATATTTGTAAGTTTTGTTTATATCTTTATTCGTTTATAAGATATTGCATATTATATAGATTGTTAGCAGTCCACCTCTAAATATTGACAAGAAAATTTTGTGAAATACATTTACATACATACATACATACATATCTTCTCGCTATATTCCAACAAATAGGATATCACGAACCCTAAAATCACTCATAAAACACTCATCAAACAATCAGCCCTTGTCAAACATTTTCATCCAACTAAATCACCCTCGCTTCAACCACATTCATAGATCACTCCATATAAACTCGTTCATTTATTACACTCGAAATCATTAAATAACTTTTGAACCGAGTACGTTAGAAAGAAATTGTTAAAATAAGAGTTGTAGAGAATTTTTAGGCGCATCGCGTGGTATCACAGGCCACAGACAAACTATACCATAGCCTGTCTATGGATTTGCAAGCAATGAGCAAGATTCCAAAGCAGCTACACACCAACCAACCTACCTGGTAGCCACTGAGAAAATCTCACGAGAAGCAAAAAATTAAGTTGATAGATTTCAACAGCAGTTGCAGTTGCTTATTAACCGCAATTACAAGGCCACAGACAAACTATACCATAGCCTGTATGTGGCTTTGCAAGCAATGAGCAAGATTCCAAAGCAGCTACACACCAACCAACCTACCTGGTAGCCACTGGGAAAATCTCACGAGAAGCAAAAAATTAAGTTGATAGATTTCAACAGCAGTTGCAGTTGCTTATTAACCGCAATTACAAGGCCACAGACAAACTATACCATAGCCTGTCTGTGGCTTTGCAAGTAATGAGCAACATTCCAAAGCAGCTACGCACCAATCAACCTACGTGGTAGCCACTGGGAAAATCTCACGAGAAGCAATTCAACAGCAGTTGCAGATTCCACCCCCAGATATGGGAAGTGGCGGTCCGAGTACCAAGTAGAACACTGTAGTAGCACGACCACTGCCCAGTATAGCTATATTTCATTAACTAGCTTACCTTACAATCAGTCAGATAGTCAATAAAATATCATCTAATACCATAACAGAGCTGCGAACACCCAGAAAGCGGATAATGGCAAATGATATGAGAACTGAGCACTGCTACGTGGACATTTACAAAACGAACTGTTTCATTACTATCGTTACGAAAATAATTACAATTAATAATGAGTTGTCATAGTGATACTCATTGTTATTACTAATATGTGTGCTGGTTGGTCAATTAGATAAATCCTTCAATTAACATAGAGTGAATTATTGAAAATAAAATATATGATAACAAACTGTAATTTTTCAATTGTAAATAACTTTTGAACCAAGCGAGCTAGAGAAAAATTGTTGAAATATAAATTTTAGAGCATTTCTAGGCGCATCGACTGGTTGTAATTTTGACAGAAAAATTGTTTCTAGTTTAGCAGTTATAGAAAAAAGAAATATTGAATTTAAAATATCTCTGAAACCGATTTAGATACAGAAAATTTGTTCAAATGCCGATTATAGAAAATTTAATGGGGAATAACTTATATTTGTAAGTTTTTTTTATATCTTTATTCGTTTATAAGATATTGCATATTATATAGATTGTTAGCAGTCCACCTCTAAATATTGACAAGAAAATTTTGTGAAATACATTTACATACATACATACATACATATCTTCTCGCTATATTCCAACAAATAGGATATCACGAACCCTAAAATCACTCATAAAACACTCATCAAACAATCAGCCCTTGTCAAACATTTTCATCCAACTAAATCACCCTCGCTTCAACCACATTCATAGATCACTCCATATAAACTCGTTCATTTATTACACTCGAAATCATTAAATAACTTTTGAACCGAGTACGTTAGAAAGAAATTGTTAAAATAAGAGTTGTAGAGAATTTTTAGGCGCATCGCGTGGTGGCACAGGCCACAGACAAACTATACCATAGCCTGTCTATGGATTTGCAAGCAATGAGCAAGATTCCAAAGCAGCTACACACCAACCAACCTACCTGGTAGCCACTGAGAAAATCTCACGAGAAGCAAAAAATTAAGTTGATATATTTCAACAGCAGTTGCAGTTGCTTATTAACCGCAATTACAAGGCCACAGACAAACTATACCATAGCCTGTATGTGGCTTTGCAAGCAATGAGCAAGATTCCAAAGCAGCTACACACCAACCAACCTACCTGGTAGCCACTGGGAAAATCTCACGAGAAGCAAAAAATTAAGTTGATAGATTTCAACAGCAGTTGCAGTTGCTTATTAACCGCAATTACAAGGCCACAGACAAACTATACCATAGCCTGTCTGTGGCTTTGCAAGTAATGAGCAACATTCCAAAGCAGCTACGCACCAATCAACCTACGTGGTAGCCACTGGGAAAATCTCACGAGAAGCAATTCAACAGCAGTTGCAGATTCCACCCCCAGATATGGGAAGTGGCGGTCCGAGTACCAAGTAGAACACTGTAGTAGCACGACCACTGCCCAGTATAGCTATATTTCATTAACTAGCTTACCTTACAATCAGTCAGATAGTCAATAAAATATCATCTAATACCATAACAGAGCTGCGAACACCCAGAAAGCGGATAATGGCAAATGATATGAGAACTGAGCACTGCTACGTGGGCATTTACAAAACGAACTGTTTCATTACTATCGTTACGAAAATAATTACAATTAATAATGAGTTGTCATAGTGATACTCATTGTTATTACTAATATGTGTGCTGGTTGGTCAATTAGATAAATCCTTCAATTAACATAGAGTGAATTATTGAAAATAAAATATATGATAACAAACTGTAATTTTTCAATTGTAAATAACTTTTGAACCAAGCGAGCTAGAGAAAAATTGTTGAAATATAAATTTTAGAGCATTTCTAGGCGCATCGACTAGTTGTAATTTTGACAAAAAAATTGTTTCTAGTTTAGAAGTTATAGCAAAAAGAAGTATTGAATTTAAAATATCTCTGAAACCGATTTAGATACAGAAAATTTGTTCAAATGCCGATTATAGAAAATTTAATGGGGAATAACTTATATTTGTAAGTTTTTTTTATATCTTTATTCGTTTATAAGATATTGCATATTATATAGATTGTTAGCAGTCCACCTCTAAATATAGACAAGAAAATTTTGTGAAATACATTTACATACATACATACATATCTTCTCGCTATATTCCAACAAATAGGATATCACGAACCCTAAAATCACTCATAAAACACTCATCAAACAATCAGCCCTTGTCAAACATTTTCATCCAACTAAATCACCCTCGCTTCAACCACATTCATAGATCACTCCATATAAACTCGTTCATTTATTACACTCGAAATCATTAAATAACTTTTGAACCGAGTACGTTAGAAAGAAATTGTTAAAATAAGAGTTGTAGGGAATTTTTAGGCGCATCGCGTGGTGGCACAGGCCACAGACAAACTATACCATAGCCTGTCTATGGATTTGCAAGCAATGAGCAAGATTCCAAAGCAGCTACATACCAACCAACCTACCTGGTAGCCACTGAGAAAATCTCACGAGAAGCAAAAAATTAAGTTGATAGATTTCAACAGCAGTTGCAGTTGCTTATTAACCGCAATTACAAGGCCACAGACAAACTATACCATAGCCTGTATGTGGCTTTGCAAGCAATGAGCAAGATTCCAAAGCAGCTACACACCAACCAACCTACCTGGTAGCCACTGGGAAAATCTCACGAGAAGCAAAAAATTAAGTTGATAGATTTCAACAGCAGTTGCAGTTGCTTATTAACCGCAATTACAAGGCCACAGACAAACTATACCATAGCCTGTCTGTGGCTTTGCAAGTAATGAGCAAAATTCCAAAGCAGCTACGCACCAATCAACCTACGTGGTAGCCACTGGGAAAATCTCACGAGAAGCAATTCAACAGCAGTTGCAGATTCCACCCCCAGATATGGGAAGTGGCGGTCCGAGTACCAAGTAGAACACTGTAGTAGCACGACCACTGCCCAGTATAGCTATATTTCATTAACTAGCTTACCTTACAATCAGTCAGATAGTCAATAAAATATCATCTAATACCATAACAGAGCTGCGAACACCCAGAAAGCGGATAATGGCAAATGATATGAGAACTGAGCACTGCTACGTGGACATTTACAAAACGAACTGTTTCATTACTATCGTTACGAAAATAATTACAATTAATAATGAGTTGTCATAGTGATACTCATTGTTATTACTAATATGTGTGCTGGTTGGTCAATTAGATAAATCCTTCAATTAACATAGAGTGAATTATTGAAAATAAAATATATGATAACAAACTGTAATTTTTCAATTGTAAATAACTTTTGAACCAAGCGAGCTAGAGAAAAATTGTTGAAATATAAATTTTAGAGCATTTCTAGGCGCATCGACTGGTTGTAATTTTGACACAAAAATTGTTTCTAGTTTAGCAGTTATAGAAAAAAGAAATATTGAATTTAAAATATCTCTGAAACCGATTTAGATACAGAAAATTTGTTCAAATGCCGATTATAGAAAATTTAATGGGGAATAACTTATATTTGTAAGTTTTGTTTATATCTTTATTCGTTTATAAGATATTGCATATTATATAGATTGTTAGCAGTCCACCTCTAAATATTGACAAGAAAATTTTGTGAAATACATTTACATACATACATACATACATATCTTCTCGCTATATTCCAACAAATAGGATATCACGAACCCTAAAATCACTCATAAAACACTCATCAAACAATCAGCCCTTGTCAAACATTTTCATCCAACTAAATCACCCTCGCTTCAACCACATTCATAGATCACTCCATATAAACTCGTTCATTTATTACACTCGAAATCATTAAATAACTTTTGAACCGAGTACGTTAGAAAGAAATTGTTAAAATAAGAGTTGTAGAGAATTTTTAGGCGCATCGCGTGGTGGCACAGGCCACAGACAAACTATACCATAGCCTGTCTATGGATTTGCAAGCAATGAGCAAGATTCCAAAGCAGCTACACACCAACCAACCTACCTGGTAGCCACTGAGAAAATCTCACGAGAAGCAAAAAATTAAGTTGATATATTTCAACAGCAGTTGCAGTTGCTTATTAACCGCAATTACAAGGCCACAGACAAACTATACCATAGCCTGTATGTGGCTTTGCAAGCAATGAGCAAGATTCCAAAGCAGCTACACACCAACCAACCTACCTGGTAGCCACTGGGAAAATCTCACGAGAAGCAAAAAATTAAGTTGATAGATTTCAACAGCAGTTGCAGTTGCTTATTAACCGCAATTACAAGGCCACAGACAAACTATACCATAGCCTGTCTGTGGCTTTGCAAGTAATGAGCAAAATTCCAAAGCAGCTACGCACCAATCAACCTACGTGGTAGCCACTGGGAAAATCTCACGAGAAGCAATTCAACAGCAGTTGCAGATTCCACCCCCAGATATGGGAAGTGGCGGTCCGAGTACCAAGTAGAACACTGTAGTAGCACGACCACTGCCCAGTATAGCTATATTTCATTAACTAGCTTACCTTACAATCAGTCAGATAGTCAATAAAATATCATCTAATACCATAACAGAGCTGCGAACACCCAGAAAGCGGATAATGGCAAATGATATGAGAACTGAGCACTGCTACGTGGACATTTACAAAACGAACTGTTTCATTACTATCGTTACGAAAATAATTACAATTAATAATGAGTTGTCATAGTGATACTCATTGTTATTACTAATATGTGTGCTGGTTGGTCAATTAGATAAATCCTTCAATTAACATAGAGTGAATTATTGAAAATAAAATATATGATAACAAACTGTAATTTTTCAATTGTAAATAACTTTTGAACCAAGCGAGCTAGAGAAAAATTGTTGAAATATAAATTTTAGAGCATTTCTAGGCGCATCGACTGGTTGTAATTTTGACACAAAAATTGTTTCTAGTTTAGCAGTTATAGAAAAAAGAAATATTGAATTTAAAATATCTCTGAAACCGATTTAGATACAGAAAATTTGTTCAAATGCCGATTATAGAAAATTTAATGGGGAATAACTTATATTTGTAAGTTTTGTTTATATCTTTATTCGTTTATAAGATATTGCATATTATATAGATTGTTAGCAGTCCACCTCTAAATATTGACAAGAAAATTTTGTGAAATACATTTACATACATACATACATACATATCTTCTCGCTATATTCCAACAAATAGGATATCACGAACCCTAAAATCACTCATAAAACACTCATCAAACAATCAGCCCTTGTCAAACATTTTCATCCAACTAAATCACCCTCGCTTCAACCACATTCATAGATCACTCCATATAAACTCGTTCATTTATTACACTCGAAATCATTAAATAACTTTTGAACCGAGTACGTTAGAAAGAAATTGTTAAAATAAGAGTTGTAGAGAATTTTTAGGCGCATCGCGTGGTGGCACAGGCCACAGACAAACTATACCATAGCCTGTCTATGGATTTGCAAGCAATGAGCAAGATTCCAAAGCAGCTACACACCAACCAACCTACCTGGTAGCCACTGAGAAAATCTCACGAGAAGCAAAAAATTAAGTTGATATATTTCAACAGCAGTTGCAGTTGCTTATTAACCGCAATTACAAGGCCACAGACAAACTATACCATAGCCTGTATGTGGCTTTGCAAGCAATGAGCAAGATTCCAAAGCAGCTACACACCAACCAACCTACCTGGTAGCCACTGGGAAAATCTCACGAGAAGCAAAAAATTAAGTTGATAGATTTCAACAGCAGTTGCAGTTGCTTATTAACCGCAATTACAAGGCCACAGACAAACTATACCATAGCCTGTCTGTGGCTTTGCAAGTAATGAGCAACATTCCAAAGCAGCTACGCACCAATCAACCTACGTGGTAGCCACTGGGAAAATCTCACGAGAAGCAATTCAACAGCAGTTGCAGATTCCACCCCCAGATATGGGAAGTGGCGGTCCGAGTACCAAGTAGAACACTGTAGTAGCACGACCACTGCCCAGTATAGCTATATTTCATTAACTAGCTTACCTTACAATCAGTCAGATAGTCAATAAAATATCATCTAATACCATAACAGAGCTGCGAACACCCAGAAAGCGGATAATGGCAAATGATATGAGAACTGAGCACTGCTACGTGGACATTTACAAAACGAACTGTTTCATTACTATCGTTACGAAAATAATTACAATTAATAATGAGTTGTCATAGTGATACTCATTGTTATTACTAATATGTGTGCTGGTTGGTCAATTAGATAAATCCTTCAATTAACATAGAGTGAATTATTGAAAATAAAATATATGATAACAAACTGTAATTTTTCAATTGTAAATAACTTTTGAACCAAGCGAGCTAGAGAAAAATTGTTGAAATATAAATTTTAGAGCATTTCTAGGCGCATCGACTAGTTGTAATTTTGACAAAAAAATTGTTTCTAGTTTAGAAGTTATAGCAAAAAGAAGTATTGAATTTAAAATATCTCTGAAACCGATTTAGATACAGAAAATTTGTTCAAATGCCGATTATAGAAAATTTAATGGGGAATAACTTATATTTGTAAGTTTTTTTTATATCTTTATTCGTTTATAAGATATTGCATATTATATAGATTGTTAGCAGTCCACCTCTAAATATTGACAAGAAAATTTTGTGAAATACATTTACATACATACATACATACATATCTTCTCGCTATATTCCAACAAATAGGATATCACGAACCCTAAAATCACTCATAAAACACTCATCAAACAATCAGCCCTTGTCAAACATTTTCATCCAACTAAATCACCCTCGCTTCAACCACATTCATAGATCACTCCATATAAACTCGTTCATTTATTACACTCGAAATCATTAAATAACTTTTGAACCGAGTACGTTAGAAAGAAATTGTTAAAATAAGAGTTGTAGGGAATTTTTAGGCGCATCGCGTGGTGGCACAGGCCACAGACAAACTATACCATAGCCTGTCTATGGATTTGCAAGCAATGAGCAAGATTCCAAAGCAGCTACATACCAACCAACCTACCTGGTAGCCACTGAGAAAATCTCACGAGAAGCAAAAAATTAAGTTGATAGATTTCAACAGCAGTTGCAGTTGCTTATTAACCGCAATTACAAGGCCACAGACAAACTATACCATAGCCTGTATGTGGCTTTGCAAGCAATGAGCAAGATTCCAAAGCAGCTACACACCAACCAACCTACCTGGTAGCCACTGGGAAAATCTCACGAGAAGCAAAAAATTAAGTTGATAGATTTCAACAGCAGTTGCAGTTGCTTATTAACCGCAATTACAAGGCCACAGACAAACTATACCATAGCCTGTCTGTGGCTTTGCAAGTAATGAGCAACATTCCAAAGCAGCTACGCACCAATCAACCTACGTGGTAGCCACTGGGAAAATCTCACGAGAAGCAATTCAACAGCAGTTGCAGATTCCACCCCCAGATATGGGAAGTGGCGGTCCGAGTACCAAGTAGAACACTGTAGTAGCACGACCACTGCCCAGTATAGCTATATTTCATTAACTAGCTTACCTTACAATCAGTCAGATAGTCAATAAAATATCATCTAATACCATAACAGAGCTGCGAACACCCAGAAAGCGGATAATGGCAAATGATATGAGAACTGAGCACTGCTACGTGGACATTTACAAAACGAACTGTTTCATTACTATCGTTACGAAAATAATTACAATTAATAATGAGTTGTCATAGTGATACTCATTGTTATTACTAATATGTGTGCTGGTTGGTCAATTAGATAAATCCTTCAATTAACATAGAGTGAATTATTGAAAATAAAATATATGATAACAAACTGTAATTTTTCAATTGTAAATAACTTTTGAACCAAGCGAGCTAGAGAAAAATTGTTGAAATATAAATTTTAGAGCATTTCTAGGCGCATCGACTAGTTGTAATTTTGACAAAAAAATTGTTTCTAGTTTAGAAGTTATAGCAAAAAGAAGTATTGAATTTAAAATATCTCTGAAACCGATTTAGATACAGAAAATTTGTTCAAATGCCGATTATAGAAAATTTAATGGGGAATAACTTATATTTGTAAGTTTTTTTTATATCTTTATTCGTTTATAAGATATTGCATATTATATAGATTGTTAGCAGTCCACCTCTAAATATTGACAAGAAAATTTTGTGAAATACATTTACATACATACATACATACATATCTTCTCGCTATATTCCAACAAATAGGATATCACGAACCCTAAAATCACTCATAAAACACTCATCAAACAATCAGCCCTTGTCAAACATTTTCATCCAACTAAATCACCCTCGCTTCAACCACATTCATAGATCACTCCATATAAACTCGTTCATTTATTACACTCGAAATCATTAAATAACTTTTGAACCGAGTACGTTAGAAAGAAATTGTTAAAATAAGAGTTGTAGAGAATTTTTAGGCGCATCGCGTGGTGGCACAGGCCACAGACAAACTATACCATAGCCTGTCTATGGATTTGCAAGCAATGAGCAAGATTCCAAAGCAGCTACACACCAACCAACCTACCTGGTAGCCACTGAGAAAATCTCACGAGAAGCAAAAAATTAAGTTGATATATTTCAACAGCAGTTGCAGTTGCTTATTAACCGCAATTACAAGGCCACAGACAAACTATACCATAGCCTGTATGTGGCTTTGCAAGCAATGAGCAAGATTCCAAAGCAGCTACACACCAACCAACCTACCTGGTAGCCACTGGGAAAATCTCACGAGAAGCAAAAAATTAAGTTGATAGATTTCAACAGCAGTTGCAGTTGCTTATTAACCGCAATTACAAGGCCACAGACAAACTATACCATAGCCTGTCTGTGGCTTTGCAAGTAATGAGCAACATTCCAAAGCAGCTACGCACCAATCAACCTACGTGGTAGCCACTGGGAAAATCTCACGAGAAGCAATTCAACAGCAGTTGCAGATTCCACCCCCAGATATGGGAAGTGGCGGTCCGAGTACCAAGTAGAACACTGTAGTAGCACGACCACTGCCCAGTATAGCTATATTTCATTAACTAGCTTACCTTACAATCAGTCAGATAGTCAATAAAATATCATCTAATACCATAACAGAGCTGCGAACACCCAGAAAGCGGATAATGGCAAATGATATGAGAACTGAGCACTGCTACGTGGACATTTACAAAACGAACTGTTTCATTACTATCGTTACGAAAATAATTACAATTAATAATGAGTTGTCATAGTGATACTCATTGTTATTACTAATATGTGTGCTGGTTGGTCAATTAGATAAATCCTTCAATTAACATAGAGTGAATTATTGAAAATAAAATATATGATAACAAACTGTAATTTTTCAATTGTAAATAACTTTTGAACCAAGCGAGCTAGAGAAAAATTGTTGAAATATAAATTTTAGAGCATTTCTAGGCGCATCGACTAGTTGTAATTTTGACAAAAAAATTGTTTCTAGTTTAGAAGTTATAGCAAAAAGAAGTATTGAATTTAAAATATCTCTGAAACCGATTTAGATACAGAAAATTTGTTCAAATGCCGATTATAGAAAATTTAATGGGGAATAACTTATATTTGTAAGTTTTTTTTATATCTTTATTCGTTTATAAGATATTGCATATTATATAGATTGTTAGCAGTCCACCTCTAAATATTGACAAGAAAATTTTGTGAAATACATTTACATACATACATACATACATATCTTCTCGCTATATTCCAACAAATAGGATATCACGAACCCTAAAATCACTCATAAAACACTCATCAAACAATCAGCCCTTGTCAAACATTTTCATCCAACTAAATCACCCTCGCTTCAACCACATTCATAGATCACTCCATATAAACTCGTTCATTTATTACACTCGAAATCATTAAATAACTTTTGAACCGAGTACGTTAGAAAGAAATTGTTAAAATAAGAGTTGTAGGGAATTTTTAGGCGCATCGCGTGGTGGCACAGGCCACAGACAAACTATACCATAGCCTGTCTATGGATTTGCAAGCAATGAGCAAGATTCCAAAGCAGCTACATACCAACCAACCTACCTGGTAGCCACTGAGAAAATCTCACGAGAAGCAAAAAATTAAGTTGATAGATTTCAACAGCAGTTGCAGTTGCTTATTAACCGCAATTACAAGGCCACAGACAAACTATACCATAGCCTGTATGTGGCTTTGCAAGCAATGAGCAAGATTCCAAAGCAGCTACACACCAACCAACCTACCTGGTAGCCACTGAGAAAATCTCACGAGAAGCAAAAAATTAAGTTGATAGATTTCAACAGCAGTTGCAGTTGCTTATTAACCGCAATTACAAGGCCACAGACAAACTATACCATAGCCTGTCTGTGGCTTTGCAAGTAATGAGCAACATTCCAAAGCAGCTACGCACCAATCAACCTACGTGGTAGCCACTGGGAAAATCTCACGAGAAGCAATTCAACAGCAGTTGCAGATTCCACCCCCAGATATGGGAAGTGGCGGTCCGAGTACCAAGTAGAACACTGTAGTAGCACGACCACTGCCCAGTATAGCTATATTTCATTAACTAGCTTACCTTACAATCAGTCAGATAGTCAATAAAATATCATCTAATACCATAACAGAGCTGCGAACACCCAGAAAGCGGATAATGGCAAATGATATGAGAACTGAGCACTGCTACGTGGACATTTACAAAACGAACTGTTTCATTACTATCGTTACGAAAATAATTACAATTAATAATGAGTTGTCATAGTGATACTCATTGTTATTACTAATATGTGTGCTGGTTGGTCAATTAGATAAATCCTTCAATTAACATAGAGTGAATTATTGAAAATAAAATATATGATAACAAACTGTAATTTTTCAATTGTAAATAACTTTTGAACCAAGCGAGCTAGAGAAAAATTGTTGAAATATAAATTTTAGAGCATTTCTAGGCGCATCGACTGGTTGTAATTTTGACAGAAAAATTGTTTCTAGTTTAGCAGTTATAGAAAAAAGAAATATTGAATTTAAAATATCTCTGAAACCGATTTAGATACAGAAAATTTGTTCAAATGCCGATTATAGAAAATTTAATGGGGAATAACTTATATTTGTAAGTTTTTTTTATATCTTTATTCGTTTATAAGATATTGCATATTATATAGATTGTTAGCAGTCCACCTCTAAATATTGACAAGAAAATTTTGTGAAATACATTTACATACATACATACATACATATCTTCTCGCTATATTCCAACAAATAGGATATCACGAACCCTAAAATCACTCATAAAACACTCATCAAACAATCAGCCCTTGTCAAACATTTTCATCCAACTAAATCACCCTCGCTTCAACCACATTCATAGATCACTCCATATAAACTCGTTCATTTATTACACTCGAAATCATTAAATAACTTTTGAACCGAGTACGTTAGAAAGAAATTGTTAAAATAAGAGTTGTAGGGAATTTTTAGGCGCATCGCGTGGTGGCACAGGCCACAGACAAACTATACCATAGCCTGTCTATGGATTTGCAAGCAATGAGCAAGATTCCAAAGCAGCTACACACCAACCAACCTACCTGGTAGCCACTGAGAAAATCTCACGAGAAGCAAAAAATTAAGTTGATAGATTTCAACAGCAGTTGCAGTTGCTTATTAACCGCAATTACAAGGCCACAGACAAACTATACCATAGCCTGTATGTGGCTTTGCAAGCAATGAGCAAGATTCCAAAGCAGCTACACACCAACCAACCTACCTGGTAGCCACTGGGAAAATCTCACGAGAAGCAAAAAATTAAGTTGATAGATTTCAACAGCAGTTGCAGTTGCTTATTAACCGCAATTACAAGGCCACAGACAAACTATACCATAGCCTGTCTGTGGCTTTGCAAGTAATGAGCAACATTCCAAAGCAGCTACGCACCAATCAACCTACGTGGTAGCCACTGGGAAAATCTCACGAGAAGCAATTCAACAGCAGTTGCAGATTCCATCCCCAGATATGGGAAGTGGCGGTCCGAGTACCAAGTAGAACACTGTAGTAGCACGACCACTGCCCAGTATAGCTATATTTCATTAACTAGCTTACCTTACAATCAGTCAGATAGTCAATAAAATATCATCTAATACCATAACAGAGCTGCGAACACCCAGAAAGCGGATAATGGCAAATGATATGAGAACTGAGCACTGCTACGTGGACATTTACAAAACGAACTGTTTCATTACTATCGTTACGAAAATAATTACAATTAATAATGAGTTGTCATAGTGATACTCATTGTTATTACTAATATGTGTGCTGGTTGGTCAATTAGATAAATCCTTCAATTAACATAGAGTGAATTATTGAAAATAAAATATATGATAACAAACTGTAATTTTTCAATTGTAAATAACTTTTGAACCAAGCGAGCTAGAGAAAAATTGTTGAAATATAAATTTTAGAGCATTTCTAGTCGCATCGACTGGTTGTAATTTTGACAGAAAAATTGTTTCTAGTTTAGCAGTTATAGAAAAAAGAAATATTGAATTTAAAATATCTCTGAAACCGATTTAGATACAGAAAATTTGTTCAAATGCCGATTATAGAAAATTTAATGGGGAATAACTTATATTTGTAAGTTTTTTTTATATCTTTATTCGTTTATAAGATATTGCATATTATATAGATTGTTAGCAGTCCACCTCTAAATATTGACAAGAAAATTTTGTGAAATACATTTACATACATACATACATACATATCTTCTCGCTATATTCCAACAAATAGGATATCACGAACCCTAAAATCACTCATAAAACACTCATCAAACAATCAGCCCTTGTCAAACATTTTCATCCAACTAAATCACCCTCGCTTCAACCACATTCATAGATCACTCCATATAAACTCGTTCATTTATTACACTCGAAATCATTAAATAACTTTTGAACCGAGTACGTTAGAAAGAAATTGTTAAAATAAGAGTTGTAGGGAATTTTTAGGCGCATCGCGTGGTGGCACAGGCCACAGACAAACTATACCATAGCCTGTCTATGGATTTGCAAGCAATGAGCAAGATTCCAAAGCAGCTACACACCAACCAACCTACCTGGTAGCCACTGGGAAAATCTCACGAGAAGCAAAAAATTAAGTTGATAGATTTCAACAGCAGTTGCAGTTGCTTATTAACCGCAATTACAAGGCCACAGACAAACTATACCATAGCCTGTATGTGGCTTTGCAAGCAATGAGCAAGATTCCAAAGCAGCTACACACCAACCAACCTACCTGGTAGCCACTGGGAAAATCTCACGAGAAGCAAAAAATTAAGTTGATAGATTTCAACAGCAGTTGCAGTTGCTTATTAACCGCAATTACAAGGCCACAGACAAACTATACCATAGCCTGTCTGTGGCTTTGCAAGTAATGAGCAACATTCCAAAGCAGCTACGCACCAATCAACCTACGTGGTAGCCACTGGGAAAATCTCACGAGAAGCAATTCAACAGCAGTTGCAGATTCCACCCCCAGATATGGGAAGTGGCGGTCCGAGTACCAAGTAGAACACTGTAGTAGCACGACCACTGCCCAGTATAGCTATATTTCATTAACTAGCTTACCTTACAATCAGTCAGATAGTCAATAAAATATCATCTAATACCATAACAGAGCTGCGAACACCCAGAAAGCGGATAATGGCAAATGATATGAGAACTGAGCACTGCTACGTGGACATTTACAAAACGAACTGTTTCATTACTATCGTTACGAAAATAATTACAATTAATAATGAGTTGTCATAGTGATACTCATTGTTATTACTAATATGTGTGCTGGTTGGTCAATTAGATAAATCCTTCAATTAACATAGAGTGAATTATTGAAAATAAAATATATGATAACAAACTGTAATTTTTCAATTGTAAATAACTTTTGAACCAAGCGAGCTAGAGAAAAATTGTTGAAATATAAATTTTAGAGCATTTCTAGGCGCATCGACTGGTTGTAATTTTGACAGAAAAATTGTTTCTAGTTTAGCAGTTATAGAAAAAAGAAATATTGAATTTAAAATATCTCTGAAACCGATTTAGATACAGAAAATTTGTTCAAATGCCGATTATAGAAAATTTAATGGGGAATAACTTATATTTGTAAGTTTTTTTTATATCTTTATTCGTTTATAAGATATTGCATATTATATAGATTGTTAGCAGTCCACCTCTAAATATTGACAAGAAAATTTTGTGAAATACATTTACATACATACATACATACATATCTTCTCGCTATATTCCAACAAATAGGATATCACGAACCCTAAAATCACTCATAAAACACTCATCAAACAATCAGCCCTTGTCAAACATTTTCATCCAACTAAATCACCCTCGCTTCAACCACATTCATAGATCACTCCATATAAACTCGTTCATTTATTACACTCGAAATCATTAAATAACTTTTGAACCGAGTACGTTAGAAAGAAATTGTTAAAATAAGAGTTGTAGGGAATTTTTAGGCGCATCGCGTGGTGGCACAGGCCACAGACAAATTATACCATAGCCTGTCTATGGATTTGCAAGCAATGAGCAAGATTCCAAAGCAGCTACACACCAACCAACCTACCTGGTAGCCACTGAGAAAATCTCACGAGAAGCAAAAAATTAAGTTGATAGATTTCAACAGCAGTTGCAGTTGCTTATTAACCGCAATTACAAGGCCACAGACAAACTATACCATAGCCTGTATGTGGCTTTGCAAGCAATGAGCAAGATTCCAAAGCAGCTACACACCAACCAACCTACCTGGTAGCCACTGGGAAAATCTCACGAGAAGCAAAAAATTAAGTTGATAGATTTCAACAGCAGTTGCAGTTGCGTATTAACCGCAATTACAAGGCCACAGACAAACTATACCATAGCCTGTCTGTGGCTTTGCAAGTAATGAGCAACATTCCAAAGCAGCTACGCACCAATCAACCTACGTGGTAGCCACTGGGAAAATCTCACGAGAAGCAATTCAACAGCAGTTGCAGATTCCACCCCCAGATATGGGAAGTGGCGGTCCGAGTACCAAGTAGAACACTGTAGTAGCACGACCACTGCCCAGTATAGCTATATTTCATTAACTAGCTTACCTTACAATCAGTCAGATAGTCAATAAAATATCATCTAATACCATAACAGAGCTGCGAACACCCAGAAAGCGGATAATGGCAAATGATATGAGAACTGAGCACTGCTACGTGGACATTTACAAAACGAACTGTTTCATTACTATCGTTACGAAAATAATTACAATTAATAATGAGTTGTCATAGTGATACTCATTGTTATTACTAATATGTGTGCTGGTTGGTCAATTAGATAAATCCTTCAATTAACATAGAGTGAATTATTGAAAATAAAATATATGATAACAAACTGTAATTTTTCAATTGTAAATAACTTTTGAACCAAGCGAGCTAGAGAAAAATTGTTGAAATATAAATTTTAGAGCATTTCTAGGCGCATCGACTGGTTGTAATTTTGACAGAAAAATTGTTTCTAGTTTAGCAGTTATAGAAAAAAGAAATATTGAATTTAAAATATCTCTGAAACCGATTTAGATACAGAAAATTTGTTCAAATGCCGATTATAGAAAATTTAATGGGGAATAACTTATATTTGTAAGTTTTTTTTATATCTTTATTCGTTTATAAGATATTGCATATTATATAGATTGTTAGCAGTCCACCTCTAAATATTGACAAGAAAATTTTGTGAAATACATTTACATACATACATACATACATATCTTCTCGCTATATTCCAACAAATAGGATATCACGAACCCTAAAATCACTCATAAAACACTCATCAAACAATCAGCCCTTGTCAAACATTTTCATCCAACTAAATCACCCTCGCTTCAACCACATTCATAGATCACTCCATATAAACTCGTTCATTTATTACACTCGAAATCATTAAATAACTTTTGAACCGAGTACGTTAGAAAGAAATTGTTAAAATAAGAGTTGTAGGGAATTTTTAGGCGCATCGCGTGGTGGCACAGGCCACAGACAAATTATACCATAGCCTGTCTATGGATTTGCAAGCAATGAGCAAGATTCCAAAGCAGCTACACACCAACCAACCTACCTGGTAGCCACTGAGAAAATCTCACGAGAAGCAAAACATTAAGTTGATAGATTTCAACAGCAGTTGCAGTTGCTTATTAACCGCAATTACAAGGCCACAGACAAACTATACCATAGCCTGTATGTGGCTTTGCAAGCAATGAGCAAGATTCCAAAGCAGCTACACACCAACCAACCTACCTGGTAGCCACTGGGAAAATCTCACGAGAAGCAAAAAATTAAGTTGATAGATTTCAACAGCAGTTGCAGTTGCGTATTAACCGCAATTACAAGGCCACAGACAAACTATACCATAGCCTGTCTGTGGCTTTGCAAGTAATGAGCAACATTCCAAAGCAGCTACGCACCAATCAACCTACGTGGTAGCCACTGGGAAAATCTCACGAGAAGCAATTCAACAGCAGTTGCAGATTCCACCCCCAGATATGGGAAGTGGCGGTCCGAGTACCAAGTAGAACACTGTAGTAGCACGACCACTGCCCAGTATAGCTATATTTCATTAACTAGCTTACCTTACAATCAGTCAGATAGTCAATAAAATATCATCTAATACCATAACAGAGCTGCGAACACCCAGAAAGCGGATAATGGCAAATGATATGAGAACTGAGCACTGCTACGTGGACATTTACAAAACGAACTGTTTCATTACTATCGTTACGAAAATAATTACAATTAATAATGAGTTGTCATAGTGATACTCATTGTTATTACTAATATGTGTGCTGGTTGGTCAATTAGATAAATCCTTCAATTAACATAGAGTGAATTATTGAAAATAAAATATATGATAACAAACTGTAATTTTTCAATTGTAAATAACTTTTGAACCAAGCGAGCTAGAGAAAAATTGTTGAAATATAAATTTTAGAGCATTTCTAGGCGCATCGACTGGTTGTAATTTTGACACAAAAATTGTTTCTAGTTTAGCAGTTATAGAAAAAAGAAATATTGAATTTAAAATATCTCTGAAACCGATTTAGATACAGAAAATTTGTTCAAATGCCGATTATAGAAAATTTAATGGGGAATAACTTATATTTGTAAGTTTTTTTTATATCTTTATTCGTTTATAAGATATTGCATATTATATAGATTGTTAGCAGTCCACCTCTAAATATTGACAAGAAAATTTTGTGAAATACATTTACATACATACATACATACATATCTTCTCGCTATATTCCAACAAATAGGATATCACGAACCCTAAAATCACTCATAAAACACTCATCAAACAATCAGCCCTTGTCAAACATTTTCATCCAACTAAATCACCCTCGCTTCAACCACATTCATAGATCACTCCATATAAACTCGTTCATTTATTACACTCGAAATCATTAAATAACTTTTGAACCGAGTACGTTAGAAAGAAATTGTTAAAATAAGAGTTGTAGGGAATTTTTAGGCGCATCGCGTGGTGGCACAGGCCACAGACAAACTATACCATAGCCTGTCTATGGATTTGCAAGCAATGAGCAAGATTCCAAAGCAGCTACACACCAACCAACCTACCTGGTAGCCACTGAGAAAATCTCACGAGAAGCAAAAAATTAAGTTGATAGATTTCAACAGCAGTTGCAGTTGCTTATTAACCGCAATTACAAGGCCACAGACAAACTATACCATAGCCTGTATGTGGCTTTGCAAGCAATGAGCAAGATTCCAAAGCAGCTACACACCAACCAACCTACCTGGTAGCCACTGGGAAAATCTCACGAGAAGCAAAAAATTAAGTTGATAGATTTCAACAGCAGTTGCAGTTGCTTATTAACCGCAATTACAAGGCCACAAACAAACTATACCATAGCCTGTCTGTGGCTTTGCAAGTAATGAGCAACATTCCAAAGCAGCTACGCACCAATCAACCTATGTGGTAGCCACTGGGAAAATCTCACGAGAAGCAATTCAACAGCAGTTGCAGATTCCACCCCCAGATATGGGAAGTGGCGGTCCGAGTACCAAGTAGAACACTGTAGTAGCACGACCACTGCCCAGTATAGCTATATTTCATTAACTAGCTTACCTTACAATCAGTCAGATAGTCAATAAAATATCATCTAATACCATAACAGAGCTGCGAACACCCAGAAAGCGGATAATGGCAAATGATATGAGAACTGAGCACTGCTACGTGGACATTTACAAAACGAACTGTTTCATTACTATCGTTACGAAAATAATTACAATTAATAATGAGTTGTCATAGTGATACTCATTGTTATTACTAATATGTGTGCTGGTTGGTCAATTAGATAAATCCTTCAATTAACATAGAGTGAATTATTGAAAATAAAATATATGATAACAAACTGTAATTTTTCAATTGTAAATAACTTTTGAACCAAGCGAGCTAGAGAAAAATTGTTGAAATATAAATTTTAGAGCATTTCTAGGCGCATCGACTAGTTGTAATTTTGACACAAAAATTGTTTCTAGTTTAGAAGTTATAGCAAAAAGAAGTATTGAATTTAAAATATCTCTGAAACCGATTTAGATACAGAAAATTTGTTCAAATGCCGATTATAGAAAATTTAATGGGGAATAACTTATATTTGTAAGTTTTTTTTATATCTTTATTCGTTTATAAGATATTGCATATTATATAGATTGTTAGCAGTCCACCTCTAAATATTGACAAGAAAATTTTGTGAAATACATTTACATACATACATACATACATATCTTCTCGCTATATTCCAACAAATAGGATATCACGAACCCTAAAATCACTCATAAAACACTCATCAAACAATCAGCCCTTGTCAAACATTTTCATCCAACTAAATCACCCTCGCTTCAACCACATTCATAGATCACTCCATATAAACTCGTTCATTTATTACACTCGAAATCATTAAATAACTTTTGAACCGAGTACGTTAGAAAGAAATTGTTAAAATAAGAGTTGTAGGGAATTTTTAGGCGCATCGCGTGGTGGCACAGGCCACAGACAAACTATACCATAGCCTGTCTATGGATTTGCAAGCAATGAGCAAGATTCCAAAGCAGCTACATACCAACCAACCTACCTGGTAGCCACTGAGAAAATCTCACGAGAAGCAAAAAATTAAGTTGATAGATTTCAACAGCAGTTGCAGTTGCTTATTAACCGCAATTACAAGGCCACAGACAAACTATACCATAGCCTGTATGTGGCTTTGCAAGCAATGAGCAAGATTCCAAAGCAGCTACACACCAACCAACCTACCTGGTAGCCACTGGGAAAATCTCACGAGAAGCAAAAAATTAAGTTGATAGATTTCAACAGCAGTTGCAGTTGCTTATTAACCGCAATTACAAGGCCACAGACAAACTATACCATAGCCTGTCTGTGGCTTTGCAAGTAATGAGCAACATTCCAAAGCAGCTACGCACCAATCAACCTACGTGGTAGCCACTGGGAAAATCTCACGAGAAGCAATTCAACAGCAGTTGCAGATTCCACCCCCAGATATGGGAAGTGGCGGTCCGAGTACCAAGTAGAACACTGTAGTAGCACGACCACTGCCCAGTATAGCTATATTTCATTAACTAGCTTACCTTACAATCAGTCAGATAGTCAATAAAATATCATCTAATACCATAACAGAGCTGCGAACACCCAGAAAGCGGATAATGGCAAATGATATGAGAACTGAGCACTGCTACGTGGACATTTACAAAACGAACTGTTTCATTACTATCGTTACGAAAATAATTACAATTAATAATGAGTTGTCATAGTGATACTCATTGTTATTACTAATATGTGTGCTGGTTGGTCAATTAGATAAATCCTTCAAATAACATAGAGTGAATTATTGAAAATAAAATATATGATAACAAACTGTAATTTTTCAATTGTAAATAACTTTTGAACCAAGCGAGCTAGAGAAAAATTGTTGAAATATAAATTTTAGAGCATTTCTAGGCGCATCGACTGGTTGTAATTTTGACACAAAAATTGTTTCTAGTTTAGCAGTTATAGAAAAAAGAAATATTGAATTTAAAATATCTCTGAAACCGATTTAGATACAGAAAATTTGTTCAAATGCCGATTATAGAAAATTTAATGGGGAATAACTTATATTTGTAAGTTTTTTTTATATCTTTATTCGTTTATAAGATATTGCATATTATATAGATTGTTAGCAGTCCACCTCTAAATATTGACAAGAAAATTTTGTGAAATACATTTACATACATACATACATACATATCTTCTCGCTATATTCCAACAAATAGGATATCACGAACCCTAAAATCACTCATAAAACACTCATCAAACAATCAGCCCTTGTCAAACATTTTCATCCAACTAAATCACCCTCGCTTCAACCACATTCATAGATCACTCCATATAAACTCGTTCATTTATTACACTCGAAATCATTAAATAACTTTTGAACCGAGTACGTTAGAAAGAAATTGTTAAAATAAGAGTTGTAGGGAATTTTTAGGCGCATCGCGTGGTGGCACAGGCCACAGACAAACTAGACCATAGCCTGTCTATGGATTTGCAAGCAATGAGCAAGATTCCAAAGCAGCTACACACCAACCAACCTACCTGGTAGCCACTGAGAAAATCTCACGAGAAGCAAAAAATTAAGTTGATAGATTTCAACAGCAGTTGCAGTTGCTTATTAACCGCAATTACAAAGCCACAGACAAACTATACCATAGCCTGTATGTGGCTTTGCAAGCAATGAGCAAGATTCCAAAGCAGCTACACACCAACCAACCTACCTGGTAGCCACTGGGAAAATCTCACGAGAAGCAAAAAATTAAGTTGATAGATTTCAACAGCAGTTGCAGTTGCTTATTAACCGCAATTACAAGGCCACAAACAAACTATACCATAGCCTGTCTGTGGCTTTGCAAGTAATGAGCAACATTCCAAAGCAGCTACGCACCAATCAACCTACGTGGTAGCCACTGGGAAAATCTCACGAGAAGCAATTCAACAGCAGTTGCAGATTCCACCCCCAGATATGGGAAGTGGCGGTCCGAGTACCAAGTAGAACACTGTAGTAGCACGACCACTGCCCAGTATAGCTATATTTCATTAACTAGCTTACCTTACAATCAGTCAGATAGTCAATAAAATATCATCTAATACCATAACAGAGCTGCGAACACCCAGAAAGCGGATAATGGCAAATGATATGAGAACTGAGCACTGCTACGTGGACATTTACAAAACGAACTGTTTCATTACTATCGTTACGAAAATAATTACAATTAATAATGAGTTGTCATAGTGATACTCATTGTTATTACTAATATGTGTGCTGGTTGGTCAATTAGATAAATCCTTCAATTAACATAGAGTGAATTATTGAAAATAAAATATATGATAACAAACTGTAATTTTTCAATTGTAAATAACTTTTGAACCAAGCGAGCTAGAGAAAAATTGTTGAAATATAAATTTTAGAGCATTTCTAGGCGCATCGACTGGTTGTAATTTTGACAGAAAAATTGTTTCTAGTTTAGCAGTTATAGAAAAAAGAAATATTGAATTTAAAATATCTCTGAAACCGATTTAGATACAGAAAATTTGTTCAAATGCCGATTATAGAAAATTTAATGGGGAATAACTTATATTTGTAAGTTTTTTTTATATCTTTATTCGTTTATAAGATATTGCATATTATATAGATTGTTAGCAGTCCACCTCTAAATATTGACAAGAAAATTTTGTGAAATACATTTACATACATACATACATACATATCTTCTCGCTATATTCCAACAAATAGGATATCACGAACCCTAAAATCACTCATAAAACACTCATCAAACAATCAGCCCTTGTCAAACATTTTCATCCAACTAAATCACCCTCGCTTCAACCACATTCATAGATCACTCCATATAAACTCGTTCATTTATTACACTCGAAATCATTAAATAACTTTTGAACCGAGTACGTTAGAAAGAAATTGTTAAAATAAGAGTTGTAGGGAATTTTTAGGCGCATCGCGTGGTGGCACAGGCCACAGACAAACTAGACCATAGCCTGTCTATGGATTTGCAAGCAATGAGCAAGATTCCAAAGCAGCTACACACCAACCAACCTACCTGGTAGCCACTGAGAAAATCTCACGAGAAGCAAAAAATTAAGTTGATAGATTTCAACAGCAGTTGCAGTTGCTTATTAACCGCAATTACAAGGCCACAGACAAACTATACCATAGCCTGTATGTGGCTTTGCAAGCAATGAGCAAGATTCCAAAGCAGCTACACACCAACCAACCTACCTGGTAGCCACTGGGAAAATCTCACGAGAAGCAAAAAATTAAGTTGATAGATTTCAACAGCAGTTGCAGTTGCTTATTAACCGCAATTACAAGGCCACAAACAAACTATACCATAGCCTGTCTGTGGCTTTGCAAGTAATGAGCAACATTCCAAAGCAGCTACGCACCAATCAACCTACGTGGTAGCCACTGGGAAAATCTCACGAGAAGCAATTCAACAGCAGTTGCAGATTCCACCCCCAGATATGGGAAGTGGCGGTCCGAGTACCAAGTAGAACACTGTAGTAGCACGACCACTGCCCAGTATAGCTATATTTCATTAACTAGCTTACCTTACAATCAGTCAGATAGTCAATAAAATATCATCTAATACCATAACAGAGCTGCGAACACCCAGAAAGCGGATAATGGCAAATGATATGAGAACTGAGCACTGCTACGTGGACATTTACAAAACGAACTGTTTCATTACTATCGTTACGAAAATAATTACAATTAATAATGAGTTGTCATAGTGATACTCATTGTTATTACTAATATGTGTGCTGGTTGGTCAATTAGATAAATCCTTCAATTAACATAGAGTGAATTATTGAAAATAAAATATATGATAACAAACTGTAATTTTTCAATTGTAAATAACTTTTGAACCAAGCGAGCTAGAGAAAAATTGTTGAAATATAAATTTTAGAGCATTTCTAGGCGCATCGACTGGTTGTAATTTTGACACAAAAATTGTTTCTAGTTTAGCAGTTATAGAAAAAAGAAATATTGAATTTAAAATATCTCTGAAACCGATTTAGATACAGAAAATTTGTTCAAATGCCGATTATAGAAAATTTAATGGGGAATAACTTATATTTGTAAGTTTTTTTTATATCTTTATTCGTTTATAAGATATTGCATATTATATAGATTGTTAGCAGTCCACCTCTAAATATTGACAAGAAAATTTTGTGAAATACATTTACATACATACATACATACATATCTTCTCGCTATATTCCAACAAATAGGATATCACGAACCCTAAAATCACTCATAAAACACTCATCAAACAATCAGCCCTTGTCAAACATTTTCATCCAACTAAATCACCCTCGCTTCAACCACATTCATAGATCACTCCATATAAACTCGTTCATTTATTACACTCGAAATCATTAAATAACTTTTGAACCGAGTACGTTAGAAAGAAATTGTTAAAATAAGAGTTGTAGGGAATTTTTAGGCGCATCGCGTGGTGGCACAGGCCACAGACAAACTAGACCATAGCCTGTCTATGGATTTGCAAGCAATGAGCAAGATTCCAAAGCAGCTACACACCAACCAACCTACCTGGTAGCCACTGAGAAAATCTCACGAGAAGCAAAAAATTAAGTTGATAGATTTCAACAGCAGTTGCAGTTGCTTATTAACCGCAATTACAAAGCCACAGACAAACTAGACCATAGCCTGTATGTGGCTTTGCAAGCAATGAGCAAGATTCCAAAGCAGCTACACACCAACCAACCTACCTGGTAGCCACTGGGAAAATCTCACGAGAAGCAAAAAATTAAGTTGATAGATTTCAACAGCAGTTGCAGTTGCTTATTAACCGCAATTACAAGGCCACAAACAAACTATACCATAGCCTGTCTGTGGCTTTGCAAGTAATGAGCAACATTCCAAAGCAGCTACGCACCAATCAACCTACGTGGTAGCCACTGGGAAAATCTCACGAGAAGCAATTCAACAGCAGTTGCAGATTCCACCCCCAGATATGGGAAGTGGCGGTCCGAGTACCAAGTAGAACACTGTAGTAGCACGACCACTGCCCAGTATAGCTATATTTCATTAACTAGCTTACCTTACAATCAGTCAGATAGTCAATAAAATATCATCTAATACCATAACAGAGCTGCGAACACCCAGAAAGCGGATAATGGCAAATGATATGAGAACTGAGCACTGCTACGTGGACATTTACAAAACGAACTGTTTCATTACTATCGTTACGAAAATAATTACAATTAATAATGAGTTGTCATAGTGATACTCATTGTTATTACTAATATGTGTGCTGGTTGGTCAATTAGATAAATCCTTCAATTAACATAGAGTGAATTATTGAAAATAAAATATATGATAACAAACTGTAATTTTTCAATTGTAAATAACTTTTGAACCAAGCGAGCTAGAGAAAAATTGTTGAAATATAAATTTTAGAGCATTTCTAGGCGCATCGACTGGTTGTAATTTTGACAGAAAAATTGTTTCTAGTTTAGCAGTTATAGAAAAAAGAAATATTGAATTTAAAATATCTCTGAAACCGATTTAGATACAGAAAATTTGTTCAAATGCCGATTATAGAAAATTTAATGGGGAATAACTTATATTTGTAAGTTTTTTTTATATCTTTATTCGTTTATAAGATATTGCATATTATATAGATTGTTAGCAGTCCACCTCTAAATATTGACAAGAAAATTTTGTGAAATACATTTACATACATACATACATACATATCTTCTCGCTATATTCCAACAAATAGGATATCACGAACCCTAAAATCACTCATAAAACACTCATCAAACAATCAGCCCTTGTCAAACATTTTCATCCAACTAAATCACCCTCGCTTCAACCACATTCATAGATCACTCCATATAAACTCGTTCATTTATTACACTCGAAATCATTAAATAACTTTTGAACCGAGTACGTTAGAAAGAAATTGTTAAAATAAGAGTTGTAGGGAATTTTTAGGCGCATCGCGTGGTGGCACAGGCCACAGACAAACTATACCATAGCCTGTCTATGGATTTGCAAGCAATGAGCAAGATTCCAAAGCAGCTACACACCAACCAACCTACCTGGTAGCCACTGAGAAAATCTCACGAGAAGCAAAAAATTAAGTTGATAGATTTCAACAGCAGTTGCAGTTGCTTATTAACCGCAATTACAAGGCCACAGACAAACTATACCATAGCCTGTATGTGGCTTTGCAAGCAATGAGCAAGATTCCAAAGCAGCTACACACCAACCAACCTACCTGGTAGCCACTGGGAAAATCTCACGAGAAGCAAAAAATTAAGTTGATAGATTTCAACAGCAGTTGCAGTTGCTTATTAACCGCAATTACAAGGCCACAAACAAACTATACCATAGCCTGTCTGTGGCTTTGCAAGTAATGAGCAACATTCCAAAGCAGCTACGCACCAATCAACCTACGTGGTAGCCACTGGGAAAATCTCACGAGAAGCAATTCAACAGCAGTTGCAGATTCCACCCCCAGATATGGGAAGTGGCGGTCCGAGTACCAAGTAGAACACTGTAGTAGCACGACCACTGCCCAGTATAGCTATATTTCATTAACTAGCTTACCTTACAATCAGTCAGATAGTCAATAAAATATCATCTAATACCATAACAGAGCTGCGAACACCCAGAAAGCGGATAATGGCAAATGATATGAGAACTGAGCACTGCTACGTGGACATTTACAAAACGAACTGTTTCATTACTATCGTTACGAAAATAATTACAATTAATAATGAGTTGTCATAGTGATACTCATTGTTATTACTAATATGTGTGCTGGTTGGTCAATTAGATAAATCCTTCAATTAACATAGAGTGAATTATTGAAAATAAAATATATGATAACAAACTGTAATTTTTCAATTGTAAATAACTTTTGAACCAAGCGAGCTAGAGAAAAATTGTTGAAATATAAATTTTAGAGCATTTCTAGGCGCATCGACTGGTTGTAATTTTGACAGAAAAATTGTTTCTAGTTTAGCAGTTATAGAAAAAAGAAATATTGAATTTAAAATATCTCTGAAACCGATTTAGATACAGAAAATTTGTTCAAATGCCGATTATAGAAAATTTAATGGGGAATAACTTATATTTGTAAGTTTTTTTTATATCTTTATTCGTTTATAAGATATTGCATATTATATAGATTGTTAGCAGTCCACCTCTAAATATTGACAAGAAAATTTTGTGAAATACATTTACATACATACATACATACATATCTTCTCGCTATATTCCAACAAATAGGATATCACGAACCCTAAAATCACTCATAAAACACTCATCAAACAATCAGCCCTTGTCAAACATTTTCATCCAACTAAATCACCCTCGTTTCAACCACATTCATAGATCACTCCACATAAACTCGTTCATTTATTACACTCGAAATCATTAAATAACTTTTGAACCGAGTACGTTAGAAAGAAATTGTTAAAATAAGAGTTGTAGGGAATTTTTAGGCGCATCGCGTGGTGGCACAGGCCACAGACAAACTATACCATAGCCTGTCTATGGATTTGCAAGCAATGAGCAAGATTCCAAAGCAGCTACACACCAACCAACCTACCTGGTAGCCACTGAGAAAATCTCACGAGAAGCAAAAAATTAAGTTGATAGATTTCAACAGCAGTTGCAGTTGCTTATTAACCGCAATTACAAAGCCACAGACAAACTATACCATAGCCTGTATGTGGCTTTGCAAGCAATGAGCAAGATTCCAAAGCAGCTACACACCAACCAACCTACCTGGTAGCCACTGGGAAAATCTCACGAGAAGCAAAAAATTAAGTTGATAGATTTCAACAGCAGTTGCAGTTGCTTATTAACCGCAATTACAAGGCCACAAACAAACTATACCATAGCCTGTCTGTGGCTTTGCAAGTAATGAGCAACATTCCAAAGCAGCTACGCACCAATCAACCTACGTGGTAGCCACTGGGAAAATCTCACGAGAAGCAATTCAACAGCAGTTGCAGATTCCACCCCCAGATATGGGAAGTGGCGGTCCGAGTACCAAGTAGAACACTGTAGTAGCACGACCACTGCCCAGTATAGCTATATTTCATTAACTAGCTTACCTTACAATCAGTCAGATAGTCAATAAAATATCATCTAATACCATAACAGAGCTGCGAACACCCAGAAAGCGGATAATGGCAAATGATATGAGAACTGAGCACTGCTACGTGGACATTTACAAAACGAACTGTTTCATTACTATCGTTACGAAAATAATTACAATTAATAATGAGTTGTCATAGTGATACTCATTGTTATTACTAATATGTGTGCTGGTTGGTCAATTAGATAAATCCTTCAATTAACATAGAGTGAATTATTGAAAATAAAATATATGATAACAAACTGTAATTTTTCAATTGTAAATAACTTTTGAACCAAGCGAGCTAGAGAAAAATTGTTGAAATATAAATTTTAGAGCATTTCTAGGCGCATCGACTGGTTGTAATTTTGACAGAAAAATTGTTTCTAGTTTAGCAGTTATAGAAAAAAGAAATATTGAATTTAAAATATCTCTGAAACCGATTTAGATACAGAAAATTTGTTCAAATGCCGATTATAGAAAATTTAATGGGGAATAACTTATATTTGTAAGTTTTTTTTATATCTTTATTCGTTTATAAGATATTGCATATTATATAGATTGTTAGCAGTCCACCTCTAAATATTGACAAGAAAATTTTGTGAAATACATTTACATACATACATACATACATATCTTCTCGCTATATTCCAACAAATAGGATATCACGAACCCTAAAATCACTCATAAAACACTCATCAAACAATCAGCCCTTGTCAAACATTTTCATCCAACTAAATCACCCTCGCTTCAACCACATTCATAGATCACTCCATATAAACTCGTTCATTTATTACACTCGAAATCATTAAATAACTTTTGAACCGAGTACGTTAGAAAGAAATTGTTAAAATAAGAGTTGTAGGGAATTTTTAGGCGCATCGCGTGGTGGCACAGGCCACAGACAAACTATACCATAGCCTGTCTATGGATTTGCAAGCAATGAGCAAGATTCCAAAGCAGCTACACACCAACCAACCTACCTGGTAGCCACTGAGAAAATCTCACGAGAAGCAAAAAATTAAGTTGATAGATTTCAACAGCAGTTGCAGTTGCTTATTAACCGCAATTACAAGGCCACAGACAAACTATACCATAGCCTGTATGTGGCTTTGCAAGCAATGAGCAAGATTCCAAAGCAGCTACACACCAACCAACCTACCTGGTAGCCACTGGGAAAATCTCACGAGAAGCAAAAAATTAAGTTGATAGATTTCAACAGCAGTTGCAGTTGCTTATTAACCGCAATTACAAGGCCACAAACAAACTATACCATAGCCTGTCTGTGGCTTTGCAAGTAATGAGCAACATTCCAAAGCAGCTACGCACCAATCAACCTACGTGGTAGCCACTGGGAAAATCTCACGAGAAGCAATTCAACAGCAGTTGCAGATTCCACCCCCAGATATGGGAAGTGGCGGTCCGAGTACCAAGTAGAACACTGTAGTAGCACGACCACTGCCCAGTATAGCTATATTTCATTAACTAGCTTACCTTACAATCAGTCAGATAGTCAATAAAATATCATCTAATACCATAACAGAGCTGCGAACACCCAGAAAGCGGATAATGGCAAATGATATGAGAACTGAGCACTGCTACGTGGACATTTACAAAACGAACTGTTTCATTACTATCGTTACGAAAATAATTACAATTAATAATGAGTTGTCATAGTGATACTCATTGTTATTACTAATATGTGTGCTGGTTGGTCAATTAGATAAATCCTTCAATTAACATAGAGTGAATTATTGAAAATAAAATATATGATAACAAACTGTAATTTTTCAATTGTAAATAACTTTTGAACCAAGCGAGCTAGAGAAAAATTGTTGAAATATAAATTTTAGAGCATTTCTAGGCGCATCGACTAGTTGTAATTTTGACACAAAAATTGTTTCTAGTTTAGAAGTTATAGCAAAAAGAAGTATTGAATTTAAAATATCTCTGAAACCGATTTAGATACAGAAAATTTGTTCAAATGCCGATTATAGAAAATTTAATGGGGAATAACTTATATTTGTAAGTTTTTTTTATATCTTTATTCGTTTATAAGATATTGCATATTATATAGATTGTTAGCAGTCCACCTCTAAATATTGACAAGAAAATTTTGTGAAATACATTTACATACATACATACATACATATCTTCTCGCTATATTCCAACAAATAGGATATCACGAACCCTAAAATCACTCATAAAACACTCATCAAACAATCAGCCCTTGTCAAACATTTTCATCCAACTAAATCACCCTCGCTTCAACCACATTCATAGATCACTCCATATAAACTCGTTCATTTATTACACTCGAAATCATTAAATAACTTTTGAACCGAGTACGTTAGAAAGAAATTGTTAAAATAAGAGTTGTAGGGAATTTTTAGGCGCATCGCGTGGTGGCACAGGCCACAGACAAACTATACCATAGCCTGTCTATGGATTTGCAAGCAATGAGCAAGATTCCAAAGCAGCTACATACCAACCAACCTACCTGGTAGCCACTGAGAAAATCTCACGAGAAGCAAAAAATTAAGTTGATAGATTTCAACAGCAGTTGCAGTTGCTTATTAACCGCAATTACAAAGCCACAGACAAACTATACCATAGCCTGTATGTGGCTTTGCAAGCAATGAGCAAGATTCCAAAGCAGCTACACACCAACCAACCTACCTGGTAGCCACTGGGAAAATCTCACGAGAAGCAAAAAATTAAGTTGATAGATTTCAACAGCAGTTGCAGTTGCTTATTAACCGCAATTACAAGGCCACAGACAAACTATACCATAGCCTGTCTGTGGCTTTGCAAGTAATGAGCAACATTCCAAAGCAGCTACGCACCAATCAACCTACGTGGTAGCCACTGGGAAAATCTCACGAGAAGCAATTCAACAGCAGTTGCAGATTCCACCCCCAGATATGGGAAGTGGCGGTCCGAGTACCAAGTAGAACACTGTAGTAGCACGACCACTGCCCAGTATAGCTATATTTCATTAACTAGCTTACCTTACAATCAGTCAGATAGTCAATAAAATATCATCTAATACCATAACAGAGCTGCGAACACCCAGAAAGCGGATAATGGCAAATGATATGAGAACTGAGCACTGCTACGTGGACATTTACAAAACGAACTGTTTCATTACTATCGTTACGAAAATAATTACAATTAATAATGAGTTGTCATAGTGATACTCATTGTTATTACTAATATGTGTGCTGGTTGGTCAATTAGATAAATCCTTCAATTAACATAGAGTGAATTATTGAAAATAAAATATATGATAACAAACTGTAATTTTTCAATTGTAAATAACTTTTGAACCAAGCGAGCTAGAGAAAAATTGTTGAAATATAAATTTTAGAGCATTTCTAGGCGCATCGACTAGTTGTAATTTTGACACAAAAATTGTTTCTAGTTTAGAAGTTATAGCAAAAAGAAGTATTGAATTTAAAATATCTCTGAAACCGATTTAGATACAGAAAATTTGTTCAAATGCCGATTATAGAAAATTTAATGGGGAATAACTTATATTTGTAAGTTTTTTTTATATCTTTATTCGTTTATAAGATATTGCATATTATATAGATTGTTAGCAGTCCACCTCTAAATATTGACAAGAAAATTTTGTGAAATACATTTACATACATACATACATACATATCTTCTCGCTATATTCCAACAAATAGGATATCACGAACCCTAAAATCACTCATAAAACACTCATCAAACAATCAGCCCTTGTCAAACATTTTCATCCAACTAAATCACCCTCGCTTCAACCACATTCATAGATCACTCCATATAAACTCGTTCATTTATTACACTCGAAATCATTAAATAACTTTTGAACCGAGTACGTTAGAAAGAAATTGTTAAAATAAGAGTTGTAGGGAATTTTTAGGCGCATCGCGTGGTGGCACAGGCCACAGACAAACTATACCATAGCCTGTCTATGGATTTGCAAGCAATGAGCAAGATTCCAAAGCAGCTACACACCAACCAACCTACCTGGTAGCCACTGAGAAAATCTCACGAGAAGCAAAAAATTAAGTTGATAGATTTCAACAGCAGTTGCAGTTGCTTATTAACCGCAATTACAAGGCCACAGACAAACTATACCATAGCCTGTATGTGGCTGTGCAAGCAATGAGCAAGATTCCAAAGCAGCTACACACCAACCAACCTACCTGGTAGCCACTGGGAAAATCTCACGAGAAGCAAAAAATTAAGTTGATAGATTTCAACAGCAGTTGCAGTTGCTTATTAACCGCAATTACAAGGCCACAAACAAACTATACCATAGCCTGTCTGTGGCTTTGCAAGTAATGAGCAACATTCCAAAGCAGCTACGCACCAATCAACCTACGTGGTAGCCACTGGGAAAATCTCACGAGAAGCAATTCAACAGCAGTTGCAGATTCCACCCCCAGATATGGGAAGTGGCGGTCCGAGTACCAAGTAGAACACTGTAGTAGCACGACCACTGCCCAGTATAGCTATATTTCATTAACTAGCTTACCTTACAATCAGTCAGATAGTCAATAAAATATCATCTAATACCATAACAGAGCTGCGAACACCCAGAAAGCGGATAATGGCAAATGATATGAGAACTGAGCACTGCTACGTGGACATTTACAAAACGAACTGTTTCATTACTATCGTTACGAAAATAATTACAATTAATAATGAGTTGTCATAGTGATACTCATTGTTATTACTAATATGTGTGCTGGTTGGTCAATTAGATAAATCCTTCAATTAACATAGAGTGAATTATTGAAAATAAAATATATGATAACAAACTGTAATTTTTCAATTGTAAATAACTTTTGAACCAAGCGAGCTAGAGAAAAATTGTTGAAATATAAATTTTAGAGCATTTCTAGGCGCATCGACTAGTTGTAATTTTGACACAAAAATTGTTTCTAGTTTAGAAGTTATAGCAAAAAGAAGTATTGAATTTAAAATATCTCTGAAACCGATTTAGATACAGAAAATTTGTTCAAATGCCGATTATAGAAAATTTAATGGGGAATAACTTATATTTGTAAGTTTTTTTTATATCTTTATTCGTTTATAAGATATTGCATATTATATAGATTGTTAGCAGTCCACCTCTAAATATTGACAAGAAAATTTTGTGAAATACATTTACATACATACATACATACATATCTTCTCGCTATATTCCAACAAATAGGATATCACGAACCCTAAAATCACTCATAAAACACTCATCAAACAATCAGCCCTTGTCAAACATTTTCATCCAACTAAATCACCCTCGCTTCAACCACATTCATAGATCACTCCATATAAACTCGTTCATTTATTACACTCGAAATCATTAAATAACTTTTGAACCGAGTACGTTAGAAAGAAATTGTTAAAATAAGAGTTGTAGGGAATTTTTAGGCGCATCGCGTGGTGGCACAGGCCACAGACAAACTATACCATAGCCTGTCTATGGATTTGCAAGCAATGAGCAAGATTCCAAAGCAGCTACATACCAACCAACCTACCTGGTAGCCACTGAGAAAATCTCACGAGAAGCAAAAAATTAAGTTGATAGATTTCAACAGCAGTTGCAGTTGCTTATTAACCGCAATTACAAAGCCACAGACAAACTATACCATAGCCTGTATGTGGCTTTGCAAGCAATGAGCAAGATTCCAAAGCAGCTACACACCAACCAACCTACCTGGTAGCCACTGGGAAAATCTCACGAGAAGCAAAAAATTAAGTTGATAGATTTCAACAGCAGTTGCAGTTGCTTATTAACCGCAATTACAAGGCCACAGACAAACTATACCATAGCCTGTCTGTGGCTTTGCAAGTAATGAGCAACATTCCAAAGCAGCTACGCACCAATCAACCTACGTGGTAGCCACTGGGAAAATCTCACGAGAAGCAATTCAACAGCAGTTGCAGATTCCACCCCCAGATATGGGAAGTGGCGGTCCGAGTACCAAGTAGAACACTGTAGTAGCACGACCACTGCCCAGTATAGCTATATTTCATTAACTAGCTTACCTTACAATCAGTCAGATAGTCAATAAAATATCATCTAATACCATAACAGAGCTGCGAACACCCAGAAAGCGGATAATGGCAAATGATATGAGAACTGAGCACTGCTACGTGGACATTTACAAAACGAACTGTTTCATTACTATCGTTACGAAAATAATTACAATTAATAATGAGTTGTCATAGTGATACTCATTGTTATTACTAATATGTGTGCTGGTTGGTCAATTAGATAAATCCTTCAATTAACATAGAGTGAATTATTGAAAATAAAATATATGATAACAAACTGTAATTTTTCAATTGTAAATAACTTTTGAACCAAGCGAGCTAGAGAAAAATTGTTGAAATATAAATTTTAGAGCATTTCTAGGCGCATCGACTGGTTGTAATTTTGACACAAAAATTGTTTCTAGTTTAGCAGTTATAGAAAAAAGAAATATTGAATTTAAAATATCTCTGAAACCGATTTAGATACAGAAAATTTGTTCAAATGCCGATTATAGAAAATTTAATGGGGAATAACTTATATTTGTAAGTTTTTTTTATATCTTTATTCGTTTATAAGATATTGCATATTATATAGATTGTTAGCAGTCCACCTCTAAATATTGACAAGAAAATTTTGTGAAATACATTTACATACATACATACATACATATCTTCTCGCTATATTCCAACAAATAGGATATCACGAACCCTAAAATCACTCATAAAACACTCATCAAACAATCAGCCCTTGTCAAACATTTTCATCCAACTAAATCACCCTCGCTTCAACCACATTCATAGATCACTCCATATAAACTCGTTCATTTATTACACTCGAAATCATTAAATAACTTTTGAACCGAGTACGTTAGAAAGAAATTGTTAAAATAAGAGTTGTAGGGAATTTTTAGGCGCATCGCGTGGTGGCACAGGCCACAGACAAATTATACCATAGCCTGTCTATGGATTTGCAAGCAATGAGCAAGATTCCAAAGCAGCTACACACCAACCAACCTACCTGGTAGCCACTGAGAAAATCTCACGAGAAGCAAAAAATTAAGTTGATAGATTTCAACAGCAGTTGCAGTTGCTTATTAACCGCAATTACAAGGCCACAGACAAACTATACCATAGCCTGTATGTGGCTTTGCAAGCAATGAGCAAGATTCCAAAGCAGCTACACACCAACCAACCTACCTGGTAGCCACTGGGAAAATCTCACGAGAAGCAAAAAATTAAGTTGATAGATTTCAACAGCAGTTGCAGTTGCGTATTAACCGCAATTACAAGGCCACAGACAAACTATACCATAGCCTGTCTGTGGCTTTGCAAGTAATGAGCAACATTCCAAAGCAGCTACGCACCAATCAACCTACGTGGTAGCCACTGGGAAAATCTCACGAGAAGCAATTCAACAGCAGTTGCAGATTCCACCCCCAGATATGGGAAGTGGCGGTCCGAGTACCAAGTAGAACACTGTAGTAGCACGACCACTGCCCAGTATAGCTATATTTCATTAACTAGCTTACCTTACAATCAGTCAGATAGTCAATAAAATATCATCTAATACCATAACAGAGCTGCGAACACCCAGAAAGCGGATAATGGCAAATGATATGAGAACTGAGCACTGCTACGTGGACATTTACAAAACGAACTGTTTCATTACTATCGTTACGAAAATAATTACAATTAATAATGAGTTGTCATAGTGATACTCATTGTTATTACTAATATGTGTGCTGGTTGGTCAATTAGATAAATCCTTCAATTAACATAGAGTGAATTATTGAAAATAAAATATATGATAACAAACTGTAATTTTTCAATTGTAAATAACTTTCTAACCAAGCGAGCTAGAGAAAAATTGTTGAAATATAAATTTTAGAGCATTTCTAGGCGCATCGACTGGTTGTAATTTTGACAAAAAAATTGTTTCTAGTTTAGAAGTTATAGAAAAAAGAAATATTGAATTTAAAATATCTCTGAAACCGATTTAGATACAGAAAATTTGTTCAAATGCCGATTATAGAAAATTTAATGGGGAATAACTTATATTTGTAAGTTTTTTTTATATCTTTATTCGTTTATAAGATATTGCATATTATATAGATTGTTAGCAGTCCACCTCTAAATATTGACAAGAAAATTTTGTGAAATACATTTACATACATACATACATACATATCTTCTCGCTATATTCCAACAAATAGGATATCACGAACCCTAAAATCACTCATAAAACACTCATCAAACAATCAGCCCTTGTCAAACATTTTCATCCAACTAAATCACCCTCGCTTCAACCACATTCATAGATCACTCCACATAAACTCGTTCATTTATTACACTCGAAATTATTAAATAACTTTTGAACCGAGTACGTTAGAAAGAAATTGTTCAAATAAGAGTTGTAGAGAATTTTTAGGCGCATCGCGTGGTGGCACAGGCCACAGACAAACTATACCATAGCCTGTCTATGGATTTGCAAGCAATGAGCAAGATTCCAAAGCAGCTACACACCAACCAACCTACCTGGTAGCCACTGAGAAAATCTCACGAGAAGCAAAAAATTAAGTTGATTGATTTCAACAGCAGTTGCAGTTGCTTATTAACCGCAATTACAAGGCCACAGACAAACTATACCATAGCCTGTATGTGGCTTTGCAAGCAATGAGCAAGATTCCAAAGCAGCTACACACCAACCAACCTACCTGGTAGCCACTGGGAAAATCTCACGAGAAGCAAAAAATTAAGTTGATAGATTTCAACAGCAGTTGCAGTTGCTTATTAACCGCAATTACAAGGCCACAAACAAACTATACCATAGCCTGTCTGTGGCTTTGCAAGTAATGAGCAACATTCCAAAGCAGCTACGCACCAATCAACCTACGTGGTAGCCACTGGGAAAATCTCACGAGAAGCAATTCAACAGCAGTTGCAGATTCCACCCCCAGATATGGGAAGTGGCGGTCCGAGTACCAAGTAGAACACTGTAGTAGCACGACCACTGCCCAGTATAGCTATATTTCATTAACTAGCTTACCTTACAATCAGTCAGATAGTCAATAAAATATCATCTAATACCATAACAGAGCTGCGAACACCCAGAAAGCGGATAATGGCAAATGATATGAGAACTGAGCACTGCTACGTGGACATTTACAAAACGAACTGTTTCATTACTATCGTTACGAAAATAATTACAATTAATAATGAGTTGTCATAGTGATACTCATTGTTATTACTAATATGTGTGCTGGTTGGTCAATTAGATAAATCCTTCAATTAACATAGAGTGAATTATTGAAAATAAAATATATGATAACAAACTGTAATTTTTCAATTGTAAATAACTTTTGAACCAAGCGAGCTAGAGAAAAATTGTTGAAATATAAATTTTAGAGCATTTCTAGGCGCATCGACTGGTTGTAATTTTGACAGAAAAATTGTTTCTAGTTTAGAAGTTATAGAAAAAAGAAATATTGAATTTAAAATATCTCTGAAACCGATTTAGATACAGAAAATTTGTTCAAATGCCGATTATAGAAAATTTAATGGGGAATAACTTATATTTGTAAGTTTTTTTTATATCTTTATTCGTTTATAAGATATTGCATATTATATAGATTGTTAGCAGTCCACCTCTAAATATTGACAAGAAAATTTTGTGAAATACATTTACATACATACATACATACATATCTTCTCGCTATATTCCAACAAATAGGATATCACGAACCCTAAAATCACTCATAAAACACTCATCAAACAATCAGCCCTTGTCAAACATTTTCATCCAACTAAATCACCCTCGCTTCAACCACATTCATAGATCACTCCATATAAACTCGTTCATTTATTACACTCGAAATCATTAAATAACTTTTGAACCGAGTACGTTAGAAAGAAATTGTTAAAATAAGAGTTGTAGGGAATTTTTAGGCGCATCGCGTGGTGGCACAGGCCACAGACAAATTATACCATAGCCTGTCTATGGATTTGCAAGCAATGAGCAAGATTCCAAAGCAGCTACACACCAACCAACCTACCTGGTAGCCACTGAGAAAATCTCACGAGAAGCAAAAAATTAAGTTGATAGATTTCAACAGCAGTTGCAGTTGCTTATTAACCGCAATTACAAGGCCACAGACAAACTATACCATAGCCTGTATGTGGCTTTGCAAGCAATGAGCAAGATTCCAAAGCAGCTACACACCAACCAACCTACCTGGTAGCCACTGGGAAAATCTCACGAGAAGCAAAAAATTAAGTTGATAGATTTCAACAGCAGTTGCAGTTGCGTATTAACCGCAATTACAAGGCCACAGACAAACTATACCATAGCCTGTCTGTGGCTTTGCAAGTAATGAGCAACATTCCAAAGCAGCTACGCACCAATCAACCTACGTGGTAGCCACTGGGAAAATCTCACGAGAAGCAATTCAACAGCAGTTGCAGATTCCACCCCCAGATATGGGAAGTGGCGGTCCGAGTACCAAGTAGAACACTGTAGTAGCACGACCACTGCCCAGTATAGCTATATTTCATTAACTAGCTTACCTTACAATCAGTCAGATAGTCAATAAAATATCATCTAATACCATAACAGAGCTGCGAACACCCAGAAAGCGGATAATGGCAAATGATATGAGAACTGAGCACTGCTACGTGGACATTTACAAAACGAACTGTTTCATTACTATCGTTACGAAAATAATTACAATTAATAATGAGTTGTCATAGTGATACTCATTGTTATTACTAATATGTGTGCTGGTTGGTCAATTAGATAAATCCTTCAATTAACATAGAGTGAATTATTGAAAATAAAATATATGATAACAAACTGTAATTTTTCAATTGTAAATAACTTTCTAACCAAGCGAGCTAGAGAAAAATTGTTGAAATATAAATTTTAGAGCATTTCTAGGCGCATCGACTGGTTGTAATTTTGACAAAAAAATTGTTTCTAGTTTAGAAGTTATAGAAAAAAGAAATATTGAATTTAAAATATCTCTGAAACCGATTTAGATACAGAAAATTTGTTCAAATGCCGATTATAGAAAATTTAATGGGGAATAACTTATATTTGTAAGTTTTTTTTATATCTTTATTCGTTTATAAGATATTGCATATTATATAGATTGTTAGCAGTCCACCTCTAAATATTGACAAGAAAATTTTGTGAAATACATTTACATACATACATACATACATATCTTCTCGCTATATTCCAACAAATAGGATATCACGAACCCTAAAATCACTCATAAAACACTCATCAAACAATCAGCCCTTGTCAAACATTTTCATCCAACTAAATCACCCTCGCTTCAACCACATTCATAGATCACTCCACATAAACTCGTTCATTTATTACACTCGAAATTATTAAATAACTTTTGAACCGAGTACGTTAGAAAGAAATTGTTCAAATAAGAGTTGTAGAGAATTTTTAGGCGCATCGCGTGGTGGCACAGGCCACAGACAAACTATACCATAGCCTGTCTATGGATTTGCAAGCAATGAGCAAGATTCCAAAGCAGCTACACACCAACCAACCTACCTGGTAGCCACTGAGAAAATCTCACGAGAAGCAAAAAATTAAGTTGATTGATTTCAACAGCAGTTGCAGTTGCTTATTAACCGCAATTACAAAGCCACAGACAAACTATACCATAGCCTGTATGTGGCTTTGCAAGCAATGAGCAAGATTCCAAAGCAGCTACACACCAACCAACCTACCTGGTAGCCACTGGGAAAATCTCACGAGAAGCAAAAAATTAAGTTGATAGATTTCAACAGCAGTTGCAGTTGCTTATTAACCGCAATTACAAGGCCACAAACAAACTATACCATAGCCTGTCTGTGGCTTTGCAAGTAATGAGCAACATTCCAAAGCAGCTACGCACCAATCAACCTACGTGGTAGCCACTGGGAAAATCTCACGAGAAGCAATTCAACAGCAGTTGCAGATTCCACCCCCAGATATGGGAAGTGGCGGTCCGAGTACCAAGTAGAACACTGTAGTAGCACGACCACTGCCCAGTATAGCTATATTTCATTAACTAGCTTACCTTACAATCAGTCAGATAGTCAATAAAATATCATCTAATACCATAACAGAGCTGCGAACACCCAGAAAGCGGATAATGGCAAATGATATGAGAACTGAGCACTGCTACGTGGACATTTACAAAACGAACTGTTTCATTACTATCGTTACGAAAATAATTACAATTAATAATGAGTTGTCATAGTGATACTCATTGTTATTACTAATATGTGTGCTGGTTGGTCAATTAGATAAATCCTTCAATTAACATAGAGTGAATTATTGAAAATAAAATATATGATAACAAACTGTAATTTTTCAATTGTAAATAACTTTTTAACCAAGCGAGCTAGAGAAAAATTGTTGAAATATAAATTTTAGAGCATTTCTAGGCGCATCGACTGGTTGTAATTTTGACAGAAAAATTGTTTCTAGTTTAGAAGTTATAGAAAAAAGAAATATTGAATTTAAAATATCTCTGAAACCGATTTAGATACAGAAAATTTGTTCAAATGCCGATTATAGAAAATTTAATGGGGAATAACTTATATTTGTAAGTTTTTTTTATATCTTTATTCGTTTATAAGATATTGCATATTATATAGATTGTTAGCAGTCCACCTCTAAATATTGACAAGAAAATTTTGTGAAATACATTTACATACATACATACATACATATCTTCTCGCTATATTCCAACAAATAGGATATCACGAACCCTAAAATCACTCATAAAACACTCATCAAACAATCAGCCCTTGTCAAACATTTTCATCCAACTAAATCACCCTCGCTTCAACCACATTCATAGATCACTCCATATAAACTCGTTCATTTATTACACTCGAAATCATTAAATAACTTTTGAACCGAGTACGTTAGAAAGAAATTGTTAAAATAAGAGTTGTAGGGAATTTTTAGGCGCATCGCGTGGTGGCACAGGCCACAGACAAATTATACCATAGCCTGTCTATGGATTTGCAAGCAATGAGCAAGATTCCAAAGCAGCTACACACCAACCAACCTACCTGGTAGCCACTGAGAAAATCTCACGAGAAGCAAAAAATTAAGTTGATAGATTTCAACAGCAGTTGCAGTTGCTTATTAACCGCAATTACAAAGCCACAGACAAACTATACCATAGCCTGTATGTGGCTTTGCAAGCAATGAGCAAGATTCCAAAGCAGCTACACACCAACCAACCTACCTGGTAGCCACTGGGAAAATCTCACGAGAAGCAAAAAATTAAGTTGATAGATTTCAACAGCAGTTGCAGTTGCGTATTAACCGCAATTACAAGGCCACAGACAAACTATACCATAGCCTGTCTGTGGCTTTGCAAGTAATGAGCAACATTCCAAAGCAGCTACGCACCAATCAACCTACGTGGTAGCCACTGGGAAAATCTCACGAGAAGCAATTCAACAGCAGTTGCAGATTCCACCCCCAGATATGGGAAGTGGCGGTCCGAGTACCAAGTAGAACACTGTAGTAGCACGACCACTGCCCAGTATAGCTATATTTCATTAACTAGCTTACCTTACAATCAGTCAGATAGTCAATAAAATATCATCTAATACCATAACAGAGCTGCGAACACCCAGAAAGCGGATAATGGCAAATGATATGAGAACTGAGCACTGCTACGTGGACATTTACAAAACGAACTGTTTCATTACTATCGTTACGAAAATAATTACAATTAATAATGAGTTGTCATAGTGATACTCATTGTTATTACTAATATGTGTGCTGGTTGGTCAATTAGATAAATCCTTCAATTAACATAGAGTGAATTATTGAAAATAAAATATATGATAACAAACTGTAATTTTTCAATTGTAAATAACTTTCTAACCAAGCGAGCTAGAGAAAAATTGTTGAAATATAAATTTTAGAGCATTTCTAGGCGCATCGACTGGTTGTAATTTTGACAAAAAAATTGTTTCTAGTTTAGAAGTTATAGAAAAAAGAAATATTGAATTTAAAATATCTCTGAAACCGATTTAGATACAGAAAATTTGTTCAAATGCCGATTATAGAAAATTTAATGGGGAATAACTTATATTTGTAAGTTTTTTTTATATCTTTATTCGTTTATAAGATATTGCATATTATATAGATTGTTAGCAGTCCACCTCTAAATATTGACAAGAAAATTTTGTGAAATACATTTACATACATACATACATACATATCTTCTCGCTATATTCCAACAAATAGGATATCACGAACCCTAAAATCACTCATAAAACACTCATCAAACAATCAGCCCTTGTCAAACATTTTCATCCAACTAAATCACCCTCGCTTCAACCACATTCATAGATCACTCCACATAAACTCGTTCATTTATTACACTCGAAATCATTAAATAACTTTTGAACCGAGTACGTTAGAAAGAAATTGTTCAAATAAGAGTTGTAGAGAATTTTTAGGCGCATCGCGTGGTGGCACAGGCCACAGACAAACTATACCATAGCCTGTCTATGGATTTGCAAGCAATGAGCAAGATTCCAAAGCAGCTACACACCAACCAACCTACCTGGTAGCCACTGAGAAAATCTCACGAGAAGCAAAAAATTAAGTTGATTGATTTCAACAGCAGTTGCAGTTGCTTATTAACCGCAATTACAAGGCCACAGACAAACTATACCATAGCCTGTATGTGGCTTTGCAAGCAATGAGCAAGATTCCAAAGCAGCTACACACCAACCAACCTACCTGGTAGCCACTGGGAAAATCTCACGAGAAGCAAAAAATTAAGTTGATAGATTTCAACAGCAGTTGCAGTTGCTTATTAACCGCAATTACAAGGCCACAAACAAACTATACCATAGCCTGTCTGTGGCTTTGCAAGTAATGAGCAACATTCCAAAGCAGCTACGCACCAATCAACCTACGTGGTAGCCACTGGGAAAATCTCACGAGAAGCAATTCAACAGCAGTTGCAGATTCCACCCCCAGATATGGGAAGTGGCGGTCCGAGTACCAAGTAGAACACTGTAGTAGCACGACCACTGCCCAGTATAGCTATATTTCATTAACTAGCTTACCTTACAATCAGTCAGATAGTCAATAAAATATCATCTAATACCATAACAGAGCTGCGAACACCCAGAAAGCGGATAATGGCAAATGATATGAGAACTGAGCACTGCTACGTGGACATTTACAAAACGAACTGTTTCATTACTATCGTTACGAAAATAATTACAATTAATAATGAGTTGTCATAGTGATACTCATTGTTATTACTAATATGTGTGCTGGTTGGTCAATTAGATAAATCCTTCAATTAACATAGAGTGAATTATTGAAAATAAAATATATGATAACAAACTGTAATTTTTCAATTGTAAATAACTTTTTAACCAAGCGAGCTAGAGAAAAATTGTTGAAATATAAATTTTAGAGCATTTCTAGGCGCATCGACTGGTTGTAATTTTGGCAGAAAAATTGTTTCTAGTTTAGAAGTTATAGAAAAAAGAAGTATTGAATTTAAAATATCTCTGAAACCGATTTAGATACAGAAAATTTGTTCAAATGCCGATTATAGAAAATTTAATGGGGAATAACTTATATTTGTAAGTTTTTTTTATATCTTTATTCGTTTATAAGATATTGCATATTATATAGATTGTTAGCAGTCCACCTCTAAATATTGACAAGAAAATTTTGTGAAATACATTTACATACATACATACATACATATCTTCTCGCTATATTCCAACAAATAGGATATCACGAACCCTAAAATCACTCATAAAACACTCATCAAACAATCAGCCCTTGTCAAACATTTTCATCCAACTAAATCACCCTCGCTTCAACCACATTCATAGATCACTCCATATAAACTCGTTCATTTATTACACTCGAAATCATTAAATAACTTTTGAACCGAGTACGTTAGAAAGAAATTGTTAAAATAAGAGTTGTAGGGAATTTTTAGGCGCATCGCGTGGTGGCACAGGCCACAGACAAACTATACCATAGCCTGTCTATGGATTTGCAAGCAATGAGCAAGATTCCAAAGCAGCTACACACCAACCAACCTACCTGGTAGCCACTGGGAAAATCTCACGAGAAGCAAAAAATTAAGTTGATAGATTTCAACAGCAGTTGCAGTTGCTTATTAACCGCAATTACAAGGCCACAGACAAACTATACCATAGCCTGTATGTGGCTTTGCAAGCAATGAGCAAGATTCCAAAGCAGCTACACACCAACCAACCTACCTGGTAGCCACTGGGAAAATCTCACGAGAAGCAAAAAATTAAGTTGATAGATTTCAACAGCAGTTGCAGTTGCTTATTAACCGCAATTACAAGGCCACAGACAAACTATACCATAGCCTGTCTGTGGCTTTGCAAGTAATGAGCAACATTCCAAAGCAGCTACGCACCAATCAACCTACGTGGTAGCCACTGGGAAAATCTCACGAGAAGCAATTCAACAGCAGTTGCAGATTCCACCCCCAGATATGGGAAGTGGCGGTCCGAGTACCAAGTAGAACACTGTAGTAGCACGACCACTGCCCAGTATAGCTATATTTCATTAACTAGCTTACCTTACAATCAGTCAGATAGTCAATAAAATATCATCTAATACCATAACAGAGCTGCGAACACCCAGAAAGCGGATAATGGCAAATGATATGAGAACTGAGCACTGCTACGTGGACATTTACAAAACGAACTGTTTCATTACTATCGTTACGAAAATAATTACAATTAATAATGAGTTGTCATAGTGATACTCATTGTTATTACTAATATGTGTGCTGGTTGGTCAATTAGATAAATCCTTCAATTAACATAGAGTGAATTATTGAAAATAAAATATATGATAACAAACTGTAATTTTTCAATTGTAAATAACTTTTGAACCAAGCGAGCTAGAGAAAAATTGTTGAAATATAAATTTTAGAGCATTTCTAGGCGCATCGACTGGTTGTAATTTTGACAAAAAAATTGTTTCTAGTTTAGAAGTTATAGCAAAAAGAAATATTGAATTTAAAATATCTCTGAAACCGATTTAGATACAGAAAATTTGTTCAAATGCCGATTATAGAAAATTTAATGGGGAATAACTTATATTTGTAAGTTTTTTTTATATCTTTATTCGTTTATAAGATATTGCATATTATATAGATTGTTAGCAGTCCACCTCTAAATATTGACAAGAAAATTTTGTGAAATACATTTACATACATACATACATACATATCTTCTCGCTATATTCCAACAAATAGGATATCACGAACCCTAAAATCACTCATAAAACACTCATCAAACAATCAGCCCTTGTCAAACATTTTCATCCAACTAAATCACCCTCGCTTCAACCACATTCATAGATCACTCCATATAAACTCGTTCATTTATTACACTCGAAATCATTAAATAACTTTTGAACAGAGTACGTTAGAAAGAAATTGTTAAAATAAGAGTTGTAGAGAATTTTTAGGCGCATCGCGTGGTGGCACAGGCCACAGACAAACTATACCATAGCCTGTCTATGGATTTGCAAGCAATGAGCAAGATTCCAAAGCAGCTACACACCAACCAACCTACCTGGTAGCCACTGAGAAAATCTCACGAGAAGCAAAAAATTAAGTTGATAGATTTCAACAGCAGTTGCAGTTGCTTATTAACCGCAATTACAAGGCCACAGACAAACTATACCATAGCCTGTATGTGGCTTTGCAAGCAATGAGCAAGATTCCAAAGCAGCTACACACCAACCAACCTACCTGGTAGCCACTGGGAAAATCTCACGAGAAGCAAAAAATTAAGTTGATAGATTTCAACAGCAGTTGCAGTTGCTTATTAACCGCAATTACAAGGCCACAGACAAACTATACCATAGCCTGTCTGTGGCTTTGCAAGTAATGAGCAACATTTCAAAGCAGCTACGCACCAATCAACCTACGTGGTAGCCACTGGGAAAATCTCACGAGAAGCAATTCAACAGCAGTTGCAGATTCCACCCCCAGATATGGGAAGTGGCGGTCCGAGTACCAAGTAGAACACTGTAGTAGCACGACCACTGCCCAGTATAGCTATATTTCATTAACTAGCTTACCTTACAATCAGTCAGATAGTCAATAAAATATCATCTAATACCATAACAGAGCTGCGAACACCCAGAAAGCGGATAATGGCAAATGATATGAGAACTGAGCACTGCTACGTGGACATTTACAAAACGAACTGTTTCATTACTATCGTTACGAAAATAATTACAATTAATAATGAGTTGTCATAGTGATACTCATTGTTATTACTAATATGTGTGCTGGTTGGTCAATTAGATAAATCCTTCAATTAACATAGAGTGAATTATTGAAAATAAAATATATGATAACAAACTGTAATTTTTCAATTGTAAATAACTTTTGAACCAAGCGAGCTAGAGAAAAATTGTTGAAATATAAATTTTAGAGCATTTCTAGGCGCATCGACTGGTTGTAATTTTGACACAAAAATTGTTTCTAGTTTAGCAGTTATAGAAAAAAGAAATATTGAATTTAAAATATCTCTGAAACCGATTTAGATACAGAAAATTTGTTCAAATGCCGATTATAGAAAATTTAATGGGGAATAACTTATATTTGTAAGTTTTTTTTATATCTTTATTCGTTTATAAGATATTGCATATTATATAGATTGTTAGCAGTCCACCTCTAAATATTGACAAGAAAATTTTGTGAAATACATTTACATACATACATACATACATACATACATATCTTCTCGCTATATTCCAACAAATAGGATATCACGAACCCTAAAATCACTCATAAAACACTCATCAAACAATCAGCCCTTGTCAAACATTTTCATCCAACTAAATCACCCTCGCTTCAACCACATTCATAGATCACTCCATATAAACTCGTTCATTTATTACACTCGAAATCATTAAATAACTTTTGAACCGAGTACGTTAGAAAGAAATTGTTAAAATAAGAGTTGTAGAGAATTTTTAGGCGCATCGCGTGGTGGCACAGGCCACAGACAAACTATACCATAGCCTGTCTATGGATTTGCAAGCAATGAGCAAGATTCCAAAGCAGCTACACACCAACCAACCTACCTGGTAGCCACTGAGAAAATCTCACGAGAAGCAAAAAATTAAGTTGATAGATTTCAACAGCAGTTGCAGTTGCTTATTAACCGCAATTACAAAGCCACAGACAAACTATACCATAGCCTGTATGTGGCTTTGCAAGCAATGAGCAAGATTCCAAAGCAGCTACACACCAACCAACCTACCTGGTAGCCACTGGGAAAATCTCACGAGAAGCAAAAAATTAAGTTGATAGATTTCAACAGCAGTTGCAGTTGCTTATTAACCGCAATTACAAGGCCACAGACAAACTATACCATAGCCTGTCTGTGGCTTTGCAAGTAATGAGCAACATTCCAAAGCAGCTACGCACCAATCAACCTACGTGGTAGCCACTGGGAAAATCTCACGAGAAGCAATTCAACAGCAGTTGCAGATTCCACCCCCAGATATGGGAAGTGGCGGTCCGAGTACCAAGTAGAACACTGTAGTAGCACGACCACTGCCCAGTATAGCTATATTTCATTAACTAGCTTACCTTACAATCAGTCAGATAGTCAATAAAATATCATCTAATACCATAACAGAGCTGCGAACACCCAGAAAGCGGATAATGGCAAATGATATGAGAACTGAGCACTGCTACGTGGACATTTACAAAACGAACTGTTTCATTACTATCGTTACGAAAATAATTACAATTAATAATGAGTTGTCATAGTGATACTCATTGTTATTACTAATATGTGTGCTGGTTGGTCAATTAGATAAATCCTTCAATTAACATAGAGTGAATTATTGAAAATAAAATATATGATAACAAACTGTAATTTTTCAATTGTAAATAACTTTTGAACCAAGCGAGCTAGAGAAAAATTGTTGAAATATAAATTTTAGAGCATTTCTAGGCGCATCGACTGGTTGTAATTTTGACAGAAAAATTGTTTCTAGTTTAGCAGTTATAGAAAAAAGAAATATTGAATTTAAAATATCTCTGAAACCGATTTAGATACAGAAAATTTGTTCAAATGCCGATTATAGAAAATTTAATGGGGAATAACTTATATTTGTAAGTTTTTTTTATATCTTTATTCGTTTATAAGATATTGCATATTATATAGATTGTTAGCAGTCCACCTCTAAATATTGACAAGAAAATTTTGTGAAATACATTTACATACATACATACATACATATCTTCTCGCTATATTCCAACAAATAGGATATCACGAACCCTAAAATCACTCATAAAACACTCATCAAACAATCAGCCCTTGTCAAACATTTTCATCCAATTAAATCACCCTCGCTTCAACCACATTCATAGATCACTCCATATAAACTCGTTCATTTATTACACTCGAAATCATTAAATAACTTTTGAACCGAGTACGTTAGAAAGAAATTGTTAAAATAAGAGTTGTAGGGAATTTTTAGGCGCATCGCGTGGTGGCACAGGCCACAGACAAACTATACCATAGCCTGTCTATGGATTTGCAAGCAATGAGCAAGATTCCAGAGCAGCTACATACCAACCAACCTACCTGGTAGCCACTGAGAAAATCTCACGAGAAGCAAAAAATTAAGTTGATAGATTTCAACAGCAGTTGCAGTTGCTTATTAACCGCAATTACAAAGCCACAGACAAACTATACCATAGCCTGTATGTGGCTTTGCAAGCAATGAGCAAGATTCCAAAGCAGCTACACACCAACCAACCTACCTGGTAGCCACTGGGAAAATCTCACGAGAAGCAAAAAATTAAGTTGATAGATTTCAACAGCAGTTGCAGTTGCTTATTAACCGCAATTACAAGGCCACAGACAAACTATACCATAGCCTGTCTGTGGCTTTGCAAGTAATGAGCAACATTCCAAAGCAGCTACGCACCAATCAACCTACGTGGTAGCCACTGGGAAAATCTCACGAGAAGCAATTCAACAGCAGTTGCAGATTCCACCCCCAGATATGGGAAGTGGCGGTCCGAGTACCAAGTAGAACACTGTAGTAGCACGACCACTGCCCAGTATAGCTATATTTCATTAACTAGCTTACCTTACAATCAGTCAGATAGTCAATAAAATATCATCTAATACCATAACAGAGCTGCGAACACCCAGAAAGCGGATAATGGCAAATGATATGAGAACTGAGCACTGCTACGTGGACATTTACAAAACGAACTGTTTCATTACTATCGTTACGAAAATAATTACAATTAATAATGAGTTGTCATAGTGATACTCATTGTTATTACTAATATGTGTGCTGGTTGGTCAATTAGATAAATCCTTCAATTAACATAGAGTGAATTATTGAAAATAAAATATATGATAACAAACTGTAATTTTTCAATTGTAAATAACTTTTGAACCAAGCGAGCTAGAGAAAAATTGTTGAAATATAAATTTTAGAGCATTTCTAGGCGCATCGACTAGTTGTAATTTTGACGAAAAAATTGTTTCTAGTTTAGAAGTTATAGCAAAAAGAAGTATTGAATTTAAAATATCTCTGAAACCGATTTAGATACAGAAAATTTGTTCAAATGCCGATTATAGAAAATTTAATGGGGAATAACTTATATTTGTAAGTTTTTTTTATATCTTTATTCGTTTATAAGATATTGCATATTATATAGATTGTTAGCAGTCCACCTCTAAATATTGACAAGAAAATTTTGTGAAATACATTTACATACATACATACATACATATCTTCTCGCTATATTCCAACAAATAGGATATCACGAACCCTAAAATCACTCATAAAACACTCATCAAACAATCAGCCCTTGTCAAACATTTTCATCCAATTAAATCACCCTCGCTTCAACCACATTCATAGATCACTCCATATAAACTCGTTCATTTATTACACTCGAAATCATTAAATAACTTTTGAACCGAGTACGTTAGAAAGAAATTGTTAAAATAAGAGTTGTAGGGAATTTTTAGGCGCATCGCGTGGTGGCACAGGCCACAGACAAACTATACCATAGCCTGTCTATGGATTTGCAAGCAATGAGCAAGATTCCAAAGCAGCTACATACCAACCAACCTACCTGGTAGCCACTGAGAAAATCTCACGAGAAGCAAAAAATTAAGTTGATAGATTTCAACAGCAGTTGCAGTTGCTTATTAACCGCAATTACAAGGCCACAGACAAACTATACCATAGCCTGTATGTGGCTTTGCAAGCAATGAGCAAGATTCCAAAGCAGCTACACACCAACCAACCTACCTGGTAGCCACTGGGAAAATCTCACGAGAAGCAAAAAATTAAGTTGATAGATTTCAACAGCAGTTGCAGTTGCTTATTAACCGCAATTACAAGGCCACAGACAAACTATACCATAGCCTGTCTGTGGCTTTGCAAGTAATGAGCAACATTCCAAAGCAGCTACGCACCAATCAACCTACGTGGTAGCCACTGGGAAAATCTCACGAGAAGCAATTCAACAGCAGTTGCAGATTCCACCCCCAGATATGGGAAGTGGCGGTCCGAGTACCAAGTAGAACACTGTAGTAGCACGACCACTGCCCAGTATAGCTATATTTCATTAACTAGCTTACCTTACAATCAGTCAGATAGTCAATAAAATATTATCTAATACCATAACAGAGCTGCGAACACCCAGAAAGCGGATAATGGCAAATGATATGAGAACTGAGCACTGCTACGTGGACATTTACAAAACGAACTGTTTCATTACTATCGTTACGAAAATAATTACAATTAATAATGAGTTGTCATAGTGATACTCATTGTTATTACTAATATGTGTGCTGGTTGGTCAATTAGATAAATCCTTCAATTAACATAGAGTGAATTATTGAAAATAAAATATATGATAACAAACTGTAATTTTTCAATTGTAAATAACTTTTGAACCAAGCGAGCTAGAGAAAAATTGTTGAAATATAAATTTTAGAGCATTTCTAGGCGCATCGACTGGTTGTAATTTTGACAGAAAAATTGTTTCTAGTTTAGCAGTTATAGAAAAAAGAAATATTGAATTTAAAATATCTCTGAAACCGATTTAGATACAGAAAATTTGTTCAAATGCCGATTATAGAAAATTTAATGGGGAATAACTTATATTTGTAAGTTTTTTTTATATCTTTATTCGTTTATAAGATATTGCATATTATATAGATTGTTAGCAGTCCACCTCTAAATATTGACAAGAAAATTTTGTGAAATACATTTACATACATACATACATACATATCTTCTCGCTATATTCCAACAAATAGGATATCACGAACCCTAAAATCACTCATAAAACACTCATCAAACAATCAGCCCTTGTCAAACATTTTCATCCATTTAAATCACCCTCGCTTCAACCACATTCATAGATCACTCCATATAAACTCGTTCATTTATTACACTCGAAATCATTAAATAACTTTTGAACCGAGTACGTTAGAAAGAAATTGTTAAAATAAGAGTTGTAGGGAATTTTTAGGCGCATCGCGTGGTGGCACAGGCCACAGACAAACTATACCATAGCCTGTCTATGGATTTGCAAGCAATGAGCAAGATTCCAAAGCAGCTACATACCAACCAACCTACCTGGTAGCCACTGAGAAAATCTCACGAGAAGCAAAAAATTAAGTTGATAGATTTCAACAGCAGTTGCAGTTGCTTATTAACCGCAATTACAAGGCCACAGACAAACTATACCATAGCCTGTATGTGGCTTTGCAAGCAATGAGCAAGATTCCAAAGCAGCTACACACCAACCAACCTACCTGGTAGCCACTGGGAAAATCTCACGAGAAGCAAAAAATTAAGTTGATAGATTTCAACAGCAGTTGCAGTTTCTTATTAACCGCAATTACAAGGCCACAGACAAACTATACCATAGCCTGTCTGTGGCTTTGCAAGTAATGAGCAACATTCCAAAGCAGCTACGCACCAATCAACCTACGTGGTAGCCACTGGGAAAATCTCACGAGAAGCAATTCAACAGCAGTTGCAGATTCCACCCCCAGATATGGGAAGTGGCGGTCCGAGTACCAAGTAGAACACTGTAGTAGCACGACCACTGCCCAGTATAGCTATATTTCATTAACTAGCTTACCTTACAATCAGTCAGATAGTCAATAAAATATTATCTAATACCATAACAGAGCTGCGAACACCCAGAAAGCGGATAATGGCAAATGATATGAGAACTGAGCACTGCTACGTGGACATTTACAAAACGAACTGTTTCATTACTATCGTTACGAAAATAATTACAATTAATAATGAGTTGTCATAGTGATACTCATTGTTATTACTAATATGTGTGCTGGTTGGTCAATTAGATAAATCCTTCAATTAACATAGAGTGAATTATTGAAAATAAAATATATGATAACAAACTGTAATTTTTCAATTGTAAATAACTTTTGAACCAAGCGAGCTAGAGAAAAATTGTTGAAATATAAATTTTAGAGCATTTCTAGGCGCATCGACTGGTTGTAATTTTGACAGAAAAATTGTTTCTAGTTTAGCAGTTATAGAAAAAAGAAATATTGAATTTAAAATATCTCTGAAACCGATTTAGATACAGAAAATTTGTTCAAATGCCGATTATAGAAAATTTAATGGGGAATAACTTATATTTGTAAGTTTTTTTTATATCTTTATTCGTTTATAAGATATTGCATATTATATAGATTGTTAGCAGTCCACCTCTAAATATTGACAAGAAAATTTTGTGAAATACATTTACATACATACATACATACATATCTTCTCGCTATATTCCAACAAATAGGATATCACGAACCCTAAAATCACTCATAAAACACTCATCAAACAATCAGCCCTTGTCAAACATTTTCATCCAACTAAATCACCCTCGCTTCAACCACATTCATAGATCACTCCATATAAACTCGTTCATTTATTACACTCGAAATCATTAAATAACTTTTGAACCGAGTACGTTAGAAAGAAATTGTTAAAATAAGAGTTGTAGAGAATTTTTAGGCGCATCGCGTGGTGGCACAGGCCACAGACAAACTATACCATAGCCTGTTTATGGATTTGCAAGCAATGAGCAAGATTCCAAAGCAGCTACACACCAACCAACCTACCTGGTAGCCACTGAGAAAATCTCACGAGAAGCAAAAAATTAAGTTGATAGATTTCAACAGCAGTTGCAGTTGCTTATTAACCGCAATTACAAAGCCACAGACAAACTATACCATAGCCTGTATGTGGCTTTGCAAGCAATGAGCAAGATTCCAAAGCAGCTACACACCAACCAACCTACCTGGTAGCCACTGGGAAAATCTCACGAGAAGCAAAAAATTAAGTTGATAGATTTCAACAGCAGTTGCAGTTGCTTATTAACCGCAATTACAAGGCCACAGACAAACTATACCATAGCCTGTCTGTGGCTTTGCAAGTAATGAGCAACATTCCAAAGCAGCTACGCACCAATCAACCTACGTGGTAGCCACTGGGAAAATCTCACGAGAAGCAATTCAACAGCAGTTGCAGATTCCACCCCCAGATATGGGAAGTGGCGGTCCGAGTACCAAGTAGAACACTGTAGTAGCACGACCACTGCCCAGTATAGCTATATTTCATTAACTAGCTTACCTTACAATCAGTCAGATAGTCAATAAAATATCATCTAATACCATAACAGAGCTGCGAACACCCAGAAAGCGGATAATGGCAAATGATATGAGAACTGAGCACTGCTACGTGGACATTTACAAAACGAACTGTTTCATTACTATCGTTACGAAAATAATTACAATTAATAATGAGTTGTCATAGTGATACTCATTGTTATTACTAATATGTGTGCTGGTTGGTCAATTAGATAAATCCTTCAATTAACATAGAGTGAATTATTGAAAATAAAATATATGATAACAAACTGTAATTTTTCAATTGTAAATAACTTTTGAACCAAGCGAGCTAGAGCAAAATTGTTGAAATATAAATTTTAGAGCATTTCTAGGCGCATCGACTAGTTGTAATTTTGACAAAAAAATTGTTTCTAGTTTAGAAGTTATAGCAAAAAGAAGTATTGAATTTAAAATATCTCTGAAACCGATTTAGATACAGAAAATTTGTTCAAATGCCGATTATAGAAAATTTAATGGGGAATAACTTATATTTGTAAGTTTTTTTTATATCTTTATTCGTTTATAAGATATTGCATATTATATAGATTGTTAGCAGTCCACCTCTAAATATTGACAAGAAAATTTTGTGAAATACATTTACATACATACATACATACATATCTTCTCGCTATATTCCAACAAATAGGATATCACGAACCCTAAAATCACTCATAAAACACTCATCAAACAATCAGCCCTTGTCAAACATTTTCATCCAATTAAATCACCCTCGCTTCAACCACATTCATAGATCACTCCATATAAACTCGTTCATTTATTACACTCGAAATCATTAAATAACTTTTGAACCGAGTACGTTAGAAAGAAATTGTTAAAATAAGAGTTGTAGGGAATTTTTAGGCGCATCGCGTGGTGGCACAGGCCACAGACAAACTATACCATAGCCTGTCTATGGATTTGCAAGCAATGAGCAAGATTCCAAAGCAGCTACATACCAACCAACCTACCTGGTAGCCACTGAGAAAATCTCACGAGAAGCAAAAAATTAAGTTGATAGATTTCAACAGCAGTTGCAGTTGCTTATTAACCGCAATTACAAGGCCACAGACAAACTATACCATAGCCTGTATGTGGCTTTGCAAGCAATGAGCAAGATTCCAAAGCAGCTACACACCAACCAACCTACCTGGTAGCCACTGGGAAAATCTCACGAGAAGCAAAAAATTAAGTTGATAGATTTCAACAGCAGTTGCAGTTTCTTATTAACCGCAATTACAAGGCCACAGACAAACTATACCATAGCCTGTCTGTGGCTTTGCAAGTAATGAGCAACATTCCAAAGCAGCTACGCACCAATCAACCTACGTGGTAGCCACTGGGAAAATCTCACGAGAAGCAATTCAACAGCAGTTGCAGATTCCACCCCCAGATATGGGAAGTGGCGGTCCGAGTACCAAGTAGAACACTGTAGTAGCACGACCACTGCCCAGTATAGCTATATTTCATTAACTAGCTTACCTTACAATCAGTCAGATAGTCAATAAAATATTATCTAATACCATAACAGAGCTGCGAACACCCAGAAAGCGGATAATGGCAAATGATATGAGAACTGAGCACTGCTACGTGGACATTTACAAAACGAACTGTTTCATTACTATCGTTACGAAAATAATTACAATTAATAATGAGTTGTCATAGTGATACTCATTGTTATTACTAATATGTGTGCTGGTTGGTCAATTAGATAAATCCTTCAATTAACATAGAGTGAATTATTGAAAATAAAATATATGATAACAAACTGTAATTTTTCAATTGTAAATAACTTTTGAACCAAGCGAGCTAGAGAAAAATTGTTGAAATATAAATTTTAGAGCATTTCTAGGCGCATCGACTGGTTGTAATTTTGACAGAAAAATTGTTTCTAGTTTAGCAGTTATAGAAAAAAGAAATATTGAATTTAAAATATCTCTGAAACCGATTTAGATACAGAAAATTTGTTCAAATGCCGATTATAGAAAATTTAATGGGGAATAACTTATATTTGTAAGTTTTTTTTATATCTTTATTCGTTTATAAGATATTGCATATTATATAGATTGTTAGCAGTCCACCTCTAAATATTGACAAGAAAATTTTGTGAAATACATTTACATACATACATACATACATATCTTCTCGCTATATTCCAACAAATAGGATATCACGAACCCTAAAATCACTCATAAAACACTCATCAAACAATCAGCCCTTGTCAAACATTTTCATCCAACTAAATCACCCTCGCTTCAACCACATTCATAGATCACTCCATATAAACTCGTTCATTTATTACACTCGAAATCATTAAATAACTTTTGAACCGAGTACGTTAGAAAGAAATTGTTAAAATAAGAGTTGTAGAGAATTTTTAGGCGCATCGCGTGGTGGCACAGGCCACAGACAAACTATACCATAGCCTGTTTATGGATTTGCAAGCAATGAGCAAGATTCCAAAGCAGCTACACACCAACCAACCTACCTGGTAGCCACTGAGAAAATCTCACGAGAAGCAAAAAATTAAGTTGATAGATTTCAACAGCAGTTGCAGTTGCTTATTAACCGCAATTACAAGGCCACAGACAAACTATACCATAGCCTGTATGTGGCTTTGCAAGCAATGAGCAAGATTCCAAAGCAGCTACACACCAACCAACCTACCTGGTAGCCACTGGGAAAATCTCACGAGAAGCAAAAAATTAAGTTGATAGATTTCAACAGCAGTTGCAGTTGCTTATTAACCGCAATTACAAGGCCACAGACAAACTATACCATAGCCTGTCTGTGGCTTTGCAAGTAATGAGCAACATTCCAAAGCAGCTACGCACCAATCAACCTACGTGGTAGCCACTGGGAAAATCTCACGAGAAGCAATTCAACAGCAGTTGCAGATTCCACCCCCAGATATGGGAAGTGGCGGTCCGAGTACCAAGTAGAACACTGTAGTAGCACGACCACTGCCCAGTATAGCTATATTTCATTAACTAGCTTACCTTACAATCAGTCAGATAGTCAATAAAATATCATCTAATACCATAACAGAGCTGCGAACACCCAGAAAGCGGATAATGGCAAATGATATGAGAACTGAGCACTGCTACGTGGACATTTACAAAACGAACTGTTTCATTACTATCGTTACGAAAATAATTACAATTAATAATGAGTTGTCATAGTGATACTCATTGTTATTACTAATATGTGTGCTGGTTGGTCAATTAGATAAATCCTTCAATTAACATAGAGTGAATTATTGAAAATAAAATATATGATAACAAACTGTAATTTTTCAATTGTAAATAACTTTTGAACCAAGCGAGCTAGAGCAAAATTGTTGAAATATAAATTTTAGAGCATTTCTAGGCGCATCGACTAGTTGTAATTTTGACAAAAAAATTGTTTCTAGTTTAGAAGTTATAGCAAAAAGAAGTATTGAATTTAAAATATCTCTGAAACCGATTTAGATACAGAAAATTTGTTCAAATGCCGATTATAGAAAATTTAATGGGGAATAACTTATATTTGTAAGTTTTTTTTATATCTTTATTCGTTTATAAGATATTGCATATTATATAGATTGTTAGCAGTCCACCTCTAAATATTGACAAGAAAATTTTGTGAAATACATTTACATACATACATACATACATATCTTCTCGCTATATTCCAACAAATAGGATATCACGAACCCTAAAATCACTCATAAAACACTCATCAAACAATCAGCCCTTGTCAAACATTTTCATCCAACTAAATCACCCTCGCTTCAACCACATTCATAGATCACTCCATATAAACTCGTTCATTTATTACACTCGAAATCATTAAATAACTTTTGAACCGAGTACGTTAGAAAGAAATTGTTAAAATAAGAGTTGTAGGGAATTTTTAGGCGCATCGCGTGGTGGCACAGGCCACAGACAAACTATACCATAGCCTGTCTATGGATTTGCAAGCAATGAGCAAGATTCCAAAGCAGCTACACACCAACCAACCTACCTGGTAGCCACTGAGAAAATCTCACGAGAAGCAAAAAATTAAGTTGATAGATTTCAACAGCAGTTGCAGTTGCTTATTAACCGCAATTACAAGGCCACAGACAAACTATACCATAGCCTGTATGTGGCTTTGCAAGCAATGAGCAAGATTCCAAAGCAGCTACACACCAACCAACCTACCTGGTAGCCACTGGGAAAATCTCACGAGAAGCAAAAAATTAAGTTGATAGATTTCAACAGCAGTTGCAGTTGCTTATTAACCGCAATTACAAGGCCACAGACAAACTATACCATAGCCTGTCTGTGGCTTTGCAAGTAATGAGCAACATTCCAAAGCAGCTACGCACCAATCAACCTACGTGGTAGCCACTGGGAAAATCTCACGAGAAGCAATTCAACAGCAGTTGCAGATTCCACCCCCAGATATGGGAAGTGGCGGTCCGAGTACCAAGTAGAACACTGTAGTAGCACGACCACTGCCCAGTATAGCTATATTTCATTAACTAGCTTACCTTACGATCAGTCAGATAGTCAATAAAATATTATCTAATACCATAACAGAGCTGCGAACACCCAGAAAGCGGATAATGGCAAATGATATGAGAACTGAGCACTGCTACGTGGACATTTACAAAACGAACTGTTTCATTACTATCGTTACGAAAATAATTACAATTAATAATGAGTTGTCATAGTGATACTCATTGTTATTACTAATATGTGTGCTGGTTGGTCAATTAGATAAATCCTTCAATTAACATAGAGTGAATTATTGAAAATAAAATATATGATAACAAACTGTAATTTTTCAATTGTAAATAACTTTTGAACCAAGCGAGCTAGAGAAAAATTGTTGAAATATAAATTTTAGAGCATTTCTAGGCGCATCGACTGGTTGTAATTTTGACAGAAAAATTGTTTCTAGTTTAGCAGTTATAGAAAAAAGAAATATTGAATTTAAAATATCTCTGAAACCGATTTAGATACAGAAAATTTGTTCAAATGCCGATTATAGAAAATTTAATGGGGAATAACTTATATTTGTAAGTTTTTTTTATATCTTTATTCGTTTATAAGATATTGCATATTATATAGATTGTTAGCAGTCCACCTCTAAATATTGACAAGAAAATTTTGTGAAATACATTTACATACATACATACATACATATCTTCTCGCTATATTCCAACAAATAGGATATCACGAACCCTAAAATCACTCATAAAACACTCATCAAACAATCAGCCCTTGTAAAACATTTTCATCCAACTAAATCACCCTCGCTTCAACCACATTCATAGATCACTCCATATAAACTCGTTCATTTATTACACTCGAAATCATTAAATAACTTTTGAACCGAGTACGTTAGAAAGAAATTGTTAAAATAAGAGTTGTAGAGAATTTTTAGGCGCATCGCGTGGTGGCACAGGCCACAGACAAACTATACCATAGCCTGTATGTGGCTTTGCAAGCAATGAGCAAGATTCCAAAGCAGCTACACACCAACCAACCTACCTGGTAGCCACTGGGAAAATCTCACGAGAAGCAAAAAATTAAGTTGATAGATTTCAACAGCAGTTGCAGTTGCTTATTAACCGCAATTACAAGGCCACAGACAAACTATACCATAGCCTGTCTGTGGCTTTGCAAGTAATGAGCAACATTCCAAAGCAGCTACGCACCAATCAACCTACGTGGTAGCCACTGGGAAAATCTCACGAGAAGCAATTCAACAGCAGTTGCAGATTCCACCCCCAGATATGGGAAGTGGCGGTCCGAGTACCAAGTAGAACACTGTAGTAGCACGACCACTGCCCAGTATAGCTATATTTCATTAACTAGCTTACCTTACAATCAGTCAGATAGTCAATAAAATATCATCTAATACCATAACAGAGCTGCGAACACCCAGAAAGCGGATAATGGCAAATGATATGAGAACTGAGCACTGCTACGTGGACATTTACAAAACGAACTGTTTCATACTATCGTTACGAAAATAATTACAATTAATAATGAGTTGTCATAGTGATACTCATTGTTATTACTAATATGTGTGCTGGTTGGTCAATTAGATAAATCCTTCAATTAACATAGAGTGAATTATTGAAAATAAAATATATGATAACAAACTGTAATTTTTCAATTGTAAATAACTTTTGAACCAAGCGAGCTAGAGCAAAATTGTTGAAATATAAATTTTAGAGCATTTCTAGGCGCATCGACTAGTTGTAATTTTGACAAAAAAATTGTTTCTAGTTTAGAAGTTATAGCAAAAAGAAGTATTGAATTTAAAATATCTCTGAAACCGATTTAGATACAGAAAATTTGTTCAAATGCCGATTATAGAAAATTTAATGGGGAATAACTTATATTTGTAAGTTTTTTTTATATCTTTATTCGTTTATAAGATATTGCATATTATATAGATTGTTAGCAGTCCACCTCTAAATATTGACAAGAAAATTTTGTGAAATACATTTACATACATACATACATACATATCTTCTCGCTATATTCCAACAAATAGGATATCACGAACCCTAAAATCACTCATAAAACACTCATCAAACAATCAGCCCTTGTCAAACATTTTCATCCAACTAAATCACCCTCGCTTCAACCACATTCATAGATCACTCCATATAAACTCGTTCATTTATTACACTCGAAATCATTAAATAACTTTTGAACCGAGTACGTTAGAAAGAAATTGTTAAAATAAGAGTTGTAGGGAATTTTTAGGCGCATCGCGTGGTGGCACAGGCCACAGACAAACTATACCATAGCCTGTCTATGGATTTGCAAGCAATGAGCAAGATTCCAAAGCAGCTACACACCAACCAACCTACCTGGTAGCCACTGAGAAAATCTCACGAGAAGCAAAAAATTAAGTTGATAGATTTCAACAGCAGTTGCAGTTGCTTATTAACCGCAATTACAAGGCCACAGACAAACTATACCATAGCCTGTATGTGGCTTTGCAAGCAATGAGCAAGATTCCAAAGCAGCTACACACCAACCAACCTACCTGGTAGCCACTGGGAAAATCTCACGAGAAGCAAAAAATTAAGTTGATAGATTTCAACAGCAGTTGCAGTTGCTTATTAACCGCAATTACAAGGCCACAGACAAACTATACCATAGCCTGTCTGTGGCTTTGCAAGTAATGAGCAACATTCCAAAGCAGCTACGCACCAATCAACCTACGTGGTAGCCACTGGGAAAATCTCACGAGAAGCAATTCAACAGCAGTTGCAGATTCCACCCCCAGATATGGGAAGTGGCGGTCCGAGTACCAAGTAGAACACTGTAGTAGCACGACCACTGCCCAGTATAGCTATATTTCATTAACTAGCTTACCTTACAATCAGTCAGATAGTCAATAAAATATTATCTAATACCATAACAGAGCTGCGAACACCCAGAAAGCGGATAATGGCAAATGATATGAGAACTGAGCACTGCTACGTGGACATTTACAAAACGAACTGTTTCATTACTATCGTTACGAAAATAATTACAATTAATAATGAGTTGTCATAGTGATACTCATTGTTATTACTAATATGTGTGCTGGTTGGTCAATTAGATAAATCCTTCAATTAACATAGAGTGAATTATTGAAAATAAAATATATGATAACAAACTGTAATTTTTCAATTGTAAATAACTTTTGAACCAAGCGAGCTAGAGAAAAATTGTTGAAATATAAATTTTAGAGCATTTCTAGGCGCATCGACTGGTTGTAATTTTGACAGAAAAATTGTTTCTAGTTTAGCAGTTATAGAAAAAAGAAATATTGAATTTAAAATATCTCTGAAACCGATTTAGATACAGAAAATTTGTTCAAATGCCGATTATAGAAAATTTAATGGGGAATAACTTATATTTGTAAGTTTTTTTTATATCTTTATTCGTTTATAAGATATTGCATATTATATAGATTGTTAGCAGTCCACCTCTAAATATTGACAAGAAAATTTTGTGAAATACATTTACATACATACATACATACATATCTTCTCGCTATATTCCAACAAATAGGATATCACGAACCCTAAAATCACTCATAAAACACTCATCAAACAATCAGCCCTTGTCAAACATTTTCATCCAACTAAATCACCCTCGCTTCAACCACATTCATAGATCACTCCATATAAACTCGTTCATTTATTACAATCGAAATCATTAAATAACTTTTGAACCGAGTACGTTAGAAAGAAATTGTTAAAATAAGAGTTGTAGAGAATTTTTAGGCGCATCGCGTGGTGGCACAGGCCACAGACAAACTATACCATAGCCTGTCTATGGATTTGCAAGCAATGAGCAAGATTCCAAAGCAGCTACACACCAACCAACCTACCTGGTAGCCACTGAGAAAATCTCACGAGAAGCAAAAAATTAAGTTGATAGATTTCAACAGCAGTTGCAGTTGCTTATTAACCGCAATTACAAGGCCACAGACAAACTATACCATAGCCTGTATGTGGCTTTGCAAGCAATGAGCAAGATTCCAAAGCAGCTACACACCAACCAACCTACCTGGTAGCCACTGGGAAAATCTCACGAGAAGCAAAAAATTAAGTTGATAGATTTCAACAGCAGTTGCAGTTGCTTATTAACCGCAATTACAAGGCCACAGACAAACTATACCATAGCCTGTCTGTGGCTTTGCAAGTAATGAGCAACATTCCAAAGCAGCTACGCACCAATCAACCTACGTGGTAGCCACTGGGAAAATCTCACGAGAAGCAATTCAACAGCAGTTGCAGATTCCACCCCCAGATATGGGAAGTGGCGGTCCGAGTACCAAGTAGAACACTTTAGTAGCACGACCACTGCCCAGTATAGCTATATTTCATTAACTAGCTTACCTTACAATCAGTCAGATAGTCAATAAAATATCATCTAATACCATAACAGAGCTGCGAACACCCAGAAAGCGGATAATGGCAAATGATATGAGAACTGAGCACTGCTACGTGGACATTTACAAAACGAACTGTTTCATTACTATCGTTACGAAAATAATTACAATTAATAATGAGTTGTCATAGTGATACTCATTGTTATTACTAATATGTGTGCTGGTTGGTCAATTAGATAAATCCTTCAATTAACATAGAGTGAATTATTGAAAATAAAATATATGATAACAAACTGTAATTTTTCAATTGTAAATAACTTTTGAACCAAGCGAGCTAGAGCAAAATTGTTGAAATATAAATTTTAGAGCATTTCTAGGCGCATCGACTAGTTGTAATTTTGACAAAAAAATTGTTTCTAGTTTAGAAGTTATAGCAAAAAGAAGTATTGAATTTAAAATATCTCTGAAACCGATTTAGATACAGAAAATTTGTTCAAATGCCGATTATAGAAAATTTAATGGGGAATAACTTATATTTGTAAGTTTTTTTTATATCTTTATTCGTTTATAAGATATTGCATATTATATAGATTGTTAGCAGTCCACCTCTAAATATTGACAAGAAAATTTTGTGAAATACATTTACATACATACATACATACATATCTTCTCGCTATATTCCAACAAATAGGATATCACGAACCCTAAAATCACTCATAAAACACTCATCAAACAATCAGCCCTTGTCAAACATTTTCATCCAACTAAATCACCCTCGCTTCAACCACATTCATAGATCACTCCATATAAACTCGTTCATTTATTACACTCGAAATCATTAAATAACTTTTGAACCGAGTACGTTAGAAAGAAATTGTTAAAATAAGAGTTGTAGGGAATTTTTAGGCGCATCGCGTGGTGGCACAGGCCACAGACAAACTATACCATAGCCTGTCTATGGATTTGCAAGCAATGAGCAAGATTCCAAAGCAGCTACACACCAACCAACCTACCTGGTAGCCACTGAGAAAATCTCACGAGAAGCAAAAAATTAAGTTGATAGATTTCAACAGCAGTTGCAGTTGCTTATTAACCGCAATTACAAGGCCACAGACAAACTATACCATAGCCTGTATGTGGCTTTGCAAGCAATGAGCAAGATTCCAAAGCAGCTACACACCAACCAACCTACCTGGTAGCCACTGGGAAAATCTCACGAGAAGCAAAAAATTAAGTTGATAGATTTCAACAGCAGTTGCAGTTGCTTATTAACCGCAATTACAAGGCCACAGACAAACTATACCATAGCCTGTCTGTGGCTTTGCAAGTAATGAGCAACATTCCAAAGCAGCTACGCACCAATCAACCTACGTGGTAGCCACTGGGAAAATCTCACGAGAAGCAATTCAACAGCAGTTGCAGATTCCACCCCCAGATATGGGAAGTGGCGGTCCGAGTACCAAGTAGAACACTGTAGTAGCACGACCACTGCCCAGTATAGCTATATTTCATTAACTAGCTTACCTTACAATCAGTCAGATAGTCAATAAAATATTATCTAATACCATAACAGAGCTGCGAACACCCAGAAAGCGGATAATGGCAAATGATATGAGAACTGAGCACTGCTACGTGGACATTTACAAAACGAACTGTTTCATTACTATCGTTACGAAAATAATTACAATTAATAATGAGTTGTCATAGTGATACTCATTGTTATTACTAATATGTGTGCTGGTTGGTCAATTAGATAAATCCTTCAATTAACATAGAGTGAATTATTGAAAATAAAATATATGATAACAAACTGTAATTTTTCAATTGTAAATAACTTTTGAACCAAGCGAGCTAGAGAAAAATTGTTGAAATATAAATTTTAGAGCATTTCTAGGCGCATCGACTGGTTGTAATTTTGACAGAAAAATTGTTTCTAGTTTAGCAGTTATAGAAAAAAGAAATATTGAATTTAAAATATCTCTGAAACCGATTTAGATACAGAAAATTTGTTCAAATGCCGATTATAGAAAATTTAATGGGGAATAACTTATATTTGTAAGTTTTTTTTATATCTTTATTCGTTTATAAGATATTGCATATTATATAGATTGTTAGCAGTCCACCTCTAAATATTGACAAGAAAATTTTGTGAAATACATTTACATACATACATACATACATATCTTCTCGCTATATTCCAACAAATAGGATATCACGAACCCTAAAATCACTCATAAAACACTCATCAAACAATCAGCCCTTGTCAAACATTTTCATCCAACTAAATCACCCTCGCTTCAACCACATTCATAGATCACTCCATATAAACTCGTTCATTTATTACACTCGAAATCATTAAATAACTTTTGAACCGAGTACGTTAGAAAGAAATTGTTAAAATAAGAGTTGTAGAGAATTTTTAGGCGCATCGCGTGGTGGCACAGGCCACAGACAAACTATACCATAGCCTGTCTATGGATTTGCAAGCAATGAGCAAGATTCCAAAGCAGCTACACACCAACCAACCTACCTGGTAGCCACTGAGAAAATCTCACGAGAAGCAAAAAATTAAGTTGATAGATTTCAACAGCAGTTGCAGTTGCTTATTAACCGCAATTACAAAGCCACAGACAAACTATACCATAGCCTGTATGTGGCTTTGCAAGCAATGAGCAAGATTCCAAAGCAGCTACACACCAACCAACCTACCTGGTAGCCACTGGGAAAATCTCACGAGAAGCAAAAAATTAAGTTGATAGATTTCAACAGCAGTTGCAGTTGCTTATTAACCGCAATTACAAGGCCACAGACAAACTATACCATAGCCTGTCTGTGGCTTTGCAAGTAATGAGCAACATTCCAAAGCAGCTACGCACCAATCAACCTACGTGGTAGCCACTGGGAAAATCTCACGAGAAGCAATTCAACAGCAGTTGCAGATTCCACCCCCAGATATGGGAAGTGGCGGTCCGAGTACCAAGTAGAACACTGTAGTAGCACGACCACTGCCCAGTATAGCTATATTTCATTAACTAGCTTACCTTACAATCAGTCAGATAGTCAATAAAATATCATCTAATACCATAACAGAGCTGCGAACACCCAGAAAGCGGATAATGGCAAATGATATGAGAACTGAGCACTGCTACGTGGACATTTACAAAACGAACTGTTTCATTACTATCGTTACGAAAATAATTACAATTAATAATGAGTTGTCATAGTGATACTCATTGTTATTACTAATATGTGTGCTGGTTGGTCAATTAGATAAATCCTTCAATTAACATAGAGTGAATTATTGAAAATAAAATATATGATAACAAACTGTAATTTTTCAATTGTAAATAACTTTTGAACCAAGCGAGCTAGAGCAAAATTGTTGAAATATAAATTTTAGAGCATTTCTAGGCGCATCGACTAGTTGTAATTTTGACAAAAAAATTGTTTCTAGTTTAGAAGTTATAGCAAAAAGAAGTATTGAATTTAAAATATCTCTGAAACCGATTTAGATACAGAAAATTTGTTCAAATGCCGATTATAGAAAATTTAATGGGGAATAACTTATATTTGTAAGTTTTTTTTATATCTTTATTCGTTTATAAGATATTGCATATTATATAGATTGTTAGCAGTCCACCTCTAAATATTGACAAGAAAATTTTGTGAAATACATTTACATACATACATACATACATATCTTCTCGCTATATTCCAACAAATAGGATATCACGAACCCTAAAATCACTCATAAAACACTCATCAAACAATCAGCCCTTGTCAAACATTTTCATCCAACTAAATCACCCTCGCTTCAACCACATTCATAGATCACTCCATATAAACTCGTTCATTTATTACACTCGAAATCATTAAATAACTTTTGAACCGAGTACGTTAGAAAGAAATTGTTAAAATAAGAGTTGTAGGGAATTTTTAGGCGCATCGCGTGGTGGCACAGGCCACAGACAAACTATACCATAGCCTGTCTATGGATTTGCAAGCAATGAGCAAGATTCCAAAGCAGCTACACACCAACCAACCTACCTGGTAGCCACTGAGAAAATCTCACGAGAAGCAAAAAATTAAGTTGATAGATTTCAACAGCAGTTGCAGTTGCTTATTAACCGCAATTACAAGGCCACAGACAAACTATACCATAGCCTGTATGTGGCTTTGCAAGCAATGAGCAAGATTCCAAAGCAGCTACACACCAACCAACCTACCTGGTAGCCACTGGGAAAATCTCACGAGAAGCAAAAAATTAAGTTGATAGATTTCAACAGCAGTTGCAGTTGCTTATTAACCGCAATTACAAGGCCACAGACAAACTATACCATAGCCTGTCTGTGGCTTTGCAAGTAATGAGCAACATTCCAAAGCAGCTACGCACCAATCAACCTACGTGGTAGCCACTGGGAAAATCTCACGAGAAGCAATTCAACAGCAGTTGCAGATTCCACCCCCAGATATGGGAAGTGGCGGTCCGAGTACCAAGTAGAACACTGTAGTAGCACGACCACTGCCCAGTATAGCTATATTTCATTAACTAGCTTACCTTACAATCAGTCAGATAGTCAATAAAATATCATCTAATACCATAACAGAGCTGCGAACACCCAGAAAGCGGATAATGGCAAATGATATGAGAACTGAGCACTGCTACGTGGACATTTACAAAACGAACTGTTTCATTACTATCGTTACGAAAATAATTACAATTAATAATGAGTTGTCATAGTGATACTCATTGTTATTACTAATATGTGTGCTGGTTGGTCAATTAGATAAATCCTTCAATTAACATAGAGTGAATTATTGAAAATAAAATATATGATAACAAACTGTAATTTTTCAATTGTAAATAACTTTTGAACCAAGCGAGCTAGAGCAAAATTGTTGAAATATAAATTTTAGAGCATTTCTAGGCGCATCGACTAGTTGTAATTTTGACAAAAAAATTGTTTCTAGTTTAGAAGTTATAGCAAAAAGAAGTATTGAATTTAAAATATCTCTGAAACCGATTTAGATACAGAAAATTTGTTCAAATGCCGATTATAGAAAATTTAATGGGGAATAACTTATATTTGTAAGTTTTTTTTATATCTTTATTCGTTTATAAGATATTGCATATTATATAGATTGTTAGCAGTCCACCTCTAAATATTGACAAGAAAATTTTGTGAAATACATTTACATACATACATACATACATATCTTCTCGCTATATTCCAACAAATAGGATATCACGAACCCTAAAATCACTCCTAAAACACTCATCAAACAATCAGCCCTTGTCAAACATTTTCATCCAACTAAATCACCCTCGCTTCAACCACATTCATAGATCACTCCATATAAACTCGTTCATTTATTACACTCGAAATCATTAAATAACTTTTGAACCGAGTACGTTAGAAAGAAATTGTTAAAATAAGAGTTGTAGGGAATTTTTAGGCGCATCGCGTGGTGGCACAGGCCACAGACAAACTATACCATAGCCTGTCTATGGATTTGCAAGCAATGAGCAAGATTCCAAAGCAGCTACACACCAACCAACCTACCTGGTAGCCACTGAGAAAATCTCACGAGAAGCAAAAAATTAAGTTGATAGATTTCAACAGCAGTTGCAGTTGCTTATTAACCGCAATTACAAGGCCACAGACAAACTATACCATAGCCTGTATGTGGCTTTGCAAGCAATGAGCAAGATTCCAAAGCAGCTACACACCAACCAACCTACCTGGTAGCCACTGGGAAAATCTCACGAGAAGCAAAAAATTAAGTTGATAGATTTCAACAGCAGTTGCAGTTGCTTATTAACCGCAATTACAAGGCCACAGACAAACTATACCATAGCCTGTCTGTGGCTTTGCAAGTAATGAGCAACATTCCAAAGCAGCTACGCACCAATCAACCTACGTGGTAGCCACTGGGAAAATCTCACGAGAAGCAATTCAACAGCAGTTGCAGATTCCACCCCCAGATATGGGAAGTGGCGGTCCGAGTACCAAGTAGAACACTGTAGTAGCACGACCACTGCCCAGTATAGCTATATTTCATTAACTAGCTTACCTTACAATCAGTCAGATAGTCAATAAAATATTATCTAATACCATAACAGAGCTGCGAACACCCAGAAAGCGGATAATGGCAAATGATATGAGAACTGAGCACTGCTACGTGGACATTTACAAAACGAACTGTTTCATTACTATCGTTACGAAAATAATTACAATTAATAATGAGTTGTCATAGTGATACTCATTGTTATTACTAATATGTGTGCTGGTTGGTCAATTAGATAAATCCTTCAATTAACATAGAGTGAATTATTGAAAATAAAATATATGATAACAAACTGTAATTTTTCAATTGTAAATAACTTTTGAACCAAGCGAGCTAGAGAAAAATTGTTGAAATATAAATTTTAGAGCATTTCTAGGCGCATCGACTGGTTGTAATTTTGACAGAAAAATTGTTTCTAGTTTAGCAGTTATAGAAAAAAGAAATATTGAATTTAAAATATCTCTGAAACCGATTTAGATACAGAAAATTTGTTCAAATGCCGATTATAGAAAATTTAATGGGGAATAACTTATATTTGTAAGTTTTTTTTATATCTTTATTCGTTTATAAGATATTGCATATTATATAGATTGTTAGCAGTCCACCTCTAAATATTGACAAGAAAATTTTGTGAAATACATTTACATACATACATACATACATATCTTCTCGCTATATTCCAACAAATAGGATATCACGAACCCTAAAATCACTCATAAAACACTCATCAAACAATCAGCCCTTGTCAAACATTTTCATCCAACTAAATCACCCTCGCTTCAACCACATTCATAGATCACTCCATATAAACTCGTTCATTTATTACACTCGAAATCATTAAATAACTTTTGAACCGAGTACGTTAGAAAGAAATTGTTAAAATAAGAGTTGTAGAGAATTTTTAGGCGCATCGCGTGGTGGCACAGGCCACAGACAAACTATACCATAGCCTGTCTATGGATTTGCAAGCAATGAGCAAGATTCCAAAGCAGCTACACACCAACCAACCTACCTGGTAGCCACTGAGAAAATCTCACGAGAAGCAAAAAATTAAGTTGATAGATTTCAACAGCAGTTGCAGTTGCTTATTAACCGCAATTACAAGGCCACAGACAAACTATACCATAGCCTGTATGTGGCTTTGCAAGCAATGAGCAAGATTCCAAAGCAGCTACACACCAACCAACCTACCTGGTAGCCACTGGGAAAATCTCACGAGAAGCAAAAAATTAAGTTGATAGATTTCAACAGCAGTTGCAGTTGCTTATTAATCGCAATTACAAGGCCACAGACAAACTATACCATAGCCTGTCTGTGGCTTTGCAAGTAATGAGCAACATTCCAAAGCAGCTACGCACCAATCAACCTACGTGGTAGCCACTGGGAAAATCTCACGAGAAGCAATTCAACAGCAGTTGCAGATTCCACCCCCAGATATGGGAAGTGGCGGTCCGAGTACCAAGTAGAACACTGTAGTAGCACGACCACTGCCCAGTATAGCTATATTTCATTAACTAGCTTACCTTACAATCAGTCAGATAGTCAATAAAATATCATCTAATACCATAACAGAGCTGCGAACACCCAGAAAGCGGATAATGGCAAATGATATGAGAACTGAGCACTGCTACGTGGACATTTACAAAACGAACTGTTTCATTACTATCGTTACGAAAATAATTACAATTAATAATGAGTTGTCATAGTGATACTCATTGTTATTACTAATATGTGTGCTGGTTGGTCAATTAGATAAATCCTTCAATTAACATAGAGTGAATTATTGAAAATAAAATATATGATAACAAACTGTAATTTTTCAATTGTAAATAACTTTTGAACCAAGCGAGCTAGAGCAAAATTGTTGAAATATAAATTTTAGAGCATTTCTAGGCGCATCGACTAGTTGTAATTTTGACAAAAAAATTGTTTCTAGTTTAGAAGTTATAGCAAAAAGAAGTATTGAATTTAAAATATCTCTGAAACCGATTTAGATACAGAAAATTTGTTCAAATGCCGATTATAGAAAATTTAATGGGGAATAACTTATATTTGTAAGTTTTTTTTATATCTTTATTCGTTTATAAGATATTGCATATTATATAGATTGTTAGCAGTCCACCTCTAAATATTGACAAGAAAATTTTGTGAAATACATTTACATACATACATACATACATATCTTCTCGCTATATTCCAACAAATAGGATATCACGAACCCTAAAATCACTCATAAAACACTCATCAAACAATCAGCCCTTGTCAAACATTTTCATCCAACTAAATCACCCTCGCTTCAACCACATTCATAGATCACTCCATATAAACTCGTTCATTTATTACACTCGAAATCATTAAATAACTTTTGAACCGAGTACGTTAGAAAGAAATTGTTAAAATAAGAGTTGTAGGGAATTTTTAGGCGCATCGCGTGGTGGCACAGGCCACAGACAAACTATACCATAGCCTGTCTATGGATTTGCAAGCAATGAGCAAGATTCCAAAGCAGCTACACACCAACCAACCTACCTGGTAGCCACTGAGAAAATCTCACGAGAAGCAAAAAATTAAGTTGATAGATTTCAACAGCAGTTGCAGTTGCTTATTAACCGCAATTACAAGGCCACAGACAAACTATACCATAGCCTGTATGTGGCTTTGCAAGCAATGAGCAAGATTCCAAAGCAGCTACACACCAACCAACCTACCTGGTAGCCACTGGGAAAATCTCACGAGAAGCAAAAAATTAAGTTGATAGATTTCAACAGCAGTTGCAGTTGCTTATTAACCGCAATTACAAGGCCACAGACAAACTATACCATAGCCTGTCTGTGGCTTTGCAAGTAATGAGCAACATTCCAAAGCAGCTACGCACCAATCAACCTACGTGGTAGCCACTGGGAAAATCTCACGAGAAGCAATTCAACAGCAGTTGCAGATTCCACCCCCAGATATGGGAAGTGGCGGTCCGAGTACCAAGTAGAACACTGTAGTAGCACGACCACTGCCCAGTATAGCTATATTTCATTAACTAGCTTACCTTACAATCAGTCAGATAGTTAATAAAATATCATCTAATACCATAACAGAGCTGCGAACACCCAGAAAGCGGATAATGGCAAATGATATGAGAACTGAGCACTGCTACGTGGACATTTACAAAACGAACTGTTTCATTACTATCGTTACGAAAATAATTACAATTAATAATGAGTTGTCATAGTGATACTCATTGTTATTACTAATATGTGTGCTGGTTGGTCAATTAGATAAATCCTTCAATTAACATAGAGTGAATTATTGAAAATAAAATATATGATAACAAACTGTAATTTTTCAATTGTAAATAACTTTTGAACCAAGCGAGCTAGAGAAAAATTGTTGAAATATAAATTTTAGAGCATTTCTAGGCGCATCGACTGGTTGTAATTTTGACAAAAAAATTGTTTCTAGTTTAGAAGTTATAGCAAAAAGAAGTATTGAATTTAAAATATCTCTGAAACCGATTTAGATACAGAAAATTTGTTCAAATGCCGATTATAGAAAATTTAATGGGGAATAACTTATATTTGTAAGTTTTTTTTATATCTTTATTCGTTTATAAGATATTGCATATTATATAGATTGTTAGCAGTCCACCTCTAAATATTGACAAGAAAATTTTGTGAAATACATTTACATACATACATACATACATATCTTCTCGCTATATTCCAACAAATAGGATATCACGAACCCTAAAATCACTCATAAAACACTCATCAAACAATCAGCCCTTGTCAAACATTTTCATCCAACTAAATCACCCTCGCTTCAACCACATTCATAGATCACTCCATATAAACTCGTTCATTTATTACACTCGAAATCATTAAATAACTTTTGAACCGAGTACGTTAGAAAGAAATTGTTAAAATAAGAGTTGTAGGGAATTTTTAGGCGCATCGCGTGGTGGCACAGGCCACAGACAAACTATACCATAGCCTGTCTATGGATTTGCAAGCAATGAGCAAGATTCCAAAGCAGCTACACACCAACCAACCTACCTGGTAGCCACTGAGAAAATCTCACGAGAAGCAAAAAATTAAGTTGATAGATTTCAACAGCAGTTGCAGTTGCTTATTAACCGCAATTACAAGGCCACAGACAAACTATACCATAGCCTGTATGTGGCTTTGCAAGCAATGAGCAAGATTCCAAAGCAGCTACACACCAACCAACCTACCTGGTAGCCACTGGGAAAATCTCACGAGAAGCAAAAAATTAAGTTGATAGATTTCAACAGCAGTTGCAGTTGCTTATTAACCGCAATTACAAGGCCACAGACAAACTATACCATAGCCTGTCTGTGGCTTTGCAAGTAATGAGCAACATTCCAAAGCAGCTACGCACCAATCAACCTACGTGGTAGCCACTGGGAAAATCTCACGAGAAGCAATTCAACAGCAGTTGCAGATTCCACCCCCAGATATGGGAAGTGGCGGTCCGAGTACCAAGTAGAACACTGTAGTAGCACGACCACTGCCCAGTATAGCTATATTTCATTAACTAGCTTACCTTACAATCAGTCAGATAGTCAATAAAATATCATCTAATACCATAACAGAGCTGCGAACACCCAGAAAGCGGATAATGGCAAATGATATGAGAACTGAGCACTGCTACGTGGACATTTACAAAACGAACTGTTTCATTACTATCGTTACGAAAATAATTACAATTAATAATGAGTTGTCATAGTGATACTCATTGTTATTACTAATATGTGTGCTGGTTGGTCAATTAGATAAATCCTTCAATTAACATAGAGTGAATTATTGAAAATAAAATATATGATAACAAACTGTAATTTTTCAATTGTAAATAACTTGTGAACCAAGCGAGCTAGAGAAAAATTGTTGAAATATAAATTTTAGAGCATTTCTAGGCGCATCGACTAGTTGTAATTTTGACGAAAAAATTGTTTCTAGTTTAGAAGTTATAGCAAAAAGAAGTATTGAATTTAAAATATCTCTGAAACCGATTTAGATACAGAAAATTTGTTCAAATGCCGATTATAGAAAATTTAATGGGGAATAACTTATATTTGTAAGTTTTTTTTATATCTTTATTCGTTTATAAGATATTGCATATTATATAGATTGTTAGCAGTCCACCTCTAAATATTGACAAGAAAATTTTGTGAAATACATTTACATACATACATACATACATATCTTCTCGCTATATTCCAACAAATAGGATATCACGAACCCTAAAATCACTCATAAAACACTCATCAAACAATCAGCCCTTGTCAAACATTTTCATCCAATTAAATCACCCTCGCTTCAACCACATTCATAGATCACTCCATATAAACTCGTTCATTTATTACACTCGAAATCATTAAATAACTTTTGAACCGAGTACGTTAGAAAGAAATTGTTAAAATAAGAGTTGTAGGGAATTTTTAGGCGTATCGCGTGGTGGCACAGGCCACAGACAAACTATACCATAGCCTGTCTATAGATTTGCAAGCAATGAGCAAGATTCCAAAGCAGCTACATACCAACCAACCTACCTGGTAGCCACTGAGAAAATCTCACGAGAAGCAAAAAATTAAGTTGATAGATTTCAACAGCAGTTGCAGTTGCTTATTAACCGCAATTACAAGGCCACAGACAAACTATACCATAGCCTGTATGTGGCTTTGCAAGCAATGAGCAAGATTCCAAAGCAGCTACACACCAACCAACCTACCTGGTAGCCACTGGGAAAATCTCACGAGAAGCAAAAAATTAAGTTGATAGATTTCAACAGCAGTTGCAGTTGCTTATTAACCGCAATTACAAGGCCACAGACAAACTATACCATAGCCTGTCTGTGGCTTTGCAAGTAATGAGCAACATTCCAAAGCAGCTACGCACCAATCAACCTACGTGGTAGCCACTGGGAAAATCTCACGAGAAGCAATTCAACAGCAGTTGCAGATTCCACCCCCAGATATGGGAAGTGGCGGTCCGAGTATCAAGTAGAACACTGTAGTAGCACGACCACTGCCCAGTATAGCTATATTTCATTAACTAGCTTACCTTACAATCAGTCAGATAGTCAATAAAATATTATCTAATACCATAACAGAGCTGCGAACACCCAGAAAGCGGATAATGGCAAATGATATGAGAACTGAGCACTGCTACGTGGACATTTACAAAACGAATTGTTTCATTACTATCGTTACGAAAATAATTACAATTAATAATGAGTTGTCATAGTGATACTCATTGTTATTACTAATATGTGTGCTGGTTGGTCAATTAGATAAATCCTTCAATTAACATAGAGTGAATTATTGAAAATAAAATATATGATAACAAACTGTAATTTTTCAATTGTAAATAACTTTTGAACCAAGCGAGCTAGAGAAAAATTGTTGAAATATAAATTTTAGAGCATTTCTAGACGCATCGACTGGTTGTAATTTTGACAGAAAAATTGTTTCTAGTTTAGCAGTTATAGAAAAAAGAAATATTGAATTTAAAATATCTCTGAAACCGATTTAGATACAGAAAATTTGTTCAAATGCCGATTATAGAAAATTTAATGGGGAATAACTTATATTTGTAAGTTTTTTTTATATCTTTATTCGTTTATAAGATATTGCATATTATATAGATTGTTAGCAGTCCACCTCTAAATATTGACAAGAAAATTTTGTGAAATACATTTACATACATACATACATACATATCTTCTCGCTATATTCCAACAAATAGGATATCACGAACCCTAAAATCACTCATAAAACACTCATCAAACAATCAGCCCTTGTCAAACATTTTCATCCAATTAAATCACCCTCGCTTCAACCACATTCATAGATCACTCCATATAAACTCGTTCATTTATTACACTCGAAATCATTAAATAACTTTTGAACCGAGTACGTTAGAAAGAAATTGTTAAAATAAGAGTTGTAGGGAATTTTTAGGCGCATCGCGTGGTGGCACAGGCCACAGACAAACTATACCATAGCCTGTCTATGGATTTGCAAGCAATGAGCAAGATTCCAAAGCAGCTACATACCAACCAACCTACCTGGTAGCCACTGAGAAAATCTCACGAGAAGGAAAAAATTAAGTTGATAGATTTCAACAGCAGTTGCAGTTGCTTATTAACCGCAATTACAAGGCCACAGACAAACTATACCATAGCCTGTATGTGGCTTTGCAAGCAATGAGCAAGATTCCAAAGCAGCTACACACCAACCAACCTACCTGGTAGCCACTGGGAAAATCTCACGAGAAGCAATTCAACAGCAGTTGCAGATTCCACCCCCAGATATGGGAAGTGGCGGTCCGAGTACCAAGTAGAACACTGTAGTAGCACGACCACTGCCCAGTATAGCTATATTTCATTAACTAGCTTACCTTACAATCAGTCAGATAGTCAATAAAATATCATCTAATACCATAACAGAGCTGCGAACACCCAGAAAGCGGATAATGGCAAATGATATGAGAACTGAGCACTGCTACGTGGACATTTACAAAACGAACTGTTTCATTACTATCGTTACGAAAATAATTACAATTAATAATGAGTTGTCATAGTGATACTCATTGTTATTACTAATATGTGTGCTGGTTGGTCAATTAGATAAATCCTTCAATTAACATAGAGTGAATTATTGAAAATAAAATATATGATAACAAACTGTAATTTTTCAATTGTAAATAACTTTTGAACCAAGCGAGCTAGAGAAAAATTGTTGAAATATAAATTTTAGAGCATTTCTAGGCGCATCGACTGGTTGTAATTTTGACAGAAAAATTGTTTCTAGTTTAGCAGTTATAGAAAAAAGAAATATTGAATTTAAAATATCTCTGAAACCGATTTAGATACAGAAAATTTGTTCAAATGCCGATTATAGAAAATTTAATGGGGAATAACTTATATTTGTAAGTTTTTTTTATATCTTTATTCGTTTATAAGATATTGCATATTATATAGATTGTTAGCAGTCCACCTCTAAATATTGACAAGAAAATTTTGTGAAATACATTTACATACATACATACATACATATCTTCTCGCTATATTCCAACAAATAGGATATCACGAACCCTAAAATCACTCATAAAACACTCATCAAACAATCAGCCCTTGTCAAACATTTTCATCCAACTAAATCACCCTCGCTTCAACCACATTCATAGATCACTCCATATAAACTCGTTCATTTATTACACTCGAAATCATTAAATAACTTTTGAACCGAGTACGTTAGAAAGAAATTGTTAAAATAAGAGTTGTAGAGAATTTTTAGGCGCATCGCGTGGTGGCACAGGCCACAGACAAACTATACCATAGCCTGTCTATGGATTTGCAAGCAATGAGCAAGATTCCAAAGCAGCTACACACCAACCAACCTACCTGGTAGCCACTGAGAAAATCTCACGAGAAGCAAAAAATTAAGTTGATAGATTTCAACAGCAGTTGCAGTTGCTTATTAACCGCAATTACAAAGCCACAGACAAACTATACCATAGCCTGTATGTGGCTTTGCAAGCAATGAGCAAGATTCCAAAGCAGCTACACACCAACCAACCTACCTGGTAGCCACTGGGAAAATCTCACGAGAAGCAAAAAATTAAGTTGATAGATTTCAACAGCAGTTGCAGTTGCTTATTAACCGCAATTACAAGGCCACAGACAAACTATACCATAGCCTGTCTGTGGCTTTGCAAGTAATGAGCAACATTCCAAAGCAGCTACGCACCAATCAACCTACGTGGTAGCCACTGGGAAAATCTCACGAGAAGCAATTCAACAGCAGTTGCAGATTCCACCCCCAGATATGGGAAGTGGCGGTCCGAGTACCAAGTAGAACACTGTAGTAGCACGACCACTGCCCAGTATAGCTATATTTCATTAACTAGCTTACCTTACAATCAGTCAGATAGTCAATAAAATATCATCTAATACCATAACAGAGCTGCGAACACCCAGAAAGCGGATAATGGCAAATGATATGAGAACTGAGCACTGCTACGTGGACATTTACAAAACGAACTGTTTCATTACTATCGTTACGAAAATAATTACAATTAATAATGAGTTGTCATAGTGATACTCATTGTTATTACTAATATGTGTGCTGGTTGGTCAATTAGATAAATCCTTCAATTAACATAGAGTGAATTATTGAAAATAAAATATATGATAACAAACTGTAATTTTTCAATTGTAAATAACTTTTGAACCAAGCGAGCTAGAGCAAAATTGTTGAAATATAAATTTTAGAGCATTTCTAGGCGCATCGACTAGTTGTAATTTTGACAAAAAAATTGTTTCTAGTTTAGAAGTTATAGCAAAAAGAAGTATTGAATTTAAAATATCTCTGAAACCGATTTAGATACAGAAAATTTGTTCAAATGCCGATTATAGAAAATTTAATGGGGAATAACTTATATTTGTAAGTTTTTTTTATATCTTTATTCGTTTATAAGATATTGCATATTATATAGATTGTTAGCAGTCCACCTCTAAATATTGACAAGAAAATTTTGTGAAATACATTTACATACATACATACATACATATCTTCTCGCTATATTCCAACAAATAGGATATCACGAACCCTAAAATCACTCATAAAACACTCATCAAACAATCAGCCCTTGTCAAACATTTTCATCCAACTAAATCACCCTCGCTTCAACCACATTCATAGATCACTCCATATAAACTCGTTCATTTATTACACTCGAAATCATTAAATAACTTTTGAACCGAGTACGTTAGAAAGAAATTGTTAAAATAAGAGTTGTAGGGAATTTTTAGGCGCATCGCGTGGTGGCACAGGCCACAGACAAACTATACCATAGCCTGTCTATGGATTTGCAAGCAATGAGCAAGATTCCAAAGCAGCTACACACCAACCAACCTACCTGGTAGCCACTGAGAAAATCTCACGAGAAGCAAAAAATTAAGTTGATAGATTTCAACAGCAGTTGCAGTTGCTTATTAACCGCAATTACAAGGCCACAGACAAACTATACCATAGCCTGTATGTGGCTTTGCAAGCAATGAGCAAGATTCCAAAGCAGCTACACACCAACCAACCTACCTGGTAGCCACTGGGAAAATCTCACGAGAAGCAAAAAATTAAGTTGATAGATTTCAACAGCAGTTGCAGTTGCTTATTAACCGCAATTACAAGGCCACAGACAAACTATACCATAGCCTGTCTGTGGCTTTGCAAGTAATGAGCAACATTCCAAAGCAGCTACGCACCAATCAACCTACGTGGTAGCCACTGGGAAAATCTCACGAGAAGCAATTCAACAGCAGTTGCAGATTCCACCCCCAGATATGGGAAGTGGCGGTCCGAGTACCAAGTAGAACACTGTAGTAGCACGACCACTGCCCAGTATAGCTATATTTCATTAACTAGCTTACCTTACAATCAGTCAGATAGTTAATGAAATATCATCTAATACCATAACAGAGCTGCGAACACCCAGAAAGCGGATAATGGCAAATGATATGAGAACTGAGCACTGCTACGTGGACATTTACAAAACGAACTGTTTCATTACTATCGTTACGAAAATAATTACAATTAATAATGAGTTGTCATAGTGATACTCATTGTTATTACTAATATGTGTGCTGGTTGGTCAATTAGATAAATCCTTCAATTAACATAGAGTGAATTATTGAAAATAAAATATATGATAACAAACTGTAATTTTTCAATTGTAAATAACTTTTGAACCAAGCGAGCTAGAGAAAAATTGTTGAAATATAAATTTTAGAGCATTTCTAGGCGCATCGACTAGTTGTAATTTTGACAAAAAAATTGTTTCTAGTTTAGAAGTTATAGCAAAAAGAAGTATTGAATTTAAAATATCTCTGAAACCGATTTAGATACAGAAAATTTGTTCAAATGCCGATTATAGAAAATTTAATGGGGAATAACTTATATTTGTAAGTTTTTTTTATATCTTTATTCGTTTATAAGATATTGCATATTATATAGATTGTTAGCAGTCCACCTCTAAATATTGACAAGAAAATTTTGTGAAATACATTTACATACATACATACATACATATCTTCTCGCTATATTCCAACAAATAGGATATCACGAACCCTAAAATCACTCATAAAACACTCATCAAACAATCAGCCCTTGTCAAACATTTTCATCCAACTAAATCACCCTCGCTTCAACCACATTCATAGATCACTCCATATAAACTCGTTCATTTATTACACTCGAAATCATTAAATAACTTTTGAACCGAGTACGTTAGAAAGAAATTGTTAAAATAAGAGTTGTAGGGAATTTTTAGGCGCATCGCGTGGTGGCACAGGCCACAGACAAACTATACCATAGCCTGTCTATGGATTTGCAAGCAATGAGCAAGATTCCAAAGCAGCTACACACCAACCAACCTACCTGGTAGCCACTGAGAAAATCTCACGAGAAGCAAAAAATTAAGTTGATAGATTTCAACAGCAGTTGCAGTTGCTTATTAACCGCAATTACAAGGCCACAGACAAACTATACCATAGCCTGTATGTGGCTTTGCAAGCAATGAGCAAGATTCCAAAGCAGCTACACACCAACCAACCTACCTGGTAGCCACTGGGAAAATCTCACGAGAAGCAAAAAATTAAGTTGATAGATTTCAACAGCAGTTGCAGTTGCTTATTAACCGCAATTACAAGGCCACAGACAAACTATACCATAGCCTGTCTGTGGCTTTGCAAGTAATGAGCAACATTCCAAAGCAGCTACGCACCAATCAACCTACGTGGTAGCCACTGGGAAAATCTCACGAGAAGCAATTCAACAGCAGTTGCAGATTCCACCCCCAGATATGGGAAGTGGCGGTCCGAGTACCAAGTAGAACACTGTAGTAGCACGACCACTGCCCAGTATAGCTATATTTCATTAACTAGCTTACCTTACAATCAGTCAGATAGTTAATGAAATATCATCTAATACCATAACAGAGCTGCGAACACCCAGAAAGCGGATAATGGCAAATGATATGAGAACTGAGCACTGCTACGTGGACATTTACAAAACGAACTGTTTCATTACTATCGTTACGAAAATAATTACAATTAATAATGAGTTGTCATAGTGATACTCATTGTTATTACTAATATGTGTGCTGGTTGGTCAATTAGATAAATCCTTCAATTAACATAGAGTGAATTATTGAAAATAAAATATATGATAACAAACTGTAATTTTTCAATTGTAAATAACTTTTGAACCAAGCGAGCTAGAGAAAAATTGTTGAAATATAAATTTTAGAGCATTTCTAGGCGCATCGACTAGTTGTAATTTTGACAAAAAAATTGTTTCTAGTTTAGAAGTTATAGCAAAAAGAAGTATTGAATTTAAAATATCTCTGAAACCGATTTAGATACAGAAAATTTGTTCAAATGCCGATTATAGAAAATTTAATGGGGAATAACTTATATTTGTAAGTTTTTTTTATATCTTTATTCGTTTATAAGATATTGCATATTATATAGATTGTTAGCAGTCCACCTCTAAATATTGACAAGAAAATTTTGTGAAATACATTTACATACATACATACATACATATCTTCTCGCTATATTCCAACAAATAGGATATCACGAACCCTAAAATCACTCATAAAACACTCATCAAACAATCAGCCCTTGTCAAACATTTTCATCCAACTAAATCACCCTCGCTTCAACCACATTCATAGATCACTCCATATAAACTCGTTCATTTATTACACTCGAAATCATTAAATAACTTTTGAACCGAGTACGTTAGAAAGAAATTGTTAAAATAAGAGTTGTAGGGAATTTTTAGGCGCATCGCGTGGTGGCACAGGCCACAGACAAACTATACCATAGCCTGTCTATGGATTTGCAAGCAATGAGCAAGATTCCAAAGCAGCTACACACCAACCAACCTACCTGGTAGCCACTGAGAAAATCTCACGAGAAGCAAAAAATTAAGTTGATAGATTTCAACAGCAGTTGCAGTTGCTTATTAACCGCAATTACAAGGCCACAGACAAACTATACCATAGCCTGTATGTGGCTTTGCAAGCAATGAGCAAGATTCCAAAGCAGCTACACACCAACCAACCTACCTGGTAGCCACTGGGAAAATCTCACGAGAAGCAAAAAATTAAGTTGATAGATTTCAACAGCAGTTGCAGTTGCTTATTAACCGCAATTACAAGGCCACAGACAAACTATACCATAGCCTGTCTGTGGCTTTGCAAGTAATGAGCAACATTCCAAAGCAGCTACGCACCAATCAACCTACGTGGTAGCCACTGGGAAAATCTCACGAGAAGCAATTCAACAGCAGTTGCAGATTCCACCCCCAGATATGGGAAGTGGCGGTCCGAGTACCAAGTAGAACACTGTAGTAGCACGACCACTGCCCAGTATAGCTATATTTCATTAACTAGCTTACCTTACAATCAGTCAGATAGTTAATAAAATATCATCTAATACCATAACAGAGCTGCGAACACCCAGAAAGCGGATAATGGCAAATGATATGAGAACTGAGCACTGCTACGTGGACATTTACAAAACGAACTGTTTCATTACTATCGTTACGAAAATAATTACAATTAATAATGAGTTGTCATAGTGATACTCATTGTTATTACTAATATGTGTGCTGGTTGGTCAATTAGATAAATCCTTCAATTAACATAGAGTGAATTATTGAAAATAAAATATATGATAACAAACTGTAATTTTTCAATTGTAAATAACTTTTGAACCAAGCGAGCTAGAGAAAAATTGTTGAAATATAAATTTTAGAGCATTTCTAGGCGCATCGACTAGTTGTAATTTTGACAAAAAAATTGTTTCTAGTTTAGAAGTTATAGCAAAAAGAAGTATTGAATTTAAAATATCTCTGAAACCGATTTAGATACAGAAAATTTGTTCAAATGCCGATTATAGAAAATTTAATGGGGAATAACTTATATTTGTAAGTTTTTTTTATATCTTTATTCGTTTATAAGATATTGCATATTATATAGATTGTTAGCAGTCCACCTCTAAATATTGACAAGAAAATTTTGTGAAATACATTTACATACATACATACATACATATCTTCTCGCTATATTCCAACAAATAGGATATCACGAACCCTAAAATCACTCATAAAACACTCATCAAACAATCAGCCCTTGTCAAACATTTTCATCCAACTAAATCACCCTCGCTTCAACCACATTCATAGATCACTCCATATAAACTCGTTCATTTATTACACTCGAAATCATTAAATAACTTTTGAACCGAGTACGTTAGAAAGAAATTGTTAAAATAAGAGTTGTAGGGAATTTTTAGGCGCATCGCGTGGTGGCACAGGCCACAGACAAACTATACCATAGCCTGTCTATGGATTTGCAAGCAATGAGCAAGATTCCAAAGCAGCTACACACCAACCAACCTACCTGGTAGCCACTGAGAAAATCTCACGAGAAGCAAAAAATTAAGTTGATAGATTTCAACAGCAGTTGCAGTTGCTTATTAACCGCAATTACAAGGCCACAGACAAACTATACCATAGCCTGTATGTGGCTTTGCAAGCAATGAGCAAGATTCCAAAGCAGCTACACACCAACCAACCTACCTGGTAGCCACTGGGAAAATCTCACGAGAAGCAAAAAATTAAGTTGATAGATTTCAACAGCAGTTGCAGTTGCTTATTAACCGCAATTACAAGGCCACAGACAAACTATACCATAGCCTGTCTGTGGCTTTGCAAGTAATGAGCAACATTCCAAAGCAGCTACGCACCAATCAACCTACGTGGTAGCCACTGGGAAAATCTCACGAGAAGCAATTCAACAGCAGTTGCAGATTCCACCCCCAGATATGGGAAGTGGCGGTCCGAGTACCAAGTAGAACACTGTAGTAGCACGACCACTGCCCAGTATAGCTATATTTCATTAACTAGCTTACCTTACAATCAGTCAGATAGTTAATGAAATATCATCTAATACCATAACAGAGCTGCGAACACCCAGAAAGCGGATAATGGCAAATGATATGAGAACTGAGCACTGCTACGTGGACATTTACAAAACGAACTGTTTCATTACTATCGTTACGAAAATAATTACAATTAATAATGAGTTGTCATAGTGATACTCATTGTTATTACTAATATGTGTGCTGGTTGGTCAATTAGATAAATCCTTCAATTAACATAGAGTGAATTATTGAAAATAAAATATATGATAACAAACTGTAATTTTTCAATTGTAAATAACTTTTGAACCAAGCGAGCTAGAGAAAAATTGTTGAAATATAAATTTTAGAGCATTTCTAGGCGCATCGACTAGTTGTAATTTTGACAAAAAAATTGTTTCTAGTTTAGAAGTTATAGCAAAAAGAAGTATTGAATTTAAAATATCTCTGAAACCGATTTAGATACAGAAAATTTGTTCAAATGCCGATTATAGAAAATTTAATGGGGAATAACTTATATTTGTAAGTTTTTTTTATATCTTTATTCGTTTATAAGATATTGCATATTATATAGATTGTTAGCAGTCCACCTCTAAATATTGACAAGAAAATTTTGTGAAATACATTTACATACATACATACATACATATCTTCTCGCTATATTCCAACAAATAGGATATCACGAACCCTAAAATCACTCATAAAACACTCATCAAACAATCAGCCCTTGTCAAACATTTTCATCCAACTAAATCACCCTCGCTTCAACCACATTCATAGATCACTCCATATAAACTCGTTCATTTATTACACTCGAAATCATTAAATAACTTTTGAACCGAGTACGTTAGAAAGAAATTGTTAAAATAAGAGTTGTAGGGAATTTTTAGGCGCATCGCGTGGTGGCACAGGCCACAGACAAACTATACCATAGCCTGTCTATGGATTTGCAAGCAATGAGCAAGATTCCAAAGCAGCTACACACCAACCAACCTACCTGGTAGCCACTGAGAAAATCTCACGAGAAGCAAAAAATTAAGTTGATAGATTTCAACAGCAGTTGCAGTTGCTTATTAACCGCAATTACAAGGCCACAGACAAACTATACCATAGCCTGTATGTGGCTTTGCAAGCAATGAGCAAGATTCCAAAGCAGCTACACACCAACCAACCTACCTGGTAGCCACTGGGAAAATCTCACGAGAAGCAAAAAATTAAGTTGATAGATTTCAACAGCAGTTGCAGTTGCTTATTAACCGCAATTACAAGGCCACAGACAAACTATACCATAGCCTGTCTGTGGCTTTGCAAGTAATGAGCAACATTCCAAAGCAGCTACGCACCAATCAACCTACGTGGTAGCCACTGGGAAAATCTCACGAGAAGCAATTCAACAGCAGTTGCAGATTCCACCCCCAGATATGGGAAGTGGCGGTCCGAGTACCAAGTAGAACACTGTAGTAGCACGACCACTGCCCAGTATAGCTATATTTCATTAACTAGCTTACCTTACAATCAGTCAGATAGTTAATGAAATATCATCTAATACCATAACAGAGCTGCGAACACCCAGAAAGCGGATAATGGCAAATGATATGAGAACTGAGCACTGCTACGTGGACATTTACAAAACGAACTGTTTCATTACTATCGTTACGAAAATAATTACAATTAATAATGAGTTGTCATAGTGATACTCATTGTTATTACTAATATGTGTGCTGGTTGGTCAATTAGATAAATCCTTCAATTAACATAGAGTGAATTATTGAAAATAAAATATATGATAACAAACTGTAATTTTTCAATTGTAAATAACTTTTTAACCAAGCGAGCTAGAGAAAAATTGTTGAAATATAAATTTTAGAGCATTTCTAGGCGCATCGACTGGTTGTAATTTTGACAAAAAAATTGTTTCTAGTTTAGAAGTTATAGCAAAAAGAAGTATTGAATTTAAAATATCTCTGAAACCGATTTAGATACAGAAAATTTGTTCAAATGCCGATTATAGAAAATTTAATGGGGAATAACTTATATTTGTAAGTTTTTTTTATATCTTTATTCGTTTATAAGATATTGCATATTATATAGATTGTTAGCAGTCCACCTCTAAATATTGACAAGAAAATTTTGTGAAATACATTTACATACATACATACATACATATCTTCTCGCTATATTCCAACAAATAGGATATCACGAACCCTAAAATCACTCATAAAACACTCATCAAACAATCAGCCCTTGTCAAACATTTTCATCCAACTAAATCACCCTCGCTTCAACCACATTCATAGATCACTCCATATAAACTCGTTCATTTATTACACTCGAAATCATTAAATAACTTTTGAACCGAGTACGTTAGAAAGAAATTGTTAAAATAAGAGTTGTAGGGAATTTTTAGGCGCATCGCGTGGTGGCACAGGCCACAGACAAACTATACCATAGCCTGTCTATGGATTTGCAAGCAATGAGCAAGATTCCAAAGCAGCTACACACCAACCAACCTACCTGGTAGCCACTGAGAAAATCTCACGAGAAGCAAAAAATTAAGTTGATAGATTTCAACAGCAGTTGCAGTTGCTTATTAACCGCAATTACAAGGCCACAGACAAACTATACCATAGCCTGTATGTGGCTTTGCAAGCAATGAGCAAGATTCCAAAGCAGCTACACACCAACCAACCTACCTGGTAGCCACTGGGAAAATCTCACGAGAAGCAAAAAATTAAGTTGATAGATTTCAACAGCAGTTGCAGTTGCTTATTAACCGCAATTACAAGGCCACAGACAAACTATACCATAGCCTGTCTGTGGCTTTGCAAGTAATGAGCAACATTCCAAAGCAGCTACGCACCAATCAACCTACGTGGTAGCCACTGGGAAAATCTCACGAGAAGCAATTCAACAGCAGTTGCAGATTCCACCCCCAGATATGGGAAGTGGCGGTCCGAGTACCAAGTAGAACACTGTAGTAGCACGACCACTGCCCAGTATAGCTATATTTCATTAACTAGCTTACCTTACAATCAGTCAGATAGTTAATGAAATATCATCTAATACCATAACAGAGCTGCGAACACCCAGAAAGCGGATAATGGCAAATGATATGAGAACTGAGCACTGCTACGTGGACATTTACAAAACGAACTGTTTCATTACTATCGTTACGAAAATAATTACAATTAATAATGAGTTGTCATAGTGATACTCATTGTTATTACTAATATGTGTGCTGGTTGGTCAATTAGATAAATCCTTCAATTAACATAGAGTGAATTATTGAAAATAAAATATATGATAACAAACTGTAATTTTTCAATTGTAAATAACTTTTGAACCAAGCGAGCTAGAGAAAAATTGTTGAAATATAAATTTTAGAGCATTTCTAGGCGCATCGACTGGTTGTAATTTTGACAAAAAAATTGTTTCTAGTTTAGAAGTTATAGCAAAAAGAAGTATTGAATTTAAAATATCTCTGAAACCGATTTAGATACAGAAAATTTGTTCAAATGCCGATTATAGAAAATTTAATGGGGAATAACTTATATTTGTAAGTTTTTTTTATATCTTTATTCGTTTATAAGATATTGCATATTATATAGATTGTTAGCAGTCCACCTCTAAATATTGACAAGAAAATTTTGTGAAATACATTTACATACATACATACATACATATCTTCTCGCTATATTCCAACAAATAGGATATCACGAACCCTAAAATCACTCATAAAACACTCATCAAACAATCAGCCCTTGTCAAACATTTTCATCCAACTAAATCACCCTCGCTTCAACCACATTCATAGATCACTCCATATAAACTCGTTCATTTATTACACTCGAAATCATTAAATAACTTTTGAACCGAGTACGTTAGAAAGAAATTGTTAAAATAAGAGTTGTAGGGAATTTTTAGGCGCATCGCGTGGTGGCACAGGCCACAGACAAACTATACCATAGCCTGTCTATGGATTTGCAAGCAATGAGCAAGATTCCAAAGCAGCTACACACCAACCAACCTACCTGGTAGCCACTGAGAAAATCTCACGAGAAGCAAAAAATTAAGTTGATAGATTTCAACAGCAGTTGCAGTTGCTTATTAACCGCAATTACAAGGCCACAGACAAACTATACCATAGCCTGTATGTGGCTTTGCAAGCAATGAGCAAGATTCCAAAGCAGCTACACACCAACCAACCTACCTGGTAGCCACTGGGAAAATCTCACGAGAAGCAAAAAATTAAGTTGATAGATTTCAACAGCAGTTGCAGTTGCTTATTAACCGCAATTACAAGGCCACAGACAAACTATACCATAGCCTGTCTGTGGCTTTGCAAGTAATGAGCAACATTCCAAAGCAGCTACGCACCAATCAACCTACGTGGTAGCCACTGGGAAAATCTCACGAGAAGCAATTCAACAGCAGTTGCAGATTCCACCCCCAGATATGGGAAGTGGCGGTCCGAGTACCAAGTAGAACACTGTAGTAGCACGACCACTGCCCAGTATAGCTATATTTCATTAACTAGCTTACCTTACAATCAGTCAGATAGTCAATAAAATATCATCTAATACCATAACAGAGCTGCGAACACCCAGAAAGCGGATAATGGCAAATGATATGAGAACTGAGCACTGCTACGTGGACATTTACAAAACGAACTGTTTCATTACTATCGTTACGAAAATAATTACAATTAATAATGAGTTGTCATAGTGATACTCATTGTTATTACTAATATGTGTGCTGGTTGGTCAATTAGATAAATCCTTCAATTAACATAGAGTGAATTATTGAAAATAAAATATATGATAACAAACTGTAATTTTTCAATTGTAAATAACTTTTGAACCAAGCGAGCTAGAGCAAAATTGTTGAAATATAAATTTTAGAGCATTTCTAGGCGCATCGACTAGTTGTAATTTTGACAAAAAAATTGTTTCTAGTTTAGAAGTTATAGCAAAAAGAAGTATTGAATTTAAAATATCTCTGAAACCGATTTAGATACAGAAAATTTGTTCAAATGCCGATTATAGAAAATTTAATGGGGAATAACTTATATTTGTAAGTTTTTTTTATATCTTTATTCGTTTATAAGATATTGCATATTATATAGATTGTTAGCAGTCCACCTCTAAATATTGACAAGAAAATTTTGTGAAATACATTTACATACATACATACATACATATCTTCTCGCTATATTCCAACAAATAGGATATCACGAACCCTAAAATCACTCATAAAACACTCATCAAACAATCAGCCCTTGTCAAACATTTTCATCCAACTAAATCACCCTCGCTTCAACCACATTCATAGATCACTCCATATAAACTCGTTCATTTATTACACTCGAAATCATTAAATAACTTTTGAACCGAGTACGTTAGAAAGAAATTGTTAAAATAAGAGTTGTAGGGAATTTTTAGGCGCATCGCGTGGTGGCACAGGCCACAGACAAACTATACCATAGCCTGTCTATGGATTTGCAAGCAATGAGCAAGATTCCAAAGCAGCTACACACCAACCAACCTACCTGGTAGCCACTGAGAAAATCTCACGAGAAGCAAAAAATTAAGTTGATAGATTTCAACAGCAGTTGCAGTTGCTTATTAACCGCAATTACAAGGCCACAGACAAACTATACCATAGCCTGTATGTGGCTTTGCAAGCAATGAGCAAGATTCCAAAGCAGCTACACACCAACCAACCTACCTGGTAGCCACTGGGAAAATCTCACGAGAAGCAAAAAATTAAGTTGATAGATTTCAACAGCAGTTGCAGTTGCTTATTAACCGCAATTACAAGGCCACAGACAAACTATACCATAGCCTGTCTGTGGCTTTGCAAGTAATGAGCAACATTCCAAAGCAGCTACGCACCAATCAACCTACGTGGTAGCCACTGGGAAAATCTCACGAGAAGCAATTCAACAGCAGTTGCAGATTCCACCCCCAGATATGGGAAGTGGCGGTCCGAGTACCAAGTAGAACACTGTAGTAGCACGACCACTGCCCAGTATAGCTATATTTCATTAACTAGCTTACCTTACAATCAGTCAGATAGTCAATAAAATATCATCTAATACCATAACAGAGCTGCGAACACCCAGAAAGCGGATAATGGCAAATGATATGAGAACTGAGCACTGCTACGTGGACATTTACAAAACGAACTGTTTCATTACTATCGTTACGAAAATAATTACAATTAATAATGAGTTGTCATAGTGATACTCATTGTTATTACTAATATGTGTGCTGGTTGGTCAATTAGATAAATCCTTCAATTAACATAGAGTGAATTATTGAAAATAAAATATATGATAACAAACTGTAATTTTTCAATTGTAAATAACTTTTGAACCAAGCGAGCTAGAGCAAAATTGTTGAAATATAAATTTTAGAGCATTTCTAGGCGCATCGACTAGTTGTAATTTTGACAAAAAAATTGTTTCTAGTTTAGAAGTTATAGCAAAAAGAAGTATTGAATTTAAAATATCTCTGAAACCGATTTAGATACAGAAAATTTGTTCAAATGCCGATTATAGAAAATTTAATGGGGAATAACTTATATTTGTAAGTTTTTTTTATATCTTTATTCGTTTATAAGATATTGCATATTATATAGATTGTTAGCAGTCCACCTCTAAATATTGACAAGAAAATTTTGTGAAATACATTTACATACATACATACATACATATCTTCTCGCTATATTCCAACAAATAGGATATCACGAACCCTAAAATCACTCATAAAACACTCATCAAACAATCAGCCCTTGTCAAACATTTTCATCCAACTAAATCACCCTCGCTTCAACCACATTCATAGATCACTCCATATAAACTCGTTCATTTATTACACTCGAAATCATTAAATAACTTTTGAACCGAGTACGTTAGAAAGAAATTGTTAAAATAAGAGTTGTAGGGAATTTTTAGGCGCATCGCGTGGTGGCACAGGCCACAGACAAACTATACCATAGCCTGTCTATGGATTTGCAAGCAATGAGCAAGATTCCAAAGCAGCTACACACCAACCAACCTACCTGGTAGCCACTGAGAAAATCTCACGAGAAGCAAAAAATTAAGTTGATAGATTTCAACAGCAGTTGCAGTTGCTTATTAACCGCAATTACAAGGCCACAGACAAACTATACCATAGCCTGTATGTGGCTTTGCAAGCAATGAGCAAGATTCCAAAGCAGCTACACACCAACCAACCTACCTGGTAGCCACTGGGAAAATCTCACGAGAAGCAAAAAATTAAGTTGATAGATTTCAACAGCAGTTGCAGTTGCTTATTAACCGCAATTACAAGGCCACAGACAAACTATACCATAGCCTGTCTGTGGCTTTGCAAGTAATGAGCAACATTCCAAAGCAGCTACGCACCAATCAACCTACGTGGTAGCCACTGGGAAAATCTCACGAGAAGCAATTCAACAGCAGTTGCAGATTCCACCCCCAGATATGGGAAGTGGCGGTCCGAGTACCAAGTAGAACACTGTAGTAGCACGACCACTGCCCAGTATAGCTATATTTCATTAACTAGCTTACCTTACAATCAGTCAGATAGTCAATAAAATATCATCTAATACCATAACAGAGCTGCGAACACCCAGAAAGCGGATAATGGCAAATGATATGAGAACTGAGCACTGCTACGTGGACATTTACAAAACGAACTGTTTCATTACTATCGTTACGAAAATAATTACAATTAATAATGAGTTGTCATAGTGATACTCATTGTTATTACTAATATGTGTGCTGGTTGGTCAATTAGATAAATCCTTCAATTAACATAGAGTGAATTATTGAAAATAAAATATATGATAACAAACTGTAATTTTTCAATTGTAAATAACTTTTGAACCAAGCGAGCTAGAGAAAAATTGTTGAAATATAAATTTTAGAGCATTTCTAGGCGCATCGACTGGTTGTAATTTTGACAAAAAAATTGTTTCTAGTTTAGAAGTTATAGCAAAAAGAAATATTGAATTTAAAATATCTCTGAAACCGATTTAGATACAGAAAATTTGTTCAAATGCCGATTATAGAAAATTTAATGGGGAATAACTTATATTTGTAAGTTTTTTTTATATCTTTATTCGTTTATAAGATATTGCATATTATATAGATTGTTAGCAGTCCACCTCTAAATATTGACAAGAAAATTTTGTGAAATACATTTACATACATACATACATACATATCTTCTCGCTATATTCCAACAAATAGGATATCACGAACCCTAAAATCACTCATAAAACACTCATCAAACAATCAGCCCTTGTCAAACATTTTCATCCAACTAAATCACCCTCGCTTCAACCACATTCATAGATCACTCCATATAAACTCGTTCATTTATTACACTCGAAATCATTAAATAACTTTTGAACCGAGTACGTTAGAAAGAAATTGTTAAAATAAGAGTTGTAGAGAATTTTTAGGCGCATCGCGTGGTGGCACAGGCCACAGACAAACTATACCATAGCCTGTCTATGGATTTGCAAGCAATGAGCAAGATTCCAAAGCAGCTACACACCAACTAACCTACCTGGTAGCCACTGAGAAAATCTCACGAGAAGCAAAAAATTAAGTTGATAGATTTCAACAGCAGTTGCAGTTGCTTATTAACCGCAATTACAAGGCCACAGACAAACTATACCATAGCCTGTATGTGGCTTTGCAAGCAATGAGCAAGATTCCAAAGCAGCTACACACCAACCAACCTACCTGGTAGCCACTGGGAAAATCTCACGAGAAGCAATTCAACAGCAGTTGCAGATTCCACCCCCAGATATGGGAAGTGGCGGTCCGAGTACCAAGTAGAACACTGTAGTAGCACGACCACTGCCCAGTATAGCTATATTTCATTAACTAGCTTACCTTACAATCAGTCAGATAGTCAATAAAATATCATCTAATACCATAACAGAGCTGCGAACACCCAGAAAGCGGATAATGGCAAATGATATGAGAACTGAGCACTGCTACGTGGACATTTACAAAACGAACTGTTTCATTACTATCGTTACGAAAATAATTACAATTAATAATGAGTTGTCATAGTGATACTCATTGTTATTACTAATATGTGTGCTGGTTGGTCAATTAGATAAATCCTTCAATTAACATAGAGTGAATTATTGAAAATAAAATATATGATAACAAACTGTAATTTTTCAATTGTAAATAACTTTTTAACCAAGCGAGCTAGAGAAAAATTGTTGAAATATAAATTTTAGAGCATTTCTAGGCGCATCGACTGGTTGTAATTTTGGCAAAAAAATTGTTTCTAGTTTAGAAGTTATAGAAAAAAGAAATATTGAATTTAAAATATCTCTGAAACCGATTTAGATACAGAAAATTTGTTCAAATGCCGATTATAGAAAATTTAATGGGGAATAACTTATATTTGTAAGTTTTTTTTATATCTTTATTCGTTTATAAGATATTGCATATTATATAGATTGTTAGCAGTCCACCTCTAAATATTGACAAGAAAATTTTGTGAAATACATTTACATACATACATACATACATATCTTCTCGCTATATTCCAACAAATAGGATATCACGAACCCTAAAATCACTCATAAAACACTCATCAAACAATCAGCCCTTGTCAAACATTTTCATCCAACTAAATCACCCTCGCTTCAACCACATTCATAGATCACTCCATATAAACTCGTTCATTTATTACACTCGAAATCATTAAATAACTTTTGAACCGAGTACGTTAGAAAGAAATTGTTAAAATAAGAGTTGTAGAGAATTTTTAGGCGCATCGCGTGGTGGCACAGGCCACAGACAAACTATACCATAGCCTGTCTATGGATTTGCAAGCAATGAGCAAGATTCCAAAGCAGCTACACACCAACCAACCTACCTGGTAGCCACTGAGAAAATCTCACGAGAAGCAAAAAATTAAGTTGATAGATTTCAACAGCAGTTGCAGTTGCTTATTAACCGCAATTACAAGGCCACAGACAAACTATACCATAGCCTGTATGTGGCTTTGCAAGCAATGAGCAAGATTCCAAAGCAGCTACACACCAACCAACCTACCTGGTAGCCACTGGGAAAATCTCACGAGAAGCAATTCAACAGCAGTTGCAGATTCCACCCCCAGATATGGGAAGTGGCGGTCCGAGTACCAAGTAGAACACTGTAGTAGCACGACCACTGCCCAGTATAGCTATATTTCATTAACTAGCTTACCTTACAATCAGTCAGATAGTCAATAAAATATCATCTAATACCATAACAGAGCTGCGAACACCCAGAAAGCGGATAATGGCAAATGATATGAGAACTGAGCACTGCTACGTGGACATTTACAAAACGAACTGTTTCATTACTATCGTTACGAAAATAATTACAATTAATAATGAGTTGTCATAGTGATACTCATTGTTATTACTAATATGTGTGCTGGTTGGTCAATTAGATAAATCCTTCAATTAACATAGAGTGAATTATTGAAAATAAAATATATGATAACAAACTGTAATTTTTCAATTGTAAATAACTTTTGAACCAAGCGAGCTAGAGAAAAATTGTTGAAATATAAATTTTAGAGCATTTCTAGGCGCATCGACTGGTTGTAATTTTGACAAAAAAATTGTTTCTAGTTTAGAAGTTATAGCAAAAAGAAATATTGAATTTAAAATATCTCTGAAACCGATTTAGATACAGAAAATTTGTTCAAATGCCGATTATAGAAAATTTAATGGGGAATAACTTATATTTGTAAGTTTTTTTTATATCTTTATTCGTTTATAAGATATTGCATATTATATAGATTGTTAGCAGTCCACCTCTAAATATTGACAAGAAAATTTTGTGAAATACATTTACATACATACATACATACATATCTTCTCGCTATATTCCAACAAATAGGATATCACGAACCCTAAAATCACTCATAAAACACTCATCAAACAATCAGCCCTTGTCAAACATTTTCATCCAACTAAATCACCCTCGCTTCAACCACATTCATAGATCACTCCATATAAACTCGTTCATTTATTACACTCGAAATCATTAAATAACTTTTGAACCGAGTACGTTAGAAAGAAATTGTTAAAATAAGAGTTGTAGAGAATTTTTAGGCGCATCGCGTGGTGGCACAGGCCACAGACAAACTATACCATAGCCTGTCTATGGATTTGCAAGCAATGAGCAAGATTCCAAAGCAGCTACACACCAACCAACCTACCTGGTAGCCACTGAGAAAATCTCACGAGAAGCAAAAAATTAAGTTGATAGATTTCAACAGCAGTTGCAGTTGCTTATTAACCGCAATTACAAGGCCACAGACAAACTATACCATAGCCTGTATGTGGCTTTGCAAGCAATGAGCAAGATTCCAAAGCAGCTACACACCAACCAACCTACCTGGTAGCCACTGGGAAAATCTCACGAGAAGCAAAAAATTAAGTTGATAGATTTCAACAGCAGTTGCAGTTGCTTATTAACCGCAATTACAAGGCCACAGACAAACTATACCATAGCCTGTCTGTGGCTTTGCAAGTAATGAGCAACATTCCAAAGCAGCTACGCACCAATCAACCTACGTGGTAGCCACTGGGAAAATCTCACGAGAAGCAATTCAACAGCAGTTGCAGATTCCACCCCCAGATATGGGAAGTGGCGGTCCGAGTACCAAGTAGAACACTGTAGTAGCACGACCACTGCCCAGTATAGCTATATTTCATTAACTAGCTTACCTTACAATCAGTCAGATAGTCAATAAAATATCATCTAATACCATAACAGAGCTGCGAACACCCAGAAAGCGGATAATGGCAAATGATATGAGAACTGAGCACTGCTACGTGGACATTTACAAAACGAACTGTTTCATTACTATCGTTACGAAAATAATTACAATTAATAATGAGTTGTCATAGTGATACTCATTGTTATTACTAATATGTGTGCTGGTTGGTCAATTAGATAAATCCTTCAATTAACATAGAGTGAATTATTGAAAATAAAATATATGATAACAAACTGTAATTTTTCAATTGTAAATAACTTTTTAACCAAGCGAGCTAGAGAAAAATTGTTGAAATATAAATTTTAGAGCATTTCTAGGCGCATCGACTGGTTGTAATTTTGACAGAAAAATTGTTTCTAGTTTAGAAGTTATAGAAAAAAGAAATATTGAATTTAAAATATCTCTGAAACCGATTTAGATACAGAAAATTTGTTCAAATGCCGATTATAGAAAATTTAATGGGGAATAACTTATATTTGTAAGTTTTTTTTATATCTTTATTCGTTTATAAGATATTGCATATTATATAGATTGTTAGCAGTCCACCTCTAAATATTGACAAGAAAATTTTGTGAAATACATTTACATACATACATACATACATATCTTCTCGCTATATTCCAACAAATAGGATATCACGAACCCTAAAATCACTCATAAAACACTCATCAAACAATCAGCCCTTGTCAAACATTTTCATCCAACTAAATCACCCTCGCTTCAACCACATTCATAGATCACTCCATATAAACTCGTTCATTTATTACACTCGAAATCATTAAATAACTTTTGAACCGAGTACGTTAGAAAGAAATTGTTAAAATAAGAGTTGTAGAGAATTTTTAGGCGCATCGCGTGGTGGCACAGGCCACAGACAAACTATACCATAGCCTGTCTATGGATTTGCAAGCAATGAGCAAGATTCCAAAGCAGCTACACACCAACCAACCTACCTGGTAGCCACTGAGAAAATCTCACGAGAAGCAGAAAATTAAGTTGATAGATTTCAACAGCAGTTGCAGTTGCTTATTAACCGCAATTACAAGGCCACAGACAAACTATACCATAGCCTGTATGTGGCTTTGCAAGCAATGAGCAAGATTCCAAAGCAGCTACACACCAACCAACCTACCTGGTAGCCACTGGGAAAATCTCACGAGAAGCAAAAAATTAAGTTGATAGATTTCAACAGCAGTTGCAGTTGCTTATTAACCGCAATTACAAGGCCACAGACAAACTATACCATAGCCTGTCTGTGGCTTTGCAAGTAATGAGCAACATTCCAAAGCAGCTACGCACCAATCAACCTACGTGGTAGCCACTGGGAAAATCTCACGAGAAGCAATTCAACAGCAGTTGCAGATTCCACCCCCAGATATGGGAAGTGGCGGTCCGAGTACCAAGTAGAACACTGTAGTAGCACGACCACTGCCCAGTATAGCTATATTTCATTAACTAGCTTACCTTACAATCAGTCAGATAGTCAATAAAATATCATCTAATACCATAACAGAGCTGCGAACACCCAGAAAGCGGATAATGGCAAATGATATGAGAACTGAGCACTGCTACGTGGACATTTACAAAACGAACTGTTTCATTACTATCGTTACGAAAATAATTACAATTAATAATGAGTTGTCATAGTGATACTCATTGTTATTACTAATATGTGTGCTGGTTGGTCAATTAGATAAATCCTTCAATTAACATAGAGTGAATTATTGAAAATAAAATATATGATAACAAACTGTAATTTTTCAATTGTAAATAACTTTTGAACCAAGCGAGCTAGAGAAAAATTGTTGAAATATAAATTTTAGAGCATTTCTAGGCGCATCGACTGGTTGTAATTTTGACAGAAAAATTGTTTCTAGTTTAGAAGTTATAGCAAAAAGAAGTATTGAATTTAAAATATCTCTGAAACCGATTTAGATACAGAAAATTTGTTCAAATGCCGATTATAGAAAATTTAATGGGGAATAACTTATATTTGTAAGTTTTTTTTATATCTTTATTCGTTTATAAGATATTGCATATTATATAGATTGTTAGCAGTCCACCTCTAAATATTGACAAGAAAATTTTGTGAAATACATTTACATACATACATACATACATATCTTCTCGCTATATTCCAACAAATAGGATATCACGAACCCTAAAATCACTCATAAAACACTCATCAAACAATCAGCCCTTGTCAAACATTTTCATCCAACTAAATCACCCTCGCTTCAACCACATTCATAGATCACTCCATATAAACTCGTTCATTTATTACACTCGAAAACATTAAATAACTTTTGAACCGAGTACGTTAGAAAGAAATTGTTAAAATAAGAGTTGTAGGGAATTTTTAGGCGCATCGCGTGGTGGCACAGGCCACAGACAAACTATACCATAGCCTGTCTATGGATTTGCAAGCAATGAGCAAGATTCCAAAGCAGCTACATACCAACCAACCTACCTGGTAGCCACTGAGAAAATCTCACGAGAAGCAAAAAATTAAGTTGATAGATTTCAACAGCAGTTGCAGTTGCTTATTAACCGCAATTACAAGGCCACAGACAAACTATACCATAGCCTGTATGTGGCTTTGCAAGCAATGAGCAAGATTCCAAAGCAGCTACACACCAACCAACCTACCTGGTAGCCACTGGGAAAATCTCACGAGAAGCAAAAAATTAAGTTGATAGATTTCAACAGCAGTTGCAGTTGCTTATTAACCGCAATTACAAGGCCACAGACAAACTATACCATAGCCTGTCTGTGGCTTTGCAAGTAATGAGCAACATTCCAAAGCAGCTACGCACCAATCAACCTACGTGGTAGCCACTGGGAAAATCTCACGAGAAGCAATTCAACAGCAGTTGCAGATTCCACCCCCAGATATGGGAAGTGGCGGTCCGAGTACCAAGTAGAACACTGTAGTAGCACGACCACTGCCCAGTATAGCTATATTTCATTAACTAGCTTACCTTACAATCAGTCAGATAGTCAATAAAATATCATCTAATACCATAACAGAGCTGCGAACACCCAGAAAGCGGATAATGGCAAATGATATGAGAACTGAGCACTGCTACGTGGACATTTACAAAACGAACTGTTTCATTACTATCGTTACGAAAATAATTACAATTAATAATGAGTTGTCATAGTGATACTCATTGTTATTACTAATATGTGTGCTGGTTGGTCAATTAGATAAATCCTTCAATTAACATAGAGTGAATTATTGAAAATAAAATATATGATAACAAACTGTAATTTTTCAATTGTAAATAACTTTTTAACCAAGCGAGCTAGAGAAAAATTGTTGAAATATAAATTTTAGAGCATTTCTAGGCGCATCGACTGGTTGTAATTTTGGCAGAAAAATTGTTTCTAGTTTAGAAGTTATAGAAAAAAGAAGTATTGAATTTAAAATATCTCTGAAACCGATTTAGATACAGAAAATTTGTTCAAATGCCGATTATAGAAAATTTAATGGGGAATAACTTATATTTGTAAGTTTTTTTTATATCTTTATTCGTTTATAAGATATTGCATATTATATAGATTGTTAGCAGTCCACCTCTAAATATTGACAAGAAAATTTTGTGAAATACATTTACATACATACATACATACATATCTTCTCGCTATATTCCAACAAATAGGATATCACGAACCCTAAAATCACTCATAAAACACTCATCAAACAATCAGCCCTTGTCAAACATTTTCATCCAACTAAATCACCCTCGCTTCAACCACATTCATAGATCACTCCATATAAACTCGTTCATTTATTACACTCGAAATCATTAAATAACTTTTGAACCGAGTACGTTAGAAAGAAATTGTTAAAATAAGAGTTGTAGAGAATTTTTAGGCGCATCGCGTGGTGGCACAGGCCACAGACAAACTATACCATAGCCTGTCTATGGATTTGCAAGCAATGAGCAAGATTCCAAAGCAGCTACACACCAACCAACCTACCTGGTAGCCACTGAGAAAATCTCACGAGAAGCAAAAAATTAAGTTGATAGATTTCAACAGCAGTTGCAGTTGCTTATTAACCGCAATTACAAAGCCACAGACAAACTATACCATAGCCTGTATGTGGCTTTGCAAGCAATGAGCAAGATTCCAAAGCAGCTACACACCAACCAACCTACCTGGTAGCCACTGGGAAAATCTCACGAGAAGCAAAAAATTAAGTTGATAGATTTCAACAGCAGTTGCAGTTGCTTATTAACCGCAATTACAAGGCCACAGACAAACTATACCATAGCCTGTCTGTGGCTTTGCAAGTAATGAGCAACATTCCAAAGCAGCTACGCACCAATCAACCTACGTGGTAGCCACTGGGAAAATCTCACGAGAAGCAATTCAACAGCAGTTGCAGATTCCACCCCCAGATATGGGAAGTGGCGGTCCGAGTACCAAGTAGAACACTGTAGTAGCACGACCACTGCCCAGTATAGCTATATTTCATTAACTAGCTTACCTTACAATCAGTCAGATAGTCAATAAAATATCATCTAATACCATAACAGAGCTGCGAACACCCAGAAAGCGGATAATGGCAAATGATATGAGAACTGAGCACTGCTACGTGGACATTTACAAAACGAACTGTTTCATTACTATCGTTACGAAAATAATTACAATTAATAATGAGTTGTCATAATGATACTCATTGTTATTACTAATATGTGTGCTGGTTGGTCAATTAGATAAATCCTTCAATTAACATAGAGTGAATTATTGAAAATAAAATATATGATAACAAACTGTAATTTTTCAATTGTAAATAACTTTTTAACCAAGCGAGCTAGAGAAAAATTGTTGAAATATAAATTTTAGAGCATTTCTAGGCGCATCGACTGGTTGTAATTTTGACAGAAAAATTGTTTCTAGTTTAGAAGTTATAGAAAAAAGAAATATTGAATTTAAAATATCTCTGAAACCGATTTAGATACAGAAAATTTGTTCAAATGCCGATTATAGAAAATTTAATGGGGAATAACTTATATTTGTAAGTTTTTTTTATATCTTTATTCGTTTATAAGATATTGCATATTATATAGATTGTTAGCAGTCCACCTCTAAATATTGACAAGAAAATTTTGTGAAATACATTTACATACATACATACATACATATCTTCTCGCTATATTCCAACAAATAGGATATCACGAACCCTAAAATCACTCATAAAACACTCATCAAACAATCAGCCCTTGTCAAACATTTTCATCCAACTAAATCACCCTCGCTTCAACCACATTCATAGATCACTCCATATAAACTCGTTCATTTATTACACTCGAAATCATTAAATAACTTTTGAACCGAGTACGTTAGAAAGAAATTGTTAAAATAAGAGTTGTAGAGAATTTTTAGGCGCATCGCGTGGTGGCACAGGCCACAGACAAACTATACCATAGCCTGTCTATGGATTTGCAAGCAATGAGCAAGATTCCAAAGCAGCTACACACCAACCAACCTACCTGGTAGCCACTGAGAAAATCTCACGAGAAGCAAAAAATTAAGTTGATAGATTTCAACAGCAGTTGCAGTTGCTTATTAACCGCAATTACAAGGCCACAGACAAACTATACCATAGCCTGTATGTGGCTTTGCAAGCAATGAGCAAGATTCCAAAGCAGCTACACACCAACCAACCTACCTGGTAGCCACTGGGAAAATCTCACGAGAAGCAATTCAACAGCAGTTGCAGATTCCACCCCCAGATATGGGAAGTGGCGGTCCGAGTACCAAGTAGAACACTGTAGTAGCACGACCACTGCCCAGTATTGCTATATTTCATTAACTAGCTTACCTTACAATCAGTCAGATAGTCAATAAAATATCATCTAATACCATAACAGAGCTGCGAACACCCAGAAAGCGGATAATGGCAAATGATATGAGAACTGAGCACTGCTACGTGGACATTTACAAAACGAACTGTTTCATTACTATCGTTACGAAAATAATTACAATTAATAATGAGTTGTCATAGTGATACTCATTGTTATTACTAATATGTGTGCTGGTTGGTCAATTAGATAAATCCTTCAATTAACATAGAGTGAATTATTGAAAATAAAATATATGATAACAAACTGTAATTTTTCAATTGTAAATAACTTTTGAACCAAGCGAGCTAGAGAAAAATTGTTGAAATATAAATTTTAGAGCATTTCTAGGCGCATCGACTGGTTGTAATTTTGACAAAAAAATTGTTTCTAGTTTAGAAGTTATAGCAAAAAGAAATATTGAATTTAAAATATCTCTGAAACCGATTTAGATACAGAAAATTTGTTCAAATGCCGATTATAGAAAATTTAATGGGGAATAACTTATATTTGTAAGTTTTTTTTATATCTTTATTCGTTTATAAGATATTGCATATTATATAGATTGTTAGCAGTCCACCTCTAAATATTGACAAGAAAATTTTGTGAAATACATTTACATACATACATACATACATATCTTCTCGCTATATTCCAACAAATAGGATATCACGAACCCTAAAATCACTCATAAAACACTCATCAAACAATCAGCCCTTGTCAAACATTTTCATCCAACTAAATCACCCTCGCTTCAACCACATTCATAGATCACTCCATATAAACTCGTTCATTTATTACACTCGAAATCATTAAATAACTTTTGAACCGAGTACGTTAGAAAGAAATTGTTAAAATAAGAGTTGTAGAGAATTTTTAGGCGCATCGCGTGGTGGCACAGGCCACAGACAAACTATACCATAGCCTGTCTATGGATTTGCAAGCAATGAGCAAGATTCCAAAGCAGCTACACACCAACCAACCTACCTGGTAGCCACTGAGAAAATCTCACGAGAAGCAAAAAATTAAGTTGATAGATTTCAACAGCAGTTGCAGTTGCTTATTAACCGCAATTACAAAGCCACAGACAAACTATACCATAGCCTGTATGTGGCTTTGCAAGCAATGAGCAAGATTCCAAAGCAGCTACACACCAACCAACCTACCTGGTAGCCACTGGGAAAATCTCACGAGAAGCAAAAAATTAAGTTGATAGATTTCAACAGCAGTTGCAGTTGCTTATTAACCGCAATTACAAGGCCACAGACAAACTATACCATAGCCTGTCTGTGGCTTTGCAAGTAATGAGCAACATTCCAAAGCAGCTACGCACCAATCAACCTACGTGGTAGCCACTGGGAAAATCTCACGAGAAGCAATTCAACAGCAGTTGCAGATTCCACCCCCAGATATGGGAAGTGGCGGTCCGAGTACCAAGTAGAACACTGTAGTAGCACGACCACTGCCCAGTATAGCTATATTTCATTAACTAGCTTACCTTACAATCAGTCAGATAGTCAATAAAATATCATCTAATACCATAACAGAGCTGCGAACACCCAGAAAGCGGATAATGGCAAATGATATGAGAACTGAGCACTGCTACGTGGACATTTACAAAACGAACTGTTTCATTACTATCGTTACGAAAATAATTACAATTAATAATGAGTTGTCATAGTGATACTCATTGTTATTACTAATATGTGTGCTGGTTGGTCAATTAGATAAATCCTTCAATTAACATAGAGTGAATTATTGAAAATAAAATATATGATAACAAACTGTAATTTTTCAATTGTAAATAACTTTTTAACCAAGCGAGCTAGAGAAAAATTGTTGAAATATAAATTTTAGAGCATTTCTAGGCGCATCGACTGGTTGTAATTTTGACAGAAAAATTGTTTCTAGTTTAGAAGTTATAGAAAAAAGAAATATTGAATTTAAAATATCTCTGAAACCGATTTAGATACAGAAAATTTGTTCAAATGCCGATTATAGAAAATTTAATGGGGAATAACTTATATTTGTAAGTTTTTTTTATATCTTTATTCGTTTATAAGATATTGCATATTATATAGATTGTTAGCAGTCCACCTCTAAATATTGACAAGAAAATTTTGTGAAATACATTTACATACATACATACATACATATCTTCTCGCTATATTCCAACAAATAGGATATCACGAACCCTAAAATCACTCATAAAACACTCATCAAACAATCAGCCCTTGTCAAACATTTTCATCCAACTAAATCACCCTCGCTTCAACCACATTCATAGATCACTCCATATAAACTCGTTCATTTATTACACTCGAAATCATTAAATAACTTTTGAACCGAGTACGTTAGAAAGAAATTGTTAAAATAAGAGTTGTAGAGAATTTTTAGGCGCATCGCGTGGTGGCACAGGCCACAGACAAACTATACCATAGCCTGTCTATGGATTTGCAAGCAATGAGCAAGATTCCAAAGCAGCTACACACCAACCAACCTACCTGGTAGCCACTGAGAAAATCTCACGAGAAGCAGAAAATTAAGTTGATAGATTTCAACAGCAGTTGCAGTTGCTTATTAACCGCAATTACAAGGCCACAGACAAACTATACCATAGCCTGTATGTGGCTTTGCAAGCAATGAGCAAGATTCCAAAGCAGCTACACACCAACCAACCTACCTGGTAGCCACTGGGAAAATCTCACGAGAAGCAAAAAATTAAGTTGATAGATTTCAACAGCAGTTGCAGTTGCTTATTAACCGCAATTACAAGGCCACAGACAAACTATACCATAGCCTGTCTGTGGCTTTGCAAGTAATGAGCAACATTCCAAAGCAGCTACGCACCAATCAACCTACGTGGTAGCCACTGGGAAAATCTCACGAGAAGCAATTCAACAGCAGTTGCAGATTCCACCCCCAGATATGGGAAGTGGCGGTCCGAGTACCAAGTAGAACACTGTAGTAGCACGACCACTGCCCAGTATAGCTATATTTCATTAACTAGCTTACCTTACAATCAGTCAGATAGTCAATAAAATATCATCTAATACCATAACAGAGCTGCGAACACCCAGAAAGCGGATAATGGCAAATGATATGAGAACTGAGCACTGCTACGTGGACATTTACAAAACGAACTGTTTCATTACTATCGTTACGAAAATAATTACAATTAATAATGAGTTGTCATAGTGATACTCATTGTTATTACTAATATGTGTGCTGGTTGGTCAATTAGATAAATCCTTCAATTAACATAGAGTGAATTATTGAAAATAAAATATATGATAACAAACTGTAATTTTTCAATTGTAAATAACTTTTGAACCAAGCGAGCTAGAGAAAAATTGTTGAAATATAAATTTTAGAGCATTTCTAGGCGCATCGACTGGTTGTAATTTTGACAGAAAAATTGTTTCTAGTTTAGAAGTTATAGCAAAAAGAAGTATTGAATTTAAAATATCTCTGAAACCGATTTAGATACAGAAAATTTGTTCAAATGCCGATTATAGAAAATTTAATGGGGAATAACTTATATTTGTAAGTTTTTTTTATATCTTTATTCGTTTATAAGATATTGCATATTATATAGATTGTTAGCAGTCCACCTCTAAATATTGACAAGAAAATTTTGTGAAATACATTTACATACATACATACATACATATCTTCTCGCTATATTCCAACAAATAGGATATCACGAACCCTAAAATCACTCATAAAACACTCATCAAACAATCAGCCCTTGTCAAACATTTTCATCCAACTAAATCACCCTCGCTTCAACCACATTCATAGATCACTCCATATAAACTCGTTCATTTATTACACTCGAAATCATTAAATAACTTTTGAACCGAGTACGTTAGAAAGAAATTGTTAAAATAAGAGTTGTAGGGAATTTTTAGGCGCATCGCGTGGTGGCACAGGCCACAGACAAACTATACCATAGCCTGTCTATGGATTTGCAAGCAATGAGCAAGATTCCAAAGCAGCTACACACCAACCAACCTACCTGGTAGCCACTGAGAAAATCTCACGAGAAGCAAAAAATTAAGTTGATAGATTTCAACAGCAGTTGCAGTTGCTTATTAACCGCAATTACAAGGCCACAGACAAACTATACCATAGCCTGTATGTGGCTTTGCAAGCAATGAGCAAGATTCCAAAGCAGCTACACACCAACCAACCTACCTGGTAGCCACTGGGAAAATCTCACGAGAAGCAAAAAATTAAGTTGATAGATTTCAACAGCAGTTGCAGTTGCTTATTAACCGCAATTACAAGGCCACAGACAAACTATACCATAGCCTGTCTGTGGCTTTGCAAGTAATGAGCAACATTCCAAAGCAGCTACGCACCAATCAACCTACGTGGTAGCCACTGGGAAAATCTCACGAGAAGCAATTCAACAGCAGTTGCAGATTCCACCCCCAGATATGGGAAGTGGCGGTCCGAGTACCAAGTAGAACACTGTAGTAGCACGACCACTGCCCAGTATAGCTATATTTCATTAACTAGCTTACCTTACAATCAGTCAGATAGTCAATAAAATATCATCTAATACCATAACAGAGCTGCGAACACCCAGAAAGCGGATAATGGCAAATGATATGAGAACTGAGCACTGCTACGTGGACATTTACAAAACGAACTGTTTCATTACTATCGTTACGAAAATAATTACAATTAATAATGAGTTGTCATAGTGATACTCATTGTTATTACTAATATGTGTGCTGGTTGGTCAATTAGATAAATCCTTCAATTAACATAGAGTGAATTATTGAAAATAAAATATATGATAACAAACTGTAATTTTTCAATTGTAAATAACTTTTTAACCAAGCGAGCTAGAGAAAAATTGTTGAAATATAAATTTTAGAGCATTTCTAGGCGCATCGACTGGTTGTAATTTTGGCAGAAAAATTGTTTCTAGTTTAGAAGTTATAGAAAAAAGAAGTATTGAATTTAAAATATCTCTGAAACCGATTTAGATACAGAAAATTTGTTCAAATGCCGATTATAGAAAATTTAATGGGGAATAACTTATATTTGTAAGTTTTTTTTATATCTTTATTCGTTTATAAGATATTGCATATTATATAGATTGTTAGCAGTCCACCTCTAAATATTGACAAGAAAATTTTGTGAAATACATTTACATACATACATACATACATATCTTCTCGCTATATTCCAACAAATAGGATATCACGAACCCTAAAATCACTCATAAAACACTCATCAAACAATCAGCCCTTGTCAAACATTTTCATCCAACTAAATCACCCTCGCTTCAACCACATTCATAGATCACTCCATATAAACTCGTTCATTTATTACACTCGAAATCATTAAATAACTTTTGAACCGAGTACGTTAGAAAGAAATTGTTAAAATAAGAGTTGTAGAGAATTTTTAGGCGCATCGCGTGGTGGCACAGGCCACAGACAAACTATACCATAGCCTGTCTATGGATTTGCAAGCAATGAGCAAGATTCCAAAGCAGCTACACACCAACCAACCTACCTGGTAGCCACTGAGAAAATCTCACGAGAAGCAGAAAATTAAGTTGATAGATTTCAACAGCAGTTGCAGTTGCTTATTAACCGCAATTACAAGGCCACAGACAAACTATACCATAGCCTGTATGTGGCTTTGCAAGCAATGAGCAAGATTCCAAAGCAGCTACACACCAACCAACCTACCTGGTAGCCACTGGGAAAATCTCACGAGAAGCAAAAAATTAAGTTGATAGATTTCAACAGCAGTTGCAGTTGCTTATTAACCGCAATTACAAGGCCACAGACAAACTATACCATAGCCTGTCTGTGGCTTTGCAAGTAATGAGCAACATTCCAAAGCAGCTACGCACCAATCAACCTACGTGGTAGCCACTGGGAAAATCTCACGAGAAGCAATTCAACAGCAGTTGCAGATTCCACCCCCAGATATGGGAAGTGGCGGTCCGAGTACCAAGTAGAACACTGTAGTAGCACGACCACTGCCCAGTATAGCTATATTTCATTAACTAGCTTACCTTACAATCAGTCAGATAGTCAATAAAATATCATCTAATACCATAACAGAGCTGCGAACACCCAGAAAGCGGATAATGGCAAATGATATGAGAACTGAGCACTGCTACGTGGACATTTACAAAACGAACTGTTTCATTACTATCGTTACGAAAATAATTACAATTAATAATGAGTTGTCATAGTGATACTCATTGTTATTACTAATATGTGTGCTGGTTGGTCAATTAGATAAATCCTTCAATTAACATAGAGTGAATTATTGAAAATAAAATATATGATAACAAACTGTAATTTTTCAATTGTAAATAACTTTTTAACCAAGCGAGCTAGAGAAAAATTGTTGAAATATAAATTTTAGAGCATTTCTAGGCGCATCGACTGGTTGTAATTTTGACAAAAAAATTGTTTCTAGTTTAGAAGTTATAGCAAAAAGAAGTATTGAATTTAAAATATCTCTGAAACCGATTTAGATACAGAAAATTTATTCAAATGCCGATTATAGAAAATTTAATGGGGAATAACTTATATTTGTAAGTTTTTTTTATATCTTTATTCGTTTATAAGATATTGCATATTATATAGATTGTTAGCAGTCCACCTCTAAATATTGACAAGAAAATTTTGTGAAATACATTTACATACATACATACATACATATCTTCTCGCTATATTCCAACAAATAGGATATCACGAACCCTAAAATCACTCATAAAACACTCATCAAACAATCAGCCCTTGTCAAACATTTTCATCCAACTAAATCACCCTCGCTTCAACCACATTCATAGATCACTCCATATAAACTCGTTCATTTATTACACTCGAAATCATTAAATAACTTTTGAACCGAGTACGTTAGAAAGAAATTGTTAAAATAAGAGTTGTAGAGAATTTTTAGGCGCATCGCGTGGTGGCACAGGCCACAGACAAACTATACCATAGCCTGTCTATGGATTTGCAAGCAATGAGCAAGATTCCAAAGCAGCTACACACCAACCAACCTACCTGGTAGCCACTGAGAAAATCTCACGAGAAGCAAAAAATTAAGTTGATAGATTTCAACAGCAGTTGCAGTTGCTTATTAACCGCAATTACAAGGCCACAGACAAACTATACCATAGCCTGTATGTGGCTTTGCAAGCAATGAGCAAGATTCCAAAGCAGCTACACACCAACCAACCTACCTGGTAGCCACTGGGAAAATCTCACGAGAAGCAAAAAATTAAGTTGATAGATTTCAACAGCAGTTGCAGTTGCTTATTAACCGCAATTACAAGGCCACAGACAAACTATACCATAGCCTGTCTGTGGCTTTGCAAGTAATGAGCAACATTCCAAAGCAGCTACGCACCAATCAACCTACGTGGTAGCCACTGGGAAAATCTCACGAGAAGCAATTCAACAGCAGTTGCAGATTCCACCCCCAGATATGGGAAGTGGCGGTCCGAGTACCAAGTAGAACACTGTAGTAGCACGACCACTGCCCAGTATAGCTATATTTCATTAACTAGCTTACCTTACAATCAGTCAGATAGTCAATAAAATATCATCTAATACCATAACAGAGCTGCGAACACCCAGAAAGCGGATAATGGCAAATGATATGAGAACTGAGCACTGCTACGTGGACATTTACAAAACGAACTGTTTCATTACTATCGTTACGAAAATAATTACAATTAATAATGAGTTGTCATAGTGATACTCATTGTTATTACTAATATGTGTGCTGGTTGGTCAATTAGATAAATCCTTCAATTAACATAGAGTGAATTATTGAAAATAAAATATATGATAACAAACTGTAATTTTTCAATTGTAAATAACTTTTTAACCAAGCGAGCTAGAGAAAAATTGTTGAAATATAAATTTTAGAGCATTTCTAGGCGCATCGACTGGTTGTAATTTTGGCAGAAAAATTGTTTCTAGTTTAGAAGTTATAGAAAAAAGAAGTATTGAATTTAAAATATCTCTGAAACCGATTTAGATACAGAAAATTTGTTCAAATGCCGATTATAGAAAATTTAATGGGGAATAACTTATATTTGTAAGTTTTTTTTATATCTTTATTCGTTTATAAGATATTGCATATTATATAGATTGTTAGCAGTCCACCTCTAAATATTGACAAGAAAATTTTGTGAAATACATTTACATACATACATACATACATATCTTCTCGCTATATTCCAACAAATAGGATATCACGAACCCTAAAATCACTCATAAAACACTCATCAAACAATCAGCCCTTGTCAAACATTTTCATCCAACTAAATCACCCTCGCTTCAACCACATTCATAGATCACTCCATATAAACTCGTTCATTTATTACACTCGAAATCATTAAATAACTTTTGAACCGAGTACGTTAGAAAGAAATTGTTAAAATAAGAGTTGTAGGGAATTTTTAGGCGCATCGCGTGGTGGCACAGGCCACAGACAAACTATACCATAGCCTGTCTATGGATTTGCAAGCAATGAGCAAGATTCCAAAGCAGCTACACACCAACCAACCTACCTGGTAGCCACTGAGAAAATCTCACGAGAAGCAAAAAATTAAGTTGATAGATTTCAACAGCAGTTGCAGTTGCTTATTAACCGCAATTACAAGGCCACAGACAAACTATACCATAGCCTGTATGTGGCTTTGCAAGCAATGAGCAAGATTCCAAAGCAGCTACACACCAACCAACCTACCTGGTAGCCACTGGGAAAATCTCACGAGAAGCAAAAAATTAAGTTGATAGATTTCAACAGCAGTTGCAGTTGCTTATTAACCGCAATTACAAGGCCACAGACAAACTATACCATAGCCTGTCTGTGGCTTTGCAAGTAATGAGCAACATTCCAAAGCAGCTACGCACCAATCAACCTACGTGGTAGCCACTGGGAAAATCTCACGAGAAGCAATTCAACAGCAGTTGCAGATTCCACCCCCAGATATGGGAAGTGGCGGTCCGAGTACCAAGTAGAACACTGTAGTAGCACGACCACTGCCCAGTATAGCTATATTTCATTAACTAGCTTACCTTACAATCAGTCAGATAGTCAATAAAATATCATCTAATACCATAACAGAGCTGCGAACACCCAGAAAGCGGATAATGGCAAATGATATGAGAACTGAGCACTGCTACGTGGACATTTACAAAACGAACTGTTTCATTACTATCGTTACGAAAATAATTACAATTAATAATGAGTTGTCATAGTGATACTCATTGTTATTACTAATATGTGTGCTGGTTGGTCAATTAGATAAATCCTTCAATTAACATAGAGTGAATTATTGAAAATAAAATATATGATAACAAACTGTAATTTTTCAATTGTAAATAACTTTTTAACCAAGCGAGCTAGAGAAAAATTGTTGAAATATAAATTTTAGAGCATTTCTAGGCGCATCGACTGGTTGTAATTTTGGCAGAAAAATTGTTTCTAGTTTAGAAGTTATAGAAAAAAGAAGTATTGAATTTAAAATATCTCTGAAACCGATTTAGATACAGAAAATTTGTTCAAATGCCGATTATAGAAAATTTAATGGGGAATAACTTATATTTGTAAGTTTTTTTTATATCTTTATTCGTTTATAAGATATTGCATATTATATAGATTGTTAGCAGTCCACCTCTAAATATTGACAAGAAAATTTTGTGAAATACATTTACATACATACATACATACATATCTTCTCGCTATATTCCAACAAATAGGATATCACGAACCCTAAAATCACTCATAAAACACTCATCAAACAATCAGCCCTTGTCAAACATTTTCATCCAACTAAATCACCCTCGCTTCAACCACATTCATAGATCACTCCATATAAACTCGTTCATTTATTACACTCGAAATCATTAAATAACTTTTGAACAGAGTACGTTAGAAAGAAATTGTTAAAATAAGAGTTGTAGAGAATTTTTAGGCGCATCGCGTGGTGGCACAGGCCACAGACAAACTATACCATAGCCTGTCTATGGATTTGCAAGCAATGAGCAAGATTCCAAAGCAGCTACACACCAACCAACCTACCTGGTAGCCACTGAGAAAATCTCACGAGAAGCAAAAAATTAAGTTGATAGATTTCAACAGCAGTTGCAGTTGCTTATTAACCGCAATTACAAGGCCACAGACAAACTATACCATAGCCTGTATGTGGCTTTGCAAGCAATGAGCAAGATTCCAAAGCAGCTACACACCAACCAACCTACCTGGTAGCCACTGGGAAAATCTCACGAGAAGCAAAAAATTAAGTTGATAGATTTCAACAGCAGTTGCAGTTGGTTATTAACCGCAATTACAAGGCCACAGACAAACTATACCATAGCCTGTCTGTGGCTTTGCAAGTAATGAGCAACATTCCAAAGCAGCTACGCACCAATCAACCTACGTGGTAGCCACTGGGAAAATCTCACGAGAAGCAATTCAACAGCAGTTGCAGATTCCACCCCCAGATATGGGAAGTGGCGGTCCGAGTACCAAGTAGAACACTGTAGTAGCACGACCACTGCCCAGTATAGCTATATTTCATTAACTAGCTTACCTTACAATCAGTCAGATAGTCAATAAAATATCATCTAATACCATAACAGAGCTGCGAACACCCAGAAAGCGGATAATGGCAAATGATATGAGAACTGAGCACTGCTACGTGGACATTTACAAAACGAACTGTTTCATTACTATCGTTACGAAAATAATTACAATTAATAATGAGTTGTCATAGTGATACTCATTGTTATTACTAATATGTGTGCTGGTTGGTCAATTAGATAAATCCTTCAATTAACATAGAGTGAATTATTGAAAATAAAATATATGATAACAAACTGTAATTTTTCAATTGTAAATAACTTTTTAACCAAGCGAGCTAGAGAAAAATTGTTGAAATATAAATTTTAGAGCATTTCTAGGCGCATCGACTGGTTGTAATTTTGACAAAAAAATTGTTTCTAGTTTAGAAGTTATAGCAAAAAGAAGTATTGAATTTAAAATATCTCTGAAACCGATTTAGATACAGAAAATTTGTTCAAATGCCGATTATAGAAAATTTAATGGGGAATAACTTATATTTGTAAGTTTTTTTTATATCTTTATTCGTTTATAAGATATTGCATATTATATAGATTGTTAGCAGTCCACCTCTAAATATTGACAAGAAAATTTTGTGAAATACATTTACATACATACATACATACATATCTTCTCGCTATATTCCAACAAATAGGATATCACGAACCCTAAAATCACTCATAAAACACTCATCAAACAATCAGCCCTTGTCAAACATTTTCATCCAACTAAATCACCCTCGCTTCAACCACATTCATAGATCACTCCATATAAACTCGTTCATTTATTACACTCGAAATCATTAAATAACTTTTGAACCGAGTACGTTAGAAAGAAATTGTTAAAATAAGAGTTGTAGAGAATTTTTAGGCGCATCGCGTGGTGGCACAGGCCACAGACAAACTATACCATAGCCTGTCTATGGATTTGCAAGCAATGAGCAAGATTCCAAAGCAGCTACACACCAACCAACCTACCTGGTAGCCACTGAGAAAATCTCACGAGAAGCAAAAAATTAAGTTGATAGATTTCAACAGCAGTTGCAGTTGCTTATTAACCGCAATTACAAGGCCACAGACAAACTATACCATAGCCTGTATGTGGCTTTGCAAGCAATGAGCAAGATTCCAAAGCAGCTACACACCAACCAACCTACCTGGTAGCCACTGGGAAAATCTCACGAGAAGCAAAAAATTAAGTTGATAGATTTCAACAGCAGTTGCAGTTGCTTATTAACCGCAATTACAAGGCCACAGACAAACTATACCATAGCCTGTCTGTGGCTTTGCAAGTAATGAGCAACATTCCAAAGCAGCTACGCACCAATCAACCTACGTGGTAGCCACTGGGAAAATCTCACGAGAAGCAATTCAACAGCAGTTGCAGATTCCACCCCCAGATATGGGAAGTGGCGGTCCGAGTACCAAGTAGAACACTGTAGTAGCACGACCACTGCCCAGTATAGCTATATTTCATTAACTAGCTTACCTTACAATCAGTCAGATAGTCAATAAAATATCATCTAATACCATAACAGAGCTGCGAACACCCAGAAAGCGGATAATGGCAAATGATATGAGAACTGAGCACTGCTACGTGGACATTTACAAAACGAACTGTTTCATTACTATCGTTACGAAAATAATTACAATTAATAATGAGTTGTCATAGTGATACTCATTGTTATTACTAATATGTGTGCTGGTTGGTCAATTAGATAAATCCTTCAATTAACATAGAGTGAATTATTGAAAATAAAATATATGATAACAAACTGTAATTTTTCAATTGTAAATAACTTTTGAACCAAGCGAGCTAGAGAAAAATTGTTGAAATATAAATTTTAGAGCATTTCTAGGCGCATCGACTGGTTGTAATTTTGACAGAAAAATTGTTTCTAGTTTAGAAGTTATAGCAAAAAGAAGTATTGAATTTAAAATATCTCTGAAACCGATTTAGATACAGAAAATTTGTTCAAATGCCGATTATAGAAAATTTAATGGGGAATAACTTATATTTGTAAGTTTTTTTTATATCTTTATTCGTTTATAAGATATTGCATATTATATAGATTGTTAGCAGTCCACCTCTAAATATTGACAAGAAAATTTTGTGAAATACATTTACATACATACATACATACATATCTTCTCGCTATATTCCAACAAATAGGATATCACGAACCCTAAAATCACTCATAAAACACTCATCAAACAATCAGCCCTTGTCAAACATTTTCATCCAACTAAATCACCCTCGCTTCAACCACATTCATAGATCACTCCATATAAACTCGTTCATTTATTACACTCGAAATCATTAAATAACTTTTGAACCGAGTACGTTAGAAAGAAATTGTTAAAATAAGAGTTGTAGGGAATTTTTAGGCGCATCGCGTGGTGGCACAGGCCACAGACAAACTATACCATAGCCTGTCTATGGATTTGCAAGCAATGAGCAAGATTCCAAAGCAGCTACACACCAACCAACCTACCTGGTAGCCACTGAGAAAATCTCACGAGAAGCAAAAAATTAAGTTGATAGATTTCAACAGCAGTTGCAGTTGCTTATTAACCGCAATTACAAGGCCACAGACAAACTATACCATAGCCTGTATGTGGCTTTGCAAGCAATGAGCAAGATTCCAAAGCAGCTACACACCAACCAACCTACCTGGTAGCCACTGGGAAAATCTCACGAGAAGCAAAAAATTAAGTTGATAGATTTCAACAGCAGTTGCAGTTGCTTATTAACCGCAATTACAAGGCCACAGACAAACTATACCATAGCCTGTCTGTGGCTTTGCAAGTAATGAGCAACATTCCAAAGCAGCTACGCACCAATCAACCTACGTGGTAGCCACTGGGAAAATCTCACGAGAAGCAATTCAACAGCAGTTGCAGATTCCACCCCCAGATATGGGAAGTGGCGGTCCGAGTACCAAGTAGAACACTGTAGTAGCACGACCACTGCCCAGTATAGCTATATTTCATTAACTAGCTTACCTTACAATCAGTCAGATAGTCAATAAAATATCATCTAATACCATAACAGAGCTGCGAACACCCAGAAAGCGGATAATGGCAAATGATATGAGAACTGAGCACTGCTACGTGGACATTTACAAAACGAACTGTTTCATTACTATCGTTACGAAAATAATTACAATTAATAATGAGTTGTCATAGTGATACTCATTGTTATTACTAATATGTGTGCTGGTTGGTCAATTAGATAAATCCTTCAATTAACATAGAGTGAATTATTGAAAATAAAATATATGATAACAAACTGTAATTTTTCAATTGTAAATAACTTTTTAACCAAGCGAGCTAGAGAAAAATTGTTGAAATATAAATTTTAGAGCATTTCTAGGCGCATCGACTGGTTGTAATTTTGGCAGAAAAATTGTTTCTAGTTTAGAAGTTATAGAAAAAAGAAGTATTGAATTTAAAATATCTCTGAAACCGATTTAGATACAGAAAATTTGTTCAAATGCCGATTATAGAAAATTTAATGGGGAATAACTTATATTTGTAAGTTTTTTTTATATCTTTATTCGTTTATAAGATATTGCATATTATATAGATTGTTAGCAGTCCACCTCTAAATATTGACAAGAAAATTTTGTGAAATACATTTACATACATACATACATACATATCTTCTCGCTATATTCCAACAAATAGGATATCACGAACCCTAAAATCACTCATAAAACACTCATCAAACAATCAGCCCTTGTCAAACATTTTCATCCAACTAAATCACCCTCGCTTCAACCACATTCATAGATCACTCCATATAAACTCGTTCATTTATTACACTCGAAATCATTAAATAACTTTTGAACCGAGTACGTTAGAAAGAAATTGTTAAAATAAGAGTTGTAGGGAATTTTTAGGCGCATCGCGTGGTGGCACAGGCCACAGACAAACTATACCATAGCCTGTCTATGGATTTGCAAGCAATGAGCAAGATTCCAAAGCAGCTACACACCAACCAACCTACCTGGTAGCCACTGAGAAAATCTCACGAGAAGCAAAAAATTAAGTTGATAGATTTCAACAGCAGTTGCAGTTGCTTATTAACCGCAATTACAAAGCCACAGACAAACTATACCATAGCCTGTATGTGGCTTTGCAAGCAATGAGCAAGATTCCAAAGCAGCTACACACCAACCAACCTACCTGGTAGCCACTGGGAAAATCTCACGAGAAGCAAAAAATTAAGTTGATAGATTTCAACAGCAGTTGCAGTTGCTTATTAACCGCAATTACAAGGCCACAGACAAACTATACCATAGCCTGTCTGTGGCTTTGCAAGTAATGAGCAACATTCCAAAGCAGCTACGCACCAATCAACCTACGTGGTAGCCACTGGGAAAATCTCACGAGAAGCAATTCAACAGCAGTTGCAGATTCCACCCCCAGATATGGGAAGTGACGGTCCGAGTACCAAGTAGAACACTGTAGTAGCACGACCACTGCCCAGTATAGCTATATTTCATTAACTAGCTTACCTTACAATCAGTCAGATAGTCAATAAAATATCATCTAATACCATAACAGAGCTGCGAACACCCAGAAAGCGGATAATGGCAAATGATATGAGAACTGAGCACTGCTACGTGGACATTTACAAAACGAACTGTTTCATTACTATCGTTACGAAAATAATTACAATTAATAATGAGTTGTCATAGTGATACTCATTGTTATTACTAATATGTGTGCTGGTTGGTCAATTAGATAAATCCTTCAATTAACATAGAGTGAATTATTGAAAATAAAATATATGATAACAAACTGTAATTTTTCAATTGTAAATAACTTTTTAACCAAGCGAGCTAGAGAAAAATTGTTGAAATATAAATTTTAGAGCATTTCTAGGCGCATCGACTGGTTGTAATTTTGGCAGAAAAATTGTTTCTAGTTTAGAAGTTATAGAAAAAAGAAGTATTGAATTTAAAATATCTCTGAAACCGATTTAGATACAGAAAATTTGTTCAAATGCCGATTATAGAAAATTTAATGGGGAATAACTTATATTTGTAAGTTTTTTTTATATCTTTATTCGTTTATAAGATATTGCATATTATATAGATTGTTAGCAGTCCACCTCTAAATATTGACAAGAAAATTTTGTGAAATACATTTACATACATACATACATACATATCTTCTCGCTATATTCCAACAAATAGGATATCACGAACCCTAAAATCACTCATAAAACACTCATCAAACAATCAGCCCTTGTCAAACATTTTCATCCAACTAAATCACCCTCGCTTCAACCACATTCATAGATCACTCCATATAAACTCGTTCATTTATTACACTCGAAATCATTAAATAACTTTTGAACAGAGTACGTTAGAAAGAAATTGTTAAAATAAGAGTTGTAGAGAATTTTTAGGCGCATCGCGTGGTGGCACAGGCCACAGACAAACTATACCATAGCCTGTCTATGGATTTGCAAGCAATGAGCAAGATTCCAAAGCAGCTACACACCAACCAACCTACCTGGTAGCCACTGGGAAAATCTCACGAGAAGCAAAAAATTAAGTTGATAGATTTCAACAGCAGTTGCAGTTGCTTATTAACCGCAATTACAAGGCCACAGACAAACTATACCATAGCCTGTATGTGGCTTTGCAAGCAATGAGCAAGATTCCAAAGCAGCTACACACCAACCAACCTACCTGGTAGCCACTGGGAAAATCTCACGAGAAGCAAAAAATTAAGTTGATAGATTTCAACAGCAGTTGCAGTTGCTTATTAACCGCAATTACAAGGCCACAGACAAACTATACCATAGCCTGTCTGTGGCTTTGCAAGTAATGAGCAACATTCCAAAGCAGCTACGCACCAATCAACCTACGTGGTAGCCACTGGGAAAATCTCACGAGAAGCAATTCAACAGCAGTTGCAGATTCCACCCCCAGATATGGGAAGTGGCGGTCCGAGTACCAAGTAGAACACTGTAGTAGCACGACCACTGCCCAGTATAGCTATATTTCATTAACTAGCTTACCTTACAATCAGTCAGATAGTCAATAAAATATCATCTAATACCATAACAGAGCTGCGAACACCCAGAAAGCGGATAATGGCAAATGATATGAGAACTGAGCACTGCTACGTGGACATTTACAAAACGAACTGTTTCATTACTATCGTTACGAAAATAATTACAATTAATAATGAGTTGTCATAGTGATACTCATTGTTATTACTAATATGTGTGCTGGTTGGTCAATTAGATAAATCCTTCAATTAACATAGAGTGAATTATTGAAAATAAAATATATGATAACAAACTGTAATTTTTCAATTGTAAATAACTTTTTAACCAAGCGAGCTAGAGAAAAATTGTTGAAATATAAATTTTAGAGCATTTCTAGGCGCATCGACTGGTTGTAATTTTGACAAAAAAATTGTTTCTAGTTTAGAAGTTATAGAAAAAAGAAGTATTGAATTTAAAATATCTCTGAAACCGATTTAGATACAGAAAATTTGTTCAAATGCCGATTATAGAAAATTTAATGGGGAATAACTTATATTTGTAAGTTTTTTTTATATCTTTATTCGTTTATAAGATATTGCATATTATATAGATTGTTAGCAGTCCACCTCTAAATATTGACAAGAAAATTTTGTGAAATACATTTACATACATACATACATACATATCTTCTCGCTATATTCCAACAAATAGGATATCACGAACCCTAAAATCACTCATAAAACACTCATCAAACAATCAGCCCTTGTCAAACATTTTCATCCAACTAAATCACCCTCGCTTCAACCACATTCATAGATCACTCCATATAAACTCGTTCATTTATTACACTCGAAATCATTAAATAACTTTTGAACCGAGTACGTTAGAAAGAAATTGTTAAAATAAGAGTTGTAGAGAATTTTTAGGCGCATCGCGTGGTGGCACAGGCCACAGACAAACTATACCATAGCCTGTCTATGGATTTGCAAGCAATGAGCAAGATTCCAAAGCAGCTACACACCAACCAACCTACCTGGTAGCCACTGAGAAAATCTCACGAGAAGCAAAAAATTAAGTTGATAGATTTCAACAGCAGTTGCAGTTGCTTATTAACCGCAATTACAAAGCCACAGACAAACTATACCATAGCCTGTATGTGGCTTTGCAAGCAATGAGCAAGATTCCAAAGCAGCTACACACCAACCAACCTACCTGGTAGCCACTGGGAAAATCTCACGAGAAGCAAAAAATTAAGTTGATAGATTTCAACAGCAGTTGCAGTTGCTTATTAACCGCAATTACAAGGCCACAGACAAACTATACCATAGCCTGTCTGTGGCTTTGCAAGTAATGAGCAACATTCCAAAGCAGCTACGCACCAATCAACCTACGTGGTAGCCACTGGGAAAATCTCACGAGAAGCAATTCAACAGCAGTTGCAGATTCCACCCCCAGATATGGGAAGTGGCGGTCCGAGTACCAAGTAGAACACTGTAGTAGCACGACCACTGCCCAGTATAGCTATATTTCATTAACTAGCTTACCTTACAATCAGTCAGATAGTCAATAAAATATCATCTAATACCATAACAGAGCTGCGAACACCCAGAAAGCGGATAATGGCAAATGATATGAGAACTGAGCACTGCTACGTGGACATTTACAAAACGAACTGTTTCATTACTATCGTTACGAAAATAATTACAATTAATAATGAGTTGTCATAGTGATACTCATTGTTATTACTAATATGTGTGCTGGTTGGTCAATTAGATTAATCCTTCAATTAACATAGAGTGAATTATTGAAAATAAAATATATGATAACAAACTGTAATTTTTCAATTGTAAATAACTTTTTAACCAAGCGAGCTAGAGAAAAATTGTTGAAATATAAATTTTAGAGCATTTCTAGGCGCATCGACTGGTTGTAATTTTGGCAGAAAAATTGTTTCTAGTTTAGAAGTTATAGAAAAAAGAAGTATTGAATTTAAAATATCTCTGAAACCGATTTAGATACAGAAAATTTGTTCAAATGCCGATTATAGAAAATTTAATGGGGAATAACTTATATTTGTAAGTTTTTTTTATATCTTTATTCGTTTATAAGATATTGCATATTATATAGATTGTTAGCAGTCCACCTCTAAATATTGACAAGAAAATTTTGTGAAATACATTTACATACATACATACATACATATCTTCTCGCTATATTCCAACAAATAGGATATCACGAACCCTAAAATCACTCATAAAACACTCATCAAACAATCAGCCCTTGTCAAACATTTTCATCCAACTAAATCACCCTCGCTTCAACCACATTCATAGATCACTCCATATAAACTCGTTCATTTATTACACTCGAAATCATTAAATAACTTTTGAACCGAGTACGTTAGAAAGAAATTGTTAAAATAAGAGTTGTAGAGAATTTTTAGGCGCATCGCGTGGTGGCACAGGCCACAGACAAACTATACCATAGCCTGTCTATGGATTTGCAAGCAATGAGCAAGATTCCAAAGCAGCTACACACCAACCAACCTACCTGGTAGCCACTGAGAAAATCTCACGAGAAGCAAAAAATTAAGTTGATAGATTTCAACAGCAGTTGCAGTTGCTTATTAACCGCAATTACAAAGCCACAGACAAACTATACCATAGCCTGTATGTGGCTTTGCAAGCAATGAGCAAGATTCCAAAGCAGCTACACACCAACCAACCTACCTGGTAGCCACTGGGAAAATCTCACGAGAAGCAAAAAATTAAGTTGATAGATTTCAACAGCAGTTGCAGTTGCTTATTAACCGCAATTACAAGGCCACAGACAAACTATACCATAGCCTGTCTGTGGCTTTGCAAGTAATGAGCAACATTCCAAAGCAGCTACGCACCAATCAACCTACGTGGTAGCCACTGGGAAAATCTCACGAGAAGCAATTCAACAGCAGTTGCAGATTCCACCCCCAGATATGGGAAGTGGCGGTCCGAGTACCAAGTAGAACACTGTAGTAGCACGACCACTGCCCAGTATAGCTATATTTCATTAACTAGCTTACCTTACAATCAGTCAGATAGTCAATAAAATATCATCTAATACCATAACAGAGCTGCGAACACCCAGAAAGCGGATAATGGCAAATGATATGAGAACTGAGCACTGCTACGTGGACATTTACAAAACGAACTGTTTCATTACTATCGTTACGAAAATAATTACAATTAATAATGAGTTGTCATAGTGATACTCATTGTTATTACTAATATGTGTGCTGGTTGGTCAATTAGATAAATCCTTCAATTAACATAGAGTGAATTATTGAAAATAAAATATATGATAACAAACTGTAATTTTTCAATTGTAAATAACTTTTTAACCAAGCGAGCTAGAGAAAAATTGTTGAAATATAAATTTTAGAGCATTTCTAGGCGCATCGACTGGTTGTAATTTTGGCAGAAAAATTGTTTCTAGTTTAGAAGTTATAGAAAAAAGAAGTATTGAATTTAAAATATCTCTGAAACCGATTTAGATACAGAAAATTTGTTCAAATGCCGATTATAGAAAATTTAATGGGGAATAACTTATATTTGTAAGTTTTTTTTATATCTTTATTCGTTTATAAGATATTGCATATTATATAGATTGTTAGCAGTCCACCTCTAAATATTGACAAGAAAATTTTGTGAAATACATTTACATACATACATACATACATATCTTCTCGCTATATTCCAACAAATAGGATATCACGAACCCTAAAATCACTCATAAAACACTCATCAAACAATCAGCCCTTGTCAAACATTTTCATCCAACTAAATCACCCTCGCTTCAACCACATTCATAGATCACTCCATATAAACTCGTTCATTTATTACACTCGAAATCATTAAATAACTTTTGAACCGAGTACGTTAGAAAGAAATTGTTAAAATAAGAGTTGTAGAGAATTTTTAGGCGCATCGCGTGGTGGCACAGGCCACAGACAAACTATACCATAGCCTGTCTATGGATTTGCAAGCAATGAGCAAGATTCCAAAGCAGCTACACACCAACCAACCTACCTGGTAGCCACTGAGAAAATCTCACGAGAAGCAAAAAATTAAGTTGATAGATTTCAACAGCAGTTGCAGTTGCTTATTAACCGCAATTACAAAGCCACAGACAAACTATACCATAGCCTGTATGTGGCTTTGCAAGCAATGAGCAAGATTCCAAAGCAGCTACACACCAACCAACCTACCTGGTAGCCACTGGGAAAATCTCACGAGAAGCAAAAAATTAAGTTGATAGATTTCAACAGCAGTTGCAGTTGCTTATTAACCGCAATTACAAGGCCACAGACAAACTATACCATAGCCTGTCTGTGGCTTTGCAAGTAATGAGCAACATTCCAAAGCAGCTACGCACCAATCAACCTACGTGGTAGCCACTGGGAAAATCTCACGAGAAGCAATTCAACAGCAGTTGCAGATTCCACCCCCAGATATGGGAAGTGGCGGTCCGAGTACCAAGTAGAACACTGTAGTAGCACGACCACTGCCCAGTATAGCTATATTTCATTAACTAGCTTACCTTACAATCAGTCAGATAGTCAATAAAATATCATCTAATACCATAACAGAGCTGCGAACACCCAGAAAGCGGATAATGGCAAATGATATGAGAACTGAGCACTGCTACGTGGACATTTACAAAACGAACTGTTTCATTACTATCGTTACGAAAATAATTACAATTAATAATGAGTTGTCATAGTGATACTCATTGTTATTACTAATATGTGTGCTGGTTGGTCAATTAGATAAATCCTTCAATTAACATAGAGTGAATTATTGAAAATAAAATATATGATAACAAACTGTAATTTTTCAATTGTAAATAACTTTTTAACCAAGCGAGCTAGAGAAAAATTGTTGAAATATAAATTTTAGAGCATTTCTAGGCGCATCGACTGGTTGTAATTTTGACAGAAAAATTGTTTCTAGTTTAGCAGTTATAGAAAAAAGAAATATTGAATTTAAAATATCTCTGAAACCGATTTAGATACAGAAAATTTGTTCAAATGCCGATTATAGAAAATTTAATGGGGAATAACTTATATTTGTAAGTTTTTTTATATCTTTATTCGTTTATAAGATATTGCATATTATATAGATTGTTAGCAGTCCACCTCTAAATATTGACAAGAAAATTTTGTGAAATACATTTACATACATACATACATACATATCTTCTCGCTATATTCCAACAAATAGGATATCACGAACCCTAAAATCACTCATAAAACACTCATCAAACAATCAGCCCTTGTCAAACATTTTCATCCAACTAAATCACCCTCGCTTCAACCACATTCATAGATCACTCCACATAAACTCGTTCATTTATTACACTCGAAATCATTAAATAACTTTTGAACCGAGTACGTTAGAAAGAAATTGTTAAAATAAGAGTTGTAGAGAATTTTTAGGCGCATCGCGTGGTGGCACAGGCCACAGACAAACTATACCATAGCCTGTCTATGGATTTGCAAGCAATGAGCAAGATTCCAAAGCAGCTACACACCAACCAACCTACCTGGTAGCCACTGAGAAAATCTCACGAGAAGCAAAAAATTAAGTTGATAGATTTCAACAGCAGTTGCAGTTGCTTATTAACCGCAATTACAAAGCCACAGACAAACTATACCATAGCCTGTATGTGGCTTTGCAAGCAATGAGCAAGATTCCAAAGCAGCTACACACCAACCAACCTACCTGGTAGCCACTGGGAAAATCTCACGAGAAGCAAAAAATTAAGTTGATAGATTTCAACAGCAGTTGCAGTTGCTTATTAACCGCAATTACAAGGCCACAGACAAACTATACCATAGCCTGTCTGTGGCTTTGCAAGTAATGAGCAACATTCCAAAGCAGCTACGCACCAATCAACCTACGTGGTAGCCACTGGGAAAATCTCACGAGAAGCAATTCAACAGCAGTTGCAGATTCCACCCCCAGATATGGGAAGTGGCGGTCCGAGTACCAAGTAGAACACTGTAGTAGCACGACCACTGCCCAGTATAGCTATATTTCATTAACTAGCTTACCTTACAATCAGTCAGATAGTCAATAAAATATCATCTAATACCATAACAGAGCTGCGAACACCCAGAAAGCGGATAATGGCAAATGATATGAGAACTGAGCACTGCTACGTGGACATTTACAAAACGAACTGTTTCATTACTATCGTTACGAAAATAATTACAATTAATAATGAGTTGTCATAGTGATACTCATTGTTATTACTAATATGTGTGCTGGTTGGTCAATTAGATAAATCCTTCAATTAACATAGAGTGAATTATTGAAAATAAAATATATGATAACAAACTGTAATTTTTCAATTGTAAATAACTTTTGAACCAAGCGAGCTAGAGAAAAATTGTTGAAATATAAATTTTAGAGCATTTCTAGGCGCATCGACTGGTTGTAATTTTGACAAAAAAATTGTTTCTAGTTTAGCAGTTATAGAAAAAAGAAATATTGAATTTAAAATATCTCTGAAACCGATTTAGATACAGAAAATTTGTTCAAATGCCGATTATAGAAAATTTAATGGGGAATAACTTATATTTGTAAGTTTTTTTTATATCTTTATTCGTTTATAAGATATTGCATATTATATAGATTGTTAGCAGTCCACCTCTAAATATTGACAAGAAAATTTTGTGAAATACATTTACATACATACATACATACATATCTTCTCGCTATATTCCAACAAATAGGATATCACGAACCCTAAAATCACTCATAAAACACTCATCAAACAATCAGCCCTTGTCAAACATTTTCATCCAACTAAATCACCCTCGCTTCAACCACATTCATAGATCACTCCATATAAACTCGTTCATTTATTACACTCGAAATCATTAAATAACTTTTGAACCGAGTACGTTAGAAAGAAATTGTTAAAATAAGAGTTGTAGAGAATTTTTAGGCGCATCGCGTGGTGGCACAGGCCACAGACAAACTATACCATAGCCTGTCTATGGATTTGCAAGCAATGAGCAAGATTCCAAAGCAGCTACACACCAACCAACCTACCTGGTAGCCACTGAGAAAATCTCACGAGAAGCAAAAAATTAAGTTGATAGATTTCAACAGCAGTTGCAGTTGCTTATTAACCGCAATTACAAGGCCACAGACAAACTATACCATAGCCTGTATGTGGCTTTGCAAGCAATGAGCAAGATTCCAAAGCAGCTACACACCAACCAACCTACCTGGTAGTCACTGGGAAAATCTCACGAGAAGCAAAAAATTAAGTTGATAGATTTCAACAGCAGTTGCAGTTGCTTATTAACCGCAATTACAAGGCCACAGACAAACTATACCATAGCCTGTCTGTGGCTTTGCAAGTAATGAGCAACATTCCAAAGCAGCTACGCACCAATCAACCTACGTGGTAGCCACTGGGAAAATCTCACGAGAAGCAATTCAACAGCAGTTGCAGATTCCACCCCCAGATATGGGAAGTGGCGGTCCGAGTACCAAGTAGAACACTGTAGTAGCACGACCACTGCCCAGTATAGCTATATTTCATTAACTAGCTTACCTTACAATCAGTCAGATAGTCAATAAAATATCATCTAATACCATAACAGAGCTGCGAACACCCAGAAAGCGGATAATGGCAAATGATATGAGAACTGAGCACTGCTACGTGGACATTTACAAAACGAACTGTTTCATTACTATCGTTACGAAAATAATTACAATTAATAATGAGTTGTCATAGTGATACTCATTGTTATTACTAATATGTGTGCTGGTTGGTCAATTAGATAAATCCTTCAATTAACATAGAGTGAATTATTGAAAATAAAATATATGATAACAAACTGTAATTTTTCAATTGTAAATAACTTTTGAACCAAGCGAGCTAGAGAAAAATTGTTGAAATATAAATTTTAGAGCATTTCTAGGCGCATCGACTGGTTGTAATTTTGACAAAAAAATTGTTTCTAGTTTAGCAGTTATAGAAAAAAGAAATATTGAATTTAAAATATCTCTGAAACCGATTTAGATACAGAAAATTTGTTCAAATGCCGATTATAGAAAATTTAATGGGGAATAACTTATATTTGTAAGTTTTTTTTATATCTTTATTCGTTTATAAGATATTGCATATTATATAGATTGTTAGCAGTCCACCTCTAAATATTGACAAGAAAATTTTGTGAAATACATTTACATACATACATACATACATATCTTCTCGCTATATTCCAACAAATAGGATATCACGAACCCTAAAATCACTCATAAAACACTCATCAAACAATCAGCCCTTGTCAACCATTTTCATCCAACTAAATCACCCTCGCTTCAACCACATTCATAGATCACTCCATATAAACTCGTTCATTTATTACACTCGAAATCATTAAATAACTTTTGAACCGAGTACGTTAGAAAGAAATTGTTAAAATAAGAGTTGTAGGGAATTTTTAGGCGCATCGCGTGGTGGCACAGGCCACAGACAAACTATACCATAGCCTGTCTATGGATTTGCAAGCAATGAGCAAGATTCCAAAGCAGCTACACACCAACCAACCTACCTGGTAGCCACTGAGAAAATCTCACGAGAAGCAAAAAATTAAGTTGATAGATTTCAACAGCAGTTGCAGTTGCTTATTAACCGCAATTACAAGGCCACAGACAAACTATACCATAGCCTGTATGTGGCTTTGCAAGCAATGAGCAAGATTCCAAAGCAGCTACACACCAACCAACCTACCTGGTAGCCACTGGGAAAATCTCACGAGAAGCAAAAAATTAAGTTGATAGATTTCAACAGCAGTTGCAGTTGCTTATTAACCGCAATTACAAGGCCACAGACAAACTATACCATAGCCTGTCTGTGGCTTTGCAAGTAATGAGCAACATTCCAAAGCAGCTACGCACCAATCAACCTACGTGGTAGCCACTGGGAAAATCTCACGAGAAGCAATTCAACAGCAGTTGCAGATTCCACCCCCAGATATGGGAAGTGGCGGTCCGAGTACCAAGTAGAACACTGTAGTAGCACGACCACTGCCCAGTATAGCTATATTTCATTAACTAGCTTACCTTACAATCAGTCAGATAGTCAATAAAATATCATCTAATACCATAACAGAGCTGCGAACACCCAGAAAGCGGATAATGGCAAATGATATGAGAACTGAGCACTGCTACGTGGACATTTACAAAACGAACTGTTTCATTACTATCGTTACGAAAATAATTACAATTAATAATGAGTTGTCATAGTGATACTTATTGTTATTACTAATATGTGTGCTGGTTGGTCAATTAGATAAATCCTTCAATGAACATAGAGTGAATTATTGAAAATAAAATATATGATAACAAACTGTAATTTTTCAATTGTAAATAACTTTTTAACCAAGCGAGCTAGAGAAAAATTGTTGAAATATAAATTTTAGAGCATTTCTAGGCGCATCGACTGGTTGTAATTTTGGCAGAAAAATTGTTTCTAGTTTAGAAGTTATAGAAAAAAGAAGTATTGAATTTAAAATATCTCTGAAACCGATTTAGATACAGAAAATTTGTTCAAATGCCGATTATAGAAAATTTAATGGGGAATAACTTATATTTGTAAGTTTTTTTTATATCTTTATTCGTTTATAAGATATTGAATATTATATAGATTGTTAGCAGTCCACCTCTAAATATTGACAAGAAAATTTTGTGAAATACATTTACATACATACATACATATCTTCTCGCTATATTCCAACAAATAGGATATCACGAACCCTAAAATCACTCATAAAACACTCATCAAACAATCAGCCCTTGTCAAACATTTTCATCCAACTAAATCACCCTCGCTTCAACCACATTCATAGATCACTCCATATAAACTCGTTCATTTATTACACTCGAAATCATTAAATAACTTTTGAACCGAGTACGTTAGAAAGAAATTGTTAAAATAAGAGTTGTAGGGAATTTTTAGGCGCATCGCGTGGTGGCACAGGCCACAGACAAACTATACCATAGCCTGTCTATGGATTTGCAAGCAATGAGCAAGATTCCAAAGCAGCTACACACCAACCAACCTACCTGGTAGCCACTGAGAAAATCTCACGAGAAGCAAAAAATTAAGTTGATAGATTTCAACAGCAGTTGCAGTTGCTTATTAACCGCAATTACAAGGCCACAGACAAACTATACCATAGCCTGTATGTGGCTTTGCAAGCAATGAGCAAGATTCCAAAGCAGCTACACACCAACCAACCTACCTGGTAGCCACTGGGAAAATCTCACGAGAAGCAAAAAATTAAGTTGATAGATTTCAACAGCAGTTGCAGTTGCTTATTAACCGCAATTACAAGGCCACAGACAAACTATACCATAGCCTGTCTGTGGCTTTGCAAGTAATGAGCAACATTCCAAAGCAGCTACGCACCAATCAACCTACGTGGTAGCCACTGGGAAAATCTCACGAGAAGCAATTCAACAGCAGTTGCAGATTCCACCCCCAGATATGGGAAGTGGCGGTCCGAGTACCAAGTAGAACACTGTAGTAGCACGACCACTGCCCAGTATAGCTATATTTCATTAACTAGCTTACCTTACAATCAGTCAGATAGTCAATAAAATATCATCTAATACCATAACAGAGCTGCGAACACCCAGAAAGCGGATAATGGCAAATGATATGAGAACTGAGCACTGCTACGTGGACATTTACAAAACGAACTGTTTCATTACTATCGTTACGAAAATAATTACAATTAATAATGAGTTGTCATAGTGATACTCATTGTTATTACTAATATGTGTGCTGGTTGGTCAATTAGATAAATCCTTCAATTAACATAGAGTGAATTATTGAAAATAAAATATATGATAACAAACTGTAATTTTTCAATTGTAAATAACTTTTTAACCAAGCGAGCTAGAGAAAAATTGTTGAAATATAAATTTTAGAGCATTTCTAGGCGCATCGACTGGTTGTAATTTTGGCAAAAAAATTGTTTCTAGTTTAGAAGTTATAGAAAAAAGAAATATTGAATTTAAAATATCTCTGAAACCGATTTAGATACAGAAAATTTGTTCAAATGCCGATTATAGAAAATTTAATGGGGAATAACTTATATTTGTAAGTTTTTTTTATATCTTTATTCGTTTATAAGATATTGCATATTATATAGATTGTTAGCAGTCCACCTCTAAATATTGACAAGAAAATTTTGTGAAATACATTTACATACATACATACATACATATCTTCTCGCTATATTCCAACAAATAGGATATCACGAACCCTAAAATCACTCATAAAACACTCATCAAACAATCAGCCCTTGTCAAACATTTTCATCCAACTAAATCACCCTCGCTTCAACCACATTCATACATCACTCCACATAAACTCGTTCATTTATTACACTCGAAATCATTAAATAACTTTTGAACCGAGTACGTTAGAAAGAAATTGTTCAAATAAGAGTTGTAGAGAATTTTTAGGCGCATCGCGTGGTGGCACAGGCCACAGACAAACTATACCATAGCCTGTCTATGGATTTGCAAGCAATGAGCAAGATTCCAAAGCAGCTACACACCAACCAACCTACCTGGTAGCCACTGAGAAAATCTCACGAGAAGCAAAAAATTAAGTTGATAGATTTCAACAGCAGTTGCAGTTGCTTATTAACCGCAATTACAAAGCCACAGACAAACTATACCATAGCCTGTATGTGGCTTTGCAAGCAATGAGCAAGATTCCAAAGCAGCTACACACCAACCAACCTACCTGGTAGCCACTGGGAAAATCTCACGAGAAGCAAAAAATTAAGTTGATAGATTTCAACAGCAGTTGCAGTTGCTTATTAACCGCAATTACAAGGCCACAGACAAACTATACCATAGCCTGTCTGTGGCTTTGCAAGTAATGAGCAACATTCCAAAGCAGCTACGCACCAATCAACCTACGTGGTAGCCACTGGGAAAATCTCACGAGAAGCAATTCAACAGCAGTTGCAGATTCCACCCCCAGATATGGGAAGTGGCGGTCCGAGTACCAAGTAGAACACTGTAGTAGCACGACCACTGCCCAGTATAGCTATATTTCATTAACTAGCTTACCTTACAATCAGTCAGATAGTCAATAAAATATCATCTAATACCATAACAGAGCTGCGAACACCCAGAAAGCGGATAATGGCAAATGATATGAGAACTGAGCACTGCTACGTGGACATTTACAAAACGAACTGTTTCATTACTATCGTTACGAAAATAATTACAATTAATAATGAGTTGTCATAGTGATACTCATTGTTATTACTAATATGTGTGCTGGTTGGTCAATTAGATAAATCCTTCAATTAACATAGAGTGAATTATTGAAAATAAAATATATGATAACAAACTGTAATTTTTCAATTGTAAATAACTTTTTAACCAAGCGAGCTAGAGAAAAATTATTGAAATATAAATTTTAGAGCATTTCTAGGCGCATCGACTGGTTGTAATTTTGACAGAAAAATTGTTTCTAGTTTAGCAGTTATAGAAAAAAGAAATATTGAATTTAAAATATCTCTGAAACCGATTTAGATACAGAAAATTTGTTCAAATGCCGATTATAGAAAATTTAATGGGGAATAACTTATATTTGTAAGTTTTTTTATATCTTTATTCGTTTATAAGATATTGCATATTATATAGATTGTTAGCAGTCCACCTCTAAATATTGACAAGAAAATTTTGTGAAATACATTTACATACATACATACATACATATCTTCTCGCTATATTCCAACAAATAGGATATCACGAACCCTAAAATCACTCATAAAACACTCATCAAACAATCAGCCCTTGTCAAACATTTTCATCCAACTAAATCACCCTCGCTTCAACCACATTCATAGATCACTCCATATAAACTCGTTCATTTATTACACTCGAAATCATTAAATAACTTTTGAACCGAGTACGTTAGAAAGAAATTGTTAAAATAAGAGTTGTAGAGAATTTTTAGGCGCATCGCGTGGTGGCACAGGCCACAGACAAACTATACCATAGCCTGTCTATGGATTTGCAAGCAATGAGCAAGATTCCAAAGCAGCTACACACCAACCAACCTACCTGGTAGCCACTGAGAAAATCTCACGAGAAGCAAAAAATTAAGTTGATAGATTTCAACAGCAGTTGCAGTTGCTTATTAACCGCAATTACAAAGCCACAGACAAACTATACCATAGCCTGTATGTGGCTTTGCAAGCAATGAGCAAGATTCCAAAGCAGCTACACACCAACCAACCTACCTGGTAGCCACTGGGAAAATCTCACGAGAAGCAAAAAATTAAGTTGATAGATTTCAACAGCAGTTGCAGTTGCTTATTAACCGCAATTACAAGGCCACAGACAAACTATACCATAGCCTGTCTGTGGCTTTGCAAGTAATGAGCAACATTCCAAAGCAGCTACGCACCAATCAACCTACGTGGTAGCCACTGGGAAAATCTCACGAGAAGCAATTCAACAGCAGTTGCAGATTCCACCCCCAGATATGGGAAGTGGCGGTCCGAGTACCAAGTAGAACACTGTAGTAGCACGACCACTGCCCAGTATAGCTATATTTCATTAACTAGCTTACCTTACAATCAGTCAGATAGTCAATAAAATATCATCTAATACCATAACAGAGCTGCGAACACCCAGAAAGCGGATAATGGCAAATGATATGAGAACTGAGCACTGCTACGTGGACATTTACAAAACGAACTGTTTCATTACTATCGTTACGAAAATAATTACAATTAATAATGAGTTGTCATAGTGATACTCATTGTTATTACTAATATGTGTGCTGGTTGGTCAATTAGATAAATCCTTCAATTAACATAGAGTGAATTATTGAAAATAAAATATATGATAACAAACTGTAATTTTTCAATTGTAAATAACTTTTGAACCAAGCGAGCTAGAGAAAAATTGTTGAAATATAAATTTTAGAGCATTTCTAGGCGCATCGACTGGTTGTAATTTTGACAAAAAAATTGTTTCTAGTTTAGCAGTTATAGAAAAAAGAAATATTGAATTTAAAATATCTCTGAAACCGATTTAGATACAGAAAATTTGTTCAAATGCCGATTATAGAAAATTTAATGGGGAATAACTTATATTTGTAAGTTTTTTTTATATCTTTATTCGTTTATAAGATATTGCATATTATATAGATTGTTAGCAGTCCACCTCTAAATATTGACAAGAAAATTTTGTGAAATACATTTACATACATACATACATACATATCTTCTCGCTATATTCCAACAAATAGGATATCACGAACCCTAAAATCACTCATAAAACACTCATCAAACAATCAGCCCTTGTCAAACATTTTCATCCAACTAAATCACCCTCGCTTCAACCACATTCATAGATCACTCCATATAAACTCGTTCATTTATTACACTCGAAATCATTAAATAACTTTTGAACCGAGTACGTTAGAAAGAAATTGTTAAAATAAGAGTTGTAGAGAATTTTTAGGCGCTTCGCGTGGTGGCACAGGCCACAGACAAACTATACCATAGCCTGTCTATGGATTTGCAAGCAATGAGCAAGATTCCAAAGCAGCTACACACCAACCAACCTACCTGGTAGCCACTGAGAAAATCTCACGAGAAGCAAAAAATTAAGTTGATAGATTTCAACAGCAGTTGCAGTTGCTTATTAACCGCAATTACAAGGCCACAGACAAACTATACCATAGCCTGTATGTGGCTTTGCAAGCAATGAGCAAGATTCCAAAGCAGCTACACACCAACCAACCTACCTGGTAGCCACTGGGAAAATCTCACGAGAAGCAAAAAATTAAGTTGATAGATTTCAACAGCAGTTGCAGTTGCTTATTAACCGCAATTACAAGGCCACAGACAAACTATACCATAGCCTGTCTGTGGCTTTGCAAGTAATGAGCAACATTCCAAAGCAGCTACGCACCAATCAACCTACGTGGTAGCCACTGGGAAAATCTCACGAGAAGCAATTCAACAGCAGTTGCAGATTCCACCCCCAGATATGGGAAGTGGCGGTCCGAGTACCAAGTAGAACACTGTAGTAGCACGACCACTGCCCAGTATAGCTATATTTCATTAACTAGCTTACCTTACAATCAGTCAGATAGTCAATAAAATATCATCTAATACCATAACAGAGCTGCGAACACCCAGAAAGCGGATAATGGCAAATGATATGAGAACTGAGCACTGCTACGTGGACATTTACAAAACGAACTGTTTCATTACTATCGTTACGAAAATAATTACAATTAATAATGAGTTGTCATAGTGATACTCATTGTTATTACTAATATGTGTGCTGGTTGGTCAATTAGATAAATCCTTCAATTAACATAGAGTGAATTATTGAAAATAAAATATATGCTAACAAACTGTAATTTTTCAATTGTAAATAACTTTTGAACCAAGCGAGCTAGAGAAAAATTGTTGAAATATAAATTTTAGAGCATTTCTAGGCGCATCGACTGGTTGTAATTTTGACAAAAAAATTGTTTCTAGTTTAGCAGTTATAGAAAAAAGAAATATTGAATTTAAAATATCTCTGAAACCGATTTAGATACAGAAAATTTGTTCAAATGCCGATTATAGAAAATTTAATGGGGAATAACTTATATTTGTAAGTTTTTTTTATATCTTTATTCGTTTATAAGATATTGCATATTATATAGATTGTTAGCAGTCCACCTCTAAATATTGACAAGAAAATTTTGTGAAATACATTTACATACATACATACATACATATCTTCTCGCTATATTCCAACAAATAGGATATCACGAACCCTAAAATCACTCATAAAACACTCATCAAACAATCAGCCCTTGTCAAACATTTTCATCCAACTAAATCACCCTCGCTTCAACCACATTCATAGATCACTCCACATAAACTCGTTCATTTATTACACTCGAAATCATTAAATAACTTTTGAACCGAGTACGTTAGAAAGAAATTGTTCAAATAAGAGTTGTAGAGAATTTTTAGGCGCATCGCGTGGTGGCACAGGCCACAGACAAACTATACCATAGCCTGTCTATGGATTTGCAAGCAATGAGCAAGATTCCAAAGCAGCTACACACCAACCAACCTACCTGGTAGCCACTGAGAAAATCTCACGAGAAGCAAAAAACTAAGTTGATAGATTTCAACAGCAGTTGCAGTTGCATATTAACCGCAATTACAAAGCCACAGACAAACTATACCATAGCCTGTATGTGGCTTTGCAAGCAATGAGCAAGATTCCAAAGCAGCTACACACCAACCAACCTACCTGGTAGCCACTGGGAAAATCTCACGAGAAGCAAAAAATTAAGTTGATAGATTTCAACAGCAGTTGCAGTTGCTTATTAACCGCAATTACAAGGCCACATACAAACTATACCATAGCCTGTCTGTGGCTTTGCAAGTAATGAGCAACATTCCAAAGCAGCTACGCACCAATCAACCTACGTGGTAGCCACTGGGAAAATCTCACGAGAAGCAATTCAACAGCAGTTGCAGATTCCACCCCCAGATATGGGAAGTGGCGGTCCGAGTACCAAGTAGAACACTGTAGTAGCACGACCACTGCCCAGTATAGCTATATTTCATTAACTAGCTTACCTTACAATCAGTCAGATAGTCAATAAAATATCATCTAATACCATAACAGAGCTGCGAACACCCAGAAAGCGGATAATGGCAAATGATATGAGAACTGAGCACTGCTACGTGGACATTTACAAAACGAACTGTTTCATTACTATCGTTACGAAAATAATTACAATTAATAATGAGTTGTCATAGTGATACTCATTGTTATTACTAATATGTGTGCTGGTTGGTCAATTAGATAAATCCTTCAATTAACATAGAGTGAATTATTGAAAATAAAATATATGATAACAAACTGTAATTTTTCAATTGTAAATAACTTTTGAACCAAGCGAGCTAGAGAAAAATTGTTGAAATATAAATTTTAGAGCATTTCTAGGCGCATCGACTGGTTGTAATTTTGACACAAAAATTGTTTCTAGTTTAGCAGTTATAGAAAAAAGAAATATTGAATTTAAAATATCTCTGAAACCGATTTAGATACAGAAAATTTGTTCAAATGCCGATTATAGAAAATTTAATGGGGAATAACTTATATTTGTAAGTTTTTTTTATATCTTTATTCGTTTATAAGATATTGCATATTATATAGATTGTTAGCAGTCCACCTCTAAATATTGACAAGAAAATTTTGTGAAATACATTTACATACATACATACATACATATCTTCTCGCTATATTCCAACAAATAGGATATCACGAACCCTAAAATCACTCATAAAACACTCATCAAACAATCAGCCCTTGTCAAACATTTTCATCCAACTAAATCACCCTCGCTTCAACCACATTCATAGATCACTCCATATAAACTCGTTCATTTATTACACTCGAAATCATTAAATAACTTTTGAACCGAGTACGTTAGAAAGAAATTGTTAAAATAAGAGTTGTAGAGAATTTTTAGGCGCATCGCGTGGTGGCACAGGCCACAGACAAACTATACCATAGCCTGTCTATGGATTTGCAAGCAATGAGCAAGATTCCAAAGCAGCTACACACCAAACAACCTACCTGGTAGCCACTGAGAAAATCTCACGAGAAGCAAAAAATTAAGTTGATAGATTTCAACAGCAGTTGCAGTTGCTTATTAACCGCAATTACAAGGCCACAGACAAACTATACCATAGCCTGTATGTGGCTTTGCAAGCAATGAGCAAGATTCCAAAGCAGCTACACACCAACCAACCTACCTGGTAGCCACTGGGAAAATCTCACGAGAAGCAAAAAATTAAGTTGATAGATTTCAACAGCAGTTGCAGTTGCTTATTAACCGCAATTACAAGGCCACAGACAAACTATACCATAGCCTGTCTGTGGCTTTGCAAGTAATGAGCAACATTCCAAAGCAGCTACGCACCAATCAACCTACGTGGTAGCCACTGGGAAAATCTCACGAGAAGCAATTCAACAGCAGTTGCAGATTCCACCCCCAGATATGGGAAGTGGCGGTCCGAGTACCAAGTAGAACACTGTAGTAGCACGACCACTGCCCAGTATAGCTATATTTCATTAACTAGCTTACCTTACAATCAGTCAGATAGTCAATAAAATATCATCTAATACCATAACAGAGCTGCGAACACCCAGAAAGCGGATAATGGCAAATGATATGAGAACTGAGCACTGCTACGTGGACATTTACAAAACGAACTGTTTCATTACTATCGTTACGAAAATAATTACAATTAATAATGAGTTGTCATAGTGATACTCATTGTTATTACTAATATGTGTGCTGGTTGGTCAATTAGATAAATCCTTCAATTAACATAGAGTGAATTATTGAAAATAAAATATATGATAACAAACTGTAATTTTTCAATTGTAAATAACTTTTGAACCAAGCGAGCTAGAGAAAAATTGTTGAAATATAAATTTTAGAGCATTTCTAGGCGCATCGACTGGTTGTAATTTTGGCAAAAAAATTGTTTCTAGTTTAGAAGTTATAGAAAAAAGAAATATTGAATTTAAAATATCTCTGAAACCGATTTAGATACAGAAAATTTGTTCAAATGCTGATTATAGAAAATTTAATGGGGAATAACTTATATTTGTAAGTTTTTTTTATATCTTTATTCGTTTATAAGATATTGCATATTATATAGATTGTTAGCAGTCCACCTCTAAATATTGACAAGAAAATTTTGTGAAATACATTTACATACATACATACATACATATCTTCTCGCTATATTCCAACAAATAGGATATCACGAACCCTAAAATCACTCATAAAACACTCATCAAACAATCAGCCCTTGTCAAACATTTTCATCCAACTAAATCACCCTCGCTTCAACCACATTCATAGATCACTCCATATAAACTCGTTCATTTATTACACTCGAAATCATTAAATAACTTTTGAACCGAGTACGTTAGAAAGAAATTGTTAAAATAAGAGTTGTAGAGAATTTTTAGGCGCATCGCGTGGTGGCACAGGCCACAGACAAACTATACCATAGCCTGTCTATGGATTTGCAAGCAATGAGCAAGATTCCAAAGCAGCTACACACCAACCAACCTACCTGGTAGCCACTGAGAAAATCTCACGAGAAGCAAAAAATTAAGTTGATAGATTTCAACAGCAGTTGCAGTTGCTTATTAACCGCAATTACAAAGCCACAGACAAACTATACCATAGCCTGTATGTGGCTTTGCAAGCAATGAGCAAGATTCCAAAGCAGCTACACACCAACCAACCTACCTGGTAGCCACTGGGAAAATCTCACGAGAAGCAAAAAATTAAGTTGATAGATTTCAACAGCAGTTGCAGTTGCTTATTAACCGCAATTACAAGGCCACAGACAAACTATACCATAGCCTGTCTGTGGCTTTGCAAGTAATGAGCAACATTCCAAAGCAGCTACGCACCAATCAACCTACGTGGTAGCCACTGGGAAAATCTCACGAGAAGCAATTCAACAGCAGTTGCAGATTCCACCCCCAGATATGGGAAGTGGCGGTCCGAGTACCAAGTAGAACACTGTAGTAGCACGACCACTGCCCAGTATAGCTATATTTCATTAACTAGCTTACCTTACAATCAGTCAGATAGTCAATAAAATATCATCTAATACCATAACAGAGCTGCGAACACCCAGAAAGCGGATAATGGCAAATGATATGAGAACTGAGCACTGCTACGTGGACATTTACAAAACGAACTGTTTCATTACTATCGTTACGAAAATAATTACAATTAATAATGAGTTGTCATAGTGATACTCATTGTTATTACTAATATGTGTGCTGGTTGGTCAATTAGATAAATCCTTCAATTAACATAGAGTGAATTATTGAAAATAAAATATATGATAACAAACTGTAATTTTTCAATTGTAAATAACTTTTGAACCAAGCGAGCTAGAGAAAAATTGTTGAAATATAAATTTTAGAGCATTTCTAGGCGCATCGACTGGTTGTAATTTTGGCACAAAAATTGTTTCTAGTTTAGAAGTTATAGAAAAAAGAAATATTGAATTTAAAATATCTCTGAAACCGATTTAGATACAGAAAATTTGTTCAAATGCCGATTATAGAAAATTTAATGGGGAATAACTTATATTTGTAAGTTTTTTTTATATCTTTATTCGTTTATAAGATATTGCATATTATATAGATTGTTAGCAGTCCACCTCTAAATATTGACAAGAAAATTTTGTGAAATACATTTACATACATACATACATACATATCTTCTCGCTATATTCCAACAAATAGGATATCACGAACCCTAAAATCACTCATAAAACACTCATCAAACAATCAGCCCTTGTCAAACATTTTCATCCAACTAAATCACCCTCGCTTCAACCACATTCATAGATCACTCCATATAAACTCGTTCATTTATTACACTCGAAATCATTAAATAACTTTTGAACCGAGTACGTTAGAAAGAAATTGTTAAAATAAGAGTTGTAGAGAATTTTTAGGCGCATCGCGTGGTGGCACAGGCCACAGACAAACTATACCATAGCCTGTCTATGGATTTGCAAGCAATGAGCAAGATTCCAAAGCAGCTACACACCAACCAACCTACCTGGTAGCCACTGAGAAAATCTCACGAGAAGCAAAAAATTAAGTTGATAGATTTCAACAGCAGTTGCAGTTGCTTATTAACCGCAATTACAAGGCCACAGACAAACTATACCATAGCCTGTATGTGGCTTTGCAAGCAATGAGCAAGATTCCAAAGCAGCTACACACCAACCAACCTACCTGGTAGCCACTGGGAAAATCTCACGAGAAGCAAAAAATTAAGTTGATAGATTTCAACAGCAGTTGCAGTTGCTTATTAACCGCAATTACAAGGCCACAGACAAACTATACCATAGCCTGTCTGTGGCTTTGCAAGTAATGAGCAACATTCCAAAGCAGCTACGCAGCAATCAACCTACGTGGTAGCCACTGGGAAAATCTCACGAGAAGCAATTCAACAGCAGTTGCAGATTCCACCCCCAGATATGGGAAGTGGCGGTCCGAGTACCAAGTAGAACACTGTAGTAGCACGACCACTGCCCAGTATAGCTATATTTCATTAACTAGCTTACCTTACAATCAGTCAGATAGTCAATAAAATATCATCTAATACCATAACAGAGCTGCGAACACCCAGAAAGCGGATAATGGCAAATGATATGAGAACTGAGCACTGCTACGTGGACATTTACAAAACGAACTGTTTCATTACTATCGTTACGAAAATAATTACAATTAATAATGAGTTGTCATAGTGATACTCATTGTTATTACTAATATGTGTGCTGGTTGGTCAATTAGATAAATCCTTCAATTAACATAGAGTGAATTATTGAAAATAAAATATATGATAACAAACTGTAATTTTTCAATTGTAAATAACTTTTGAACCAAGCGAGCTAGAGAAAAATTGTTGAAATATAAATTTTAGAGCATTTCTAGGCGCATCGACTGGTTGTAATTTTGACAAAAAAATTGTTTCTAGTTTAGAAGTTATAGCAAAAAGAAATATTGAATTTAAAATATCTCTGAAACCGATTTAGATACAGAAAATTTGTTCAAATGCCGATTATAGAAAATTTAATGGGGAATAACTTATATTTGTAAGTTTTTTTTATATCTTTATTCGTTTATAAGATATTGCATATTATATAGATTATTAGCAGTCCACCTCTAAATATTGACAAGAAAATTTTGTGAAATACATTTACATACATACATACATACATATCTTCTCGCTATATTCCAACAAATAGGATATCACGAACCCTAAAATCACTCATAAAACACTCATCAAACAATCAGCCCTTGTCAAACATTTTCATCCAATTAAATCACCCTCGCTTCAACCACATTCATAGATCACTCCATATAAACTCGTTCATTTATTACACTCGAAATCATTAAATAACTTTTGAACCGAGTACGTTAGAAAGAAATTGTTAAAATAAGAGTTGTAGAGAATTTTTAGGCGCATCGCGTGGTGGCACAGGCCACAGACAAACTATACCATAGCCTGTCTATGGATTTGCAAGCAATGAGCAAGATTCCAAAGCAGCTACACACCAACCAACCTACCTGGTAGCCACTGAGAAAATCTCACGAGAAGCAAAAAATTAAGTTGATAGATTTCAACAGCAGTTGCAGTTGCTTATTAACCGCAATTACAAAGCCACAGACAAACTATACCATAGCCTGTATGTGGCTTTGCAAGCAATGAGCAAGATTCCAAAGCAGCTACACACCAACCAACCTACCTGGTAGCCACTGGGAAAATCTCACGAGAAGCAAAAAATTAAGTTGATAGATTTCAACAGCAGTTGCAGTTGCTTATTAACCGCAATTACAAGGCCACAGACAAACTATACCATAGCCTGTCTGTGGCTTTGCAAGTAATGAGCAACATTCCAAAGCAGCTACGCACCAATCAACCTACGTGGTAGCCACTGGGAAAATCTCACGAGAAGCAATTCAACAGCAGTTGCAGATTCCACCCCCAGATATGGGAAGTGGCGGTCCGAGTACCAAGTAGAACACTGTAGTAGCACGACCACTGCCCAGTATAGCTATATTTCATTAACTAGCTTACCTTACAATCAGTCAGATAGTCAATAAAATATCATCTAATACCATAACAGAGCTGCGAACACCCAGAAAGCGGATAATGGCAAATGATATGAGAACTGAGCACTGCTACGTGGACATTTACAAAACGAACTGTTTCATTACTATCGTTACGAAAATAATTACAATTAATAATGAGTTGTCATAGTGATACTCATTGTTATTACTAATATGTGTGCTGGTTGGTCAATTAGATAAATCCTTCAATTAACATAGAGTGAATTATTGAAAATAAAATATATGATAACAAACTGTAATTTTTCAATTGTAAATAACTTTTTAACCAAGCGAGCTAGAGAAAAATTGTTGAAATATAAATTTTAGAGCATTTCTAGGCGCATCGACTGGTTGTAATTTTGGCAAAAAAATTGTTTCTAGTTTAGAAGTTATAGAAAAAAGAAATATTGAATTTAAAATATCTCTGAAACCGATTTAGATACAGAAAATTTGTTCAAATGCCGATTATAGAAAATTTAATGGGGAATAACTTATATTTGTAAGTTTTTTTTATATCTTTATTCGTTTATAAGATATTGCATATTATATAGATTGTTAGCAGTCCACCTCTAAATATTGACAAGAAAATTTTGTGAAATACATTTACATACATACATACATACATATCTTCTCGCTATATTCCAACAAATAGGATATCACGAACCCTAAAATCACTCATAAAACACTCATCAAACAATCAGCCCTTGTCAAACATTTTCATCCAACTAAATCACCCTCGCTTCAACCACATTCATAGATCACTCCATATAAACTCGTTCATTTATTACACTCGAAATCATTAAATAACTTTTGAACCGAGTACGTTAGAAAGAAATTGTTAAAATAAGAGTTGTAGAGAATTTTTAGGCGCATCGCGTGGTGGCACAGGCCACAGACAAACTATACCATAGCCTGTCTATGGATTTGCAAGCAATGAGCAAGATTCCAAAGCAGCTACACACCAACCAACCTACCTGGTAGCCACTGAGAAAATCTCACGAGAAGCAAAAAATTAAGTTGATAGATTTCAACAGCAGTTGCAGTTGCTTATTAACCGCAATTACAAAGCCACAGACAAACTATACCATAGCCTGTATGTGGCTTTGCAAGCAATGAGCAAGATTCCAAAGCAGCTACACACCAACCAACCTACCTGGTAGCCACTGGGAAAATCTCACGAGAAGCAAAAAATTAAGTTGATAGATTTCAACAGCAGTTGCAGTTGCTTATTAACCGCAATTACAAGGCCACAGACAAACTATACCATAGCCTGTCTGTGGCTTTGCAAGTAATGAGCAACATTCCAAAGCAGCTACGCAGCAATCAACCTACGTGGTAGCCACTGGGAAAATCTCACGAGAAGCAATTCAACAGCAGTTGCAGATTCCACCCCCAGATATGGGAAGTGGCGGTCCGAGTACCAAGTAGAACACTGTAGTAGCACGACCACTGCCCAGTATAGCTATATTTCATTAACTAGCTTACCTTACAATCAGTCAGATAGTCAATAAAATATCATCTAATACCATAACAGAGCTGCGAACACCCAGAAAGCGGATAATGGCAAATGATATGAGAACTGAGCACTGCTACGTGGACATTTACAAAACGAACTGTTTCATTACTATCGTTACGAAAATAATTACAATTAATAATGAGTTGTCATAGTGATACTCATTGTTATTACTAATATGTGTGCTGGTTGGTCAATTAGATAAATCCTTCAATTAACATAGAGTGAATTATTGAAAATAAAATATATGATAACAAACTGTAATTTTTCAATTGTAAATAACTTTTGAACCAAGCGAGCTAGAGAAAAATTGTTGAAATATAAATTTTAGAGCATTTCTAGGCGCATCGACTGGTTGTAATTTTGACACAAAAATTGTTTCTAGTTTAGAAGTTATAGCAAAAAGAAATATTGAATTTAAAATATCTCTGAAACCGATTTAGATACAGAAAATTTGTTCAAATGCCGATTATAGAAAATTTAATGGGGAATAACTTATATTTGTAAGTTTTTTTTATATCTTTATTCGTTTATAAGATATTGCATATTATATAGATTATTAGCAGTCCACCTCTAAATATTGACAAGAAAATTTTGTGAAATACATTTACATACATACATACATACATATCTTCTCGCTATATTCCAACAAATAGGATATCACGAACCCTAAAATCACTCATAAAACACTCATCAAACAATCAGCCCTTGTCAAACATTTTCATCCAATTAAATCACCCTCGCTTCAACCACATTCATAGATCCCTCCATATAAACTCGTTCATTTATTACACTCGAAATCATTAAATAACTTTTGAACCGAGTACGTTAGAAAGAAATTGTTAAAATAAGAGTTGTAGAGAATTTTTAGGCGCATCGCGTGGTGGCACAGGCCACAGACAAACTATACCATAGCCTGTCTATGGATTTGCAAGCAATGAGCAAGATTCCAAAGCAGCTACACACCAACCAACCTACCTGGTAGCCACTGAGAAAATCTCACGAGAAGCAAAAAATTAAGTTGATAGATTTCAACAGCAGTTGCAGTTGCTTATTAACCGCAATTACAAAGCCACAGACAAACTATACCATAGCCTGTATGTGGCTTTGCAAGCAATGAGCAAGATTCCAAAGCAGCTACACACCAACCAACCTACCTGGTAGCCACTGGGAAAATCTCACGAGAAGCAAAAAATTAAGTTGATAGATTTCAACAGCAGTTGCAGTTGCTTATTAACCGCAATTACAAGGCCACAGACAAACTATACCATAGCCTGTCTGTGGCTTTGCAAGTAATGAGCAACATTCCAAAGCAGCTACGCACCAATCAACCTACGTGGTAGCCACTGGGAAAATCTCACGAGAAGCAATTCAACAGCAGTTGCAGATTCCACCCCCAGATATGGGAAGTGGCGGTCCGAGTACCAAGTAGAACACTGTAGTAGCACGACCACTGCCCAGTATAGCTATATTTCATTAACTAGCTTACCTTACAATCAGTCAGATAGTCAATAAAATATCATCTAATACCATAACAGAGCTGCGAACACCCAGAAAGCGGATAATGGCAAATGATATGAGAACTGAGCACTGCTACGTGGACATTTACAAAACGAACTGTTTCATTACTATCGTTACGAAAATAATTACAATTAATAATGAGTTGTCATAGTGATACTCATTGTTATTACTAATATGTGTGCTGGTTGGTCAATTAGATAAATCCTTCAATTAACATAGAGTGAATTATTGAAAATAAAATATATGATAACAAACTGTAATTTTTCAATTGTAAATAACTTTTTAACCAAGCGAGCTAGAGAAAAATTGTTGAAATATAAATTTTAGAGCATTTCTAGGCGCATCGACTGGTTGTAATTTTGGCAAAAAAATTGTTTCTAGTTTAGAAGTTATAGAAAAAAGAAATATTGAATTTAAAATATCTCTGAAACCGATTTAGATACAGAAAATTTGTTCAAATGCCGATTATAGAAAATTTAATGGGGAATAACTTATATTTGTAAGTTTTTTTTATATCTTTATTCGTTTATAAGATATTGCATATTATATAGATTGTTAGCAGTCCACCTCTAAATATTGACAAGAAAATTTTGTGAAATACATTTACATACATACATACATACATATCTTCTCGCTATATTCCAACAAATAGGATATCACGAACCCTAAAATCACTCATAAAACACTCATCAAACAATCAGCCCTTGTCAAACATTTTCATCCAACTAAATCACCCTCGCTTCAACCACATTCATAGATCACTCCATATAAACTCGTTCATTTATTACACTCGAAATCATTAAATAACTTTTGAACCGAGTACGTTAGAAAGAAATTGTTAAAATAAGAGTTGTAGAGAATTTTTAGGCGCATCGCGTGGTGGCACAGGCCACAGACAAACTATACCATAGCCTGTCTATGGATTTGCAAGCAATGAGCAAGATTCCAAAGCAGCTACACACCAACCAACCTACCTGGTAGCCACTGAGAAAATCTCACGAGAAGCAAAAAATTAAGTTGATAGATTTCAACAGCAGTTGCAGTTGCTTATTAACCGCAATTACAAAGCCACAGACAAACTATACCATAGCCTGTATGTGGCTTTGCAAGCAATGAGCAAGATTCCAAAGCAGCTACACACCAACCAACCTACCTGGTAGCCACTGGGAAAATCTCACGAGAAGCAAAAAATTAAGTTGATAGATTTCAACAGCAGTTGCAGTTGCTTATTAACCGCAATTACAAGGCCACAGACAAACTATACCATAGCCTGTCTGTGGCTTTGCAAGTAATGAGCAACATTCCAAAGCAGCTACGCACCAATCAACCTACGTGGTAGCCACTGGGAAAATCTCACGAGAAGCAATTCAACAGCAGTTGCAGATTCCACCCCCAGATATGGGAAGTGGCGGTCCGAGTACCAAGTAGAACACTGTAGTAGCACGACCACTGCCCAGTATAGCTATATTTCATTAACTAGCTTACCTTACAATCAGTCAGATAGTCAATAAAATATCATCTAATACCATAACAGAGCTGCGAACACCCAGAAAGCGGATAATGGCAAATGATATGAGAACTGAGCACTGCTACGTGGACATTTACAAAACGAACTGTTTCATTACTATCGTTACGAAAATAATTACAATTAATAATGAGTTGTCATAGTGATACTCATTGTTATTACTAATATGTGTGCTGGTTGGTCAATTAGATAAATCCTTCAATTAACATAGAGTGAATTATTGAAAATAAAATATATGATAACAAACTGTAATTTTTCAATTGTAAATAACTTTTGAACCAAGCGAGCTAGAGAAAAATTGTTGAAATATAAATTTTAGAGCATTTCTAGGCGCATCGACTGGTTGTAATTTTGGCAGAAAAATTGTTTCTAGTTTAGAAGTTATAGAAAAAAGAAATATTGAATTTAAAATATCTCTGAAACCGATTTAGATACAGAAAATTTGTTCAAATGCCGATTATAGAAAATTTAATGGGGAATAACTTATATTTGTAAGTTTTTTTTATATCTTTATTCGTTTATAAGATATTGCATATTATATAGATTGTTAGCAGTCCACCTCTAAATATTGACAAGAAAATTTTGTGAAATACATTTACATACATACATACATACATATCTTCTCGCTATATTCCAACAAATAGGATATCACGAACCCTAAAATCACTCATAAAACACTCATCAAACAATCAGCCCTTGTCAAACATTTTCATCCAACTAAATCACCCTCGCTTCAACCACATTCATAGATCACTCCATATAAACTCGTTCATTTATTACACTCGAAATCATTAAATAACTTTTGAACCGAGTACGTTAGAAAGAAATTGTTAAAATAAGAGTTGTAGAGAATTTTTAGGCGCATCGCGTGGTGGCACAGGCCACAGACAAACTATACCATAGCCTGTCTATGGATTTGCAAGCAATGAGCAAGATTCCAAAGCAGCTACACACCAACCAACCTACCTGGTAGCCACTGAGAAAATCTCACGAGATCAAAAAATTAAGTTGATAGATTTCAACAGCAGTTGCAGTTGCTTATTAACCGCAATTACAAGGCCACAGACAAACTATACCATAGCCTGTATGTGGCTTTGCAAGCAATGAGCAAGATTTCAAAGCAGCTACACACCAACCAACCTACCTGGTAGCCACTGGGAAAATCTCACGAGAAGCAAAAAATTAAGTTGATAGATTTCAACAGCAGTTGCAGTTGCTTATTAACCGCAATTACAAGGCCACAGACAAACTATACCATAGCCTGTCTGTGGCTTTGCAAGTAATGAGCAACATTCCAAAGCAGCTACGCACCAATCAACCTACGTGGTAGCCACTGGGAAAATCTCACGAGAAGCAATTCAACAGCAGTTGCAGATTCCACCCCCAGATATGGGAAGTGGCGGTCCGAGTACCAAGTAGAACACTGTAGTAGCACGACCACTGCCCAGTATAGCTATATTTCATTAACTAGCTTACCTTACAATCAGTCAGATAGTCAATAAAATATCATCTAATACCATAACAGAGCTGCGAACACCCAGAAAGCGGATAATGGCAAATGATATGAGAACTGAGCACTGCTACGTGGACATTTACAAAACGAACTGTTTCATTACTATCGTTACGAAAATAATTACAATTAATAATGAGTTGTCATAGTGATACTCATTGTTATTACTAATATGTGTGCTGGTTGGTCAATTAGATAAATCCTTCAATTAACATAGAGTGAATTATTGAAAATAAAATATATGATAACAAACTGTAATTTTTCAATTGTAAATAACTTTTGAACCAAGCGAGCTAGAGAAAAATTGTTGAAATATAAATTTTAGAGCATTTCTAGGTGCATCGACTAGTTGTAATTTTGACAAAAAAATTGTTTCTAGTTTAGAAGTTATAGCAAAAAGAATTATTGAATTTAAAATATCTCTGAAACCGATTTAGATACAGAAAATTTGTTCAAATGCCGATTATAGAAAATTTAATGGGGAATAACTTATATTTGTAAGTTTTTTTTATATCTTTATTCGTTTATAAGATATTGCATATTATATAGATTGTTAGCAGTCCACCTCTAAATATTGACAAGAAAATTTTGTGAAATACATTTACATACATACATACATACATATCTTCTCGCTATATTCCAACAAATAGGATATCACGAACCCTAAAATCACTCATAAAACACTCATCAAACAATCAGCCCTTGTCAAACATTTTCATCCAACTAAATCACCCTCGCTTCAACCACATTCATAGATCACTCCATATAAACTCGTTCATTTATTACACTCGAAATCATTAAATAACTTTTGAACCGAGTACGTTAGAAAGAAATTGTTAAAATAAGAGTTGTAGAGAATTTTTAGGCGCATCGCGTGGTGGCACAGGCCACAGACAAACTATACCATAGCCTGTCTATGGATTTGCAAGCAATGAGCAAGATTCCAAAGCAGCTACACACCAACCAACCTACCTGGTAGCCACTGAGAAAATCTCACGAGATCAAAAAATTAAGTTGATAGATTTCAACAGCAGTTGCAGTTGCTTATTAACCGCAATTACAAGGCCACAGACAAACTATACCATAGCCTGTATGTGGCTTTGCAAGCAATGAGCAAGATTTCAAAGCAGCTACACACCAACCAACCTACCTGGTAGCCACTGGGAAAATCTCACGAGAAGCAAAAAATTAAGTTGATAGATTTCAACAGCAGTTGCAGTTGCTTATTAACCGCAATTACAAGGCCACAGACAAACTATACCATAGCCTGTCTGTGGCTTTGCAAGTAATGAGCAACATTCCAAAGCAGCTACGCACCAATCAACCTACGTGGTAGCCACTGGGAAAATCTCACGAGAAGCAATTCAACAGCAGTTGCAGATTCCACCCCCAGATATGGGAAGTGGCGGTCCGAGTACCAAGTAGAACACTGTAGTAGCACGACCACTGCCCAGTATAGCTATATTTCATTAACTAGCTTACCTTACAATCAGTCAGATAGTCAATAAAATATCATCTAATACCATAACAGAGCTGCGAACACCCAGAAAGCGGATAATGGCAAATGATATGAGAACTGAGCACTGCTACGTGGACATTTACAAAACGAACTGTTTCATTACTATCGTTACGAAAATAATTACAATTAATAATGAGTTGTCATAGTGATACTCATTGTTATTACTAATATGTGTGCTGGTTGGTCAATTAGATAAATCCTTCAATTAACATAGAGTGAATTATTGAAAATAAAATATATGATAACAAACTGTAATTTTTCAATTGTAAATAACTTTTGAACCAAGCGAGCTAGAGAAAAATTGTTGAAATATAAATTTTAGAGCATTTCTAGGTGCATCGACTAGTTGTAATTTTGACAAAAAAATTGTTTCTAGTTTAGAAGTTATAGCAAAAAGAATTATTGAATTTAAAATATCTCTGAAACCGATTTAGATACAGAAAATTTGTTCAAATGCCGATTATAGAAAATTTAATGGGGAATAACTTATATTTGTAAGTTTTTTTTATATCTTTATTCGTTTATAAGATATTGCATATTATATAGATTGTTAGCAGTCCACCTCTAAATATTGACAAGAAAATTTTGTGAAATACATTTACATACATACATACATACATATCTTCTCGCTATATTCCAACAAATAGGATATCACGAACCCTAAAATCACTCATAAAACACTCATCAAACAATCAGCCCTTGTCAAACATTTTCATCCAATTAAATCACCCTCGCTTCAACCACATTCATAGATCACTCCATATAAACTCGTTCATTTATTACACTCGAAATCATTAAATAACTTTTGAACCGAGTACGTTAGAAAGAAATTGTTAAAATAAGAGTTGTAGGGAATTTTTAGGCGCATCGCGTGGTGGCGCAGGCCACAGACAAACTATACCATAGCCTGTCTATGGATTTGCAAGCAATGAGCAAGATTCCAAAGCAGCTACACACCAACCAACCTACCTGGTAGCCACTGAGAAAATCTCACGAGAAGCAAAAAATTAAGTTGATAGATTTCAACAGCAGTTGCAGTTGCTTATTAACCGCAATTACAAGGCCACAGACAAACTATACCATAGCCTGTATGTGGCTTTGCAAGCAATGAGCAAGATTCCAAAGCAGCTACACACCAACCAACCTACCTGGTAGCCACTGGGAAAATCTCACGAGAAGCAAAAAATTAAGTTGATAGATTTCAACAGCAGTTGCAGTTGCTTATTAACCGCAATTACAAGGCCACAGACAAACTATACCATAGCCTGTCTGTGGCTTTGCAAGTAATGAGCAACATTCCAAAGCAGCTACGCACCAATCAACCTACGTGGTAGCCACTGGGAAAATCTCACGAGAAGCAATTCAACAGCAGTTGCAGATTCCACCCCCAGATATGGGAAGTGGCGGTCCGAGTACCAAGTAGAACACTGTAGTAGCACGACCACTGCCCAGTATAGCTATATTTCATTAACTAGCTTACCTTACAATCAGTCAGATAGTCAATAAAATATCATCTAATACCATAACAGAGCTGCGAACACCCAGAAAGCGGATAATGGCAAATGATATGAGAACTGAGCACTGCTACGTGGACATTTACAAAACGAACTGTTTCATTACTATCGTTACGAAAATAATTACAATTAATAATGAGTTGTCATAGTGATACTCATTGTTATTACTAATATGTGTGCTGGTTGGTCAATTAGATAAATCCTTCAATTAACATAGAGTGAATTATTGAAAATAAAATATATGATAACAAACTGTAATTTTTCAATTGTAAATAACTTTTTAACCAAGCGAGCTAGAGAAAAATTATTGAAATATAAATTTTAGAGCATTTCTAGGCGCATCGACTGGTTGTAATTTTGACAGAAAAATTGTTTCTAGTTTAGAAGTTATAGAAAAAAGAAATATTGAATTTAAAATATCTCTGAAACCGATTTAGATACAGAAAATTTGTTCAAATGCCGATTATAGAAAATTTAATGGGGAATCACTTATATTTGTAAGTTTTTTTTATATCTTTATTCGTTTATAAGATATTGCATATTATATAGATTGTTAGCAGTCCACCTCTAAATATTGACAAGAAAATTTTGTGAAATACATTTACATACATACATACATACATATCTTCTCGCTATATTCCAACAAATAGGATATCACGAACCCTAAAATCACTCATAAAACACTCATCAAACAATCAGCCCTTGTCAAACATTTTCATCCAACTAAATCACCCTCGCTTCAACCACATTCATAGATCACTCCATATAAACTCGTTCATTTATTACACTCGAAATCATTAAATAACTTTTGAACCGAGTACGTTAGAAAGAAATTGTTAAAATAAGAGTTGTAGGGAATTTTTAGGCGCATCGCGTGGTGGCACAGGCCACAGACAAACTATACCATAGCCTGTCTATGGATTTGCAAGCAATGAGCAAGATTCCAAAGCAGCTACACACCAACCAACCTACCTGGTAGCCACTGAGAAAATCTCACGAGAAGCAAAAAATTAAGTTGATAGATTTCAACAGCAGTTGCAGTTGCTTATTAACCGCAATTACAAGGCCACAGACAAACTATACCATAGCCTGTATGTGGCTTTGCAAGCAATGAGCAAGATTCCAAAGCAGCTACACACCAACCAACCTACCTGGTAGCCACTGGGAAAATCTCACGAGAAGCAAAAAATTAAGTTGATAGATTTCAACAGCAGTTGCAGTTGCTTATTAACCGCAATTACAAGCCCACAAACAAACTATACCATAGCCTGTCTGTGGCTTTGCAAGTAATGAGCAACATTCCAAAGCAGCTACGCACCAATCAACCTACGTGGTAGCCACTGGGAAAATCTCACGAGAAGCAATTCAACAGCAGTTGCAGATTCCACCCCCAGATATGGGAAGTGGCGGTCCGAGTACCAAGTAGAACACTGTAGTAGCACGACCACTGCCCAGTATAGCTATATTTCATTAACTAGCTTACCTTACAATCAGTCAGATAGTCAATAAAATATCATCTAATACCATAACAGAGCTGCGAACACCCAGAAAGCGGATAATGGCAAATGATATGAGAACTGAGCACTGCTACGTGGACATTTACAAAACGAACTGTTTCATTACTATCGTTACGAAAATAATTACAATTAATAATGAGTTGTCATAGTGATACTCATTGTTATTACTAATATGTGTGCTGGTTGGTCAATTAGATAAATCCTTCAATTAACATAGAGTGAATTATTGAAAATAAAATATATGATAACAAACTGTAATTTTTCAATTGTAAATAACTTTTTAACCAAGCGAGCTAGAGAAAAATTGTTGAAATATAAATTTTAGAGCATTTCTAGGCGCATCGACTGGTTGTAATTTTGGCAGAAAAATTGTTTCTAGTTTAGAAGTTATAGAAAAAAGAAGTATTGAATTTAAAATATCTCTGAAACCGATTTAGATACAGAAAATTTGTTCAAATGCCGATTATAGAAAATTTAATGGGGAATAACTTATATTTGTAAGTTTTTTTTATATCTTTATTCGTTTATAAGATATTGCATATTATATAGATTGTTAGCAGTCCACCTCTAAATATTGACAAGAAAATTTTGTGAAATACATTTACATACATACATACATACATATCTTCTCGCTATATTCCAACAAATAGGATATCACGAACCCTAAAATCACTCATAAAACACTCATCAAACAATCAGCCCTTGTCAAACATTTTCATCCAACTAAATCACCCTCGCTTCAACCACATTCATAGATCACTCCATATAAACTCGTTCATTTATTACACTCGAAATCATTAAATAACTTTTGAACCGAGTACGTTAGAAAGAAATTGTTAAAATAAGAGTTGTAGGGAATTTTTAGGCGCATCGCGTGGTGGCACAGGCCACAGACAAACTATACCATAGCCTGTCTATGGATTTGCAAGCAATGAGCAAGATTCCAAAGCAGCTACACACCAACCAACCTACCTGGTAGCCACTGAGAAAATCTCACGAGAAGCAAAAAATTAAGTTGATAGATTTCAACAGCAGTTGCAGTTGCTTATTAACCGCAATTACAAGGCCACAGACAAACTATACCATAGCCTGTATGTGGCTTTGCAAGCAATGAGCAAGATTCCAAAGCAGCTACACACCAACCAACCTACCTGGTAGCCACTGGGAAAATCTCACGAGAAGCAAAAAATTAAGTTGATAGATTTCAACAGCAGTTGCAGTTGCTTATTAACCGCAATTACAAGGCCACAGACAAACTATACCATAGCCTGTCTGTGGCTTTGCAAGTAATGAGCAACATTCCAAAGCAGCTACGCACCAATCAACCTACGTGGTAGCCACTGGGAAAATCTCACGAGAAGCAATTCAACAGCAGTTGCAGATTCCACCCCCAGATATGGGAAGTGGCGGTCCGAGTACCAAGTAGAACACTGTAGTAGCACGACCACTGCCCAGTATAGCTATATTTCATTAACTAGCTTACCTTACAATCAGTCAGATAGTCAATAAAATATCATCTAATACCATAACAGAGCTGCGAACACCCAGAAAGCGGATAATGGCAAATGATATGAGAACTGAGCACTGCTACGTGGACATTTACAAAACGAACTGTTTCATTACTATCGTTACGAAAATAATTACAATTAATAATGAGTTGTCATAGTGATACTCATTGTTATTACTAATATGTGTGCTGGTTGGTCAATTAGATAAATCCTTCAATTAACATAGAGTGAATTATTGAAAATAAAATATATGATAACAAACTGTAATTTTTCAATTGTAAATAACTTTTTAACCAAGCGAGCTAGAGAAAAATTATTGAAATATAAATTTTAGAGCATTTCTAGGCGCATCGACTGGTTGTAATTTTGACAGAAAAATTGTTTCTAGTTTAGAAGTTATAGAAAAAAGAAATATTGAATTTAAAATATCTCTGAAACCGATTTAGATACAGAAAATTTGTTCAAATGCCGATTATAGAAAATTTAATGGGGAATCACTTATATTTGTAAGTTTTTTTTATATCTTTATTCGTTTATAAGATATTGCATATTATATAGATTGTTAGCAGTCCACCTCTAAATATTGACAAGAAAATTTTGTGAAATACATTTACATACATACATACATACATATCTTCTCGCTATATTCCAACAAATAGGATATCACGAACCCTAAAATCACTCATAAAACACTCATCAAACAATCAGCCCTTGTCAAACATTTTCATCCAACTAAATCACCCTCGCTTCAACCACATTCATAGATCACTCCATATAAACTCGTTCATTTATTACACTCGAAATCATTAAATAACTTTTGAACCGAGTACGTTAGAAAGAAATTGTTAAAATAAGAGTTGTAGGGAATTTTTAGGCGCATCGCGTGGTGGCACAGGCCACAGACAAACTATACCATAGCCTGTCTATGGATTTGCAAGCAATGAGCAAGATTCCAAAGCAGCTACATACCAACCAACCTACCTGGTAGCCACTGAGAAAATCTCACGAGAAGCAAAAAATTAAGTTGATAGATTTCAACAGCAGTTGCAGTTGCTTATTAACCGCAATTACAAGGCCACAGACAAACTATACCATAGCCTGTATGTGGCTTTGCAAGCAATGAGCAAGATTCCAAAGCAGCTACACACCAACCAACCTACCTGGTAGCCACTGGGAAAATCTCACGAGAAGCAAAAAATTAAGTTGATAGATTTCAACAGCAGTTGCAGTTGCTTATTAACCGCAATTACAAGGCCACAGACAAACTATACCATAGCCTGTCTGTGGCTTTGCAAGTAATGAGCAACATTCCAAAGCAGCTACGCACCAATCAACCTACGTGGTAGCCACTGGGAAAATCTCACGAGAAGCAATTCAACAGCAGTTGCAGATTCCACCCCCAGATATGGGAAGTGGCGGTCCGAGTACCAAGTAGAACACTGTAGTAGCACGACCACTGCCCAGTATAGCTATATTTCATTAACTAGCTTACCTTACAATCAGTCAGATAGTCAATAAAATATCATCTAATACCATAACAGAGCTGCGAACACCCAGAAAGCGGATAATGGCAAATGATATGAGAACTGAGCACTGCTACGTGGACATTTACAAAACGAACTGTTTCATTACTATCGTTACGAAAATAATTACAATTAATAATGAGTTGTCATAGTGATACTCATTGTTATTACTAATATGTGTGCTGGTTGGTCAATTAGATAAATCCTTCAATTAACATAGAGTGAATTATTGAAAATAAAATATATGATAACAAACTGTAATTTTTCAATTGTAAATAACTTTTTAACCAAGCGAGCTAGAGAAAAATTGTTGAAATATAAATTTTAGAGCATTTCTAGGCGCATCGACTGGTTGTAATTTTGACACAAAAATTGTTTCTAGTTTAGCAGTTATAGAAAAAAGAAATATTGAATTTAAAATATCTCTGAAACCGATTTAGATACAGAAAATTTGTTCAAATGCCGATTATAGAAAATTTAATGGGGAATAACTTATATTTGTAAGTTTTTTTTATATCTTTATTCGTTTATAAGATATTGCATATTATATAGATTGTTAGCAGTCCACCTCTAAATATTGACAAGAAAATTTTGTGAAATACATTTACATACATACATACATACATATCTTCTCGCTATATTCCAACAACTAGGATATCACGAACCCTAAAATCACTCATAAAACACTCATCAAACAATCAGCCCTTGTCAAACATTTTCATCCAATTAAATCACCCTCGCTTCAACCACATTCATAGATCACTCCATATAAACTCGTTCATTTATTACACTCGAAATCATTAAATAACTTTTGAACCGAGTACGTTAGAAAGAAATTGTTAAAATAAGAGTTGTAGGGAATTTTTAGGCGCATCGCGTGGTGGCACAGGCCACAGACAAACTATACCATAGCCTGTCTATGGATTTGCAAGCAATGAGCAAGATTCCAAAGCAGCTACATACCAACCAACCTACCTGGTAGCCACTGAGAAAATCTCACGAGAAGCAAAAAATTAAGTTGATAGATTTCAACAGCAGTTGCAGTTGCTTATTAACCGCAATTACAAGGCCACAGACAAACTATACCATAGCCTGTATGTGGCTTTGCAAGCAATGAGCAAGATTCCAAAGCAGCTACACACCAACCAACCTACCTGGTAGCCACTGGGAAAATCTCACGAGAAGCAAAAAATTAAGTTGATAGATTTCAACAGCAGTTGCAGTTGCTTATTAACCGCAATTACAAGGCCACAGACAAACTATACCATAGCCTGTCTGTGGCTTCGCAAGTAATGAGCAACATTCCAAAGCAGCTACGCACCAATCAACCTACGTGGTAGCCACTGGGAAAATCTCACGAGAAGCAATTCAACAGCAGTTGCAGATTCCACCCCCAGATATGGGAAGTGGCGGTCCGAGTACCAAGTAGAACACTGTAGTAGCACGACCACTGCCCAGTATAGCTATATTTCATTAACTAGCTTACCTTACAATCAGTCAGATAGTCAATAAAATATCATCTAATACCATAACAGAGCTGCGAACACCCAGAAAGCGGATAATGGCAAATGATATGAGAACTGAGCACTGCTACGTGGACATTTACAAAACGAACTGTTTCATTACTATCGTTACGAAAATAATTACAATTAATAATGAGTTGTCATAGTGATACTCATTGTTATTACTAATATGTGTGCTGGTTGGTCAATTAGATAAATCCTTCAATTAACATAGAGTGAATTATTGAAAATAAAATATATGATAACAAACTGTAATTTTTCAATTGTAAATAACTTTTGAACCAAGCGAGCTAGAGAAAAATTGTTGAAATATAAATTTTAGAGCATTTCTAGGCGCATCGACTGGTTGTAATTTTGACAGAAAAATTGTTTCTAGTTTAGCAGTTATAGAAAAAAGAAATATTGAATTTAAAATATCTCTGAAACCGATTTAGATACAGAAAATTTGTTCAAATGCCGATTATAGAAAATTTAATGGGGAATAACTTATATTTGTAAGTTTTTTTTATATCTTTATTCGTTTATAAGATATTGCATATTATATAGATTGTTAGCAGTCCACCTCTAAATATTGACAAGAAAATTTTGTGAAATACATTTACATACATACATACATACATATCTTCTCGCTATATTCCAACAAATAGGATATCACGAACCCTAAAATCACTCATAAAACACTCATCAAACAATCAGCCCTTGTCAAACATTTTCATCCAATTAAATCACCCTCGCTTCAACCACATTCATAGATCACTCCATATAAACTCGTTCATTTATTACACTCGAAATCATTAAATAACTTTTGAACCGAGTACGTTAGAAAGAAATTGTTAAAATAAGAGTTGTAGGGAATTTTTAGGCGCATCGCGTGGTGGCACAGGCCACAGACAAACTATACCATAGCCTGTCTATGGATTTGCAAGCAATGAGCAAGATTCCAAAGCAGCTACATACCAACCAACCTACCTGGTAGCCACTGAGAAAATCTCACGAGAAGCAAAAAATTAAGTTGATAGATTTCAACAGCAGTTGCAGTTGCTTATTAACCGCAATTACAAGGCCACAGACAAACTATACCATAGCCTGTATGTGGCTTTGCAAGCAATGAGCAAGATTCCAAAGCAGCTACACACCAACCAACCTACCTGGTAGCCACTGGGAAAATCTCACGAGAAGCAATTCAACAGCAGTTGCAGATTCCACCCCCAGATATGGGAAGTGGCGGTCCGAGTACCAAGTAGAACACTGTAGTAGCACGACCACTGCCCAGTATAGCTATATTTCATTAACTAGCTTACCTTACAATCAGTCAGATAGTCAATAAAATATTATCTAATACCATAACAGAGCTGCGAACACCCAGAAAGCGGATAATGGCAAATGATATGAGAACTGAGCACTGCTACGTGGACATTTACAAAACGAACTGTTTCATTACTATCGTTACGAAAATAATTACAATTAATAATGAGTTGTCATAGTGATACTCATTGTTATTACTAATATGTGTGCTGGTTGGTCAATTAGATAAATCCTTCAATTAACATAGAGTGAATTATTGAAAATAAAATATATGATAACAAACTGTAATTTTTCAATTGTAAATAACTTTTGAACCAAGCGAGCTAGAGAAAAATTGTTGAAATATAAATTTTAGAGCATTTCTAGGCGCATCGACTGGTTGTAATTTTGACAAAAAAATTGTTTCTAGTTTAGAAGTTATAGCAAAAAGAAATATTGAATTTAAAATATCTCTGAAACCGATTTAGATACAGAAAATTTGTTCAAATGCCGATTATAGAAAATTTAATGGGGAATAACTTATATTTGTAAGTTTTTTTTATATCTTTATTCGTTTATAAGATATTGCATATTATATAGATTGTTAGCAGTCCACCTCTAAATATTGACAAGAAAATTTTGTGAAATACATTTACATACATACATACATACATATCTTCTCGCTATATTCCAACAAATAGGATATCACGAACCCTAAAATCACTCATAAAACACTCATCAAACAATCAGCCCTTGTCAAACATTTTCATCCAATTAAATCACCCTCGCTTCAACCACATTCATAGATCACTCCATATAAACTCGTTCATTTATTACACTCGAAATCATTAAATAACTTTTGAACCGAGTACGTTAGAAAGAAATTGTTAAAATAAGAGTTGTAGGGAATTTTTAGGCGCATCGCGTGGTGGCACAGGCCACAGACAAACTATACCATAGCCTGTCTATGGATTTGCAAGCAATGAGCAAGATTCCAAAGCAGCTACATACCAACCAACCTACCTGGTAGCCACTGAGAAAATCTCACGAGAAGCAAAAAATTAAGTTGATAGATTTCAACAGCAGTTGCAGTTGCTTATTAACCGCAATTACAAGGCCACAGACAAACTATACCATAGCCTGTATGTGGCTTTGCAAGCAATGAGCAAGATTCCAAAGCAGCTACACACCAACCAACCTACCTGGTAGCCACTGGGAAAATCTCACGAGAAGCAAAAAATTAAGTTGATAGATTTCAACAGCAGTTGCAGTTGCTTATTAACCGCAATTACAAGGCCACAGACAAACTATACCATAGCCTGTCTGTGGCTTTGCAAGTAATGAGCAACATTCCAAAGCAGCTACGCACCAATCAACCTACGTGGTAGCCACTGGGAAAATCTCACGAGAAGCAATTCAACAGCAGTTGCAGATTCCACCCCCAGATATGGGAAGTGGCGGTCCGAGTACCAAGTAGAACACTGTAGTAGCACGACCACTGCCCAGTATAGCTATATTTCATTAACTAGCTTACCTTACAATCAGTCAGATAGTCAATAAAATATCATCTAATACCATAACAGAGCTGCGAACACCCAGAAAGCGGATAATGGCAAATGATATGAGAACTGAGCACTGCTACGTGGACATTTACAAAACGAACTGTTTCATTACTATCGTTACGAAAATAATTACAATTAATAATGAGTTGTCATAGTGATACTCATTGTTATTACTAATATGTGTGCTGGTTGGTCAATTAGATAAATCCTTCAATTAACATAGAGTGAATTATTGAAAATAAAATATATGATAACAAACTGTAATTTTTCAATTGTAAATAACTTTTTAACCAAGCGAGCTAGAGAAAAATTGTTGAAATATAAATTTTAGAGCATTTCTAGGCGCATCGACTGGTTGTAATTTTGACACAAAAATTGTTTCTAGTTTAGCAGTTATAGAAAAAAGAAATATTGAATTTAAAATATCTCTGAAACCGATTTAGATACAGAAAATTTGTTCAAATGCCGATTATAGAAAATTTAATGGGGAATAACTTATATTTGTAAGTTTTTTTTATATCTTTATTCGTTTATAAGATATTGCATATTATATAGATTGTTAGCAGTCCACCTCTAAATATTGACAAGAAAATTTTGTGAAATACATTTACATACATACATACATACATATCTTCTCGCTATATTCCAACAAATAGGATATCACGAACCCTAAAATCACTCATAAAACACTCATCAAACAATCAGCCCTTGTCAAACATTTTCATCCAACTAAATCACCCTCGCTTCAACCACATTCATAGATCACTCCATATAAACTCGTTCATTTATTACACTCGAAATCATTAAATAACTTTTGAACCGAGTACGTTAGAAAGAAATTGTTAAAATAAGAGTTGTAGGGAATTTTTAGGCGCATCGCGTGGTGGCACAGGCCACAGACAAACTATACCATAGCCTGTCTATGGATTTGCAAGCAATGAGCAAGATTCCAAAGCAGCTACACACCAACCAACCTACCTGGTAGCCACTGAGAAAATCTCACGAGAAGCAAAAAATTAAGTTGATAGATTTCAACAGCAGTTGCAGTTGCTTATTAACCGCAATTACAAGGCCACAGACAAACTATACCATAGCCTGTATGTGGCTTTGCAAGCAATGAGCAAGATTCCAAAGCAGCTACACACCAACCAACCTACCTGGTAGCCACTGGGAAAATCTCAGGAGAAGCAAAAAATTAAGTTGATAGATTTCAACAGCAGTTGCAGTTGCTTATTAACCGCAATTACAAGGCCACAGACAAACTATACCATAGCCTGTCTGTGGCTTTGCAAGTAATGAGCAACATTCCAAAGCAGCTACGCACCAATCAACCTACGTGGTAGCCACTGGGAAAATCTCACGAGAAGCAATTCAACAGCAGTTGCAGATTCCACCCCCAGATATGGGAAGTGGCGGTCCGAGTACCAAGTAGAACACTGTAGTAGCACGACCACTGCCCAGTATAGCTATATTTCATTAACTAGCTTACCTTACAATCAGTCAGATAGTCAATAAAATATCATCTAATACCATAACATAGCTGCGAACACCCAGAAAGCGGATAATGGCAAATGATATGAGAACTGAGCACTGCTACGTGGACATTTACAAAACGAACTGTTTCATTACTATCGTTACGAAAATAATTACAATTAATAATGAGTTGTCATAGTGATACTCATTGTTATTACTAATATGTGTGCTGGTTGGTCAATTAGATAAATCCTTCAATTAACATAGAGTGAATTATTGAAAATAAAATATATGATAACAAACTGTAATTTTTCAATTGTAAATAACTTTTTAACCAAGCGAGCTAGAGAAAAATTGTTGAAATATAAATTTTAGAGCATTTCTAGGCGCATCGACTGGTTGTAATTTTGGCAGAAAAATTGTTTCTAGTTTAGAAGTTATAGAAAAAAGAAGTATTGAATTTAAAATATCTCTGAAACCGATTTAGATACAGAAAATTTGTTCAAATGCCGATTATAGAAAATTTAATGGGGAATAACTTATATTTGTAAGTTTTTTTTATATCTTTATTCGTTTATAAGATATTGCATATTATATAGATTGTTAGCAGTCCACCTCTAAATATTGACAAGAAAATTTTGTGAAATACATTTACATACATACATACATACATATCTTCTCGCTATATTCCAACAAATAGGATATCACGAACCCTAAAATCACTCATAAAACACTCATCAAACAATCAGCCCTTGTCAAACATTTTCATCCAACTAAATCACCCTCGCTTCAACCACATTCATAGATCACTCCATATAAACTCGTTCATTTATTACACTCGAAATCATTAAATAACTTTTGAACCGAGTACGTTAGAAAGAAATTGTTAAAATAAGAGTTGTAGGGAATTTTTAGGCGCATCGCGTGGTGGCACAGGCCACAGACAAACTATACCATAGCCTGTCTATGGATTTGCAAGCAATGAGCAAGATTCCAAAGCAGCTACACACCAACCAACCTACCTGGTAGCCACTGAGAAAATCTCACGAGAAGCAAAAAATTAAGTTGATAGATTTCAACAGCAGTTGCAGTTGCTTACTAACCGCAATTACAAGGCCACAGACAAACTATACCATAGCCTGTATGTGGCTTTGCAAGCAATGAGCAAGATTCCAAAGCAGCTACACACCAACCAACCTACCTGGTAGCCACTGGGAAAATCTCACGAGAAGCAAAAAATTAAGTTGATAGATTTCAACAGCAGTTGCAGTTGCTTATTAACCGCAATTACAAGGCCACAGACAAACTATACCATAGCCTGTCTGTGGCTTTGCAAGTAATGAGCAACATTCCAAAGCAGCTACGCACCAATCAACCTACGTGGTAGCCACTGGGAAAATCTCACGAGAAGCAATTCAACAGCAGTTGCAGATTCCACCCCCAGATATGGGAAGTGGCGGTCCGAGTACCAAATAGAACACTGTAGTAGCACGACCACTGCCCAGTATAGCTATATTTCATTAACTAGCTTACCTTACAATCAGTCAGATAGTCAATAAAATATCATCTAATACCATAACAGAGCTGCGAACACCCAGAAAGCGGATAATGGCAAATGATATGAGAACTGAGCACTGCTACGTGGACATTTACAAAACGAACTGTTTCATTACTATCGTTACGAAAATAATTACAATTAATAATGAGTTGTCATAGTGATACTCATTGTTATTACTAATATGTGTGCTGGTTGGTCAATTAGATAAATCCTTCAATTAACATAGAGTGAATTATTGAAAATAAAATATATGATAACAAACTGTAATTTTTCAATTGTAAATAACTTTTGAACCAAGCGAGCTAGAGAAAAATTGTTGAAATATAAATTTTAGAGCATTTCTAGGCGCATCGACTGGTTGTAATTTTGACAGAAAAATTGTTTCTAGTTTAGCAGTTATAGAAAAAAGAAATATTGAATTTAAAATATCTCTGAAACCGATTTAGATACAGAAAATTTGTTCAAATGCCGATTATAGAAAATTTAATGGGGAATAACTTATATTTGTAAGTTTTTTTTATATCTTTATTCGTTTATAAGATATTGCATATTATATAGATTGTTAGCAGTCCACCTCTAAATATTGACAAGAAAATTTTGTGAAATACATTTACATACATACATACATACATATCTTCTCGCTATATTCCAACAAATAGGATATCACGAACCCTAAAATCACTCATAAAACACTCATCAAACAATCAGCCCTTGTCAAACATTTTCATCCAATTAAATCACCCTCGCTTCAACCACATTCATAGATCACTCCATATAAACTCGTTCATTTATTACACTCGAAATCATTAAATAACTTTTGAACCGAGTACGTTAGAAAGAAATTGTTCAAATAAGAGTTGTAGAGAATTTTTAGGCGCATCGCGTGGTGGCACAGGCCACAGACAAACTATACCATAGCCTGTCTATGGATTTGCAAGCAATGAGCAAGATTCCAAAGCAGCTACATACCAACCAACCTACCTGGTAGCCACTGAGAAAATCTCACGAGAAGCAAAAAATTAAGTTGATAGATTTCAACAGCAGTTGCAGTTGCTTATTAACCGCAATTACAAAGCCACAGACAAACTATACCATAGCCTGTATGTGGCTTTGCAAGCAATGAGCAAGATTCCAAAGCAGCTACACACCAACCAACCTACCTGGTAGCCACTGGGAAAATCTCACGAGAAGCAAAAAATTAAGTTGATAGATTTCAACAGCAGTTGCAGTTGCTTATTAACCGCAATTACAAGGCCACAGACAAACTATACCATAGCCTGTCTGTGGCTTTGCAAGTAATGAGCAACATTCCAAAGCAGCTACGCACCAATCAACCTACGTGGTAGCCACTGGGAAAATCTCACGAGAAGCAATTCAACAGCAGTTGCAGATTCCACCCCCAGATATGGGAAGTGGCGGTCCGAGTACCAAGTAGAACACTGTAGTAGCACGACCACTGCCCAGTATAGCTATATTTCATTAACTAGCTTACCTTACAATCAGTCAGATAGTCAATAAAATATCATCTAATACCATAACAGAGCTGCGAACACCCAGAAAGCGGATAATGGCAAATGATATGAGAACTGAGCACTGCTACGTGGACATTTACAAAACGAACTGTTTCATTACTATCGTTACGAAAATAATTACAATTAATAATGAGTTGTCATAGTGATACTCATTGTTATTACTAATATGTGTGCTGGTTGGTCAATTAGATAAATCCTTCAATTAACATAGAGTGAATTATTGAAAATAAAATATATGATAACAAACTGTAATTTTTCAATTGTAAATAACTTTTTAACCAAGCGAGCTAGAGAAAAATTGTTGAAATATAAATTTTAGAGCATTTCTAGGCGCATCGACTGGTTGTAATTTTGGCAGAAAAATTGTTTCTAGTTTAGAAGTTATAGAAAAAAGAAGTATTGAATTTAAAATATCTCTGAAACCGATTTAGATACAGAAAATTTGTTCAAATGCCGATTATAGAAAATTTAATGGGGAATAACTTATATTTGTAAGTTTTTTTTATATCTTTATTCGTTTATAAGATATTGCATATTATATAGATTGTTAGCAGTCCACCTCTAAATATTGACAAGAAAATTTTGTGAAATACATTTACATACATACATACATACATATCTTCTCGCTATATTCCAACAAATAGGATATCACGAACCCTAAAATCACTCATAAAACACTCATCAAACAATCAGCCCTTGTCAAACATTTTCATCCAACTAAATCACCCTCGCTTCAACCACATTCATAGATCACTCCATATAAACTCGTTCATTTATTACACTCGAAATCATTAAATAACTTTTGAACCGAGTACGTTAGAAAGAAATTGTTAAAATAAGAGTTGTAGGGAATTTTTAGGCGCATCGCGTGGTGGCACAGGCCACAGACAAACTATACCATAGCCTGTCTATGGATTTGCAAGCAATGAGCAAGATTCCAAAGCAGCTACACACCAACCAACCTACCTGGTAGCCACTGAGAAAATCTCACGAGAAGCAAAAAATTAAGTTGATAGATTTCAACAGCAGTTGCAGTTGCTTACTAACCGCAATTACAAGGCCACAGACAAACTATACCATAGCCTGTATGTGGCTTTGCAAGCAATGAGCAAGATTCCAAAGCAGCTACACACCAACCAACCTACCTGGTAGCCACTGGGAAAATCTCACGAGAAGCAAAAAATTAAGTTGATAGATTTCAACAGCAGTTGCAGTTGCTTATTAACCGCAATTACAAGGCCACAGACAAACTATACCATAGCCTGTCTGTGGCTTTGCAAGTAATGAGCAACATTCCAAAGCAGCTACGCACCAATCAACCTACGTGGTAGCCACTGGGAAAATCTCACGAGAAGCAATTCAACAGCAGTTGCAGATTCCACCCCCAGATATGGGAAGTGGCGGTCCGAGTACCAAATAGAACACTGTAGTAGCACGACCACTGCCCAGTATAGCTATATTTCATTAACTAGCTTACCTTACAATCAGTCAGATAGTCAATAAAATATCATCTAATACCATAACAGAGCTGCGAACACCCAGAAAGCGGATAATGGCAAATGATATGAGAACTGAGCACTGCTACGTGGACATTTACAAAACGAACTGTTTCATTACTATCGTTACGAAAATAATTACAATTAATAATGAGTTGTCATAGTGATACTCATTGTTATTACTAATATGTGTGCTGGTTGGTCAATTAGATAAATCCTTCAATTAACATAGAGTGAATTATTGAAAATAAAATATATGATAACAAACTGTAATTTTTCAATTGTAAATAACTTTTGAACCAAGCGAGCTAGAGAAAAATTGTTGAAATATAAATTTTAGAGCATTTCTAGGCGCATCGACTGGTTGTAATTTTGACAGAAAAATTGTTTCTAGTTTAGCAGTTATAGAAAAAAGAAATATTGAATTTAAAATATCTCTGAAACCGATTTAGATACAGAAAATTTGTTCAAATGCCGATTATAGAAAATTTAATGGGGAATAACTTATATTTGTAAGTTTTTTTTATATCTTTATTCGTTTATAAGATATTGCATATTATATAGATTGTTAGCAGTCCACCTCTAAATATTGACAAGAAAATTTTGTGAAATACATTTACATACATACATACATACATATCTTCTCGCTATATTCCAACAAATAGGATATCACGAACCCTAAAATCACTCATAAAACACTCATCAAACAATCAGCCCTTGTCAAACATTTTCATCCAATTAAATCACCCTCGCTTCAACCACATTCATAGATCACTCCATATAAACTCGTTCATTTATTACACTCGAAATCATTAAATAACTTTTGAACCGAGTACGTTAGAAAGAAATTGTTAAAATAAGAGTTGTAGAGAATTTTTAGGCGCATCGCGTGGTGGCACAGGCCACAGACAAACTATACCATAGCCTGTCTATGGATTTGCAAGCAATGAGCAAGATTCCAAAGCAGCTACACACCAACCAACCTACCTGGTAGCCACTGAGAAAATCTCACGAGAAGCAAAAAATTAAGTTGATAGATTTCAACAGCAGTTGCAGTTGCTTACTAACCGCAATTACAAGGCCACAGACAAACTATACCATAGCCTGTATGTGGCTTTGCAAGCAATGAGCAAGATTCCAAAGCAGCTACACACCAACCAACCTACCTGGTAGCCACTGGGAAAATCTCACGAGAAGCAAAAAATTAAGTTGATAGATTTCAACAGCAGTTGCAGTTGCTTATTAACCGCAATTACAAGGCCACAGACAAACTATACCATAGCCTGTCTGTGGCTTTGCAAGTAATGAGCAACATTCCAAAGCAGCTACGCACCAATCAACCTACGTGGTAGCCACTGGGAAAATCTCACGAGAAGCAATTCAACAGCAGTTGCAGATTCCACCCCCAGATATGGGAAGTGGCGGTCCGAGTACCAAATAGAACACTGTAGTAGCACGACCACTGCCCAGTATAGCTATATTTCATTAACTAGCTTACCTTACAATCAGTCAGATAGTCAATAAAATATCATCTAATACCATAACAGAGCTGCGAACACCCAGAAAGCGGATAATGGCAAATGATATGAGAACTGAGCACTGCTACGTGGACATTTACAAAACGAACTGTTTCATTACTATCGTTACGAAAATAATTACAATTAATAATGAGTTGTCATAGTGATACTCATTGTTATTACTAATATGTGTGCTGGTTGGTCAATTAGATAAATCCTTCAATTAACATAGAGTGAATTATTGAAAATAAAATATATGATAACAAACTGTAATTTTTCAATTGTAAATAACTTTTGAACCAAGCGAGCTAGAGAAAAATTGTTGAAATATAAATTTTAGAGCATTTCTAGGCGCATCGACTGGTTGTAATTTTGACAGAAAAATTGTTTCTAGTTTAGCAGTTATAGAAAAAAGAAATATTGAATTTAAAATATCTCTGAAACCGATTTAGATACAGAAAATTTGTTCAAATGCCGATTATAGAAAATTTAATGGGGAATAACTTATATTTGTAAGTTTTTTTTATATCTTTATTCGTTTATAAGATATTGCATATTATATAGATTGTTAGCAGTCCACCTCTAAATATTGACAAGAAAATTTTGTGAAATACATTTACATACATACATACATACATATCTTCTCGCTATATTCCAACAAATAGGATATCACGAACCCTAAAATCACTCATAAAACACTCATCAAACAATCAGCCCTTGTCAAACATTTTCATCCAATTAAATCACCCTCGCTTCAACCACATTCATAGATCACTCCATATAAACTCGTTCATTTATTACACTCGAAATCATTAAATAACTTTTGAACCGAGTACGTTAGAAAGAAATTGTTAAAATAAGAGTTGTAGAGAATTTTTAGGCGCATCGCGTGGTGGCACAGGCCACAGACAAACTATACCATAGCCTGTCTATGGATTTGCAAGCAATGAGCAAGATTCCAAAGCAGCTACATACCAACCAACCTACCTGGTAGCCACTGAGAAAATCTCACGAGAAGCAAAAAATTAAGTTGATAGATTTCAACAGCAGTTGCAGTTGCTTATTAACCGCAATTACAAAGCCACAGACAAACTATACCATAGCCTGTATGTGGCTTTGCAAGCAATGAGCAAGATTCCAAAGCAGCTACACACCAACCAACCTACCTGGTAGCCACTGGGAAAATCTCACGAGAAGCAAAAAATTAAGTTGATAGATTTCAACAGCAGTTGCAGTTGCTTATTAACCGCAATTACAAGGCCACAGACAAACTATACCATAGCCTGTCTGTGGCTTTGCAAGTAATGAGCAACATTCCAAAGCAGCTACGCACCAATCAACCTACGTGGTAGCCACTGGGAAAATCTCACGAGAAGCAATTCAACAGCAGTTGCAGATTCCACCCCCAGATATGGGAAGTGGCGGTCCGAGTACCAAGTAGAACACTGTAGTAGCACGACCACTGCCCAGTATAGCTATATTTCATTAACTAGCTTACCTTACAATCAGTCAGATAGTCAATAAAATATCATCTAATACCATAACAGAGCTGCGAACACCCAGAAAGCGGATAATGGCAAATGATATGAGAACTGAGCACTGCTACGTGGACATTTACAAAACGAACTGTTTCATTACTATCGTTACGAAAATAATTACAATTAATAATGAGTTGTCATAGTGATACTCATTGTTATTACTAATATGTGTGCTGGTTGGTCAATTAGATAAATCCTTCAATTAACATAGAGTGAATTATTGAAAATAAAATATATGATAACAAACTGTAATTTTTCAATTGTAAATAACTTTTTAACCAAGCGAGCTAGAGAAAAATTGTTGAAATATAAATTTTAGAGCATTTCTAGGCGCATCGACTGGTTGTAATTTTGACACAAAAATTGTTTCTAGTTTAGCAGTTATAGAAAAAAGAAATATTGAATTTAAAATATCTCTGAAACCGATTTAGATACAGAAAATTTGTTCAAATGCCGATTATAGAAAATTTAATGGGGAATAACTTATATTTGTAAGTTTTTTTTATATCTTTATTCGTTTATAAGATATTGCATATTATATAGATTGTTAGCAGTCCACCTCTAAATATTGACAAGAAAATTTTGTGAAATACATTTACATACATACATACATACATATCTTCTCGCTATATTCCAACAAATAGGATATCACGAACCCTAAAATCACTCATAAAACACTCATCAAACAATCAGCCCTTGTCAAACATTTTCATCCAACTAAATCACCCTCGCTTCAACCACATTCATAGATCACTCCATATAAACTCGTTCATTTATTACACTCGAAATCATTAAATAACTTTTGAACCGAGTACGTTAGAAAGAAATTGTTAAAATAAGAGTTGTAGGGAATTTTTAGGCGCATCGCGTGGTGGCACAGGCCACAGACAAACTATACCATAGCCTGTCTATGGATTTGCAAGCAATGAGCAAGATTCCAAAGCAGCTACACACCAACCAACCTACCTGGTAGCCACTGAGAAAATCTCACGAGAAGCAAAAAATTAAGTTGATAGATTTCAACAGCAGTTGCAGTTGCTTATTAACCGCAATTACAAGGCCACAGACAAACTATACCATAGCCTGTATGTGGCTTTGCAAGCAATGAGCAAGATTCCAAAGCAGCTACACACCAACCAACCTACCTGGTAGCCACTGGGAAAATCTCACGAGAAGCAAAAAATTAAGTTGATAGATTTCAACAGCAGTTGCAGTTGCTTATTAACCGCAATTACAAGGCCACAGACAAACTATACCATAGCCTGTCTGTGGCTTTGCAAGTAATGAGCAACATTCCAAAGCAGCTACGCACCAATCAACCTACGTGGTAGCCACTGGGAAAATCTCACGAGAAGCAATTCAACAGCAGTTGCAGATTCCACCCCCAGATATGGGAAGTGGCGGTCCGAGTACCAAGTAGAACACTGTAGTAGCACGACCACTGCCCAGTATAGCTATATTTCATTAACTAGCTTACCTTACAATCAGTCAGATAGTCAATAAAATATCATCTAATACCATAACAGAGCTGCGAACACCCAGAAAGCGGATAATGGCAAATGATATGAGAACTGAGCACTGCTACGTGGACATTTACAAAACGAACTGTTTCATTACTATCGTTACGAAAATAATTACAATTAATAATGAGTTGTCATAGTGATACTCATTGTTATTACTAATATGTGTGCTGGTTGGTCAATTAGATAAATCCTTCAATTAACATAGAGTGAATTATTGAAAATAAAATATATGATAACAAACTGTAATTTTTCAATTGTAAATAACTTTTTAACCAAGCGAGCTAGAGAAAAATTGTTGAAATATAAATTTTAGAGCATTTCTAGGCGCATCGACTGGTTGTAATTTTGGCAGAAAAATTGTTTCTAGTTTAGAAGTTATAGAAAAAAGAAGTATTGAATTTAAAATATATCTGAAACCGATTTAGATACAGAAAATTTGTTCAAATGCCGATTATAGAAAATTTAATGGGGAATAACTTATATTTGTAAGTTTTTTTTATATCTTTATTCGTTTATAAGATATTGCATATTATATAGATTGTTAGCAGTCCACCTCTAAATATTGACAAGAAAATTTTGTGAAATACATTTACATACATACATACATACATATCTTCTCGCTATATTCCAACAAATAGGATATCACGAACCCTAAAATCACTCATAAAACACTCATCAAACAATCAGCCCTTGTCAAACATTTTCATCCAATTAAATCACCCTCGCTTCAACCACATTCATAGATCACTCCATATAAACTCGTTCATTTATTACACTCGAAATCATTAAATAACTTTTGAACCGAGTACGTTAGAAAGAAATTGTTAAAATAAGAGTTGTAGGGAATTTTTAGGCGCATCGCGTGGTGGCACAGGCCACAGACAAACTATACCATAGCCTGTCTATGGATTTGCAAGCAATGAGCAAGATTCCAAAGCAGCTACATACCAACCAACCTACCTGGTAGCCACTGAGAAAATCTCACGAGAAGCAAAAAATTAAGTTGATAGATTTCAACAGCAGTTGCAGTTGCTTATTAACCGCAATTACAAGGCCACAGACAAACTATACCATAGCCTGTATGTGGCTTTGCAAGCAATGAGCAAGATTCCAAAGCAGCTACACACCAACCAACCTACCTGGTAGCCACTGGGAAAATCTCACGAGAAGCAAAAAATTAAGTTGATAGATTTCAACAGCAGTTGCAGTTGCTTATTAACCGCAATTACAAGGCCACAGACAAACTATACCATAGCCTGTCTGTGGCTTTGCAAGTAATGAGCAACATTCCAAAGCAGCTACGCACCAATCAACCTACGTGGTAGCCACTGGGAAAATCTCACGAGAAGCAATTCAACAGCAGTTGCAGATTCCACCCCCAGATATGGGAAGTGGCGGTCCGAGTACCAAGTAGAACACTGTAGTAGCACGACCACTGCCCAGTATAGCTAATATTTCATTAACTAGCTTACCTTACAATCAGTCAGATAGTCAATAAAATATTATCTAATACCATAACAGAGCTGCGAACACCCAGAAAGCGGATAATGGCAAATGATATGAGAACTGAGCACTGCTACGTGGACATTTACAAAACGAACTGTTTCATTACTATCGTTACGAAAATAATTACAATTAATAATGAGTTGTCATAGTGATACTCATTGTTATTACTAATATGTGTGCTGGTTGGTCAATTAGATAAATCCTTCAATTAACATAGAGTGAATTATTGAAAATAAAATATATGATAACAAACTGTAATTTTTCAATTGTAAATAACTTTTGAACCAAGCGAGCTAGAGAAAAATTGTTGAAATATAAATTTTAGAGCATTTCTAGGCGCATCGACTGGTTGTAATTTTGACAAAAAAATTGTTTCTAGTTTAGAAGTTATAGCAAAAAGAAATATTGAATTTAAAATATCTCTGAAACCGATTTAGATACAGAAAATTTGTTCAAATGCCGATTATAGAAAATTTAATGGGGAATAACTTATATTTGTAAGTTTTTTTTATATCTTTATTCGTTTATAAGATATTGCATATTATATAGATTGTTAGCAGTCCACCTCTAAATATTGACAAGAAAATTTTGTGAAATACATTTACATACATACATACATACATATCTTCTCGCTATATTCCAACAAATAGGATATCACGAACCCTAAAATCACTCATAAAACACTCATCAAACAATCAGCCCTTGTCAAACATTTTCATCCAATTAAATCACCCTCGCTTCAACCACATTCATAGATCACTCCATATAAACTCGTTCATTTATTACACTCGAAATCATTAAATAACTTTTGAACCGAGTACGTTAGAAAGAAATTGTTAAAATAAGAGTTGTAGGGAATTTTTAGGCGCATCGCGTGGTGGCACAGGCCACAGACAAACTATACCATAGCCTGTCTATGGATTTGCAAGCAATGAGCAAGATTCCAAAGCAGCTACATACCAACCAACCTACCTGGTAGCCACTGAGAAAATCTCACGAGAAGCAAAAAATTAAGTTGATAGATTTCAACAGCAGTTGCAGTTGCTTATTAACCGCAATTACAAGGCCACAGACAAACTATACCATAGCCTGTATGTGGCTTTGCAAGCAATGAGCAAGATTCCAAAGCAGCTACACACCAACCAACCTACCTGGTAGCCACTGGGAAAATCTCACGAGAAGCAAAAAATTAAGTTGATAGATTTCAACAGCAGTTGCAGTTGCTTATTAACCGCAATTACAAGGCCACAGACAAACTATACCATAGCCTGTCTGTGGCTTTGCAAGTAATGAGCAACATTCCAAAGCAGCTACGCACCAATCAACCTACGTGGTAGCCACTGGGAAAATCTCACGAGAAGCAATTCAACAGCAGTTGCAGATTCCACCCCCAGATATGGGAAGTGGCGGTCCGAGTACCAAGTAGAACACTGTAGTAGCACGACCACTGCCCAGTATAGCTAATATTTCATTAACTAGCTTACCTTACAATCAGTCAGATAGTCAATAAAATATTATCTAATACCATAACAGAGCTGCGAACACCCAGAAAGCGGATAATGGCAAATGATATGAGAACTGAGCACTGCTACGTGGACATTTACAAAACGAACTGTTTCATTACTATCGTTACGAAAATAATTACAATTAATAATGAGTTGTCATAGTGATACTCATTGTTATTACTAATATGTGTGCTGGTTGGTCAATTAGATAAATCCTTCAATTAACATAGAGTGAATTATTGAAAATAAAATATATGATAACAAACTGTAATTTTTCAATTGTAAATAACTTTTGAACCAAGCGAGCTAGAGAAAAATTGTTGAAATATAAATTTTAGAGCATTTCTAGGCGCATCGACTGGTTGTAATTTTGACAAAAAAATTGTTTCTAGTTTAGAAGTTATAGCAAAAAGAAATATTGAATTTAAAATATCTCTGAAACCGATTTAGATACAGAAAATTTGTTCAAATGCCGATTATAGAAAATTTAATGGGGAATAACTTATATTTGTAAGTTTTTTTTATATCTTTATTCGTTTATAAGATATTGCATATTATATAGATTGTTAGCAGTCCACCTCTAAATATTGACAAGAAAATTTTGTGAAATACATTTACATACATACATACATACATATCTTCTCGCTATATTCCAACAAATAGGATATCACGAACCCTAAAATCACTCATAAAACACTCATCAAACAATCAGCCCTTGTCAAACATTTTCATCCAATTAAATCACCCTCGCTTCAACCACATTCATAGATCACTCCATATAAACTCGTTCATTTATTACACTCGAAATCATTAAATAACTTTTGAACCGAGTACGTTAGAAAGAAATTGTTAAAATAAGAGTTGTAGGGAATTTTTAGGCGCATCGCGTGGTGGCACAGGCCACAGACAAACTATACCATAGCCTGTCTATGGATTTGCAAGCAATGAGCAAGATTCCAAAGCAGCTACATACCAACCAACCTACCTGGTAGCCACTGAGAAAATCTCACGAGAAGCAAAAAATTAAGTTGATAGATTTCAACAGCAGTTGCAGTTGCTTATTAACCGCAATTACAAGGCCACAGACAAACTATACCATAGCCTGTATGTGGCTTTGCAAGCAATGAGCAAGATTCCAAAGCAGCTACACACCAACCAACCTACCTGGTAGCCACTGGGAAAATCTCACGAGAAGCAAAAAATTAAGTTGATAGATTTCAACAGCAGTTGCAGTTGCTTATTAACCGCAATTACAAGGCCACAGACAAACTATACCATAGCCTGTCTGTGGCTTTGCAAGTAATGAGCAACATTCCAAAGCAGCTACGCACCAATCAACCTACGTGGTAGCCACTGGGAAAATCTCACGAGAAGCAATTCAACAGCAGTTGCAGATTCCACCCCCAGATATGGGAAGTGGCGGTCCGAGTACCAAGTAGAACACTGTAGTAGCACGACCACTGCCCAGTATAGCTATATTTCATTAACTAGCTTACCTTACAATCAGTCAGATAGTCAATAAAATATCATCTAATACCATAACAGAGCTGCGAACACCCAGAAAGCGGATAATGGCAAATGATATGAGAACTGAGCACTGCTACGTGGACATTTACAAAACGAACTGTTTCATTACTATCGTTACGAAAATAATTACAATTAATAATGAGTTGTCATAGTGATACTCATTGTTATTACTAATATGTGTGCTGGTTGGTCAATTAGATAAATCCTTCAATTAACATAGAGTGAATTATTGAAAATAAAATATATGATAACAAACTGTAATTTTTCAATTGTAAATAACTTTTGAACCAAGCGAGCTAGAGAAAAATTGTTGAAATATAAATTTTAGAGCATTTCTAGGCGCATCGACTGGTTGTAATTTTGACACAAAAATTGTTTCTAGTTTAGCAGTTATAGAAAAAAGAAATATTGAATTTAAAATATCTCTGAAACCGATTTAGATACAGAAAATTTGTTCAAATGCCGATTATAGAAAATTTAATGGGGAATAACTTATATTTGTAAGTTTTTTTTATATCTTTATTCGTTTATAAGATATTGCATATTATATAGATTGTTAGCAGTCCACCTCTAAATATTGACAAGAAAATTTTGTGAAATACATTTACATACATACATACATACATATCTTCTCGCTATATTCCAACAAATAGGATATCACGAACCCTAAAATCACTCATAAAACACTCATCAAACAATCAGCCCTTGTCAAACATTTTCATCCAACTAAATCACCCTCGCTTCAACCACATTCATAGATCACTCCATATAAACTCGTTCATTTATTACACTCGAAATCATTAAATAACTTTTGAACCGAGTACGTTAGAAAGAAATTGTTAAAATAAGAGTTGTAGGGAATTTTTAGGCGCATCGCGTGGTGGCACAGGCCACAGACAAACTATACCATAGCCTGTCTATGGATTTGCAAGCAATGAGCAAGATTCCAAAGCAGCTACACACCAACCAACCTACCTGGTAGCCACTGAGAAAATCTCACGAGAAGCAAAAAATTAAGTTGATAGATTTCAACAGCAGTTGCAGTTGCTTATTAACCGCAATTACAAGGCCACAGACAAACTATACCATAGCCTGTATGTGGCTTTGCAAGCAATGAGCAAGATTCCAAAGCAGCTACACACCAACCAACCTACCTGGTAGCCACTGGGAAAATCTCAGGAGAAGCAAAAAATTAAGTTGATAGATTTCAACAGCAGTTGCAGTTGCTTATTAACCGCAATTACAAGGCCACAGACAAACTATACCATAGCCTGTCTGTGGCTTTGCAAGTAATGAGCAACATTCCAAAGCAGCTACGCACCAATCAACCTACGTGGTAGCCACTGGGAAAATCTCACGAGAAGCAATTCAACAGCAGTTGCAGATTCCACCCCCAGATATGGGAAGTGGCGGTCCGAGTACCAAGTAGAACACTGTAGTAGCACGACCACTGCCCAGTATAGCTATATTTCATTAACTAGCTTACCTTACAATCAGTCAGATAGTCAATAAAATATCATCTAATACCATAACAGAGCTGCGAACACCCAGAAAGCGGATAATGGCAAATGATATGAGAACTGAGCACTGCTACGTGGACATTTACAAAACGAACTGTTTCATTACTATCGTTACGAAAATAATTACAATTAATAATGAGTTGTCATAGTGATACTCATTGTTATTACTAATATGTGTGCTGGTTGGTCAATTAGATAAATCCTTCAATTAACATAGAGTGAATTATTGAAAATAAAATATATGATAACAAACTGTAATTTTTCAATTGTAAATAACTTTTTAACCAAGCGAGCTAGAGAAAAATTGTTGAAATATAAATTTTAGAGCATTTCTAGGCGCATCGACTGGTTGTAATTTTGGCAGAAAAATTGTTTCTAGTTTAGAAGTTATAGAAAAAAGAAGTATTGAATTTAAAATATCTCTGAAACCGATTTAGATACAGAAAATTTGTTCAAATGCCGATTATAGAAAATTTAATGGGGAATAACTTATATTTGTAAGTTTTTTTTATATCTTTATTCGTTTATAAGATATTGCATATTATATAGATTGTTAGCAGTCCACCTCTAAATATTGACAAGAAAATTTTGTGAAATACATTTACATACATACATACATACATATCTTCTCGCTATATTCCAACAAATAGGATATCACGAACCCTAAAATCACTCATAAAACACTCATCAAACAATCAGCCCTTGTCAAACATTTTCATCCAACTAAATCACCCTCGCTTCAACCACATTCATAGATCACTCCAGATAAACTCGTTCATTTATTACACTCGAAATCATTAAATAACTTTTGAACCGAGTACGTTAGAAAGAAATTGTTAAAATAAGAGTTGTAGGGAATTTTTAGGCGCATCGCGTGGTGGCACAGGCCACAGACAAACTATACCATAGCCTGTCTATGGATTTGCAAGCAATGAGCAAGATTCCAAAGCAGCTACACACCAACCAACCTACCTGGTAGCCACTGAGAAAATCTCACGAGAAGCAAAAAATTAAGTTGATAGATTTCAACAGCAGTTGCAGTTGCTTACTAACCGCAATTACAAGGCCACAGACAAACTATACCATAGCCTGTATGTGGCTTTGCAAGCAATGAGCAAGATTCCAAAGCAGCTACACACCAACCAACCTACCTGGTAGCCACTGGGAAAATCTCACGAGAAGCAAAAAATTAAGTTGATAGATTTCAACAGCAGTTGCAGTTGCTTATTAACCGCAATTACAAGGCCACAGACAAACTATACCATAGCCTGTCTGTGGCTTTGCAAGTAATGAGCAACATTCCAAAGCAGCTACGCACCAATCAACCTACGTGGTAGCCACTGGGAAAATCTCACGAGAAGCAATTCAACAGCAGTTGCAGATTCCACCCCCAGATATGGGAAGTGGCGGTCCGAGTACCAAATAGAACACTGTAGTAGCACGACCACTGCCCAGTATAGCTATATTTCATTAACTAGCTTACCTTACAATCAGTCAGATAGTCAATAAAATATCATCTAATACCATAACAGAGCTGCGAACACCCAGAAAGCGGATAATGGCAAATGATATGAGAACTGAGCACTGCTACGTGGACATTTACAAAACGAACTGTTTCATTACTATCGTTACGAAAATAATTACAATTAATAATGAGTTGTCATAGTGATACTCATTGTTATTACTAATATGTGTGCTGGTTGGTCAATTAGATAAATCCTTCAATTAACATAGAGTGAATTATTGAAAATAAAATATATGATAACAAACTGTAATTTTTCAATTGTAAATAACTTTTGAACCAAGCGAGCTAGAGAAAAATTGTTGAAATATAAATTTTAGAGCATTTCTAGGCGCATCGACTGGTTGTAATTTTGACAGAAAAATTGTTTCTAGTTTAGCAGTTATAGAAAAAAGAAATATTGAATTTAAAATATCTCTGAAACCGATTTAGATACAGAAAATTTGTTCAAATGCCGATTATAGAAAATTTAATGGGGAATAACTTATATTTGTAAGTTTTTTTTATATCTTTATTCGTTTATAAGATATTGCATATTATATAGATTGTTAGCAGTCCACCTCTAAATATTGACAAGAAAATTTTGTGAAATACATTTACATACATACATACATACATATCTTCTCGCTATATTCCAACAAATAGGATATCACGAACCCTAAAATCACTCATAAAACACTCATCAAACAATCAGCCCTTGTCAAACATTTTCATCCAATTAAATCACCCTCGCTTCAACCACATTCATAGATCACTCCATATAAACTCGTTCATTTATTACACTCGAAATCATTAAATAACTTTTGAACCGAGTACGTTAGAAAGAAATTGTTAAAATAAGAGTTGTAGAGAATTTTTAGGCGCATCGCGTGGTGGCACAGGCCACAGACAAACTATACCATAGCCTGTCTATGGATTTGCAAGCAATGAGCAAGATTCCAAAGCAGCTACATACCAACCAACCTACCTGGTAGCCACTGAGAAAATCTCACGAGAAGCAAAAAATTAAGTTGATAGATTTCAACAGCAGTTGCAGTTGCTTATTAACCGCAATTACAAGGCCACAGACAAACTATACCATAGCCTGTATGTGGCTTTGCAAGCAATGAGCAAGATTCCAAAGCAGCTACACACCAACCAACCTACCTGGTAGCCACTGGGAAAATCTCACGAGAAGCAAAAAATTAAGTTGATAGATTTCAACAGCAGTTGCAGTTGCTTATTAACCGCAATTACAAGGCCACAGACAAACTATACCATAGCCTGTCTGTGGCTTTGCAAGTAATGAGCAACATTCCAAAGCAGCTACGCACCAATCAACCTACGTGGTAGCCACTGGGAAAATCTCACGAGAAGCAATTCAACAGCAGTTGCAGATTCCACCCCCAGATATGGGAAGTGGCGGTCCGAGTACCAAGTAGAACACTGTAGTAGCACGACCACTGCCCAGTATAGCTATATTTCATTAACTAGCTTACCTTACAATCAGTCAGATAGTCAATAAAATATCATCTAATACCATAACAGAGCTGCGAACACCCAGAAAGCGGATAATGGCAAATGATATGAGAACTGAGCACTGCTACGTGGACATTTACAAAACGAACTGTTTCATTACTATCGTTACGAAAATAATTACAATTAATAATGAGTTGTCATAGTGATACTCATTGTTATTACTAATATGTGTGCTGGTTGGTCAATTAGATAAATCCTTCAATTAACATAGAGTGAATTATTGAAAATAAAATATATGATAACAAACTGTAATTTTTCAATTGTAAATAACTTTTTAACCAAGCGAGCTAGAGAAAAATTGTTGAAATATAAATTTTAGAGCATTTCTAGGCGCATCGACTGGTTGTAATTTTGACAGAAAAATTGTTTCTAGTTTAGCAGTTATAGAAAAAAGAAATATTGAATTTAAAATATCTCTGAAACCGATTTAGATACAGAAAATTTGTTCAAATGCCGATTATAGAAAATTTAATGGGGAATAACTTATATTTGTAAGTTTTTTTTATATCTTTATTCGTTTATAAGATATTGCATATTATATAGATTGTTAGCAGTCCACCTCTAAATATTGACAAGAAAATTTTGTGAAATACATTTACATACATACATACATACATATCTTCTCGCTATATTCCAACAAATAGGATATCACGAACCCTAAAATCACTCATAAAACACTCATCAAACAATCAGCCCTTGTCAAACATTTTCATCCAACTAAATCACCCTCGCTTCAACCACATTCATAGATCACTCCATATAAACTCGTTCATTTATTACACTCGAAATCATTAAATAACTTTTGAACCGAGTACGTTAGAAAGAAATTGTTAAAATAAGAGTTGTAGGGAATTTTTAGGCGCATCGCGTGGTGGCACAGGCCACAGACAAACTATACCATAGCCTGTCTATGGATTTGCAAGCAATGAGCAAGATTCCAAAGCAGCTACACACCAACCAACCTACCTGGTAGCCACTGAGAAAATCTCACGAGAAGCAAAAAATTAAGTTGATAGATTTCAACAGCAGTTGCAGTTGCTTATTAACCGCAATTACAAGGCCACAGACAAACTATACCATAGCCTGTATGTGGCTTTGCAAGCAATGAGCAAGATTCCAAAGCAGCTACACACCAACCAACCTACCTGGTAGCCACTGGGAAAATCTCAGGAGAAGCAAAAAATTAAGTTGATAGATTTCAACAGCAGTTGCAGTTGCTTATTAACCGCAATTACAAGGCCACAGACAAACTATACCATAGCCTGTCTGTGGCTTTGCAAGTAATGAGCAACATTCCAAAGCAGCTACGCACCAATCAACCTACGTGGTAGCCACTGGGAAAATCTCACGAGAAGCAATTCAACAGCAGTTGCAGATTCCACCCCCAGATATGGGAAGTGGCGGTCCGAGTACCAAGTAGAACACTGTAGTAGCACGACCACTGCCCAGTATAGCTATATTTCATTAACTAGCTTACCTTACAATCAGTCAGATAGTCAATAAAATATCACCTAATACCATAACAGAGCTGCGAACACCCAGAAAGCGGATAATGGCAAATGATATGAGAACTGAGCACTGCTACGTGGACATTTACAAAACGAACTGTTTCATTACTATCGTTACGAAAATAATTACAATTAATAATGAGTTGTCATAGTGATACTCATTGTTATTACTAATATGTGTGCTGGTTGGTCAATTAGATAAATCCTTCAATTAACATAGAGTGAATTATTGAAAATAAAATATATGATAACAAACTGTAATTTTTCAATTGTAAATAACTTTTTAACCAAGCGAGCTAGAGAAAAATTGTTGAAATATAAATTTTAGAGCATTTCTAGGCGCATCGACTGGTTGTAATTTTGGCAGAAAAATTGTTTCTAGTTTAGAAGTTATAGAAAAAAGAAGTATTGAATTTAAAATATCTCTGAAACCGATTTAGATACAGAAAATTTGTTCAAATGCCGATTATAGAAAATTTAATGGGGAATAACTTATATTTGTAAGTTTTTTTTATATCTTTATTCGTTTATAAGATATTGCATATTATATAGATTGTTAGCAGTCCACCTCTAAATATTGACAAGAAAATTTTGTGAAATACATTTACATACATACATACATACATATCTTCTCGCTATATTCCAACAAATAGGATATCACGAACCCTAAAATCACTCATAAAACACTCATCAAACAATCAGCCCTTGTCAAACATTTTCATCCAACTAAATCACCCTCGCTTCAACCACATTCATAGATCACTCCATATAAACTCGTTCATTTATTACACTCGAAATCATTAAATAACTTTTGAACCGAGTACGTTAGAAAGAAATTGTTAAAATAAGAGTTGTAGGGAATTTTTAGGCGCATCGCGTGGTGGCACAGGCCACAGACAAACTATACCATAGCCTGTCTATGGATTTGCAAGCAATGAGCAAGATTCCAAAGCAGCTACACACCAACCAACCTACCTGGTAGCCACTGAGAAAATCTCACGAGAAGCAAAAAATTAAGTTGATAGATTTCAACAGCAGTTGCAGTTGCTTACTAACCGCAATTACAAGGCCACAGACAAACTATACCATAGCCTGTCTGTGGCTTTGCAAGCAATGAGCAAGATTCCAAAGCAGCTACACACCAACCAACCTACCTGGTAGCCACTGGGAAAATCTCACGAGAAGCAAAAAATTAAGTTGATAGATTTCAACAGCAGTTGCAGTTGCTTATTAACCGCAATTACAAGGCCACAGACAAACTATACCATAGCCTGTCTGTGGCTTTGCAAGTAATGAGCAACATTCCAAAGCAGCTACGCACCAATCAACCTACGTGGTAGCCACTGGGAAAATCTCACGAGAAGCAATTCAACAGCAGTTGCAGATTCCACCCCCAGATATGGGAAGTGGCGGTCCGAGTACCAAATAGAACACTGTAGTAGCACGACCACTGCCCAGTATAGCTATATTTCATTAACTAGCTTACCTTACAATCAGTCAGATAGTCAATAAAATATCATCTAATACCATAACAGAGCTGCGAACACCCAGAAAGCGGATAATGGCAAATGATATGAGAACTGAGCACTGCTACGTGGACATTTACAAAACGAACTGTTTCATTACTATCGTTACGAAAATAATTACAATTAATAATGAGTTGTCATAGTGATACTCATTGTTATTACTAATATGTGTGCTGGTTGGTCAATTAGATAAATCCTTCAATTAACATAGAGTGAATTATTGAAAATAAAATATATGATAACAAACTGTAATTTTTCAATTGTAAATAACTTTTTAACCAAGCGAGCTAGAGAAAAATTGTTGAAATATAAATTTTAGAGCATTTCTAGGCGCATCGACTGGTTGTAATTTTGGCAGAAAAATTGTTTCTAGTTTAGAAGTTATAGAAAAAAGAAGTATTGAATTTAAAATATCTCTGAAACCGATTTAGATACAGAAAATTTGTTCAAATGCCGATTATAGAAAATTTAATGGGGAATAACTTATATTTGTAAGTTTTTTTTATATCTTTATTCGTTTATAAGATATTGCATATTATATAGATTGTTAGCAGTCCACCTCTAAATATTGACAAGAAAATTTTGTGAAATACATTTACATACATACATACATACATATCTTCTCGCTATATTCCAACAAATAGGATATCACGAACCCTAAAATCACTCATAAAACACTCATCAAACAATCAGCCCTTGTCAAACATTTTCATCCAACTAAATCACCCTCGCTTCAACCACATTCATAGATCACTCCATATAAACTCGTTCATTTATTACACTCGAAATCATTAAATAACTTTTGAACCGAGTACGTTAGAAAGAAATTGTTAAAATAAGAGTTGTAGGGAATTTTTAGGCGCATCGCGTGGTGGCACAGGCCACAGACAAACTATACCATAGCCTGTCTATGGATTTGCAAGCAATGAGCAAGATTCCAAAGCAGCTACACACCAACCAACCTACCTGGTAGCCACTGAGAAAATCTCACGAGAAGCAAAAAATTAAGTTGATAGATTTCAACAGCAGTTGCAGTTGCTTATTAACCGCAATTACAAGGCCACAGACAAACTATACCATAGCCTGTATGTGGCTTTGCAAGCAATGAGCAAGATTCCAAAGCAGCTACACACCAACCAACCTACCTGGTAGCCACTGGGAAAATCTCAGGAGAAGCAAAAAATTAAGTTGATAGATTTCAACAGCAGTTGCAGTTGCTTATTAACCGCAATTACAAGGCCACAGACAAACTATACCATAGCCTGTCTGTGGCTTTGCAAGTAATGAGCAACATTCCAAAGCAGCTACGCACCAATCAACCTACGTGGTAGCCACTGGGAAAATCTCACGAGAAGCAATTCAACAGCAGTTGCAGATTCCACCCCCAGATATGGGAAGTGGCGGTCCGAGTACCAAGTAGAACACTGTAGTAGCACGACCACTGCCCAGTATAGCTATATTTCATTAACTAGCTTACCTTACAATCAGTCAGATAGTCAATAAAATATCATCTAATACCATAACAGAGCTGCGAACACCCAGAAAGCGGATAATGGCAAATGATATGAGAACTGAGCACTGCTACGTGGACATTTACAAAACGAACTGTTTCATTACTATCGTTACGAAAATAATTACAATTAATAATGAGTTGTCATAGTGATACTCATTGTTATTACTAATATGTGTGCTGGTTGGTCAATTAGATAAATCCTTCAATTAACATAGAGTGAATTATTGAAAATAAAATATATGATAACAAACTGTAATTTTTCAATTGTAAATAACTTTTTAACCAAGCGAGCTAGAGAAAAATTGTTGAAATATAAATTTTAGAGCATTTCTAGGCGCATCGACTGGTTGTAATTTTGGCAGAAAAATTGTTTCTAGTTTAGAAGTTATAGAAAAAAGAAGTATTGAATTTAAAATATCTCTGAAACCGATTTAGATACAGAAAATTTGTTCAAATGCCGATTATAGAAAATTTAATGGGGAATAACTTATATTTGTAAGTTTTTTTTATATCTTTATTCGTTTATAAGATATTGCATATTATATAGATTGTTAGCAGTCCACCTCTAAATATTGACAAGAAAATTTTGTGAAATACATTTACATACATACATACATACATATCTTCTCGCTATATTCCAACAAATAGGATATCACGAACCCTAAAATCACTCATAAAACACTCATCAAACAATCAGCCCTTGTCAAACATTTTCATCCAACTAAATCACCCTCGCTTCAACCACATTCATAGATCACTCCATATAAACTCGTTCATTTATTACACTCGAAATCATTAAATAACTTTTGAACCGAGTACGTTAGAAAGAAATTGTTAAAATAAGAGTTGTAGGGAATTTTTAGGCGCATCGCGTGGTGGCACAGGCCACAGACAAACTATACCATAGCCTGTCTATGGATTTGCAAGCAATGAGCAAGATTCCAAAGCAGCTACACACCAACCAACCTACCTGGTAGCCACTGAGAAAATCTCACGAGAAGCAAAAAATTAAGTTGATAGATTTCAACAGCAGTTGCAGTTGCTTACTAACCGCAATTACAAGGCCACAGACAAACTATACCATAGCCTGTATGTGGCTTTGCAAGCAATGAGCAAGATTCCAAAGCAGCTACACACCAACCAACCTACCTGGTAGCCACTGGGAAAATCTCACGAGAAGCAAAAAATTAAGTTGATAGATTTCAACAGCAGTTGCAGTTGCTTATTAACCGCAATTACAAGGCCACAGACAAACTATACCATAGCCTGTCTGTGGCTTTGCAAGTAATGAGCAACATTCCAAAGCAGCTACGCACCAATCAACCTACGTGGTAGCCACTGGGAAAATCTCACGAGAAGCAATTCAACAGCAGTTGCAGATTCCACCCCCAGATATGGGAAGTGGCGGTCCGAGTACCAAATAGAACACTGTAGTAGCACGACCACTGCCCAGTATAGCTATATTTCATTAACTAGCTTACCTTACAATCAGTCAAATAGTCAATAAAATATCATCTAATACCATAACAGAGCTGCGAACACCCAGAAAGCGGATAATGGCAAATGATATGAGAACTGAGCACTGCTACGTGGACATTTACAAAACGAACTGTTTCATTACTATCGTTACGAAAATAATTACAATTAATAATGAGTTGTCATAGTGATACTCATTGTTATTACTAATATGTGTGCTGGTTGGTCAATTAGATAAATCCTTCAATTAACATAGAGTGAATTATTGAAAATAAAATATATGATAACAAACTGTAATTTTTCAATTGTAAATAACTTTTGAACCAAGCGAGCTAGAGAAAAATTGTTGAAATATAAATTTTAGAGCATTTCTAGGCGCATCGACTGGTTGTAATTTTGACAGAAAAATTGTTTCTAGTTTAGCAGTTATAGAAAAAAGAAATATTGAATTTAAAATATCTCTGAAACCGATTTAGATACAGAAAATTTGTTCAAATGCCGATTATAGAAAATTTAATGGGGAATAACTTATATTTGTAAGTTTTTTTTATATCTTTATTCGTTTATAAGATATTGCATATTATATAGATTGTTAGCAGTCCACCTCTAAATATTGACAAGAAAATTTTGTGAAATACATTTACATACATACATACATACATATCTTCTCGCTATATTCCAACAAATAGGATATCACGAACCCTAAAATCACTCATAAAACACTCATCAAACAATCAGCCCTTGTCAAACATTTTCATCCAATTAAATCACCCTCGCTTCAACCACATTCATAGATCACTCCATATAAACTCGTTCATTTATTACACTCGAAATCATTAAATAACTTTTGAACCGAGTACGTTAGAAAGAAATTGTTAAAATAAGAGTTGTAGAGAATTTTTAGGCGCATCGCGTGGTGGCACAGGCCACAGACAAACTATACCATAGCCTGTCTATGGATTTGCAAGCAATGAGCAAGATTCCAAAGCAGCTACATACCAACCAACCTACCTGGTAGCCACTGAGAAAATCTCACGAGAAGCAAAAAATTAAGTTGATAGATTTCAACAGCAGTTGCAGTTGCTTATTAACCGCAATTACAAGGCCACAGACAAACTATACCATAGCCTGTATGTGGCTTTGCAAGCAATGAGCAAGATTCCAAAGCAGCTACACACCAACCAACCTACCTGGTAGCCACTGGGAAAATCTCACGAGAAGCAAAACATTAAGTTGATAGATTTCAACAGCAGTTGCAGTTGCTTATTAACCGCAATTACAAGGCCACAGACAAACTATACCATAGCCTGTCTGTGGCTTTGCAAGTAATGAGCAACATTCCAAAGCAGCTACGCACCAATCAACCTACGTGGTAGCCACTGGGAAAATCTCACGAGAAGCAATTCAACAGCAGTTGCAGATTCCATCCCCAGATATGGGAAGTGGCGGTCCGAGTACCAAGTAGAACACTGTAGTAGCACGACCACTGCCCAGTATAGCTATATTTCATTAACTAGCTTACCTTACAATCAGTCAGATAGTCAATAAAATATCATCTAATACCATAACAGAGCTGCGAACACCCAGAAAGCGGATAATGGCAAATGATATGAGAACTGAGCACTGCTACGTGGACATTTACAAAACGAACTGTTTCATTACTATCGTTACGAAAATAATTACAATTAATAATGAGTTGTCATAGTGATACTCATTGTTATTACTAATATGTGTGCTGGTTGGTCAATTAGATAAATCCTTCAATTAACATAGAGTGAATTATTGAAAATAAAATATATGATAACAAACTGTAATTTTTCAATTGTAAATAACTTTTGAACCAAGCGAGCTAGAGAAAAATTGTTGAAATATAAATTTTAGAGCATTTCTAGGCGCATCGACTGGTTGTAATTTTGACACAAAAATTGTTTCTAGTTTAGCAGTTATAGAAAAAAGAAATATTGAATTTAAAATATCTCTGAAACCGATTTAGATACAGAAAATTTGTTCAAATGCCGATTATAGAAAATTTAATGGGGAATAACTTATATTTGTAAGTTTTTTTTATATCTTTATTCGTTTATAAGATATTGCATATTATATAGATTGTTAGCAGTCCACCTCTAAATATTGACAAGAAAATTTTGTGAAATACATTTACATACATACATACATACATATCTTCTCGCTATATTCCAACAAATAGGATATCACGAACCCTAAAATCACTCATAAAACACTCATCAAACAATCAGCCCTTGTCAAACATTTTCATCCAACTAAATCACCCTCGCTTCAACCACATTCATAGATCACTCCATATAAACTCGTTCATTTATTACACTCGAAATCATTAAATAACTTTTGAACCGAGTACGTTAGAAAGAAATTGTTAAAATAAGAGTTGTAGGGAATTTTTAGGCGCATCGCGTGGTGGCACAGGCCACAGACAAACTATACCATAGCCTGTCTATGGATTTGCAAGCAATGAGCAAGATTCCAAAGCAGCTACACACCAACCAACCTACCTGGTAGCCACTGAGAAAATCTCACGAGAAGCAAAAAATTAAGTTGATAGATTTCAACAGCAGTTGCAGTTGCTTATTAACCGCAATTACAAGGCCACAGACAAACTATACCATAGCCTGTATGTGGCTTTGCAAGCAATGAGCAAGATTCCAAAGCAGCTACACACCAACCAACCTACCTGGTAGCCACTGGGAAAATCTCACGAGAAGCAAAAAATTAAGTTGATAGATTTCAACAGCAGTTGCAGTTGCTTATTAACCGCAATTACAAGGCCACAGACAAACTATACCATAGCCTGTCTGTGGCTTTGCAAGTAATGAGCAACATTCCAAAGCAGCTACGCACCAATCAACCTACGTGGTAGCCACTGGGAAAATCTCACGAGAAGCAATTCAACAGCAGTTGCAGATTCCACCCCCAGATATGGGAAGTGGCGGTCCGAGTACCAAGTAGAACACTGTAGTAGCACGACCACTGCCCAGTATAGCTATATTTCATTAACTAGCTTACCTTACAATCAGTCAGATAGTCAATAAAATATCATCTAATACCATAACAGAGCTGCGAACACCCAGAAAGCGGATAATGGCAAATGATATGAGAACTGAGCACTGCTACGTGGACATTTACAAAACGAACTGTTTCATTACTATCGTTACGAAAATAATTACAATTAATAATGAGTTGTCATAGTGATACTCATTGTTATTACTAATATGTGTGCTGGTTGGTCAATTAGATAAATCCTTCAATTAACATAGAGTGAATTATTGAAAATAAAATATATGATAACAAACTGTAATTTTTCAATTGTAAATAACTTTTTAACCAAGCGAGCTAGAGAAAAATTGTTGAAATATAAATTTTAGAGCATTTCTAGGCGCATCGACTGGTTGTAATTTTGGCAGAAAAATTGTTTCTAGTTTAGAAGTTATAGAAAAAAGAAGTATTGAATTTAAAATATCTCTGAAACCGATTTAGATACAGAAAATTTGTTCAAATGCCGATTATAGAAAATTTAATGGGGAATAACTTATATTTGTAAGTTTTTTTTATATCTTTATTCGTTTATAAGATATTGCATATTATATAGATTGTTAGCAGTCCACCTCTAAATATTGACAAGAAAATTTTGTGAAATACATTTACATACATACATACATACATATCTTCTCGCTATATTCCAACAAATAGGATATCACGAACCCTAAAATCACTCATAAAACACTCATCAAACAATCAGCCCTTGTCAAACATTTTCATCCAACTAAATCACCCTCGCTTCAACCACATTCATAGATCACTCCATATAAACTCGTTCATTTATTACACTCGAAATCATTAAATAACTTTTGAACCGAGTACGTTAGAAAGAAATTGTTAAAATAAGAGTTGTAGGGAATTTTTAGGCGCATCGCGTGGTGGCACAGGCCACAGACAAACTATACCATAGCCTGTCTATGGATTTGCAAGCAATGAGCAAGATTCCAAAGCAGCTACATACCAACCAACCTACCTGGTAGCCACTGAGAAAATCTCACGAGAAGCAAAAAATTAAGTTGATAGATTTCAACAGCAGTTGCAGTTGCTTATTAACCGCAATTACAAGGCCACAGACAAACTATACCATAGCCTGTATGTGGCTTTGCAAGCAATGAGCAAGATTCCAAAGCAGCTACACACCAACCAACCTACCTGGTAGCCACTGGGAAAATCTCACGAGAAGCAAAAAATTAAGTTGATAGATTTCAACAGCAGTTGCAGTTGCTTATTAACCGCAATTACAAGGCCACAGACAAACTATACCATAGCCTGTCTGTGGCTTTGCAAGTAATGAGCAACATTCCAAAGCAGCTACGCACCAATCAACCTACGTGGTAGCCACTGGGAAAATCTCACGAGAAGCAATTCAACAGCAGTTGCAGATTCCACTCCCAGATATGGGAAGTGGCGGTCCGAGTACCAAGTAGAACACTGTAGTAGCACGACCACTGCCCAGTATAGCTATATTTCATTAACTAGCTTACCTTACAATCAGTCAGATAGTCAATAAAATATCATCTAATACCATAACAGAGCTGCGAACACCCAGAAAGCGGATAATGGCAAATGATATGAGAACTGAGCACTGCTACGTGGACATTTACAAAACGAACTGTTTCATTACTATCGTTACGAAAATAATTACAATTAATAATGAGTTGTCATAGTGATACTCATTGTTATTACTAATATGTGTGCTGGTTGGTCAATTAGATAAATCCTTCAATTAACATAGAGTGAATTATTGAAAATAAAATATATGATAACAAACTGTAATTTTTCAATTGTAAATAACTTTTTAACCAAGCGAGCTAGAGAAAAATTGTTGAAATATAAATTTTAGAGCATTTCTAGGCGCATCGACTGGTTGTAATTTTGACACAAAAATTGTTTCTAGTTTAGCAGTTATAGAAAAAAGAAATATTGAATTTAAAATATCTCTGAAACCGATTTAGATACAGAAAATTTGTTCAAATGCCGATTATAGAAAATTTAATGGGGAATAACTTATATTTGTAAGTTTTTTTTATATCTTTATTCGTTTATAAGATATTGCATATTATATAGATTGTTAGCAGTCCACCTCTAAATATTGACAAGAAAATTTTGTGAAATACATTTACATACATACATACATACATATCTTCTCGCTATATTCCAACAAATAGGATATCACGAACCCTAAAATCACTCATAAAACACTCATCAAACAATCAGCCCTTGTCAAACATTTTCATCCAACTAAATCACCCTCGCTTCAACCACATTCATAGATCACTCCATATAAACTCGTTCATTTATTACACTCGAAATCATTAAATAACTTTTGAACCGAGTACGTTAGAAAGAAATTGTTAAAATAAGAGTTGTAGGGAATTTTTAGGCGCATCGCGTGGTGGCACAGGCCACAGACAAACTATACCATAGCCTGTCTATGGATTTGCAAGCAATGAGCAAGATTCCAAAGCAGCTACACACCAACCAACCTACCTGGTAGCCACTGAGAAAATCTCACGAGAAGCAAAAAATTAAGTTGATAGATTTCAACAGCAGTTGCAGTTGCTTATTAACCGCAATTACAAGGCCACAGACAAACTATACCATAGCCTGTATGTGGCTTTGCAAGCAATGAGCAAGATTCCAAAGCAGCTACACACCAACCAACCTACCTGGTAGCCACTGGGAAAATCTCACGAGAAGCAAAAAATTAAGTTGATAGATTTCAACAGCAGTTGCAGTTGCTTATTAACCGCAATTACAAGGCCACAGACAAACTATACCATAGCCTGTCTGTGGCTTTGCAAGTAATGAGCAACATTCCAAAGCAGCTACGCACCAATCAACCTACGTGGTAGCCACTGGGAAAATCTCACGAGAAGCAATTCAACAGCAGTTGCAGATTCCACCCCCAGATATGGGAAGTGGCGGTCCGAGTACCAAGTAGAACACTGTAGTAGCACGACCACTGCCCAGTATAGCTATATTTCATTAACTAGCTTACCTTACAATCAGTCAGATAGTCAATAAAATATCATCTAATACCATAACAGAGCTGCGAACACCCAGAAAGCGGATAATGGCAAATGATATGAGAACTGAGCACTGCTACGTGGACATTTACAAAACGAACTGTTTCATTACTATCGTTACGAAAATAATTACAATTAATAATGAGTTGTCATAGTGATACTCATTGTTATTACTAATATGTGTGCTGGTTGGTCAATTAGATAAATCCTTCAATTAACATAGAGTGAATTATTGAAAATAAAATATATGATAACAAACTGTAATTTTTCAATTGTAAATAACTTTTTAACCAAGCGAGCTAGAGAAAAATTGTTGAAATATAAATTTTAGAGCATTTCTAGGCGCATCGACTGGTTGTAATTTTGGCAGAAAAATTGTTTCTAGTTTAGAAGTTATAGAAAAAAGAAGTATTGAATTTAAAATATCTCTGAAACCGATTTAGATACAGAAAATTTGTTCAAATGCCGATTATAGAAAATTTAATGGGGAATAACTTATATTTGTAAGTTTTTTTTATATCTTTATTCGTTTATAAGATATTGCATATTATATAGATTGTTAGCAGTCCACCTCTAAATATTGACAAGAAAATTTTGTGAAATACATTTACATACATACATACATACATATCTTCTCGCTATATTCCAACAAATAGGATATCACGAACCCTAAAATCACTCATAAAACACTCATCAAACAATCAGCCCTTGTCAAACATTTTCATCCAACTAAATCACCCTCGCTTCAACCACATTCATAGATCACTCCATATAAACTCGTTCATTTATTACACTCGAAATCATTAAATAACTTTTGAACCGAGTACGTTAGAAAGAAATTGTTAAAATAAGAGTTGTAGGGAATTTTTAGGCGCATCGCGTGGTGGCACAGGCCACAGACAAACTATACCATAGCCTGTCTATGGATTTGCAAGCAATGAGCAAGATTCCAAAGCAGCTACATACCAACCAACCTACCTGGTAGCCACTGAGAAAATCTCACGAGAAGCAAAAAATTAAGTTGATAGATTTCAACAGCAGTTGCAGTTGCTTATTAACCGCAATTACAAAGCCACAGACAAACTATACCATAGCCTGTATGTGGCTTTGCAAGCAATGAGCAAGATTCCAAAGCAGCTACACACCAACCAACCTACCTGGTAGCCACTGGGAAAATCTCACGAGAAGCAAAAAATTAAGTTGATAGATTTCAACAGCAGTTGCAGTTGCTTATTAACCGCAATTACAAGGCCACAGACAAACTATACCATAGCCTGTCTGTGGCTTTGCAAGTAATGAGCAACATTCCAAAGCAGCTACGCACCAATCAACCTACGTGGTAGCCACTGGGAAAATCTCACGAGAAGCAATTCAACAGCAGTTGCAGATTCCACTCCCAGATATGGGAAGTGGCGGTCCGAGTACCAAGTAGAACACTGTAGTAGCACGACCACTGCCCAGTATAGCTATATTTCATTAACTAGCTTACCTTACAATCAGTCAGATAGTCAATAAAATATCATCTAATACCATAACAGAGCTGCGAACACCCAGAAAGCGGATAATGGCAAATGATATGAGAACTGAGCACTGCTACGTGGACATTTACAAAACGAACTGTTTCATTACTATCGTTACGAAAATAATTACAATTAATAATGAGTTGTCATAGTGATACTCATTGTTATTACTAATATGTGTGCTGGTTGGTCAATTAGATAAATCCTTCAATTAACATAGAGTGAATTATTGAAAATAAAATATATGATAACAAACTGTAATTTTTCAATTGTAAATAACTTTTTAACCAAGCGAGCTAGAGAAAAATTGTTGAAATATAAATTTTAGAGCATTTCTAGGCGCATCGACTGGTTGTAATTTTGACACAAAAATTGTTTCTAGTTTAGCAGTTATAGAAAAAAGAAATATTGAATTTAAAATATCTCTGAAACCGATTTAGATACAGAAAATTTGTTCAAATGCCGATTATAGAAAATTTAATGGGGAATAACTTATATTTGTAAGTTTTTTTTATATCTTTATTCGTTTATAAGATATTGCATATTATATAGATTGTTAGCAGTCCACCTCTAAATATTGACAAGAAAATTTTGTGAAATACATTTACATACATACATACATACATATCTTCTCGCTATATTCCAACAAATAGGATATCACGAACCCTAAAATCACTCATAAAACACTCATCAAACAATCAGCCCTTGTCAAACATTTTCATCCAACTAAATCACCCTCGCTTCAACCACATTCATAGATCACTCCATATAAACTCGTTCATTTATTACACTCGAAATCATTAAATAACTTTTGAACCGAGTACGTTAGAAAGAAATTGTTAAAATAAGAGTTGTAGGGAATTTTTAGGCGCATCGCGTGGTGGCACAGGCCACAGACAAACTATACCATAGCCTGTCTATGGATTTGCAAGCAATGAGCAAGATTCCAAAGCAGCTACACACCAACCAACCTACCTGGTAGCCACTGAGAAAATCTCACGAGAAGCAAAAAATTAAGTTGATAGATTTCAACAGCAGTTGCAGTTGCTTATTAACCGCAATTACAAGGCCACAGACAAACTATACCATAGCCTGTATGTGGCTTTGCAAGCAATGAGCAAGATTCCAAAGCAGCTACACACCAACCAACCTACCTGGTAGCCACTGGGAAAATCTCACGAGAAGCAAAAAATTAAGTTGATAGATTTCAACAGCAGTTGCAGTTGCTTATTAACCGCAATTACAAGGCCACAGACAAACTATACCATAGCCTGTCTGTGGCTTTGCAAGTAATGAGCAACATTCCAAAGCAGCTACGCACCAATCAACCTACGTGGTAGCCACTGGGAAAATCTCACGAGAAGCAATTCAACAGCAGTTGCAGATTCCACCCCCAGATATGGGAAGTGGCGGTCCGAGTACCAAGTAGAACACTGTAGTAGCACGACCACTGCCCAGTATAGCTATATTTCATTAACTAGCTTACCTTACAATCAGTCAGATAGTCAATAAAATATCATCTAATACCATAACAGAGCTGCGAACACCCAGAAAGCGGATAATGGCAAATGATATGAGAACTGAGCACTGCTACGTGGACATTTACAAAACGAACTGTTTCATTACTATCGTTACGAAAATAATTACAATTAATAATGAGTTGTCATAGTGATACTCATTGTTATTACTAATATGTGTGCTGGTTGGTCAATTAGATAAATCCTTCAATTAACATAGAGTGAATTATTGAAAATAAAATATATGATAACAAACTGTAATTTTTCAATTGTAAATAACTTTTTAACCAAGCGAGCTAGAGAAAAATTGTTGAAATATAAATTTTAGAGCATTTCTAGGCGCATCGACTGGTTGTAATTTTGGCAGAAAAATTGTTTCTAGTTTAGAAGTTATAGAAAAAAGAAGTATTGAATTTAAAATATCTCTGAAACCGATTTAGATACAGAAAATTTGTTCAAATGCCGATTATAGAAAATTTAATGGGGAATAACTTATATTTGTAAGTTTTTTTTATATCTTTATTCGTTTATAAGATATTGCATATTATATAGATTGTTAGCAGTCCACCTCTAAATATTGACAAGAAAATTTTGTGAAATACATTTACATACATACATACATACATATCTTCTCGCTATATTCCAACAAATAGGATATCACGAACCCTAAAATCACTCATAAAACACTCATCAAACAATCAGCCCTTGTCAAACATTTTCATCCAACTAAATCACCCTCGCTTCAACCACATTCATAGATCACTCCATATAAACTCGTTCATTTATTACACTCGAAATCATTAAATAACTTTTGAACCGAGTACGTTAGAAAGAAATTGTTAAAATAAGAGTTGTAGAGAATTTTTAGGCGCATCGCGTGGTGGCACAGGCCACAGACAAACTATACCATAGCCTGTCTATGGATTTGCAAGCAATGAGCAAGATTCCAAAGCAGCTACATACCAACCAACCTACCTGGTAGCCACTGAGAAAATCTCACGAGAAGCAAAAAATTAAGTTGATAGATTTCAACAGCAGTTGCAGTTGCTTATTAACCGCAATTACAAAGCCACAGACAAACTATACCATAGCCTGTATGTGGCTTTGCAAGCAATGAGCAAGATTCCAAAGCAGCTACACACCAACCAACCTACCTGGTAGCCACTGGGAAAATCTCACGAGAAGCAAAAAATTAAGTTGATAGATTTCAACAGCAGTTGCAGTTGCTTATTAACCGCAATTACAAGGCCACAGACAAACTATACCATAGCCTGTCTGTGGCTTTGCAAGTAATGAGCAACATTCCAAAGCAGCTACGCACCAATCAACCTACGTGGTAGCCACTGGGAAAATCTCACGAGAAGCAATTCAACAGCAGTTGCAGATTCCACCCCCAGATATGGGAAGTGGCGGTCCGAGTACCAAGTAGAACACTGTAGTAGCACGACCACTGCCCAGTATAGCTATATTTCATTAACTAGCTTACCTTACAATCAGTCAGATAGTCAATAAAATATCATCTAATACCATAACAGAGCTGCGAACACCCAGAAAGCGGATAATGGCAAATGATATGAGAACTGAGCACTGCTACGTGGACATTTACAAAACGAACTGTTTCATTACTATCGTTACGAAAATAATTACAATTAATAATGAGTTGTCATAGTGATACTCATTGTTATTACTAATATGTGTGCTGGTTGGTCAATTAGATAAATCCTTCAATTAACATAGAGTGAATTATTGAAAATAAAATATATGATAACAAACTGTAATTTTTCAATTGTAAATAACTTTTTAACCAAGCGAGCTAGAGAAAAATTGTTGAAATATAAATTTTAGAGCATTTCTAGGCGCATCGACTGGTTGTAATTTTGGCAGAAAAATTGTTTCTAGTTTAGAAGTTATAGAAAAAAGAAGTATTGAATTTAAAATATCTCTGAAACCGATTTAGATACAGAAAATTTGTTCAAATGCCGATTATAGAAAATTTAATGGGGAATAACTTATATTTGTAAGTTTTTTTTATATCTTTATTCGTTTATAAGATATTGCATATTATATAGATTGTTAGCAGTCCACCTCTAAATATTGACAAGAAAATTTTGTGAAATACATTTACATACATACATACATACATATCTTCTCGCTATATTCCAACAAATAGGATATCACGAACCCTAAAATCACTCATAAAACACTCATCAAACAATCAGCCCTTGTCAAACATTTTCATCCAACTAAATCACCCTCGCTTCAACCACATTCATAGATCACTCCATATAAACTCGTTCATTTATTACACTCGAAATCATTAAATAACTTTTGAACCGAGTACGTTAGAAAGAAATTGTTAAAATAAGAGTTGTAGGGAATTTTTAGGCGCATCGCGTGGTGGCACAGGCCACAGACAAACTATACCATAGCCTGTCTATGGATTTGCAAGCAATGAGCAAGATTCCAAAGCAGCTACACACCAACCAACCTACCTGGTAGCCACTGGGAAAATCTCACGAGAAGCAAAAAATTAAGTTGATAGATTTCAACAGCAGTTGCAGTTGCTTATTAACCGCAATTACAAGGCCACAGACAAACTATACCATAGCCTGTATGTGGCTTTGCAAGCAATGAGCAAGATTCCAAAGCAGCTACACACCAACCAACCTACCTGGTAGCCACTGGGAAAATCTCACGAGAAGCAAAAAATTAAGTTGATAGATTTCAACAGCAGTTGCAGTTGCTTATTAACCGCAATTACAAAGCCACAGACAAACTATACCATAGCCTGTCTGTGGCTTTGCAAGTAATGAGCAACATTCCAAAGCAGCTACGCACCAATCAACCTACGTGGTAGCCACTGGGAAAATCTCACGAGAAGCAATTCAACAGCAGTTGCAGATTCCACCCCCAGATAAGGGAAGTGGCGGTCCGAGTACCAAGTAGAACACTGTAGTAGCACGACCACTGCCCAGTATAGCTATATTTCATTAACTAGCTTACCTTACAATCAGTCAGATAGTCAATAAAATATCATCTAATACCATAACAGAGCTGCGAACACCCAGAAAGCGGATAATGGCAAATGATATGAGAACTGAGCACTGCTACGTGGACATTTACAAAACGAACTGTTTCATTACTATCGTTACGAAAATAATTACAATTAATAATGAGTTGTCATAGTGATACTCATTGTTATTACTAATATGTGTGCTGGTTGGTCAATTAGATAAATCCTTCAATTAACATAGAGTGAATTATTGAAAATAAAATATATGATAACAAACTGTAATTTTTCAATTGTAAATAACTTTTTAACCAAGCGAGCTAGAGAAAAATTGTTGAAATATAAATTTTAGAGCATTTCTAGGCGCATCGACTGGTTGTAATTTTGGCAGAAAAATTGTTTCTAGTTTAGAAGTTATAGAAAAAAGAAGTATTGAATTTAAAATATCTCTGAAACCGATTTAGATATAGAAAATTTGTTCAAATGCCGATTATAGAAAATTTAATGGGGAATAACTTATATTTGTAAGTTTTTTTTATATCTTTATTCGTTTATAAGATATTGCATATTATATAGATTGTTAGCAGTCCACCTCTAAATATTGACAAGAAAATTTTGTGAAATACATTTACATACATACATACATACATATCTTCTCGCTATATTCCAACAAATAGGATATCACGAACCCTAAAATCACTCATAAAACACTCATCAAACAATCAGCCCTTGTCAAACATTTTCATCCAACTAAATCACCCTCGCTTCAACCACATTCATAGATCACTCCATATAAACTCGTTCATTTATTACACTCGAAATCATTAAATAACTTTTGAACCGAGTACGTTAGAAAGAAATTGTTAAAATAAGAGTTGTAGAGAATTTTTAGGCGCATCGCGTGGTGGCACAGGCCACAGACAAACTATACCATAGCCTGTCTATGGATTTGCAAGCAATGAGCAAGATTCCAAAGCAGCTACATACCAACCAACCTACCTGGTAGCCACTGAGAAAATCTCACGAGAAGCAAAAAATTAAGTTGATAGATTTCAACAGCAGTTGCAGTTGCTTATTAACCGCAATTACAAGGCCACAGACAAACTATACCATAGCCTGTATGTGGCTTTGCAAGCAATGAGCAAGATTCCAAAGCAGCTACACACCAACCAACCTACCTGGTAGCCACTGGGAAAATCTCACGAGAAGCAAAAAATTAAGTTGATAGATTTCAACAGCAGTTGCAGTTGCTTATTAACCGCAATTACAAGGCCACAGACAAACTATACCATAGCCTGTCTGTGGCTTTGCAAGTAATGAGCAACATTCCAAAGCAGCTACGCACCAATCAACCTACGTGGTAGCCACTGGGAAAATCTCACGAGAAGCAATTCAACAGCAGTTGCAGATTCCACCCCCAGATATGGGAAGTGGCGGTCCGAGTACCAAGTAGAACACTGTAGTAGCACGACCACTGCCCAGTATAGCTATATTTCATTAACTAGCTTACCTTACAATCAGTCAGATAGTCAATAAAATATCATCTAATACCATAACAGAGCTGCGAACACCCAGAAAGCGGATAATGGCAAATGATATGAGAACTGAGCACTGCTACGTGGACATTTACAAAACGAACTGTTTCATTACTATCGTTACGAAAATAATTACAATTAATAATGAGTTGTCATAGTGATACTCATTGTTATTACTAATATGTGTGCTGGTTGGTCAATTAGATAAATCCTTCAATTAACATAGAGTGAATTATTGAAAATAAAATATATGATAACAAACTGTAATTTTTCAATTGTAAATAACTTTTTAACCAAGCGAGCTAGAGAAAAATTGTTGAAATATAAATTTTAGAGCATTTCTAGGCGCATCGACTGGTTGTAATTTTGGCAGAAAAATTGTTTCTAGTTTAGAAGTTATAGAAAAAAGAAGTATTGAATTTAAAATATCTCTGAAACCGATTTAGATACAGAAAATTTGTTCAAATGCCGATTATAGAAAATTTAATGGGGAATAACTTATATTTGTAAGTTTTTTTTATATCTTTATTCGTTTATAAGATATTGCATATTATATAGATTGTTAGCAGTCCACCTCTAAATATTGACAAGAAAATTTTGTGAAATACATTTACATACATACATACATACATATCTTCTCGCTATATTCCAACAAATAGGATATCACGAACCCTAAAATCACTCATAAAACACTCATCAAACAATCAGCCCTTGTCAAACATTTTCATCCAACTAAATCACCCTCGCTTCAACCACATTCATAGATCACTCCATATAAACTCGTTCATTTATTACACTCGAAATCATTAAATAACTTTTGAACCGAGTACGTTAGAAAGAAATTGTTAAAATAAGAGTTGTAGAGAATTTTTAGGCGCATCGCGTGGTGGCACAGGCCACAGACAAACTATACCATAGCCTGTCTATGGATTTGCAAGCAATGAGCAAGATTCCAAAGCAGCTACATACCAACCAACCTACCTGGTAGCCACTGAGAAAATCTCACGAGAAGCAAAAAATTAAGTTGATAGATTTCAACAGCAGTTGCAGTTGCTTATTAACCGCAATTACAAAGCCACAGACAAACTATACCATAGCCTGTATGTGGCTTTGCAAGCAATGAGCAAGATTCCAAAGCAGCTACACACCAACCAACCTACCTGGTAGCCACTGGGAAAATCTCACGAGAAGCAAAAAATTAAGTTGATAGATTTCAACAGCAGTTGCAGTTGCTTATTAACCGCAATTACAAGGCCACAGACAAACTATACCATAGCCTGTCTGTGGCTTTGCAAGTAATGAGCAACATTCCAAAGCAGCTACGCACCAATCAACCTACGTGGTAGCCACTGGGAAAATCTCACGAGAAGCAATTCAACAGCAGTTGCAGATTCCACTCCCAGATATGGGAAGTGGCGGTCCGAGTACCAAGTAGAACACTGTAGTAGCACGACCACTGCCCAGTATAGCTATATTTCATTAACTAGCTTACCTTACAATCAGTCAGATAGTCAATAAAATATCATCTAATACCATAACAGAGCTGCGAACACCCAGAAAGCGGATAATGGCAAATGATATGAGAACTGAGCACTGCTACGTGGACATTTACAAAACGAACTGTTTCATTACTATCGTTACGAAAATAATTACAATTAATAATGAGTTGTCATAGTGATACTCATTGTTATTACTAATATGTGTGCTGGTTGGTCAATTAGATAAATCCTTCAATTAACATAGAGTGAATTATTGAAAATAAAATATATGATAACAAACTGTAATTTTTCAATTGTAAATAACTTTTTAACCAAGCGAGCTAGAGAAAAATTGTTGAAATATAAATTTTAGAGCATTTCTAGGCGCATCGACTGGTTGTAATTTTGACACAAAAATTGTTTCTAGTTTAGCAGTTATAGAAAAAAGAAATATTGAATTTAAAATATCTCTGAAACCGATTTAGATACAGAAAATTTGTTCAAATGCCGATTATAGAAAATTTAATGGGGAATAACTTATATTTGTAAGTTTTTTTTATATCTTTATTCGTTTATAAGATATTGCATATTATATAGATTGTTAGCAGTCCACCTCTAAATATTGACAAGAAAATTTTGTGAAATACATTTACATACATACATACATACATATCTTCTCGCTATATTCCAACAAATAGGATATCACGAACCCTAAAATCACTCATAAAACACTCATCAAACAATCAGCCCTTGTCAAACATTTTCATCCAACTAAATCACCCTCGCTTCAACCACATTCATAGATCACTCCATATAAACTCGTTCATTTATTACACTCGAAATCATTAAATAACTTTTGAACCGAGTACGTTAGAAAGAAATTGTTAAAATAAGAGTTGTAGGGAATTTTTAGGCGCATCGCGTGGTGGCACAGGCCACAGACAAACTATACCATAGCCTGTCTATGGATTTGCAAGCAATGAGCAAGATTCCAAAGCAGCTACACACCAACCAACCTACCTGGTAGCCACTGAGAAAATCTCACGAGAAGCAAAAAATTAAGTTGATAGATTTCAACAGCAGTTGCAGTTGCTTATTAACCGCAATTACAAGGCCACAGACAAACTATACCATAGCCTGTATGTGGCTTTGCAAGCAATGAGCAAGATTCCAAAGCAGCTACACACCAACCAACCTACCTGGTAGCCACTGGGAAAATCTCACGAGAAGCAAAAAATTAAGTTGATAGATTTCAACAGCAGTTGCAGTTGCTTATTAACCGCAATTACAAGGCCACAGACAAACTATACCATAGCCTGTCTGTGGCTTTGCAAGTAATGAGCAACATTCCAAAGCAGCTACGCACCAATCAACCTACGTGGTAGCCACTGGGAAAATCTCACGAGAAGCAATTCAACAGCAGTTGCAGATTCCACCCCCAGATAAGGGAAGTGGCGGTCCGAGTACCAAGTAGAACACTGTAGTAGCACGACCACTGCCCAGTATAGCTATATTTCATTAACTAGCTTACCTTACAATCAGTCAGATAGTCAATAAAATATCATCTAATACCATAACAGAGCTGCGAACACCCAGAAAGCGGATAATGGCAAATGATATGAGAACTGAGCACTGCTACGTGGACATTTACAAAACGAACTGTTTCATTACTATCGTTACGAAAATAATTACAATTAATAATGAGTTGTCATAGTGATACTCATTGTTATTACTAATATGTGTGCTGGTTGGTCAATTAGATAAATCCTTCAATTAACATAGAGTGAATTATTGAAAATAAAATATATGATAACAAACTGTAATTTTTCAATTGTAAATAACTTTTTAACCAAGCGAGCTAGAGAAAAATTGTTGAAATATAAATTTTAGAGCATTTCTAGGCGCATCGACTGGTTGTAATTTTGGCAGAAAAATTGTTTCTAGTTTAGAAGTTATAGAAAAAAGAAGTATTGAATTTAAAATATCTCTGAAACCGATTTAGATATAGAAAATTTGTTCAAATGCCGATTATAGAAAATTTAATGGGGAATAACTTATATTTGTAAGTTTTTTTTATATCTTGATTCGTTTATAAGATATTGCATATTATATAGATTGTTAGCAGTCCACCTCTAAATATTGACAAGAAAATTTTGTGAAATACATTTACATACATACATACATACATATCTTCTCGCTATATTCCAACAAATAGGATATCACGAACCCTAAAATCACTCATAAAACACTCATCAAACAATCAGCCCTTGTCAAACATTTTCATCCAACTAAATCACCCTCGCTTCAACCACATTCATAGATCACTCCATATAAACTCGTTCATTTATTACACTCGAAATCATTAAATAACTTTTGAACCGAGTACGTTAGAAAGAAATTGTTAAAATAAGAGTTGTAGAGAATTTTTAGGCGCATCGCGTGGTGGCACAGGCCACAGACAAACTATACCATAGCCTGTCTATGGATTTGCAAGCAATGAGCAAGATTCCAAAGCAGCTACATACCAACCAACCTACCTGGTAGCCACTGAGAAAATCTCACGAGAAGCAAAAAATTAAGTTGATAGATTTCAACAGCAGTTGCAGTTGCTTATTAACCGCAATTACAAAGCCACAGACAAACTATACCATAGCCTGTATGTGGCTTTGCAAGCAATGAGCAAGATTCCAAAGCAGCTACACACCAACCAACCTACCTGGTAGCCACTGGGAAAATCTCACGAGAAGCAAAAAATTAAGTTGATAGATTTCAACAGCAGTTGCAGTTGCTTATTAACCGCAATTACAAGGCCACAGACAAACTATACCATAGCCTGTCTGTGGCTTTGCAAGTAATGAGCAACATTCCAAAGCAGCTACGCACCAATCAACCTACGTGGTAGCCACTGGGAAAATCTCACGAGAAGCAATTCAACAGCAGTTGCAGATTCCACCCCCAGATATGGGAAGTGGCGGTCCGAGTACCAAGTAGAACACTGTAGTAGCACGACCACTGCCCAGTATAGCTATATTTCATTAACTAGCTTACCTTACAATCAGTCAGATAGTCAATAAAATATCATCTAATACCATAACAGAGCTGCGAACACCCAGAAAGCGGATAATGGCAAATGATATGAGAACTGAGCACTGCTACGTGGACATTTACAAAACGAACTGTTTCATTACTATCGTTACGAAAATAATTACAATTAATAATGAGTTGTCATAGTGATACTCATTGTTATTACTAATATGTGTGCTGGTTGGTCAATTAGATAAATCCTTCAATTAACATAGAGTGAATTATTGAAAATAAAATATATGATAACAAACTGTAATTTTTCAATTGTAAATAACTTTTGAACCAAGCGAGCTAGAGAAAAATTGTTGAAATATAAATTTTAGAGCATTTCTAGGCGCATCGACTGGTTGTAATTTTGACAAAAAAATTGTTTCTAGTTTAGAAGTTATAGCAAAAAGAAATATTGAATTTAAAATATCTCTGAAACCGATTTAGATACAGAAAATTTGTTCAAATGCCGATTATAGAAAATTTAATGGGGAATAACTTATATTTGTAAGTTTTTTTTATATCTTTATTCGTTTATAAGATATTGCATATTATATAGATTGTTAGCAGTCCACCTCTAAATATTGACAAGAAAATTTTGTGAAATACATTTACATACATACATACATACATATCTTCTCGCTATATTCCAACAAATAGGATATCACGAACCCTAAAATCACTCATAAAACACTCATCAAACAATCAGCCCTTGTCAAACATTTTCATCCAACTAAATCACCCTCGCTTCAACCACATTCATAGATCACTCCATATAAACTCGTTCATTTATTACACTCGAAATCATTAAATAACTTTTGAACCGAGTACGTTAGAAAGAAATTGTTAAAATAAGAGTTGTAGGGAATTTTTAGGCGCATCGCGTGGTGGCACAGGCCACAGACAAACTATACCATAGCCTGTCTATGGATTTGCAAGCAATGAGCAAGATTCCAAAGCAGCTACACACCAACCAACCTACCTGGTAGCCACTGGGAAAATCTCACGAGAAGCAAAAAATTAAGTTGATAGATTTCAACAGCAGTTGCAGTTGCTTATTAACCGCAATTACAAGGCCACAGACAAACTATACCATAGCCTGTATGTGGCTTTGCAAGCAATGAGCAAGATTCCAAAGCAGCTACACACCAACCAACCTACCTGGTAGCCACTGGGAAAATCTCACGAGAAGCAAAAAATTAAGTTGATAGATTTCAACAGCAGTTGCAGTTGCTTATTAACCGCAATTACAAGGCCACAGACAAACTATACCATAGCCTGTCTGTGGCTTTGCAAGTAATGAGCAACATTCCAAAGCAGCTACGCACCAATCAACCTACGTGGTAGCCACTGGGAAAATCTCACGAGAAGCAATTCAACAGCAGTTGCAGATTCCACCCCCAGATAAGGGAAGTGGCGGTCCGAGTACCAAGTAGAACACTGTAGTAGCACGACCACTGCCCAGTATAGCTATATTTCATTAACTAGCTTACCTTACAATCAGTCAGATAGTCAATAAAATATCATCTAATACCATAACAGAGCTGCGAACACCCAGAAAGCGGATAATGGCAAATGATATGAGAACTGAGCACTGCTACGTGGACATTTACAAAACGAACTGTTTCATTACTATCGTTACGAAAATAATTACAATTAATAATGAGTTGTCATAGTGATACTCATTGTTATTACTAATATGTGTGCTGGTTGGTCAATTAGATAAATCCTTCAATTAACATAGAGTGAATTATTGAAAATAAAATATATGATAACAAACTGTAATTTTTCAATTGTAAATAACTTTTTAACCAAGCGAGCTAGAGAAAAATTGTTGAAATATAAATTTTAGAGCATTTCTAGGCGCATCGACTGGTTGTAATTTTGGCAGAAAAATTGTTTCTAGTTTAGAAGTTATAGAAAAAAGAAGTATTGAATTTAAAATATCTCTGAAACCGATTTAGATATAGAAAATTTGTTCAAATGCCGATTATAGAAAATTTAATGGGGAATAACTTATATTTGTAAGTTTTTTTTATATCTTTATTCGTTTATAAGATATTGCATATTATATAGATTGTTAGCAGTCCACCTCTAAATATTGACAAGAAAATTTTGTGAAATACATTTACATACATACATACATACATATCTTCTCGCTATATTCCAACAAATAGGATATCACGAACCCTAAAATCACTCATAAAACACTCATCAAACAATCAGCCCTTGTCAAACATTTTCATCCAACTAAATCACCCTCGCTTCAACCACATTCATAGATCACTCCATATAAACTCGTTCATTTATTACACTCGAAATCATTAAATAACTTTTGAACCGAGTACGTTAGAAAGAAATTGTTAAAATAAGAGTTGTAGAGAATTTTTAGGCGCATCGCGTGGTGGCACAGGCCACAGACAAACTATACCATAGCCTGTCTATGGATTTGCAAGCAATGAGCAAGATTCCAAAGCAGCTACATACCAACCAACCTACCTGGTAGCCACTGAGAAAATCTCACGAGAAGCAAAAAATTAAGTTGATAGATTTCAACAGCAGTTGCAGTTGCTTATTAACCGCAATTACAAGGCCACAGACAAACTATACCATAGCCTGTATGTGGCTTTGCAAGCAATGAGCAAGATTCCAAAGCAGCTACACACCAACCAACCTACCTGGTAGCCACTGGGAAAATCTCACGAGAAGCAAAAAATTAAGTTGATAGATTTCAACAGCAGTTGCAGTTGCTTATTAACCGCAATTACAAGGCCACAGACAAACTATACCATAGCCTGTCTGTGGCTTTGCAAGTAATGAGCAACATTCCAAAGCAGCTACGCACCAATCAACCTACGTGGTAGCCACTGGGAAAATCTCACGAGAAGCAATTCAACAGCAGTTGCAGATTCCACCCCCAGATATGGGAAGTGGCGGTCCGAGTACCAAGTAGAACACTGTAGTAGCACGACCACTGCCCAGTATAGCTATATTTCATTAACTAGCTTACCTTACAATCAGTCAGATAGTCAATAAAATATCATCTAATACCATAACAGAGCTGCGAACACCCAGAAAGCGGATAATGGCAAATGATATGAGAACTGAGCACTGCTACGTGGACATTTACAAAACGAACTGTTTCATTACTATCGTTACGAAAATAATTACAATTAATAATGAGTTGTCATAGTGATACTCATTGTTATTACTAATATGTGTGCTGGTTGGTCAATTAGATAAATCCTTCAATTAACATAGAGTGAATTATTGAAAATAAAATATATGATAACAAACTGTAATTTTTAAATTGTAAATAACTTTTGAACCAAGCGAGCTAGAGAAAAATTGTTGAAATATAAATTTTAGAGCATTTCTAGGCGCATCGACTGGTTGTAATTTTGACAAAAAAATTGTTTCTAGTTTAGAAGTTATAGCAAAAAGAAATATTGAATTTAAAATATCTCTGAAACCGATTTAGATACAGAAAATTTGTTCAAATGCCGATTATAGAAAATTTAATGGGGAATAACTTATATTTGTAAGTTTTTTTTATATCTTTATTCGTTTATAAGATATTGCATATTATATAGATTGTTAGCAGTCCACCTCTAAATATTGACAAGAAAATTTTGTGAAATACATTTACATACATACATACATACATATCTTCTCGCTATATTCCAACAAATAGGATATCACGAACCCTAAAATCACTCATAAAACACTCATCAAACAATCAGCCCTTGTCAAACATTTTCATCCAACTAAATCACCCTCGCTTCAACCACATTCATAGATCACTCCATATAAACTCGTTCATTTATTACACTCGAAATCATTAAATAACTTTTGAACCGAGTACGTTAGAAAGAAATTGTTAAAATAAGAGTTGTAGAGAATTTTTAGGCGCATCGCGTGGTGGCACAGGCCACAGACAAACTATACCATAGCCTGTCTATGGATTTGCAAGCAATGAGCAAGATTCCAAAGCAGCTACACACCAACCAACCTACCTGGTAGCCACTGAGAAAATCTCACGAGAAGCAAAAAATTAAGTTGATAGATTTCAACAGCAGTTGCAGTTGCTTATTAACCGCAATTATAAAGCCACAGACAAACTATACCATAGCCTGTATGTGGCTTTGCAAGCAATGAGCAAGATTCCAAAGCAGCTACACACCAACCAACCTACCTGGTAGCCACTGGGAAAATCTCACGAGAAGCAAAAAATTAAGTTGATAGATTTCAACAGCATTTGCAGTTGCTTATTAACCGCAATTACAAGGCCACAGACAAACTATACCATAGCCTGTCTGTGGCTTTGCAAGTAATGAGCAACATTCCAAAGCAGCTACGCACCAATCAACCTACGTGGTAGCCACTGGGAAAATCTCACGAGAAGCAATTCAACAGCAGTTGCAGATTCCACCCCCAGATATGGGAAGTGGCGGTCCGAGTACCAAGTAGAACACTGTAGTAGCACGACCACTGCCCAGTATAGCTATATTTCATTAACTAGCTTACCTTACAATCTGTCAGATAGTCAATAAAATATCATCTAATACCATAACAGAGCTGCGAACACCCAGAAAGCGGATAATGGCAAATGATATGAGAACTGAGCACTGCTACGTGGACATTTACAAAACGAACTATTTCATTACTATCGTTACGAAAATAATTACAATTAATAATGAGTTGTCATAGTGATACTCATTGTTATTACTAATATGTGTGCTGGTTGGTCAATTAGATAAATCCTTCAATTAACATAGAGTGAATTATTGAAAATAAAATATATGATAACAAACTGTAATTTTTCAATTGTAAATAACTTTTGAACCAAGCGAGCTAGAGAAAAATTGTTGAAATATAAATTTTAGAGCATTTCTAGGCGCATCGACTGGTTGTAATTTTGACAAAAAAATTGTTTCTAGTTTAGAAGTTATAGCAAAAAGAAATATTGAATTTAAAATATCTCTGAAACCGATTTAGATACAGAAAATTTGTTCAAATGCCGATTATAGAAAATTTAATGGGGAATAACTTATATTTGTAAGTTTTTTTTATATCTTTATTCGTTTATAAGATATTGCATATTATATAGATTGTTAGCAGTCCACCTCTAAATATTGACAAGAAAATTTTGTGAAATACATTTACATACATACATACATACATATCTTCTCGCTATATTCCAACAAATAGGATATCACGAACCCTAAAATCACTCATAAAACACTCATCAAACAATCAGCCCTTGTCAAACATTTTCATCCAACTAAATCACCCTCGCTTCAACCACATTCATAGATCACTCCATATAAACTCGTTCATTTATTACACTCGAAATCATTAAATAACTTTTGAACCGAGTACGTTAGAAAGAAATTGTTAAAATAAGAGTTGTAGAGAATTTTTAGGCGCATCGCGTGGTGGCACAGGCCACAGACAAACTATACCATAGCCTGTCTATGGATTTGCAAGCAATGAGCAAGATTCCAAAGCAGCTACACACCAACCAACCTACCTGGTAGCCACTGAGAAAATCTCACGAGAAGCAAAAAATTAAGTTGATAGATTTCAACAGCAGTTGCAGTTGCTTATTAACCGCAATTATAAAGCCACAGACAAACTATACCATAGCCTGTATGTGGCTTTGCAAGCAATGAGCAAGATTCCAAAGCAGCTACACACCAACCAACCTACCTGGTAGCCACTGGGAAAATCTCACGAGAAGCAAAAAATTAAGTTGATAGATTTCAACAGCAGTTGCAGTTGCTTATTAACCGCAATTACAAGGCCACAGACAAACTATACCATAGCCTGTCTGTGGCTTTGCAAGTAATGAGCAACATTCCAAAGCAGCTACGCACCAATCAACCTACGTGGTAGCCACTGGGAAAATCTCACGAGAAGCAATTCAACAGCAGTTGCAGATTCCACCCCCAGATATGGGAAGTGGCGGTCCGAGTACCAAGTAGAACACTGTAGTAGCACGACCACTGCCCAGTATAGCTATATTTCATTAACTAGCTTACCTTACAATCAGTCAGATAGTCAATAAAATATCATCTAATACCATAACAGAGCTGCGAACACCCAGAAAGCGGATAATGGCAAATGATATGAGAACTGAGCACTGCTACGTGGACATTTACAAAACGAACTGTTTCATTACTATCGTTACGAAAATAATTACAATTAATAATGAGTTGTCATAGTGATACTCATTGTTATTACTAATATGTGTGCTGGTTGGTCAATTAGATAAATCCTTCAATTAACATAGAGTGAATTATTGAAAATAAAATATATGATAACAAAACGGTAATTTTTCAATTGTAAATAACTTTTGAACCAAGCGAGCTAGAGAAAAATTGTTGAAATATAAATTTTAGAGCATTTCTAGGCGCATCGACTGGTTGTAATTTTGACAAAAAAATTGTTTCTAGTTTAGAAGTTATAGCAAAAAGAAATATTGAATTTAAAATATCTCTGAAACCGATTTAGATACAGAAAATTTGTTCAAATGCCGATTATAGAAAATTTAATGGGGAATAACTTATATTTGTAAGTTTTTTTTATATCTTTATTCGTTTATAAGATATTGCATATTATATAGATTGTTAGCAGTCCACCTCTAAATATTGACAAGAAAATTTTGTGAAATACATTTACATACATACATACATACATATCTTCTCGCTATATTCCAACAAATAGGATATCACGAACCCTAAAATCACTCATAAAACACTCATCAAACAATCAGCCCTTGTCAAACATTTTCATCCAACTAAATCACCCTCGCTTCAACCACATTCATAGATCACTCCATATAAACTCGTTCATTTATTACACTCGAAATCATTAAATAACTTTTGAACCGAGTACGTTAGAAAGAAATTGTTAAAATAAGAGTTGTAGAGAATTTTTAGGCGCATCGCGTGGTGGCACAGGCCACAGACAAACTATACCATAGCCTGTCTATGGATTTGCAAGCAATGAGCAAGATTCCAAAGCAGCTACACACCAACCAACCTACCTGGTAGCCACTGAGAAAATCTCACGAGAAGCAAAAAATTAAGTTGATAGATTTCAACAGCAGTTGCAGTTGCTTATTAACCGCAATTACAAGGCCACAGACAAACTATACCATAGCCTGTATGTGGCTTTGCAAGCAATGAGCAAGATTCCAAAGCAGCTACACACCAACCAACCTACCTGGTAGCCACTGGGAAAATCTCACGAGAAGCAAAAAATTAAGTTGATAGATTTCAACAACAGTTGCAGTTGCTTATTAACCGCAATTACAAGGCCACAGACAAACTATACCATAGCCTGTCTGTGGCTTTGCAAGTAATGAGCAACATTCCAAAGCAGCTACGCACCAATCAACCTACGTGGTAGCCACTGGGAAAATCTCACGAGAAGCAATTCAACAGCAGTTGCAGATTCCACCCCCAGATATGGGAAGTGGCGGTCCGAGTACCAAGTAGAACACTGTAGTAGCACGACCACTGCCCAGTATAGCTATATTTCATTAACTAGCTTACCTTACAATCAGTCAGATAGTCAATAAAATATCATCTAATACCATAACAGAGCTGCGAACACCCAGAAAGCGGATAATGGCAAATGATATGAGAACTGAGCACTGCTACGTGGACATTTACAAAACGAACTGTTTCATTACTATCGTTACGAAAATAATTACAATTAATAATGAGTTGTCATAGTGATACTCATTGTTATTACTAATATGTGTGCTGGTTGGTCAATTAGATAAATCCTTCAATTAACATAGAGTGAATTATTGAAAATAAAATATATGATAACAAACTGTAATTTTTCAATTGTAAATAACTTTTGAACCAAGCGAGCTAGAGAAAAATTGTTGAAATATAAATTTTAGAGCATTTCTAGGCGCATCGACTGGTTGTAATTTTGACAAAAAAATTGTTTCTAGTTTAGAAGTTATAGCAAAAAGAAATATTGAATTTAAAATATCTCTGAAACCGATTTAGATACAGAAAATTTGTTCAAATGCCGATTATAGAAAATTTAATGGGGAATAACTTATATTTGTAAGTTTTTTTTATATCTTTATTCGTTTATAAGATATTGCATATTATATAGATTGTTAGCAGTCCACCTCTAAATATTGACAAGAAAATTTTGTGAAATACATTTACATACATACATACATACATATCTTCTCGCTATATTCCAACAAATAGGATATCACGAACCCTAAAATCACTCATAAAACACTCATCAAACAATCAGCCCTTGTCAAACATTTTCATCCAACTAAATCACCCTCGCTTCAACCACATTCATAGATCACTCCATATAAACTCGTTCATTTATTACACTCGAAATCATTAAATAACTTTTGAACCGAGTACGTTAGAGAAAAATTGTTAAAATAAGAGTTGTAGAGAATTTTTAGGCGCATCGCGTGGTGGCACAGGCCACAGACAAACTATACCATAGCCTGTCTATGGATTTGCAAGCAATGAGCAAGATTCCAAAGCAGCTACACACCAACCAACCTACCTGGTAGCCACTGAGAAAATCTCACGAGAAGCAAAAAATTAAGTTGATAGATTTCAACAGCAGTTGCAGTTGCTTATTAACCGCAATTATAAAGCCACAGACAAACTATACCATAGCCTGTATGTGGCTTTGCAAGCAATGAGCAAGATTCCAAAGCAGCTACACACCAACCAACCTACCTGGTAGCCACTGGGAAAATCTCACGAGAAGCAAAAAATTAAGTTGATAGATTTCAACAGCAGTTGCAGTTGCTTATTAACCGCAATTACAAGGCCACAGACAAACTATACCATAGCCTGTCTGTGGCTTTGCAAGTAATGAGCAACATTCCAAAGCAGCTACGCACCAATCAACCTACGTGGTAGCCACTGGGAAAATCTCACGAGAAGCAATTCAACAGCAGTTGCAGATTCCACCCCCAGATATGGGAAGTGGCGGTCCGAGTACCAAGTAGAACACTGTAGTAGCACGACCACTGCCCAGTATAGCTATATTTCATTAACTAGCTTACCTTACAATCAGTCAGATAGTCAATAAAATATCATCTAATACCATAACAGAGCTGCGAACACCCAGAAAGCGGATAATGGCAAATGATATGAGAACTGAGCACTGCTACGTGGACATTTACAAAACGAACTGTTTCATTACTATCGTTACGAAAATAATTACAATTAATAATGAGTTGTCATAGTGATACTCATTGTTATTACTAATATGTGTGCTGGTTGGTCAATTAGATAAATCCTTCAATTAACATAGAGTGAATTATTGAAAATAAAATATATGATAACAAACTGTAATTTTTCAATTGTAAATAACTTTTTAACCAAGCGAGCTAGAGAAAAATTGTTGAAATATAAATTTTAGAGCATTTCTAGGCGCATCGACTGGTTGTAATTTTGACAAAAAAATTGTTTCTAGTTTAGAAGTTATAGCAAAAAGAAATATTGAATTTAAAATATCTCTGAAACCGATTTAGATACAGAAAATTTGTTCAAATGCCGATTATAGAAAATTTAATGGGGAATAACTTATATTTGTAAGTTTTTTTTATATCTTTATTCGTTTATAAGATATTGCATATTATATAGATTGTTAGCAGTCCACCTCTAAATATTGACAAGAAAATTTTGTGAAATACATTTACATACATACATACATACATATCTTCTCGCTATATTCCAACAAATAGGATATCACGAACCCTAAAATCACTCATAAAACACTCATCAAACAATCAGCCCTTGTCAAACATTTTCATCCAACTAAATCACCCTCGCTTCAACCACATTCATAGATCACTCCATATAAACTCGTTCATTTATTACACTCGAAATCATTAAATAACTTTTGAACCGAGTACGTTAGAAAGAAATTGTTAAAATAAGAGTTGTAGAGAATTTTTAGGCGCATCGCGTGGTGGCACAGGCCACAGACAAACTATACCATAGCCTGTCTATGGATTTGCAAGCAATGAGCAAGATTCCAAAGCAGCTACACACCAACCAACCTACCTGGTAGCCACTGAGAAAATCTCACGAGAAGCAAAAAATTAAGTTGATAGATTTCAACAGCAGTTGCAGTTGCTTATTAACCGCAATTATAAAGCCACAGACAAACTATACCATAGCCTGTATGTGGCTTTGCAAGCAATGAGCAAGATTCCAAAGCAGCTACACACCAACCAACCTACCTGGTAGCCACTGGGAAAATCTCACGAGAAGCAAAAAATTAAGTTGATAGATTTCAACAGCAGTTGCAGTTGCTTATTAACCGCAATTACAAGGCCACAGACAAACTATACCATAGCCTGTCTGTGGCTTTGCAAGTAATGAGCAACATTCCAAAGCAGCTACGCACCAATCAACCTACGTGGTAGCCACTGGGAAAATCTCACGAGAAGCAATTCAACAGCAGTTGCAGATTCCACCCCCAGATATGGGAAGTGGCGGTCCGAGTACCAAGTAGAACACTGTAGTAGCACGACCACTGCCCAGTATAGCTATATTTCATTAACTAGCTTACCTTACAATCAGTCAGATAGTCAATAAAATATCATCTAATACCATAACAGAGCTGCGAACACCCAGAAAGCGGATAATGGCAAATGATATGAGAACTGAGCACTGCTACGTGGACATTTACAAAACGAACTGTTTCATTACTATCGTTACGAAAATAATTACAATTAATAATGAGTTGTCATAGTGATACTCATTGTTATTACTAATATGTGTGCTGGTTGGTCAATTAGATAAATCCTTCAATTAACATAGAGTGAATTATTGAAAATAAAATATATGATAACAAACTGTAATTTTTCAATTGTAAATAACTTTTGAACCAAGCGAGCTAGAGAAAAATTGTTGAAATATAAATTTTAGAGCATTTCTAGGCGCATCGACTGGTTGTAATTTTGACAAAAAAATTGTTTCTAGTTTAGAAGTTATAGCAAAAAGAAATATTGAATTTAAAATATCTCTGAAACCGATTTAGATACAGAAAATTTGTTCAAATGCCGATTATAGAAAATTTAATGGGGAATAACTTATATTTGTAAGTTTTTTTTATATCTTTATTCGTTTATAAGATATTGCATATTATATAGATTGTTAGCAGTCCACCTCTAAATATTGACAAGAAAATTTTGTGAAATACATTTACATACATACATACATACATATCTTCTCGCTATATTCCAACAAATAGGATATCACGAACCCTAAAATCACTCATAAAACACTCATCAAACAATCAGCCCTTGTCAAACATTTTCATCCAACTAAATCACCCTCGCTTCAACCACATTCATAGATCACTCCATATAAACTCGTTCATTTATTACACTCGAAATCATTAAATAACTTTTGAACCGAGTACGTTAGAAAGAAATTGTTAAAATAAGAGTTGTAGAGAATTTTTAGGCGCATCGCGTGGTGGCACAGGCCACAGACAAACTATACCATAGCCTGTCTATGGATTTGCAAGCAATGAGCAAGATTCCAAAGCAGCTACACACCAACCAACCTACCTGGTAGCCACTGGGAAAATCTCACGAGAAGCAAAAAATTAAGTTGATAGATTTCAACAGCAGTTGCAGTTGCTTATTAACCGCAATTACAAGGCCACAGACAAACTATACCATAGCCTGTATGTGGCTTTGCAAGCAATGAGCAAGATTCCAAAGCAGCTACACACCAACCAACCTACCTGGTAGCCACTGGGAAAATCTCACGAGAAGCAAAAAATTAAGTTGATAGATTTCAACAACAGTTGCAGTTGCTTATTAACCGCAATTACAAGGCCACAGACAAACTATACCATAGCCTGTCTGTGGCTTTGCAAGTAATGAGCAACATTCCAAAGCAGCTACGCACCAATCAACCTACGTGGTAGCCACTGGGAAAATCTCACGAGAAGCAATTCAACAGCAGTTGCAGATTCCACCCCCAGATATGGGAAGTGGCGGTCCGAGTACCAAGTAGAACACTGTAGTAGCACGACCACTGCCCAGTATAGCTATATTTCATTAACTAGCTTACCTTACAATCAGTCAGATAGTCAATAAAATATCATCTAATACCATAACAGAGCTGCGAACACCCAGAAAGCGGATAATGGCAAATGATATGAGAACTGAGCACTGCTACGTGGACATTTACAAAACGAACTGTTTCATTACTATCGTTACGAAAATAATTACAATTAATAATGAGTTGTCATAGTGATACTCATTGTTATTACTAATATGTGTGCTGGTTGGTCAATTAGATAAATCCTTCAATTAACATAGAGTGAATTATTGAAAATAAAATATATGATAACAAACTGTAATTTTTCAATTGTAAATAACTTTTGAACCAAGCGAGCTAGAGAAAAATTGTTGAAATATAAATTTTAGAGCATTTCTAGGCGCATCGACTGGTTGTAATTTTGACAAAAAAATTGTTTCTAGTTTAGAAGTTATAGCAAAAAGAAATATTGAATTTAAAATATCTCTGAAACCGATTTAGATACAGAAAATTTGTTCAAATGCCGATTATAGAAAATTTAATGGGGAATAACTTATATTTGTAAGTTTTTTTTATATCTTTATTCGTTTATAAGATATTGCATATTATATAGATTGTTAGCAGTCCACCTCTAAATATTGACAAGAAAATTTTGTGAAATACATTTACATACATACATACATACATATCTTCTCGCTATATTCCAACAAATAGGATATCACGAACCCTAAAATCACTCATAAAACACTCATCAAACAATCAGCCCTTGTCAAACATTTTCATCCAACTAAATCACCCTCGCTTCAACCACATTCATAGATCACTCCATATAAACTCGTTCATTTATTACACTCGAAATCATTAAATAACTTTTGAACCGAGTACGTTAGAAAGAAATTGTTAAAATAAGAGTTGTAGAGAATTTTTAGGCGCATCGCGTGGTGGCACAGGCCACAGACAAACTATACCATAGCCTGTCTATGGATTTGCAAGCAATGAGCAAGATTCCAAAGCAGCTACACACCAACCAACCTACCTGGTAGCCACTGGGAAAATCTCACGAGAAGCAAAAAATTAAGTTGATAGATTTCAACAGCAGTTGCAGTTGCTTATTAACCGCAATTACAAGGCCACAGACAAACTATACCATAGCCTGTATGTGGCTTTGCAAGCAATGAGCAAGATTCCAAAGCAGCTACACACCAACCAACCTACCTGGTAGCCACTGGGAAAATCTCACGAGAAGCAAAAAATTAAGTTGATAGATTTCAACAACAGTTGCAGTTGCTTATTAACCGCAATTACAAGGCCACAGACAAACTATACCATAGCCTGTCTGTGGCTTTGCAAGTAATGAGCAACATTCCAAAGCAGCTACGCACCAATCAACCTACGTGGTAGCCACTGGGAAAATCTCACGAGAAGCAATTCAACAGCAGTTGCAGATTCCACCCCCAGATATGGGAAGTGGCGGTCCGAGTACCAAGTAGAACACTGTAGTAGCACGACCACTGCCCAGTATAGCTATATTTCATTAACTAGCTTACCTTACAATCAGTCAGATAGTCAATAAAATATCATCTAATACCATAACAGAGCTGCGAACACCCAGAAAGCGGATAATGGCAAATGATATGAGAACTGAGCACTGCTACGTGGACATTTACAAAACGAACTGTTTCATTACTATCGTTACGAAAATAATTACAATTAATAATGAGTTGTCATAGTGATACTCATTGTTATTACTAATATGTGTGCTGGTTGGTCAATTAGATAAATCCTTCAATTAACATAGAGTGAATTATTGAAAATAAAATATATGATAACAAACTGTAATTTTTCAATTGTAAATAACTTTTTAACCAAGCGAGCTAGAGAAAAATTGTTGAAATATAAATTTTAGAGCATTTCTAGGCGCATCGACTGGTTGTAATTTTGACAGAAAAATTGTTTCTAGTTTAGAAGTTATAGAAAAAAGAAATATTGAATTTAAAATATCTCTGAAACCGATTTAGATACAGAAAATTTGTTCAAATGCCGATTATAGAAAATTTAATGGGGAATAACTTATATTTGTAAGTTTTTTTTATATCTTTATTCGTTTATAAGATATTGCATATTATATAGATTGTTAGCAGTCCACCTCTAAATATTGACAAGAAAATTTTGTGAAATACATTTACATACATACATACATACATATCTTCTCGCTATATTCCAACAAATAGGATATCACGAACCCTAAAATCACTCATAAAACACTCATCAAACAATCAGCCCTTGTCAAACATTTTCATCCAACTAAATCACCCTCGCTTCAACCACATTCATAGATCACTCCATATAAACTCGTTCATTTATTACACTCGAAATCATTAAATAACTTTTGAACCGAGTACGTTAGAAAGAAATTGTTAAAATAAGAGTTGTAGGGAATTTTTAGGCGCATCGCGTGGTGGCACAGGCCACAGACAAACTATACCATAGCCTGTCTATGGATTTGCAAGCAATGAGCAAGATTCCAAAGCAGCTACACACCAACCAACCTACCTGGTAGCCACTGAGAAAATCTCACGAGAAGCAAAAAATTAAGTTGATAGATTTCAACAGCAGTTGCAGTTGCTTATTAACCGCAATTACAAGGCCACAGACAAACTATACCATAGCCTGTATGTGGCTTTGCAAGCAATGAGCAAGATTCCAAAGCAGCTACACACCAACCAACCTACCTGGTAGCCACTGGGAAAATCTCACGAGAAGCAAAAAATTAAGTTGATAGATTTCAACAGCAGTTGCAGTTGCTTATTAACCGCAATTACAAGGCCACAGACAAACTATACCATAGCCTGTCTGTGGCTTTGCAAGTAATGAGCAACATTCCAAAGCAGCTACGCACCAATCAACCTACGTGGTAGCCACTGGGAAAATCTCACGAGAAGCAATTCAACAGCAGTTGCAGATTCCACCCCCAGATATGGGAAGTGGCGGTCCGAGTACCAAGTAGAACACTGTAGTAGCACGACCACTGCCCAGTATAGCTATATTTCATTAACTAGCTTACCTTACAATCAGTCAGATAGTCAATAAAATATCATCTAATACCATAACAGAGCTGCGAACACCCAGAAAGCGGATAATGGCAAATGATATGAGAACTGAGCACTGCTAGGTGGACATTTACAAAACGAACTGTTTCATTACTATCGTTACGAAAATAATTACAATTAATAATGAGTTGTCATAGTGATACTCATTGTTATTACTAATATGTGTGCTGGTTGGTCAATTAGATAAATCCTTCAATTAACATAGAGTGAATTATTGAAAATAAAATATATGATAACAAACTGTAATTTTTCAATTGTAAATAACTTTTTAACCAAGCGAGCTAGAGAAAAATTGTTGAAATATAAATTTTAGAGCATTTCTAGGCGCATCGACTGGTTGTAATTTTGGCAGAAAAATTGTTTCTAGTTTAGAAGTTATAGAAAAAAGAAATATTGAATTTAAAATATCTCTGAAACCGATTTAGATACAGAAAATTTGTTCAAATGCCGATTATAGAAAATTTAATGGGGAATAACTTATATTTGTAAGTTTTTTTTATATCTTTATTCGTTTATAAGATATTGCATATTATATAGATTGTTAGCAGTCCACCTCTAAATATTGACAAGAAAATTTTGTGAAATACATTTACATACATACATACATACATATCTTCTCGCTATATTCCAACAAATAGGATATCACGAACCCTAAAATCACTCATAAAACACTCATCAAACAATCAGCCCTTGTCAAACATTTTCATCCAACTAAATCACCCTCGCTTCAACCACATTCATAGATCACTCCATATAAACTCGTTCATTTATTACACTCGAAATCATTAAATAACTTTTGAACCGAGTACGTTAGAAAGAAATTGTTAAAATAAGAGTTGTAGAGAATTTTTAGGCGCATCGCGTGGTGGCACAGGCCACAGACAAACTATACCATAGCCTGTCTATGGATTTGCAAGCAATGAGCAAGATTCCAAAGCAGCTACACACCAACCAACCTACCTGGTAGCCACTGAGAAAATCTCACGAGAAGCAAAAAATTAAGTTGATAGATTTCAACAGCAGTTGCAGTTGCTTATTAACCGCAATTACAAGGCCACAGACAAACTATACCATAGCCTGTATGTGGCTTTGCAAGCAATGAGCAAGATTCCAAAGCAGCTACACACCAACCAACCTACCTGGTAGCCACTGGGAAAATCTCACGAGAAGCAAAAAATTAAGTTGATAGATTTCAACAGCAGTTGCAGTTGCTTATTAACCGCAATTACAAGGCCACAGACAAACTATACCATAGCCTGTCTGTGGCTTTGCAAGTAATGAGCAACATTCCAAAGCAGCTACGCACCAATCAACCTACGTGGTAGCCACTGGGAAAATCTCACGAGAAGCAATTCAACAGCAGTTGCAGATTCCACCCCCAGATATGGGAAGTGGCGGTCCGAGTACCAAGTAGAACACTGTAGTAGCACGACCACTGCCCAGTATAGCTATATTTCATTAACTAGCTTACCTTACAATCAGTCAGATAGTCAATAAAATATCATCTAATACCATAACAGAGCTGCGAACACCCAGAAAGCGGATAATGGCAAATGATATGAGAACTGAGCACTGCTAGGTGGACATTTACAAAACGAACTGTTTCATTACTATCGTTACGAAAATAATTACAATTAATAATGAGTTGTCATAGTGATACTCATTGTTATTACTAATATGTGTGCTGGTTGGTCAATTAGATAAATCCTTCAATTAACATAGAGTGAATTATTGAAAATAAAATATATGATAACAAACTGTAATTTTTCAATTGTAAATAACTTTTTAACCAAGCGAGCTAGAGAAAAATTGTTGAAATATAAATTTTAGAGCATTTCTAGGCGCATCGACTGGTTGTAATTTTGGCAGAAAAATTGTTTCTAGTTTAGAAGTTATAGAAAAAAGAAGTATTGAATTTAAAATATCTCTGAAACCGATTTAGATACAGAAAATTTGTTCAAATGCCGATTATAGAAAATTTAATGGGGAATAACTTATATTTGTAAGTTTTTTTTATATCTTTATTCGTTTATAAGATATTGCATATTATATAGATTGTTAGCAGTCCACCTCTAAATATTGACAAGAAAATTTTGTGAAATACATTTACATACATACATACATACATATCTTCTCGCTATATTCCAACAAATAGGATATCACGAACCCTAAAATCACTCATAAAACACTCATCAAACAATCAGCCCTTGTCAAACATTTTCATCCAACTAAATCACCCTCGCTTCAACCACATTCATAGATCACTCCATATAAACTCGTTCATTTATTACACTCGAAATCATTAAATAACTTTTGAACCGAGTACGTTAGAAAGAAATTGTTAAAATAAGAGTTGTAGGGAATTTTTAGGCGCATCGCGTGGTGGCACAGGCCACAGACAAACTATACCATAGCCTGTCTATGGATTTGCAAGCAATGAGCAAGATTCCAAAGCAGCTACACACCAACCAACCTACCTGGTAGCCACTGAGAAAATCTCACGAGAAGCAAAAAATTAAGTTGATAGATTTCAACAGCAGTTGCAGTTGCTTATTAACCGCAATTACAAGGCCACAGACAAACTATACCATAGCCTGTATGTGGCTTTGCAAGCAATGAGCAAGATTCCAAAGCAGCTACACACCAACCAACCTACCTGGTAGCCACTGGGAAAATCTCACGAGAAGCAAAAAATTAAGTTGATAGATTTCAACAGCAGTTGCAGTTGCTTATTAACCGCAATTACAAGGCCACAGACAAACTATACCATAGCCTGTCTGTGGCTTTGCAAGTAATGAGCAACATTCCAAAGCAGCTACGCACCAATCAACCTACGTGGTAGCCACTGGGAAAATCTCACGAGAAGCAATTCAACAGCAGTTGCAGATTCCACCCCCAGATATGGGAAGTGGCGGTCCGAGTACCAAGTAGAACACTGTAGTAGCACGACCACTGCCCAGTATAGCTATATTTCATTAACTAGCTTACCTTACAATCAGTCAGATAGTCAATAAAATATCATCTAATACCATAACAGAGCTGCGAACACCCAGAAAGCGGATAATGGCAAATGATATGAGAACTGAGCACTGCTACGTGGACATTTACAAAACGAACTGTTTCATTACTATCGTTACGAAAATAATTACAATTAATAATGAGTTGTCATAGTGATACTCATTGTTATTACTAATATGTGTGCTGGTTGGTCAATTAGATAAATCCTTCAATTAACATAGAGTGAATTATTGAAAATAAAATATATGATAACAAACTGTAATTTTTCAATTGTAAATAACTTTTTAACCAAGCGAGCTAGAGAAAAATTGTTGAAATATAAATTTTAGAGCATTTCCAGGCGCATCGACTGGTTGTAATTTTGGCAGAAAAATTGTTTCTAGTTTAGAAGTTATAGAAAAAAGAAGTATTGAATTTAAAATATCTCTGAAACCGATTTAGATACAGAAAATTTGTTCAAATGCCGATTATAGAAAATTTAATGGGGAATAACTTATATTTGTAAGTTTTTTTTATATCTTTATTCGTTTATAAGATATTGCATATTATATAGATTGTTAGCAGTCCACCTCTAAATATTGACAAGAAAATTTTGTGAAATACATTTACATACATACATACATACATATCTTCTCGCTATATTCCAACAAATAGGATATCACGAACCCTAAAATCACTCATAAAACACTCATCAAACAATCAGCCCTTGTCAAACATTTTCATCCAACTAAATCACCCTCGCTTCAACCACATTCATAGATCACTCCATATAAACTCGTTCATTTATTACACTCGAAATCATTAAATAACTTTTGAACCGAGTACGTTAGAAAGAAATTGTTAAAATAAGAGTTGTAGGGAATTTTTAGGCGCATCGCGTGGTGGCACAGGCCACAGACAAACTATACCATAGCCTGTCTATGGATTTGCAAGCAATGAGCAAGATTCCAAAGCAGCTACACACCAACCAACCTACCTGGTAGCCACTGGGAAAATCTCACGAGAAGCAAAAAATTAAGTTGATAGATTTCAACAGCAGTTGCAGTTGCTTATTAACCGCAATTACAAGGCCACAGACAAACTATACCATAGCCTGTATGTGGCTTTGCAAGCAATGAGCAAGATTCCAAAGCAGCTACACACCAACCAACCTACCTGGTAGCCACTGGGAAAATCTCACGAGAAGCAAAAAATTAAGTTGATAGATTTCAACAGCAGTTGCAGTTGCTTATTAACCGCAATTACAAGGCCACAGACAAACTATACCATAGCCTGTCTGTGGCTTTGCAAGTAATGAGCAACATTCCAAAGCAGCTACGCACCAATCAACCTACGTGGTAGCCACTGGGAAAATCTCACGAGAAGCAATTCAACAGCAGTTGCAGATTCCACCCCCAGATATGGGAAGTGGCGGTCCGAGTACCAAGTAGAACACTGTAGTAGCACGACCACTGCCCAGTATAGCTATATTTCATTAACTAGCTTACCTTACAATCAGTCAGATAGTCAATAAAATATCATCTAATACCATAACAGAGCTGCGAACACCCAGAAAGCGGATAATGGCAAATGATATGAGAACTGAGCACTGCTACGTGGACATTTACAAAACGAACTGTTTCATTACTATCGTTACGAAAATAATTACAATTAATAATGAGTTGTCATAGTGATACTCATTGTTATTACTAATATGTGTGCTGGTTGGTCAATTAGATAAATCCTTCAATTAACATAGAGTGAATTATTGAAAATAAAATATATGATAACAAACTGTAATTTTTCAATTGTAAATAACTTTTTAACCAAGCGAGCTAGAGAAAAATTGTTGAAATATAAATTTTAGAGCATTTCTAGGCGCATCGACTGGTTGTAATTTTGGCACAAAAATTGTTTCTAGTTTAGAAGTTATAGAAAAAAGAAGTATTGAATTTAAAATATCTCTGAAACCGATTTAGATACAGAAAATTTGTTCAAATGCCGATTATAGAAAATTTAATGGGGAATAACTTATATTTGTAAGTTTTTTTTATATCTTTATTCGTTTATAAGATATTGCATATTATATAGATTGTTAGCAGTCCACCTCTAAATATTGACAAGAAAATTTTGTGAAATACATTTACATACATACATACATACATATCTTCTCGCTATATTCCAACAAATAGGATATCACGAACCCTAAAATCACTCATAAAACACTCATCAAACAATCAGCCCTTGTCAAACATTTTCATCCAACTAAATCACCCTCGCTTCAACCACATTCATAGATCACTCCATATAAACTCGTTCATTTATTACACTCGAAATCATTAAATAACTTTTGAACCGAGTACGTTAGAAAGAAATTGTTAAAATAAGAGTTGTAGGGAATTTTTAGGCGCATCGCGTGGTGGCACAGGCCACAGACAAACTATACCATAGCCTGTCTATGGATTTGCAAGCAATGAGCAAGATTCCAAAGCAGCTACACACCAACCAACCTACCTGGTAGCCACTGAGAAAATCTCACGAGAAGCAAAAAATTAAGTTGATAGATTTCAACAGCAGTTGCAGTTGCTTATTAACCGCAATTACAAGGCCACAGACAAACTATACCATAGCCTGTATGTGGCTTTGCAAGCAATGAGCAAGATTCCAAAGCAGCTACACACCAACCAACCTACCTGGTAGCCACTGGGAAAATCTCACGAGAAGCAAAAAATTAAGTTGATAGATTTCAACAGCAGTTGCAGTTGCTTATTAACCGCAATTACAAGGCCACAGACAAACTATACCATAGCCTGTCTGTGGCTTTGCAAGTAATGAGCAACATTCCAAAGCAGCTACGCACCAATCAACCTACGTGGTAGCCACTGGGAAAATCTCACGAGAAGCAATTCAACAGCAGTTGCAGATTCCACCCCCAGATATGGGAAGTGGCGGTCCGAGTACCAAGTAGAACACTGTAGTAGCACGACCACTGCCCAGTATAGCTATATTTCATTAACTAGCTTACCTTACAATCAGTCAGATAGTCAATAAAATATCATCTAATACCATAACAGAGCTGCGAACACCCAGAAAGCGGATAATGGCAAATGATATGAGAACTGAGCACTGCTACGTGGACATTTACAAAACGAACTGTTTCATTACTATCGTTACGAAAATAATTACAATTAATAATGAGTTGTCATAGTGATACTCATTGTTATTACTAATATGTGTGCTGGTTGGTCAATTAGATAAATCCTTCAATTAACATAGAGTGAATTATTGAAAATAAAATATATGATAACAAACTGTAATTTTTCAATTGTAAATAACTTTTTAACCAAGCGAGCTAGAGAAAAATTGTTGAAATATAAATTTTAGAGCATTTCCAGGCGCATCGACTGGTTGTAATTTTGGCAGAAAAATTGTTTCTAGTTTAGAAGTTATAGAAAAAAGAAGTATTGAATTTAAAATATCTCTGAAACCGATTTAGATACAGAAAATTTGTTCAAATGCCGATTATAGAAAATTTAATGGGGAATAACTTATATTTGTAAGTTTTTTTTATATCTTTATTCGTTTATAAGATATTGCATATTATATAGATTGTTAGCAGTCCACCTCTAAATATTGACAAGAAAATTTTGTGAAATACATTTACATACATACATACATACATATCTTCTCGCTATATTCCAACAAATAGGATATCACGAACCCTAAAATCACTCATAAAACACTCATCAAACAATCAGCCCTTGTCAAACATTTTCATCCAACTAAATCACCCTCGCTTCAACCACATTCATAGATCACTCCATATAAACTCGTTCATTTATTACACTCGAAATCATTAAATAACTTTTGAACCGAGTACGTTAGAAAGAAATTGTTAAAATAAGAGTTGTAGGGAATTTTTAGGCGCATCGCGTGGTGGCACAGGCCACAGACAAACTATACCATAGCCTGTCTATGGATTTGCAAGCAATGAGCAAGATTCCAAAGCAGCTACACACCAACCAACCTACCTGGTAGCCACTGAGAAAATCTCACGAGAAGCAAAAAATTAAGTTGATAGATTTCAACAGCAGTTGCAGTTGCTTATTAACCGCAATTACAAGGCCACAGACAAACTATACCATAGCCTGTATGTGGCTTTGCAAGCAATGAGCAAGATTCCAAAGCAGCTACACACCAACCAACCTACCTGGTAGCCACTGGGAAAATCTCACGAGAAGCAAAAAATTAAGTTGATAGATTTCAACAGCAGTTGCAGTTGCTTATTAACCGCAATTACAAGGCCACAGACAAACTATACCATAGCCTGTCTGTGGCTTTGCAAGTAATGAGCAACATTCCAAAGCAGCTACGCACCAATCAACCTACGTGGTAGCCACTGGGAAAATCTCACGAGAAGCAATTCAACAGCAGTTGCAGATTCCACCCCCAGATATGGGAAGTGGCGGTCCGAGTACCAAGTAGAACACTGTAGTAGCACGACCACTGCCCAGTATAGCTATATTTCATTAACTAGCTTACCTTACAATCAGTCAGATAGTCAATAAAATATCATCTAATACCATAACAGAGCTGCGAACACCCAGAAAGCGGATAATGGCAAATGATATGAGAACTGAGCACTGCTACGTGGACATTTACAAAACGAACTGTTTCATTACTATCGTTACGAAAATAATTACAATTAATAATGAGTTGTCATAGTGATACTCATTGTTATTACTAATATGTGTGCTGGTTGGTCAATTAGATAAATCCTTCAATTAACATAGAGTGAATTATTGAAAATAAAATATATGATAACAAACTGTAATTTTTCAATTGTAAATAACTTTTTAACCAAGCGAGCTAGAGAAAAATTGTTGAAATATAAATTTTAGAGCATTTCTAGGCGCATCGACTGGTTGTAATTTTGACAGAAAAATTGTTTCTAGTTTAGAAGTTATAGAAAAAAGAAATATTGAATTTAAAATATCTCTGAAACCGATTTAGATACAGAAAATTTGTTCAAATGCCGATTATAGAAAATTTAATGGGGAATAACTTATATTTGTAAGTTTTTTTTATATCTTTATTCGTTTATAAGATATTGCATATTATATAGATTGTTAGCAGTCCACCTCTAAATATTGACAAGAAAATTTTGTGAAATACATTTACATACATACATACATACATATCTTCTCGCTATATACCAACAAATAGGATATCACGAACCCTAAAATCACTCATAAAACACTCATCAAACAATCAGCCCTTGTCAAACATTTTCATCCAACTAAATCACCCTCGCTTCAACCACATTCATAGATCACTCCATATAAACTCGTTCATTTATTACACTCGAAATCATTAAATAACTTTTGAACCGAGTACGTTAGAAAGAAATTGTTAAAATAAGAGTTGTAGGGAATTTTTAGGCGCATCGCGTGGTGGCACAGGCCACAGACAAACTATACCATAGCCTGTCTATGGATTTGCAAGCAATGAGCAAGATTCCAAAGCAGCTACACACCAACCAACCTACCTGGTAGCCACTGAGAAAATCTCACGAGAAGCAAAAAATTAAGTTGATAGATTTCAACAGCAGTTGCAGTTGCTTATTAACCGCAATTACAAGGCCACAGACAAACTATACCATAGCCTGTATGTGGCTTTGCAAGCAATGAGCAAGATTCCAAAGCAGCTACACACCAACCAACCTACCTGGTAGCCACTGGGAAAATCTCACGAGAAGCAAAAAATTAAGTTGATAGATTTCAACAGCAGTTGCAGTTGCTTATTAACCGCAATTACAAGGCCACAGACAAACTATACCATAGCCTGTCTGTGGCTTTGCAAGTAATGAGCAACATTCCAAAGCAGCTACGCACCAATCAACCTACGTGGTAGCCACTGGGAAAATCTCACGAGAAGCAATTCAACAGCAGTTGCAGATTCCACCCCCAGATATGGGAAGTGGCGGTCCGAGTACCAAGTAGAACACTGTAGTAGCACGACCACTGCCCAGTATAGCTATATTTCATTAACTAGCTTACCTTACAATCAGTCAGATAGTCAATAAAATATCATCTAATACCATAACAGAGCTGCGAACACCCAGAAAGCGGATAATGGCAAATGATATGAGAACTGAGCACTGCTACGTGGACATTTACAAAACGAACTGTTTCATTACTATCGTTACGAAAATAATTACAATTAATAATGAGTTGTCATAGTGATACTCATTGTTATTACTAATATGTGTGCTGGTTGGTCAATTAGATAAATCCTTCAATTAACATAGAGTGAATTATTGAAAATAAAATATATGATAACAAACTGTAATTTTTCAATTGTAAATAACTTTTGAACCAAGCGAGCTAGAGAAAAATTGTTGAAATATAAATTTTAGAGCATTTCTAGGCGCATCGACTGGTTGTAATTTTGACAAAAAAATTGTTTCTAGTTTAGAAGTTATAGCAAAAAGAAATATTGAATTTAAAATATCTCTGAAACCGATTTAGATACAGAAAATTTGTTCAAATGCCGATTATAGAAAATTTAATGGGGAATAACTTATATTTGTAAGTTTTTTTTATATCTTTATTCGTTTATAAGATATTGCATATTATATAGATTGTTAGCAGTCCACCTCTAAATATTGACAAGAAAATTTTGTGAAATACATTTACATACATACATACATACATATCTTCTCGCTATATTCCAACAAATAGGATATCACGAACCCTAAAATCACTCATAAAACACTCATCAAACAATCAGCCCTTGTCAAACATTTTCATCCAACTAAATCACCTTCGCTTCAACCACATTCATAGATCACTCCATATAAACTCGTTCATTTATTACACTCGAAATCATTAAATAACTTTTGAACCGAGTACGTTAGAAAGAAATTGTTAAAATAAGAGTTGTAGAGAATTTTTAGGCGCATCGCGTGGTGGCACAGGCCACAGACAAACTATACCATAGCCTGTCTATGGATTTGCAAGCAATGAGCAAGATTCCAAAGCAGCTACACACCAACCAACCTACCTGGTAGCCACTGAGAAAATCTCACGAGAAGCAAAAAATTAAGTTGATAGATTTCAACAGCAGTTGCAGTTGCTTATTAACCGCAATTACAAGGCCACAGACAAACTATACCATAGCCTGTATGTGGCTTTGCAAGCAATGAGCAAGATTCCAAAGCAGCTACACACCAACCAACCTACCTGGTAGCCACTGGGAAAATCTCACGAGAAGCAAAAAATTAAGTTGATAGATTTCAACAGCAGTTGCAGTTGCTTATTAACCGCAATTACAAGGCCACAGACAAACTATACCATAGCCTGTCTGTGGCTTTGCAAGTAATGAGCAACATTCCAAAGCAGCTACGCACCAATCAACCTACGTGGTAGCCACTGGGAAAATCTCACGAGAAGCAATTCAACAGCAGTTGCAGATTCCACCCCCAGATATGGGAAGTGGCGGTCCGAGTACCAAGTAGAACACTGTAGTAGCACGACCACTGCCCAGTATAGCTATATTTCATTAACTAGCTTACCTTACAATCAGTCAGATAGTCAATAAAATATCATCTAATACCATAACAGAGCTGCGAACACCCAGAAAGCGGATAATGGCAAATGATATGAGAACTGAGCACTGCTACGTGGACATTTACAAAACGAACTGTTTCATTACTATCGTTACGAAAATAATTACAATTAATAATGAGTTGTCATAGTGATACTCATTGTTATTACTAATATGTGTGCTGGTTGGTCAATTAGATAAATCCTTCAATTAACATAGAGTGAATTATTGAAAATAAAATATATGATAACAAACTGTAATTTTTCAATTGTAAATAACTTTTTAACCAAGCGAGCTAGAGAAAAATTGTTGAAATATAAATTTTAGAGCATTTCTAGGCGCATCGACTGGTTGTAATTTTGACAAAAAAATTGTTTCTAGTTTAGAAGTTATAGCAAAAAGAAATATTGAATTTAAAATATCTCTGAAACCGATTTAGATACAGAAAATTTGTTCAAATGCCGATTATAGAAAATTTAATGGGGAATAACTTATATTTGTAAGTTTTTTTTATATCTTTATTCGTTTATAAGATATTGCATATTATATAGATTGTTAGCAGTCCACCTCTAAATATTGACAAGAAAATTTTGTGAAATACATTTACATACATACATACATACATATCTTCTCGCTATATTCCAACAAATAGGATATCACGAACCCTAAAATCACTCATAAAACACTCATCAAACAATCAGCCCTTGTCAAACATTTTCATCCAACTAAATCACCCTCGCTTCAACCACATTCATAGATCACTCCATATAAACTCGTTCATTTATTACACTCGAAATCATTAAATAACTTTTGAACCGAGTACGTTAGAAAGAAATTGTTAAAATAAGAGTTGTAGAGAATTTTTAGGCGCATCGCGTGGTGGCACAGGCCACAGACAAACTATACCATAGCCTGTCTATGGATTTGCAAGCAATGAGCAAGATTCCAAAGCAGCTACACACCAACCAACCTACCTGGTAGCCACTGAGAAAATCTCACGAGAAGCAAAAAATTAAGTTGATAGATTTCAACAGCAGTTGCAGTTGCTTATTAACCGCAATTACAAGGCCACAGACAAACTATACCATAGCCTGTATGTGGCTTTGCAAGCAATGAGCAAGATTCCAAAGCAGCTACACACCAACCAACCTACCTGGTAGCCACTGGGAAAATCTCACGAGAAGCAAAAAATTAAGTTGATAGATTTCAACAGCAGTTGCAGTTGCTTATTAACCGCAATTACAAGGCCACAGACAAACTATACCATAGCCTGTCTGTGGCTTTGCAAGTAATGAGCAACATTCCAAAGCAGCTACGCACCAATCAACCTACGTGGTAGCCACTGGGAAAATCTCACGAGAAGCAATTCAACAGCAGTTGCAGATTCCACCCCCAGATATGGGAAGTGGCGGTCCGAGTACCAAGTAGAACACTGTAGTAGCACGACCACTGCCCAGTATAGCTATATTTCATTAACTAGCTTACCTTACAATCAGTCAGATAGTCAATAAAATATCATCTAATACCATAACAGAGCTGCGAACACCCAGAAAGCGGATAATGGCAAATGATATGAGAACTGAGCACTGCTACGTGGACATTTACAAAACGAACTGTTTCATTACTATCGTTACGAAAATAATTACAATTAATAATGAGTTGTCATAGTGATACTCATTGTTATTACTAATATGTGTGCTGGTTGGTCAATTAGATAAATCCTTCAATTAACATAGAGTGAATTATTGAAAATAAAATATATGATAACAAACTGTAATTTTTCAATTGTAAATAACTTTTTAACCAAGCGAGCTAGAGAAAAATTGTTGAAATATAAATTTTAGAGCATTTCTAGGCGCATCGACTGGTTGTAATTTTGACAAAAAATTGTTTCTAGTTTAGAAGTTATAGCAAAAAGAAATATTGAATTTAAAATATCTCTGAAACCGATTTAGATACAGAAAATTTGTTCAAATGCCGATTATAGAAAATTTAATGGGGAATAACTTATATTTGTAAGTTTTTTTTATATCTTTATTCGTTTATAAGATATTGCATATTATATAGATTGTTAGCAGTCCACCTCTAAATATTGACAAGAAAATTTTGTGAAATACATTTACATACATACATACATACATATCTTCTCGCTATATTCCAACAAATAGGATATCACGAACCCTAAAATCACTCATAAAACACTCATCAAACAATCAGCCCTTGTCAAACATTTTCATCCAACTAAATCACCCTCGCTTCAACCACATTCATAGATCACTCCATATAAACTCGTTCATTTATTACACTCGAAATCATTAAATAACTTTTGAACCGAGTACGTTAGAAAGAAATTGTTAAAATAAGAGTTGTAGGGAATTTTTAGGCGCATCGCGTGGTGGCACAGGCCACAGACAAACTATACCATAGCCTGTCTATGGATTTGCAAGCAATGAGCAAGATTCCAAAGCAGCTACACACCAACCAACCTACCTGGTAGCCACTGAGAAAATCTCACGAGAAGCAAAAAATTAAGTTGATAGATTTCAACAGCAGTTGCAGTTGCTTATTAACCGCAATTACAAGGCCACAGACAAACTATACCATAGCCTGTATGTGGCTTTGCAAGCAATGAGCAAGATTCCAAAGCAGCTACACACCAACCAACCTACCTGGTAGCCACTGGGAAAATCTCACGAGAAGCAAAAAATTAAGTTGATAGATTTCAACAGCAGTTGCAGTTGCTTATTAACCGCAATTACAAGGCCACAGACAAACTATACCATAGCCTGTCTGTGGCTTTGCAAGTAATGAGCAACATTCCAAAGCAGCTACGCACCAATCAACCTACGTGGTAGCCACTGGGAAAATCTCACGAGAAGCAATTCAACAGCAGTTGCAGATTCCACCCCCAGATATGGGAAGTGGCGGTCCGAGTACCAAGTAGAACACTGTAGTAGCACGACCACTGCCCAGTATAGCTATATTTCATTAACTAGCTTACCTTACAATCAGTCAGATAGTCAATAAAATATCATCTAATACCATAACAGAGCTGCGAACACCCAGAAAGCGGATAATGGCAAATGATATGAGAACTGAGCACTGCTACGTGGACATTTACAAAACGAACTGTTTCATTACTATCGTTACGAAAATAATTACAATTAATAATGAGTTGTCATAGTGATACTCATTGTTATTACTAATATGTGTGCTGGTTGGTCAATTAGATAAATCCTTCAATTAACATAGAGTGAATTATTGAAAATAAAATATATGATAACAAACTGTAATTTTTCAATTGTAAATAACTTTTTAACCAAGCGAGCTAGAGAAAAATTGTTGAAATATAAATTTTAGAGCATTTCTAGGCGCATCGACTGGTTGTAATTTTGACAGAAAAATTGTTTCTAGTTTAGAAGTTATAGAAAAAAGAAATATTGAATTTAAAATATCTCTGAAACCGATTTAGATACAGAAAATTTGTTCAAATGCCGATTATAGAAAATTTAATGGGGAATAACTTATATTTGTAAGTTTTTTTTATATCTTTATTCGTTTATAAGATATTGCATATTATATAGATTGTTAGCAGTCCACCTCTAAATATTGACAAGAAAATTTTGTGAAATACATTTACATACATACATACATACATATCTTCTCGCTATATTCCAACAAATAGGATATCACGAACCCTAAAATCACTCATAAAACACTCATCAAACAATCAGCCCTTGTCAAACATTTTCATCCAACTAAATCACCCTCGCTTCAACCACATTCATAGATCACTCCATATAAACTCGTTCATTTATTACACTCGAAATCATTAAATAACTTTTGAACCGAGTACGTTAGAAAGAAATTGTTAAAATAAGAGTTGTAGGGAATTTTTAGGCGCATCGCGTGGTGGCACAGGCCACAGACAAACTATACCATAGCCTGTCTATGGATTTGCAAGCAATGAGCAAGATTCCAAAGCAGCTACACACCAACCAACCTACCTGGTAGCCACTGAGAAAATCTCACGAGAAGCAAAAAATTAAGTTGATAGATTTCAACAGCAGTTGCAGTTGCTTATTAACCGCAATTACAAGGCCACAGACAAACTATACCATAGCCTGTATGTGGCTTTGCAAGCAATGAGCAAGATTCCAAAGCAGCTACACACCAACCAACCTACCTGGTAGCCACTGGGAAAATCTCACGAGAAGCAAAAAATTAAGTTGATAGATTTCAATAGCAGTTGCAGTTGCTTATTAACCGCAATTACAAGGCCACAGACAAACTATACCATAGCCTGTCTGTGGCTTTGCAAGTAATGAGCAACATTCCAAAGCAGCTACGCACCAATCAACCTACGTGGTAGCCACTGGGAAAATCTCACGAGAAGCAATTCAACAGCAGTTGCAGATTCCACCCCCAGATATGGGAAGTGGCGGTCCGAGTACCAAGTAGAACACTGTAGTAGCACGACCACTGCCCAGTATAGCTATATTTCATTAACTAGCTTACCTTACAATCAGTCAGATAGTCAATAAAATATCATCTAATACCATAACAGAGCTGCGAACACCCAAAAAGCGGATAATGGCAAATGATATGAGAACTGAGCACTGCTACGTGGACATTTACAAAACGAACTGTTTCATTACTATCGTTACGAAAATAATTACAATTAATAATGAGTTGTCATAGTGATACTCATTGTTATTACTAATATGTGTGCTGGTTGGTCAATTAGATAAATCCTTCAATTAACATAGAGTGAATTATTGAAAATAAAATATATGATAACAAACTGTAATTTTTCAATTGTAAATAACTTTTTAACCAAGCGAGCTAGAGAAAAATTGTTGAAATATAAATTTTAGAGCATTTCTAGGCGCATCGACTGGTTGTAATTTTGACAAAAAAATTGTTTCTAGTTTAGAAGTTATAGAAAAAAGAAATATTGAATTTAAAATATCTCTGAAACCGATTTAGATACAGAAAATTTGTTCAAATGCCGATTATAGAAAATTTAATGGGGAATAACTTATATTTGTAAGTTTTTTTTATATCTTTATTCGTTTATAAGATATTGCATATTATATAGATTGTTAGCAGTCCACCTCTAAATATTGACAAGAAAATTTTGTGAAATACATTTACATACATACATACATACATATCTTCTCGCTATATTCCAACAAATAGGATATCACGAACCCTAAAATCACTCATAAAACACTCATCAAACAATCAGCCCTTGTCAAACATTTTCATCCAACTAAATCACCCTCGTTTCAACCACATTCATAGATCACTCCATATAAACTCGTTCATTTATTACACTCGAAATCATTAAATAACTTTTGAACCGAGTACGTTAGAAAGAAATTGTTAAAATAAGAGTTGTAGGGAATTTTTAGGCGCATCGCGTGGTGGCACAGGCCACAGACAAACTATACCATAGCCTGTCTATGGATTTGCAAGCAATGAGCAAGATTCCAAAGCAGCTACACACCAACCAACCTACCTGGTAGCCACTGAGAAAATCTCACGAGAAGCAAAAAATTAAGTTGATAGATTTCAACAGCAGTTGCAGTTGCTTATTAACCGCAATTACAAGGCCACAGACAAACTATACCATAGCCTGTATGTGGCTTTGCAAGCAATGAGCAAGATTCCAAAGCAGCTACACACCAACCAACCTACCTGGTAGCCACTGGGAAAATCTCACGAGAAGCAAAAAATTAAGTTGATAGATTTCAACAGCAGTTGCAGTTGCTTATTAACCGCAATTACAAAGCCACAGACAAACTATACCATAGCCTGTCTGTGGCTTTGCAAGTAATGAGCAACATTCCAAAGCAGCTACGCACCAATCAACCTACGTGGTAGCCACTGGGAAAATCTCACGAGAAGCAATTCAACAGCAGTTGCAGATTCCACCCCCAGATATGGGAAGTGGCGGTCCGAGTACCAAGTAGAACACTGTAGTAGCACGACCACTGCCCAGTATAGCTATATTTCATTAACTAGCTTACCTTACAATCAGTCAGATAGTCAATAAAATATCATCTAATACCATAACAGAGCTGCGAACACCCAAAAAGCGGATAATGGCAAATGATATGAGAACTGAGCACTGCTACGTGGACATTTACAAAACGAACTGTTTCATTACTATCGTTACGAAAATAATTACAATTAATAATGAGTTGTCATAGTGATACTCATTGTTATTACTAATATGTGTGCTGGTTGGTCAATTAGATAAATCCTTCAATTAACATAGAGTGAATTATTGAAAATAAAATATATGATAACAAACTGTAATTTTTCAATTGTAAATAACTTTTTAACCAAGCGAGCTAGAGAAAAATTGTTGAAATATAAATTTTAGAGCATTTCTAGGCGCATCGACTGGTTGTAATTTTGGCAGAAAAATTGTTTCTAGTTTAGAAGTTATAGAAAAAAGAAGTATTGAATTTAAAATATCTCTGAAACCGATTTAGATACAGAAAATTTGTTCAAATGCCGATTATAGAAAATTTAATGGGGAATAACTTATATTTGTAAGTTTTTTTTATATCTTTATTCGTTTATAAGATATTGCATATTATATAGATTGTTAGCAGTCCACCTCTAAATATTGACAAGAAAATTTTGTGAAATACATTTACATACATACATACATACATATCTTCTCGCTATATTCCAACAAATAGGATATCACGAACCCTAAAATCACTCATAAAACACTCATCAAACAATCAGCCCTTGTCAAACATTTTCATCCAACTAAATCACCCTCGCTTCAACCACATTCATAGATCACTCCATATAAACTCGTTCATTTATTACACTCGAAATCATTAAATAACTTTTGAACCGAGTACGTTAGAAAGAAATTGTTAAAATAAGAGTTGTAGGGAATTTTTAGGCGCATCGCGTGGTGGCACAGGCCACAGACAAACTATACCATAGCCTGTCTATGGATTTGCAAGCAATGAGCAAGATTCCAAAGCAGCTACACACCAACCAACCTACCTGGTAGCCACTGAGAAAATCTCACGAGAAGCAAAAAATTAAGTTGATAGATTTCAACAGCAGTTGCAGTTGCTTATTAACCGCAATTACAAGGCCACAGACAAACTATACCATAGCCTGTATGTGGCTTTGCAAGCAATGAGCAAGATTCCAAAGCAGCTACACACCAACCAACCTACCTGGTAGCCACTGGGAAAATCTCACGAGAAGCAAAAAATTAAGTTGATAGATTTCAACAGCAGTTGCAGTTGCTTATTAACCGCAATTACAAGGCCACAGACAAACTATACCATAGCCTGTCTGTGGCTTTGCAAGTAATGAGCAACATTCCAAAGCAGCTACGCACCAATCAACCTACGTGGTAGCCACTGGGAAAATCTCACGAGAAGCAATTCAACAGCAGTTGCAGATTCCACCCCCAGATATGGGAAGTGGCGGTCCGAGTACCAAGTAGAACACTGTAGTAGCACGACCACTGCCCAGTATAGCTATATTTCATTAACTAGCTTACCTTACAATCAGTCAGATAGTCAATAAAATATCATCTAATACCATAACAGAGCTGCGAACACCCAAAAAGCGGATAATGGCAAATGATATGAGAACTGAGCACTGCTACGTGGACATTTACAAAACGAACTGTTTCATTACTATCGTTACGAAAATAATTACAATTAATAATGAGTTGTCATAGTGATACTCATTGTTATTACTAATATGTGTGCTGGTTGGTCAATTAGATAAATCCTTCAATTAACATAGAGTGAATTATTGAAAATAAAATATATGATAACAAACTGTAATTTTTCAATTGTAAATAACTTTTTAACCAAGCGAGCTAGAGAAAAATTGTTGAAATATAAATTTTAGAGCATTTCTAGGCGCATCGACTGGTTGTAATTTTGACACAAAAATTGTTTCTAGTTTAGAAGTTATAGAAAAAAGAAATATTGAATTTAAAATATCTCTGAAACCGATTTAGATACAGAAAATTTGTTCAAATGCCGATTATAGAAAATTTAATGGGGAATAACTTATATTTGTAAGTTTTTTTTATATCTTTATTCGTTTATAAGATATTGCATATTATATAGATTGTTAGCAGTCCACCTCTAAATATTGACAAGAAAATTTTGTGAAATACATTTACATACATACATACATACATATCTTCTCGCTATATTCCAACAAATAGGATATCACGAACCCTAACATCACTCATAAAACACTCATCAAACAATCAGCCCTTGTCAAACATTTTCATCCAACTAAATCACCCTCGCTTCAACCACATTCATAGATCACTCCATATAAACTCGTTCATTTATTACACTCGAAATCATTAAATAACTTTTGAACCGAGTACGTTAGAAAGAAATTGTTAAAATAAGAGTTGTAGGGAATTTTTAGGCGCATCGCGTGGTGGCACAGGCCACAGACAAACTATACCATAGCCTGTCTATGGATTTGCAAGCAATGAGCAAGATTCCAAAGCAGCTACACACCAACCAACCTACCTGGTAGCCACTGAGAAAATCTCACGAGAAGCAAAAAATTAAGTTGATAGATTTCAACAGCAGTTGCAGTTGCTTATTAACCGCAATTACAAGGCCACAGACAAACTATACCATAGCCTGTATGTGGCTTTGCAAGCAATGAGCAAGATTCCAAAGCAGCTACACACCAACCAACCTACCTGGTAGCCACTGGGAAAATCTCACGAGAAGCAAAAAATTAAGTTGATAGATTTCAACAGCAGTTGCAGTTGCTTATTAACCGCAATTACAAGGCCACAGACAAACTATACCATAGCCTGTCTGTGGCTTTGCAAGTAATGAGCAACATTCCAAAGCAGCTACGCACCAATCAACCTACGTGGTAGCCACTGGGAAAATCTCACGAGAAGCAATTCAACAGCAGTTGCAGATTCCACCCCCAGATATGGGAAGTGGCGGTCCGAGTACCAAGTAGAACACTGTAGTAGCACGACCACTGCCCAGTATAGCTATATTTCATTAACTAGCTTACCTTACAATCAGTCAGATAGTCAATAAAATATCATCTAATACCATAACAGAGCTGCGAACACCCAAAAAGCGGATAATGGCAAATGATATGAGAACTGAGCACTGCTACGTGGACATTTACAAAACGAACTGTTTCATTACTATCGTTACGAAAATAATTACAATTAATAATGAGTTGTCATAGTGATACTCATTGTTATTACTAATATGTGTGCTGGTTGGTCAATTAGATAAATCCTTCAATTAACATAGAGTGAATTATTGAAAATAAAATATATGATAACAAACTGTAATTTTTCAATTGTAAATAACTTTTTAACCAAGCGAGCTAGAGAAAAATTGTTGAAATATAAATTTTAGAGCATTTCTAGGCGCATCGACTGGTTGTAATTTTGGCAGAAAAATTGTTTCTAGTTTAGAAGTTATAGAAAAAAGAAGTATTGAATTTAAAATATCTCTGAAACCGATTTAGATACAGAAAATTTGTTCAAATGCCGATTATAGAAAATTTAATGGGGAATAACTTATATTTGTAAGTTTTTTTTATATCTTTATTCGTTTATAAGATATTGCATATTATATAGATTGTTAGCAGTCCACCTCTAAATATTGACAAGAAAATTTTGTGAAATACATTTACATACATACATACATACATATCTTCTCGCTATATTCCAACAAATAGGATATCACGAACCCTAAAATCACTCATAAAACACTCATCAAACAATCAGCCCTTGTCAAACATTTTCATCCAACTAAATCACCCTCGCTTCAACCACATTCATAGATCACTCCATATAAACTCGTTCATTTATTACACTCGAAATCATTAAATAACTTTTGAACCGAGTACGTTAGAAAGAAATTGTTAAAATAAGAGTTGTAGGGAATTTTTAGGCGCATCGCGTGGTGGCACAGGCCACAGACAAACTATACCATAGCCTGTCTATGGATTTGCAAGCAATGAGCAAGATTCCAAAGCAGCTACACACCAACCAACCTACCTGGTAGCCACTGAGAAAATCTCACGAGAAGCAAAAAATTAAGTTGATAGATTTCAACAGCAGTTGCAGTTGCTTATTAACCGCAATTACAAGGCCACAGACAAACTATACCATAGCCTGTATGTGGCTTTGCAAGCAATGAGCAAGATTCCAAAGCAGCTACACACCAACCAACCTACCTGGTAGCCACTGGGAAAATCTCACGAGAAGCAAAAAATTAAGTTGATAGATTTCAACAGCAGTTGCAGTTGCTTATTAACCGCAATTACAAGGCCACAGACAAACTATACCATAGCCTGTCTGTGGCTTTGCAAGTAATGAGCAACATTCCAAAGCAGCTACGCACCAATCAACCTACGTGGTAGCCACTGGGAAAATCTCACGAGAAGCAATTCAACAGCAGTTGCAGATTCCACCCCCAGATATGGGAAGTGGCGGTCCGAGTACCAAGTAGAACACTGTAGTAGCACGACCACTGCCCAGTATAGCTATATTTCATTAACTAGCTTACCTTACAATCAGTCAGATAGTCAATAAAATATCATCTAATACCATAACAGAGCTGCGAACACCCCAAAAGCGGATAATGGCAAATGATATGAGAACTGAGCACTGCTACGTGGACATTTACAAAACGAACTGTTTCATTACTATCGTTACGAAAATAATTACAATTAATAATGAGTTGTCATAGTGATACTCATTGTTATTACTAATATGTGTGCTGGTTGGTCAATTAGATAAATCCTTCAATTAACATAGAGTGAATTATTGAAAATAAAATATATGATAACAAACTGTAATTTTTCAATTGTAAATAACTTTTTAACCAAGCGAGCTAGAGAAAAATTGTTGAAATATAAATTTTAGAGCATTTCTAGGCGCATCGACTGGTTGTAATTTTGGCAGAAAAATTGTTTCTAGTTTAGAAGTTATAGAAAAAAGAAGTATTGAATTTAAAATATCTCTGAAACCGATTTAGATACAGAAAATTTGTTCAAATGCCGATTATAGAAAATTTAATGGGGAATAACTTATATTTGTAAGTTTTTTTTATATCTTTATTCGTTTATAAGATATTGCATATTATATAGATTGTTAGCAGTCCACCTCTAAATATTGACAAGAAAATTTTGTGAAATACATTTACATACATACATACATACATATCTTCTCGCTATATTCCAACAAATAGGATATCACGAACCCTAAAATCACTCATAAAACACTCATCAAACAATCAGCCCTTGTCAAACATTTTCATCCAACTAAATCACCCTCGCTTCAACCACATTCATAGATCACTCCATATAAACTCGTTCATTTATTACACTCGAAATCATTAAATAACTTTTGAACCGAGTACGTTAGAAAGAAATTGTTAAAATAAGAGTTGTAGGGAATTTTTAGGCGCATCGCGTGGTGGCACAGGCCACAGACAAACTATACCATAGCCTGTCTATGGATTTGCAAGCAATGAGCAAGATTCCAAAGCAGCTACACACCAACCAACCTACCTGGTAGCCACTGAGAAAATCTCACGAGAAGCAAAAAATTAAGTTGATAGATTTCAACAGCAGTTGCAGTTGCTTATTAACCGCAATTACAAGGCCACAGACAAACTATACCATAGCCTGTATGTGGCTTTGCAAGCAATGAGCAAGATTCCAAAGCAGCTACACACCAACCAACCTACCTGGTAGCCACTGGGAAAATCTCACGAGAAGCAAAAAATTAAGTTGATAGATTTCAACAGCAGTTGCAGTTGCTTATTAACCGCAATTACAAGGCCACAGACAAACTATACCATAGCCTGTCTGTGGCTTTGCAAGTAATGAGCAACATTCCAAAGCAGCTACGCACCAATCAACCTACGTGGTAGCCACTGGGAAAATCTCACGAGAAGCAATTCAACAGCAGTTGCAGATTCCACCCCCAGATATGGGAAGTGGCGGTCCGAGTACCAAGTAGAACACTGTAGTAGCACGACCACTGCCCAGTATAGCTATATTTCATTAACTAGCTTACCTTACAATCAGTCAGATAGTCAATAAAATATCATCTAATACCATAACAGAGCTGCGAACACCCAGAAAGCGGATAATGGCAAATGATATGAGAACTGAGCACTGCTACGTGGACATTTACAAAACGAACTGTTTCATTACTATCGTTACGAAAATAATTACAATTAATAATGAGTTGTCATAGTGATACTCATTGTTATTACTAATATGTGTGCTGGTTGGTCAATTAGATAAATCCTTCAATTAACATAGAGTGAATTATTGAAAATAAAATATATGATAACAAACTGTAATTTTTCAATTGTAAATAACTTTTTAACCAAGCGAGCTAGAGAAAAATTGTTGAAATATAAATTTTAGAGCATTTCTAGGCGCATCGACTGGTTGTAATTTTGGCAGAAAAATTGTTTCTAGTTTAGAAGTTATAGAAAAAAGAAATATTGAATTTAAAATATCTCTGAAACCGATTTAGATACAGAAAATTTGTTCAAATGCCGATTATAGAAAATTTAATGGGGAATAACTTATATTTGTAAGTTTTTTTTATATCTTTATTCGTTTATAAGATATTGCATATTATATAGATTGTTAGCAGTCCACCTCTAAATATTGACAAGAAAATTTTGTGAAATACATTTACATACATACATACATACATATCTTCTCGCTATATTCCAACAAATAGGATATCACGAACCCTAAAATCACTCATAAAACACTCATCAAACAATCAGCCCTTGTCGAACATTTTCATCCAACTAAATCACCCTCGCTTCAACCACATTCATAGATCACTCCACATAAACTCGTTCATTTATTACACTCGAAATCATTAAATAACTTTTGAACCGAGTACGTTAGAAAGAAATTGTTCAAATAAGAGTTGTAGAGAATTTTTAGGCGCATCGCGTGGTGGCACAGGCCACAGACAAACTATACCATAGCCTGTCTATGGATTTGCAAGCAATGAGCAAGATTCCAAAGCAGCTACACACCAACCAACCTACCTGGTAGCCACTGAGAAAATCTCACGAGAAGCAAAAAATTAAGTTGATAGATTTCAACAGCAGTTGCAGTTGCTTATTAACCGCAATTACAAAGCCACAGACAAACTATACCATAGCCTGTATGTGGCTTTGCAAGCAATGAGCAAGATTCCAAAGCAGCTACACACCAACCAACCTACCTGGTAGCCACTGGGAAAATCTCACGAGAAGCAAAAAATTAAGTTGATAGATTTCAACAGCAGTTGCAGTTGCTTATTAACCGCAATTACAAGGCCACAGACAAACTATACCATAGCCTGTCTGTGGCTTTGCAAGTAATGAGCAACATTCCAAAGCAGCTACGCACCAATCAACCTACGTGGTAGCCACTGGGAAAATCTCACGAGAAGCAATTCAACAGCAGTTGCAGATTCCACCCCCAGATATGGGAAGTGGCGGTCCGAGTACCAAGTAGAACACTGTAGTAGCACGACCACTGCCCAGTATAGCTATATTTCATTAACTAGCTTACCTTACAATCAGTCAGATAGTCAATAAAATATCATCTAATACCATAACAGAGCTGCGAACACCCAGAAAGCGGATAATGGCAAATGATATGAGAACTGAGCACTGCTACGTGGACATTTACAAAACGAACTGTTTCATTACTATCGTTACGAAAATAATTACAATTAATAATGAGTTGTCATAGTGATACTCATTGTTATTACTAATATGTGTGCTGGTTGGTCAATTAGATAAATCCTTCAATTAACATAGAGTGAATTATTGAAAATAAAATATATGATAACAAACTGTAATTTTTCAATTGTAAATAACTTTTGAAACAAGCGAGCTAGAGAAAAATTGTTGAAATATAAATTTTAGAGCATTTCTAGGCGCATCGACTGGTTGTAATTTTGGCAGAAAAATTGTTTCTAGTTTAGAAGTTATAGAAAAAAGAAATATTGAATTTAAAATATCTCTGAAACCGATTTAGATACAGAAAATTTGTTCAAATGCCGATTATAGAAAATTTAATGGGGAATAACTTATATTTGTAAGTTTTTTTTATATCTTTATTCGTTTATAAGATATTGCATATTATATAGATTGTTAGCAGTCCACCTCTAAATATTGACAAGAAAATTTTGTGAAATACATTTACATACATACATACATACATATCTTCTCGCTATATTCCAACAAATAGGATATCACGAACCCTAAAATCACTCATAAAACACTCATCAAACAATCAGCCCTTGTCAAACATTTTCATCCAACTAAATCACCCTCGCTTCAACCACATTCATAGATCACTCCATATAAACTCGTTCATTTATTACACTCGAAATCATTAAATAACTTTTGAACCGAGTACGTTAGAAAGAAATTGTTAAAATAAGAGTTGTAGGGAATTTTTAGGCGCATCGCGTGGTGGCACAGGCCACAGACAAACTATACCATAGCCTGTCTATGGATTTGCAAGCAATGAGCAAGATTCCAAAGCAGCTACACACCAACCAACCTATCTGGTAGCCACTGAGAAAATCTCACGAGAAGCAAAAAATTAAGTTGATAGATTTCAACAGCAGTTGCAGTTGCTTATTAACCGCAATTACAAGGCCACAGACAAACTATACCATAGCCTGTCTGTGGCTTTGCAAGTAATGAGCAAGATTCCAAAGCAGCTACACACCAACCAACCTACCTGGTAGCCACTGGGAAAATCTCACGAGAAGCAAAAAATTAAGTTGATAGATTTCAACAGCAGTTGCAGTTGCTTATTAACCGCAATTACAAGGCCACAGACAAACTATACCATAGCCTGTCTGTGGCTTTGCAAGTAATGAGCAACATTCCAAAGCAGCTACGCACCAATCAACCTACGTGGTAGCCACTGGGAAAATCTCACGAGAAGCAATTCAACAGCAGTTGCAGATTCCACCCCCAGATATGGGAAGTGGCGGTCCGAGTACCAAGTAGAACACTGTAGTAGCACGACCACTGCCCAGTATAGCTATATTTCATTAACTAGCTTACCTTACAATCAGTCAGATAGTCAATAAAATATCATCTAATACCATAACAGAGCTGCGAACACCCAGAAAGCGGATAATGGCAAATGATATGAGAACTGAGCACTGCTACGTGGACATTTACAAAACGAACTGTTTCATTACTATCGTTACGAAAATAATTACAATTAATAATGAGTTGTCATAGTGATACTCATTGTTATTACTAATATGTGTGCTGGTTGGTCAATTAGATAAATCCTTCAATTAACATAGAGTGAATTATTGAAAATAAAATATATGATAACAAACTGTAATTTTTCAATTGTAAATAACTTTTGAACCAAGCGAGCTAGAGAAAAATTGTTGAAATATAAATTTTAGAGCATTTCTAGGCGCATCGACTGGTTGTAATTTTGGCAGAAAAATTGTTTCTAGTTTAGAAGTTATAGAAAAAAGAAATATTGAATTTAAAATATCTCTGAAACCGATTTAGATACAGAAAATTTGTTCAAATGCCGATTATAGAAAATTTAATGGGGAATAACTTATATTTGTAAGTTTTTTTTATATCTTTATTCGTTTATAAGATATTGCATATTATATAGATTGTTAGCAGTCCACCTCTAAATATTGACAAGAAAATTTTGTGAAATACATTTACATACATACATACATACATATCTTCTCGCTATATTCCAACAAATAGGATATCACGAACCCTAAAATCACTCATAAAACACTCATCAAACAATCAGCCCTTGTCAAACATTTTCATCCAACTAAATCACCCTCGCTTCAACCACATTCATAGATCACTCCATATAAACTCGTTCATTTATTACACTCGAAATCATTAAATAACTTTTGAACCGAGTACGTTAGAAAGAAATTGTTAAAATAAGAGTTGTAGAGAATTTTTAGGCGCATCGCGTGGTGGCACAGGCCACAGACAAACTATACCATAGCCTGTCTATGGATTTGCAAGCAATGAGCAAGATTCCAAAGCAGCTACACACCAACCAACCTACCTGGTAGCCACTGAGAAAATCTCACGAGAAGCAAAAAATTAAGTTGATAGATTTCAACAGCAGTTGCAGTTGCTTATTAACCGCAATTACAAGGCCACAGACAAACTATACCATAGCCTGTATGTGGCTTTGCAAGCAATGAGCAAGATTCCAAAGCAGCTACACACCAACCAACCTACCTGGTAGCCACTGGGAAAATCTCACGAGAAGCAAAAAATTAAGTTGATAGATTTCAACAGCAGTTGCAGTTGCTTATTAACCGCAATTACAAGGCCACAGACAAACTATACCATAGCCTGTCTGTGGCTTTGCAAGTAATGAGCAACATTCCAAAGCAGCTACGCACCAATCAACCTACGTGGTAGCCACTGGGAAAATCTCACGAGAAGCAATTCAACAGCAGTTGCAGATTCCACCCCCAGATATGGGAAGTGGCGGTCCGAGTACCAAGTAGAACACTGTAGTAGCACGACCACTGCCCAGTATAGCTATATTTCATTAACTAGCTTACCTTACAATCAGTCAGATAGTCAATAAAATATCATCTAATACCATAACAGAGCTGCGAACACCCAAAAAGCGGATAATGGCAAATGATATGAGAACTGAGCACTGCTACGTGGACATTTACAAAACGAACTGTTTCATTACTATCGTTACGAAAATAATTACAATTAATAATGAGTTGTCATAGTGATACTCATTGTTATTACTAATATGTGTGCTGGTTGGTCAATTAGATAAATCCTTCAATTAACATAGAGTGAATTATTGAAAATAAAATATATGATAACAAACTGTAATTTTTCAATTGTAAATAACTTTTTAACCAAGCGAGCTAGAGAAAAATTGTTGAAATATAAATTTTAGAGCATTTCTAGGCGCATCGACTGGTTGTAATTTTGACAGAAAAATTGTTTCTAGTTTAGAAGTTATAGAAAAAAGAAATATTGAATTTAAAATATCTCTGAAACCGATTTAGATACAGAAAATTTGTTCAAATGCCGATTATAGAAAATTTAATGGGGAATAACTTATATTTGTAAGTTTTTTTTATATCTTTATTCGTTTATAAGATATTGCATATTATATAGATTGTTAGCAGTCCACCTCTAAATATTGACAAGAAAATTTTGTGAAATACATTTACATACATACATACATACATATCTTCTCGCTATATTCCAACAAATAGGATATCACGAACCCTAAAATCACTCATAAAACACTCATCAAACAATCAGCCCTTGTCAAACATTTTCATCCAACTAAATCACCCTCGCTTCAACCACATTCATAGATCACTCCATATAAACTCGTTCATTTATTACACTCGAAATCATTAAATAACTTTTGAACCGAGTACGTTAGAAAGAAATTGTTAAAATAAGAGTTGTAGGGAATTTTTAGGCGCATCGCGTGGTGGCACAGGCCACAGACAAACTATACCATAGCCTGTCTATGGATTTGCAAGCAATGAGCAAGATTCCAAAGCAGCTACACACCAACCAACCTACCTGGTAGCCACTGAGAAAATCTCACGAGAAGCAAAAAATTAAGTTGATAGATTTCAACAGCAGTTGCAGTTGCTTATTAACCGCAATTACAAGGCCACAGACAAACTATACCATAGCCTGTATGTGGCTTTGCAAGCAATGAGCAAGATTCCAAAGCAGCTACACACCAACCAACCTACCTGGTAGCCACTGGGAAAATCTCACGAGAAGCAAAAAATTAAGTTGATAGATTTCAACAGCAGTTGCAGTTGCTTATTAACCGCAATTACAAAGCCACAGACAAACTATACCATAGCCTGTCTGTGGCTTTGCAAGTAATGAGCAACATTCCAAAGCAGCTACGCACCAATCAACCTACGTGGTAGCCACTGGGAAAATCTCACGAGAAGCAATTCAACAGCAGTTGCAGATTCCACCCCCAGATATGGGAAGTGGCGGTCCGAGTACCAAGTAGAACACTGTAGTAGCACGACCACTGCCCAGTATAGCTATATTTCATTAACTAGCTTACCTTACAATCAGTCAGATAGTCAATAAAATATCATCTAATACCATAACAGAGCTGCGAACACCCAAAAAGCGGATAATGGCAAATGATATGAGAACTGAGCACTGCTACGTGGACATTTACAAAACGAACTGTTTCATTACTATCGTTACGAAAATAATTACAATTAATAATGAGTTGTCATAGTGATACTCATTGTTATTACTAATATGTGTGCTGGTTGGTCAATTAGATAAATCCTTCAATTAACATAGAGTGAATTATTGAAAATAAAATATATGATAACAAACTGTAATTTTTCAATTGTAAATAACTTTTTAACCAAGCGAGCTAGAGAAAAATTGTTAAAATATAAATTTTAGAGCATTTCTAGGCGCATCGACTGGTTGTAATTTTGGCAGAAAAATTGTTTCTAGTTTAGAAGTTATAGAAAAAAGAAGTATTGAATTTAAAATATCTCTGAAACCGATTTAGATACAGAAAATTTGTTCAAATGCCGATTATAGAAAATTTAATGGGGAATAACTTATATTTGTAAGTTTTTTTTATATCTTTATTCGTTTATAAGATATTGCATATTATATAGATTGTTAGCAGTCCACCTCTAAATATTGACAAGAAAATTTTGTGAAATACATTTACATACATACATACATACATATCTTCTCGCTATATTCCAACAAATAGGATATCACGAACCCTAAAATCACTCATAAAACACTCATCAAACAATCAGCCCTTGTCAAACATTTTCATCCAACTAAATCACCCTCGCTTCAACCACATTCATAGATCACTCCATATAAACTCGTTCATTTATTACACTCGAAATCATTAAATAACTTTTGAACCGAGTACGTTAGAAAGAAATTGTTAAAATAAGAGTTGTAGGGAATTTTTAGGCGCATCGCGTGGTGGCACAGGCCACAGACAAACTATACCATAGCCTGTCTATGGATTTGCAAGCAATGAGCAAGATTCCAAAGCAGCTACACACCAACCAACCTACCTGGTAGCCACTGAGAAAATCTCACGAGAAGCAAAAAATTAAGTTGATAGATTTCAACAGCAGTTGCAGTTGCTTATTAACCGCAATTACAAGGCCACAGACAAACTATACCATAGCCTGTATGTGGCTTTGCAAGCAATGAGCAAGATTCCAAAGCAGCTACACACCAACCAACCTACCTGGTAGCCACTGGGAAAATCTCACGAGAAGCAAAAAATTAAGTTGATAGATTTCAACAGCAGTTGCAGTTGCTTATTAACCGCAATTACAAGGCCACAGACAAACTATACCATAGCCTGTCTGTGGCTTTGCAAGTAATGAGCAACATTCCAAAGCAGCTACGCACCAATCAACCTACGTGGTAGCCACTGGGAAAATCTCACGAGAAGCAATTCAACAGCAGTTGCAGATTCCACCCCCAGATATGGGAAGTGGCGGTCCGAGTACCAAGTAGAACACTGTAGTAGCACGACCACTGCCCAGTATAGCTATATTTCATTAACTAGCTTACCTTACAATCAGTCAGATAGTCAATAAAATATCATCTAATACCATAACAGAGCTGCGAACACCCAGAAAGCGGATAATGGCAAATGATATGAGAACTGAGCACTGCTACGTGGACATTTACAAAACGAACTGTTTCATTACTATCGTTACGAAAATAATTACAATTAATAATGAGTTGTCATAGTGATACTCATTGTTATTACTAATATGTGTGCTGGTTGGTCAATTAGATAAATCCTTCAATTAACATAGAGTGAATTATTGAAAATAAAATATATGATAACAAACTGTAATTTTTCAATTGTAAATAACTTTTTAACCAAGCGAGCTAGAGAAAAATTGTTGAAATATAAATTTTAGAGCATTTCTAGGCGCATCGACTGGTTGTAATTTTGACAGAAAAATTGTTTCTAGTTTAGAAGTTATAGAAAAAAGAAATATTGAATTTAAAATATCTCTGAAACCGATTTAGATACAGAAAATTTGTTCAAATGCCGATTATAGAAAATTTAATGGGGAATAACTTATATTTGTAAGTTTTTTTTATATCTTTATTCGTTTATAAGATATTGCATATTATATAGATTGTTAGCAGTCCACCTCTAAATATTGACAAGAAAATTTTGTGAAATACATTTACATACATACATACATACATATCTTCTCGCTATATTCCAACAAATAGGATATCACGAACCCTAAAATCACTCATAAAACACTCATCAAACAATCAGCCCTTGTCAAACATTTTCATCCAACTAAATCACCCTCGCTTCAACCACATTCATAGATCACTCCATATAAACTCGTTCATTTATTACACTCGAAATCATTAAATAACTTTTGAACCGAGTACGTTAGAAAGAAATTGTTAAAATAAGAGTTGTAGGGAATTTTTAGGCGCATCGCGTGGTGGCACAGGCCACAGACAAACTATACCATAGCCTGTCTATGGATTTGCAAGCAATGAGCAAGATTCCAAAGCAGCTACACACCAACCAACCTACCTGGTAGCCACTGAGAAAATCTCACGAGAAGCAAAAAATTAAGTTGATAGATTTCAACAGCAGTTGCAGTTGCTTATTAACCGCAATTACAAGGCCACAGACAAACTATACCATAGCCTGTATGTGGCTTTGCAAGCAATGAGCAAGATTCCAAAGCAGCTACACACCAACCAACCTACCTGGTAGCCACTGGGAAAATCTCACGAGAAGCAAAAAATTAAGTTGATAGATTTCAACAGCAGTTGCAGTTGCTTATTAACCGCAATTACAAGGCCACAGACAAACTATACCATAGCCTGTCTGTGGCTTTGCAAGTAATGAGCAACATTCCAAAGCAGCTACGCACCAATCAACCTACGTGGTAGCCACTGGGAAAATCTCACGAGAAGCAATTCAACAGCAGTTGCAGATTCCACCCCCAGATATGGGAAGTGGCGGTCCGAGTACCAAGTAGAACACTGTAGTAGCACGACCACTGCCCAGTATAGCTATATTTCATTAACTAGCTTACCTTACAATCAGTCAGATAGTCAATAAAATATCATCTAATACCATAACAGAGCTGCGAACACCCAAAAAGCGGATAATGGCAAATGATATGAGAACTGAGCACTGCTACGTGGACATTTACAAAACGAACTGTTTCATTACTATCGTTACGAAAATAATTACAATTAATAATGAGTTGTCATAGTGATACTCATTGTTATTACTAATATGTGTGCTGGTTGGTCAATTAGATAAATCCTTCAATTAACATAGAGTGAATTATTGAAAATAAAATATATGATAACAAACTGTAATTTTTCAATTGTAAATAACTTTTTAACCAAGCGAGCTAGAGAAAAATTGTTAAAATATAAATTTTAGAGCATTTCTAGGCGCATCGACTGGTTGTAATTTTGGCAGAAAAATTGTTTCTAGTTTAGAAGTTATAGAAAAAAGAAGTATTGAATTTAAAATATCTCTGAAACCGATTTAGATACAGAAAATTTGTTCAAATGCCGATTATAGAAAATTTAATGGGGAATAACTTATATTTGTAAGTTTTTTTTATATCTTTATTCGTTTATAAGATATTGCATATTATATAGATTGTTAGCAGTCCACCTCTAAATATTGACAAGAAAATTTTGTGAAATACATTTACATACATACATACATACATATCTTCTCGCTATATTCCAACAAATAGGATATCACGAACCCTAAAATCACTCATAAAACACTCATCAAACAATCAGCCCTTGTCAAACATTTTCATCCAACTAAATCACCCTCGCTTCAACCACATTCATAGATCACTCCATATAAACTCGTTCATTTATTACACTCGAAATCATTAAATAACTTTTGAACCGAGTACGTTAGAAAGAAATTGTTAAAATAAGAGTTGTAGGGAATTTTTAGGCGCATCGCGTGGTGGCACAGGCCACAGACAAACTATACCATAGCCTGTCTATGGATTTGCAAGCAATGAGCAAGATTCCAAAGCAGCTACACACCAACCAACCTACCTGGTAGCCACTGAGAAAATCTCACGAGAAGCAAAAAATTAAGTTGATAGATTTCAACAGCAGTTGCAGTTGCTTATTAACCGCAATTACAAGGCCACAGACAAACTATACCATAGCCTGTATGTGGCTTTGCAAGCAATGAGCAAGATTCCAAAGCAGCTACACACCAACCAACCTACCTGGTAGCCACTGGGAAAATCTCACGAGAAGCAAAAAATTAAGTTGATAGATTTCAACAGCAGTTGCAGTTGCTTATTAACCGCAATTACAAGGCCACAGACAAACTATACCATAGCCTGTCTGTGGCTTTGCAAGTAATGAGCAACATTCCAAAGCAGCTACGCACCAATCAACCTACGTGGTAGCCACTGGGAAAATCTCACGAGAAGCAATTCAACAGCAGTTGCAGATTCCACCCCCAGATATGGGAAGTGGCGGTCCGAGTACCAAGTAGAACACTGTAGTAGCACGACCACTGCCCAGTATAGCTATATTTCATTAACTAGCTTACCTTACAATCAGTCAGATAGTCAATAAAATATCATCTAATACCATAACAGAGCTGCGAACACCCAGAAAGCGGATAATGGCAAATGATATGAGAACTGAGCACTGCTACGTGGACATTTACAAAACGAACTGTTTCATTACTATCGTTACGAAAATAATTACAATTAATAATGAGTTGTCATAGTGATACTCATTGTTATTACTAATATGTGTGCTGGTTGGTCAATTAGATAAATCCTTCAATTAACATAGAGTGAATTATTGAAAATAAAATATATGATAACAAACTGTAATTTTTCAATTGTAAATAACTTTTTAACCAAGCGAGCTAGAGAAAAATTGTTGAAATATAAATTTTAGAGCATTTCTAGGCGCATCGACTGGTTGTAATTTTGGCAGAAAAATTGTTTCTAGTTTAGAAGTTATAGAAAAAAGAAATATTGAATTTAAAATATCTCTGAAACCGATTTAGATACAGAAAATTTGTTCAAATGCCGATTATAGAAAATTTAATGGGGAATAACTTATATTTGTAAGTTTTTTTTATATCTTTATTCGTTTATAAGATATTGCATATTATATAGATTGTTAGCAGTCCACCTCTAAATATTGACAAGAAAATTTTGTGAAATACATTTACATACATACATACATACATATCTTCTCGCTATATTCCAACAAATAGGATATCACGAACCCTAAAATCACTCATAAAACACTCATCAAACAATCAGCCCTTGTCAAACATTTTCATCCAACTAAATCACCCTCGCTTCAACCACATTCATAGATCACTCCATATAAACTCGTTCATTTATTACACTCGAAATCATTAAATAACTTTTGAACCGAGTACGTTAGAAAGAAATTGTTCAAATAAGAGTTGTAGAGAATTTTTAGGCGCATCGCGTGGTGGCACAGGCCACAGACAAACTATACCATAGCCTGTCTATGGATTTGCAAGCAATGAGCAAGATTCCAAAGCAGCTACACACCAACCAACCTACCTGGTAGCCACTGAGAAAATCTCACGAGAAGCAAAAAATTAAGTTGATAGATTTCAACAGCAGTTGCAGTTGCTTATTAACCGCAATTACAAGGCCACAGACAAACTATACCATAGCCTGTATGTGGCTTTGCAAGCAATGAGCAAGATTCCAAAGCAGCTACACACCAACCAACCTACCTGGTAGCCACTGGGAAAATCTCACGAGAAGCAAAAAATTAAGTTGATAGATTTCAACAGCAGTTGCAGTTGCTTATTAACCGCAATTACAAGGCCACAGACAAACTATACCATAGCCTGTCTGTGGCTTTGCAAGTAATGAGCAACATTCCAAAGCAGCTACGCACCAATCAACCTACGTGGTAGCCACTGGGAAAATCTCACGAGAAGCAATTCAACAGCAGTTGCAGATTCCACCCCCAGATATGGGAAGTGGCGGTCCGAGTACCAAGTAGAACACTGTAGTAGCACGACCACTGCCCAGTATAGCTATATTTCATTAACTAGCTTACCTTACAATCAGTCAGATAGTCAATAAAATATCATCTAATACCATAACAGAGCTGCGAACACCCAGAAAGCGGATAATGGCAAATGATATGAGAACTGAGCACTGCTACGTGGACATTTACAAAACGAACTGTTTCATTACTATCGTTACGAAAATAATTACAATTAATAATGAGTTGTCATAGTGATACTCATTGTTATTACTAATATGTGTGCTGGTTGGTCAATTAGATAAATCCTTCAATTAACATAGAGTGAATTATTGAAAATAAAATATATGATAACAAACTGTAATTTTTCAATTGTAAATAACTTTTTAACCAAGCGAGCTAGAGAAAAATTGTTGAAATATAAATTTTAGAGCATTTCTAGGCGCATCGACTGGTTGTAATTTTGGCAGAAAAATTGTTTCTAGTTTAGAAGTTATAGAAAAAAGAAGTATTGAATTTAAAATATCTCTGAAACCGATTTAGATACAGAAAATTTGTTCAAATGCCGATTATAGAAAATTTAATGGGGAATAACTTATATTTGTAAGTTTTTTTTATATCTTTATTCGTTTATAAGATATTGCATATTATATAGATTGTTAGCAGTCCACCTCTAAATATTGACAAGAAAATTTTGTGAAATACATTTACATACATACATACATACATATCTTCTCGCTATATTCCAACAAATAGGATATCACGAACCCTAAAATCACTCATAAAACACTCATCAAACAATCAGCCCTTGTCAAACATTTTCATCCAACTAAATCACCCTCGCTTCAACCACATTCATAGATCACTCCACATAAACTCGTTCATTTATTACACTCGAAATCATTAAATAACTTTTGAACCGAGTACGTTAGAAAGAAATTGTTCAAATAAGAGTTGTAGAGAATTTTTAGGCGCATCGCGTGGTGGCACAGGCCACAGACAAACTATACCATAGCCTGTCTATGGATTTGCAAGCAATGAGCAAGATTCCAAAGCAGCTACACACCAACCAACCTACCTGGTAGCCACTGAGAAAATCTCACGAGAAGCAAAAAATTAAGTTGATAGATTTCAACAGCAGTTGCAGTTGCTTATTAACCGCAATTACAAGGCCACAGACAAACTATACCATAGCCTGTATGTGGCTTTGCAAGCAATGAGCAAGATTCCAAAGCAGCTACACACCAACCAACCTACCTGGTAGCCACTGGGAAAATCTCACGAGAAGCAAAAAATTAAGTTGATAGATTTCAACAGCAGTTGCAGTTGCTTATTAACCGCAATTACAAGGCCACAGACAAACTATACCATAGCCTGTCTGTGGCTTTGCAAGTAATGAGCAACATTCCAAAGCAGCTACGCACCAATCAACCTACGTGGTAGCCACTGGGAAAATCTCACGAGAAGCAATTCAACAGCAGTTGCAGATTCCACCCCCAGATATGGGAAGTGGCGGTCCGAGTACCAAGTAGAACACTGTAGTAGCACGACCACTGCCCAGTATAGCTATATTTCATTAACTAGCTTACCTTACAATCAGTCAGATAGTCAATAAAATATCATCTAATACCATAACAGAGCTGCGAACACCCAGAAAGCGGATAATGGCAAATGATATGAGAACTGAGCACTGCTACGTGGACATTTACAAAACGAACTGTTTCATTACTATCGTTACGAAAATAATTACAATTAATAATGAGTTGTCATAGTGATACTCATTGTTATTACTAATATGTGTGCTGGTTGGTCAATTAGATAAATCCTTCAATTAACATAGAGTGAATTATTGAAAATAAAATATATGATAACAAACTGTAATTTTTCAATTGTAAATAACTTTTTAACCAAGCGAGCTAGAGAAAAATTGTTGAAATATAAATTTTAGAGCATTTCTAGGCGCATCGACTGGTTGTAATTTTGGCAGAAAAATTGTTTCTAGTTTAGAAGTTATAGAAAAAAGAAGTATTGAATTTAAAATATCTCTGAAACCGATTTAGATACAGAAAATTTGTTCAAATGCCGATTATAGAAAATTTAATGGGGAATAACTTATATTTGTAAGTTTTTTTTATATCTTTATTCGTTTATAAGATATTGCATATTATATAGATTGTTAGCAGTCCACCTCTAAATATTGACAAGAAAATTTTGTGAAATACATTTACATACATACATACATACATATCTTCTCGCTATATTCCAACAAATAGGATATCACGAACCCTAAAATCACTCATAAAACACTCATCAAACAATCAGCCCTTGTCAAACATTTTCATCCAACTAAATCACCCTCGCTTCAACCACATTCATAGATCACTCCATATAAACTCGTTCATTTATTACACTCGAAATCATTAAATAACTTTTGAACCGAGTACGTTAGAAAGAAATTGTTAAAATAAGAGTTGTAGAGAATTTTTAGGCGCATCGCGTGGTGGCACAGGCCACAGACAAACTATACCATAGCCTGTCTATGGATTTGCAAGCAATGAGCAAGATTCCAAAGCAGCTACACACCAACCAACCTACCTGGTAGCCACTGGGAAAATCTCACGAGAAGCAAAAAATTAAGTTGATAGATTTCAACAGCAGTTGCAGTTGCTTATTAACCGCAATTACAAGGCCACAGACAAACTATACCATAGCCTGTATGTGGCTTTGCAAGCAATGAGCAAGATTCCAAAGCAGCTACACACCAACCAACCTACCTGGTAGCCACTGGGAAAATCTCACGAGAAGCAAAAAATTAAGTTGATAGATTTCAACAGCAGTTGCAGTTGCTTATTAACCGCAATTACAAGGCCACAGACAAACTATACCATAGCCTGTCTGTGGCTTTGCAAGTAATGAGCAACATTCCAAAGCAGCTACGCACCAATCAACCTACGTGGTAGCCACTGGGAAAATCTCACGAGAAGCAATTCAACAGCAGTTGCAGATTCCACCCCCAGATATGGGAAGTGGCGGTCCGAGTACCAAGTAGAACACTGTAGTAGCACGACCACTGCCCAGTATAGCTATATTTCATTAACTAGCTTACCTTACAATCAGTCAGATAGTCAATAAAATATCATCTAATACCATAACAGAGCTGCGAACACCCAGAAAGCGGATAATGGCAAATGATATGAGAACTGAGCACTGCTACGTGGACATTTACAAAACGAACTGTTTCATTACTATCGTTACGAAAATAATTACAATTAATAATGAGTTGTCATAGTGATACTCATTGTTATTACTAATATGTGTGCTGGTTGGTCAATTAGATAAATCCTTCAATTAACATAGAGTGAATTATTGAAAATAAAATATATGATAACAAACTGTAATTTTTCAATTGTAAATAACTTTTTAACCAAGCGAGCTAGAGAAAAATTGTTGAAATATAAATTTTAGAGCATTTCTAGGCGCATCGACTGGTTGTAATTTTGACAGAAAAATTGTTTCTAGTTTAGAAGTTATAGAAAAAAGAAATATTGAATTTAAAATATCTCTGAAACCGATTTAGATACAGAAAATTTGTTCAAATGCCGATTATAGAAAATTTAATGGGGAATAACTTATATTTGTAAGTTTTTTTTATATCTTTATTCGTTTATAAGATATTGCATATTATATAGATTGTTAGCAGTCCACCTCTAAATATTGACAAGAAAATTTTGTGAAATACATTTACATACATACATACATACATATCTTCTCGCTATATTCCAACAAATAGGATATCACGAACCCTAAAATCACTCATAAAACACTCATCAAACAATCAGCCCTTGTCAAACATTTTCATCCAACTAAATCACCCTCGCTTCAACCACATTCATAGATCACTCCATATAAACTCGTTCATTTATTACACTCGAAATCATTAAATAACTTTTGAACCGAGTACGTTAGAAAGAAATTGTTAAAATAAGAGTTGTAGAGAATTTTTAGGCGCATCGCGTGGTGGCACAGGCCACAGACAAATTATACCATAGCCTGTCTATGGATTTGCAAGCAATGAGCAAGATTCCAAAGCAGCTACACACCAACCAACCTACCTGGTAGCCACTGAGAAAATCTCACGAGAAGCAAAAAATTAAGTTGATAGATTTCAACAGCAGTTGCAGTTGCTTATTAACCGCAATTACAAGGCTACAGACAAACTATACCATAGCCTGTATGTGGCTTTGCAAGCAATGAGCAAGATTCCAAAGCAGCTACACACCAACCAACCTACCTGGTAGCCACTGGGAAAATCTCACGAGAAGCAAAAAATTAAGTTGATAGATTTCAACAGCAGTTGCAGTTGCTTATTAACCGCAATTACAAGGCCACAGACAAACTATACCATAGCCTGTCTGTGGCTTTGCAAGTAATGAGCAACATTCCAAAGCAGCTACGCACCAATCAACCTACGTGGTAGCCACTGGGAAAATCTCACGAGAAGCAATTCAACAGCAGTTGCAGATTCCACCCCCAGATATGGGAAGTGGCGGTCCGAGTACCAAGTAGAACACTGTAGTAGCACGACCACTGCCCAGTATAGCTATATTTCATTAACTAGCTTACCTTACAATCAGTCAGATAGTCAATAAAATATCATCTAATACCATAACAGAGCTGCGAACACCCAGAAAGCGGATAATGGCAAATGATATGAGAACTGAGCACTGCTACGTGGACATTTACAAAACGAACTGTTTCATTACTATCGTTACGAAAATAATTACAATTAATAATGAGTTGTCATAGTGATACTCATTGTTATTACTAATATGTGTGCTGGTTGGTCAATTAGATAAATCCTTCAATTAACATAGAGTGAATTATTGAAAATAAAATATATGATAACAAACTGTAATTTTTCAATTGTAAATAACTTTTGAACCAAGCGAGCTAGAGAAAAATTGTTGAAATATAAATTTTAGAGCATTTCTAGGCGCATCGACTGGTTGTAATTTTGGCAGAAAAATTGTTTCTAGTTTAGAAGTTATAGAAAAAAGAAGTATTGAATTTAAAATATCTCTGAAACCGATTTAGATACAGAAAATTTGTTCAAATGCCGATTATAGAAAATTTAATGGGGAATAACTTATATTTGTAAGTTTTTTTTATATCTTTATTCGTTTATAAGATATTGCATATTATATAGATTGTTAGCAGTCCACCTCTAAATATTGACAAGAAAATTTTGTGAAATACATTTACATACATACATACATACATATCTTCTCGCTATATTCCAACAAATAGGATATCACGAACCCTAAAATCACTCATAAAACACTCATCAAACAATCAGCCCTTGTCAAACATTTTCATCCAACTAAATCACCCTCGCTTCAACCACATTCATAGATCACTCCACATAAACTCGTTCATTTATTACACTCGAAATCATTAAATAACTTTTGAACCGAGTACGTTAGAAAGAAATTGTTCAAATAAGAGTTGTAGAGAATTTTTAGGCGCATCGCGTGGTGGCACAGGCCACAGACAAACTATACCATAGCCTGTCTATGGATTTGCAAGCAATGAGCAAGATTCCAAAGCAGCTACACACCAACCAACCTACCTGGTAGCCACTGAGAAAATCTCACGAGAAGCAAAAAATTAAGTTGATAGATTTCAACAGCAGTTGCAGTTGCTTATTAACCGCAATTACAAGGCCACAGACAAACTATACCATAGCCTGTATGTGGCTTTGCAAGCAATGAGCAAGATTCCAAAGCAGCTACACACCAACCAACCTACCTGGTAGCCACTGGGAAAATCTCACGAGAAGCAAAAAATTAAGTTGATAGATTTCAACAGCAGTTGCAGTTGCTTATTAACCGCAATTACAAGGCCACAGACAAACTATACCATAGCCTGTCTGTGGCTTTGCAAGTAATGAGCAACATTCCAAAGCAGCTACGCACCAATCAACCTACGTGGTAGCCACTGGGAAAATCTCACGAGAAGCAATTCAACAGCAGTTGCAGATTCCACCCCCAGATATGGGAAGTGGCGGTCCGAGTACCAAGTAGAACACTGTAGTAGCACGACCACTGCCCAGTATAGCTATATTTCATTAACTAGCTTACCTTACAATCAGTCAGATAGTCAATAAAATATCATCTAATACCATAACAGAGCTGCGAACACCCAGAAAGCGGATAATGGCAAATGATATGAGAACTGAGCACTGCTACGTGGACATTTACAAAACGAACTGTTTCATTACTATCGTTACGAAAATAATTACAATTAATAATGAGTTGTCATAGTGATACTCATTGTTATTACTAATATGTGTGCTGGTTGGTCAATTAGATAAATCCTTCAATTAACATAGAGTGAATTATTGAAAATAAAATATATGATAACAAACTGTAATTTTTCAATTGTAAATAACTTTTTAACCAAGCGAGCTAGAGAAAAATTGTTGAAATATAAATTTTAGAGCATTTCTAGGCGCATCGACTGGTTGTAATTTTGGCAGAAAAATTGTTTCTAGTTTAGAAGTTATAGAAAAAAGAAGTATTGAATTTAAAATATCTCTGAAACCGATTTAGATACAGAAAATTTGTTCAAATGCCGATTATAGAAAATTTAATGGGGAATAACTTATATTTGTAAGTTTTTTTTATATCTTTATTCGTTTATAAGATATTGCATATTATATAGATTGTTAGCAGTCCACCTCTAAATATTGACAAGAAAATTTTGTGAAATACATTTACATACATACATACATACATATCTTCTCGCTATATTCCAACAAATAGGATATCACGAACCCTAAAATCACTCATAAAACACTCATCAAACAATCAGCCCTTGTCAAACATTTTCATCCAACTAAATCACCCTCGCTTCAACCACATTCATAGATCACTCCATATAAACTCGTTCATTTATTACACTCGAAATCATTAAATAACTTTTGAACCGAGTACGTTAGAAAGAAATTGTTAAAATAAGAGTTGTAGAGAATTTTTAGGCGCATCGCGTGGTGGCACAGGCCACAGACAAACTATACCATAGCCTGTCTATGGATTTGCAAGCAATGAGCAAGATTCCAAAGCAGCTACACACCAACCAACCTACCTGGTAGCCACTGAGAAAATCTCACGAGAAGCAAAAAATTAAGTTGATAGATTTCAACAGCAGTTGCAGTTGCTTATTAACCGCAATTACAAGGCCACAGACAAACTATACCATAGCCTGTATGTGGCTTTGCAAGCAATGAGCAAGATTCCAAAGCAGCTACACACCAACCAACCTACCTGGTAGCCACTGGGAAAATCTCACGAGAAGCAAAAAATTAAGTTGATAGATTTCAACAGCAGTTGCAGTTGCTTATTAACCGCAATTACAAGGCCACAGACAAACTATACCATAGCCTGTCTGTGGCTTTGCAAGTAATGAGCAACATTCCAAAGCAGCTACGCACCAATCAACCTACGTGGTAGCCACTGGGAAAATCTCACGAGAAGCAATTCAACAGCAGTTGCAGATTCCACCCCCAGATATGGGAAGTGGCGGTCCGAGTACCAAGTAGAACACTGTAGTAGCACGACCACTGCCCAGTATAGCTATATTTCATTAACTAGCTTACCTTACAATCAGTCAGATAGTCAATAAAATATCATCTAATACCATAACAGAGCTGCGAACACCCAGAAAGCGGATAATGGCAAATGATATGAGAACTGAGCACTGCTACGTGGACATTTACAAAACGAACTGTTTCATTACTATCGTTACGAAAATAATTACAATTAATAATGAGTTGTCATAGTGATACTCATTGTTATTACTAATATGTGTGCTGGTTGGTCAATTAGATAAATCCTTCAATTAACATAGAGTGAATTATTGAAAATAAAATATATGATAACAAACTGTAATTTTTCAATTGTAAATAACTTTTGAACCAAGCGAGCTAGAGAAAAATTGTTGAAATATAAATTTTAGAGCATTTCTAGGCGCATCGACTGGTTGTAATTTTGGCAGAAAAATTGTTTCTAGTTTAGAAGTTATAGAAAAAAGAAGTATTGAATTTAAAATATCTCTGAAACCGATTTAGATACAGAAAATTTGTTCAAATGCCGATTATAGAAAATTTAATGGGGAATAACTTATATTTGTAAGTTTTTTTTATATCTTTATTCGTTTATAAGATATTGCATATTATATAGATTGTTAGCAGTCCACCTCTAAATATTGACAAGAAAATTTTGTGAAATACATTTACATACATACATACATACATATCTTCTCGCTATATTCCAACAAATAGGATATCACGAACCCTAAAATCACTCATAAAACACTCATCAAACAATCAGCCCTTGTCAAACATTTTCATCCAACTAAATCACCCTCGCTTCAACCACATTCATAGATCACTCCATATAAACTCGTTCATTTATTACACTCGAAATCATTAAATAACTTTTGAACCGAGTACGTTAGAAAGAAATTGTTAAAATAAGAGTTGTAGGGAATTTTTAGGCGCATCGCGTGGTGGCACAGGCCACAGACAAACTATACCATAGCCTGTCTATGGATTTGCAAGCAATGAGCAAGATTCCAAAGCAGCTACACACCAACCAACCTACCTGGTAGCCACTGAGAAAATCTCACGAGAAGCAAAAAATTAAGTTGATAGATTTCAACAGCAGTTGCAGTTGCTTATTAACCGCAATTACAAGGCCACAGACAAACTATACCATAGCCTGTATGTGGCTTTGCAAGCAATGAGCAAGATTCCAAAGCAGCTACACACCAACCAACCTACCTGGTAGCCACTGGGAAAATCTCACGAGAAGCAAAAAATTAAGTTGATAGATTTCAACAGCAGTTGCAGTTGCTTATTAACCGCAATTACAAGGCCACAGACAAACTATACCATAGCCTGTCTGTGGCTTTGCAAGTAATGAGCAACATTCCAAAGCAGCTACGCACCAATCAACCTACGTGGTAGCCACTGGGAAAATCTCACGAGAAGCAATTCAACAGCAGTTGCAGATTCCACCCCCAGATATGGGAAGTGGCGGTCCGAGTACCAAGTAGAACACTGTAGTAGCACGACCACTGCCCAGTATAGCTATATTTCATTAACTAGCTTACCTTACAATCAGTCAGATAGTCAATAAAATATCATCTAATACCATAACAGAGCTGCGAACACCCAGAAAGCGGATAATGGCAAATGATATGAGAACTGAGCACTGCTACGTGGACATTTACAAAACGAACTGTTTCATTACTATCGTTACGAAAATAATTACAATTAATAATGAGTTGTCATAGTGATACTCATTGTTATTACTAATATGTGTGCTGGTTGGTCAATTAGATAAATCCTTCAATTAACATAGAGTGAATTATTGAAAATAAAATATATGATAACAAACTGTAATTTTTCAATTGTAAATAACTTTTGAACCAAGCGAGCTAGAGAAAAATTGTTGAAATATAAATTTTAGAGCATTTCTAGGCGCATCGACTGGTTGTAATTTTGGCAGAAAAATTGTTTCTAGTTTAGAAGTTATAGAAAAAAGAAGTATTGAATTTAAAATATCTCTGAAACCGATTTAGATACAGAAAATTTGTTCAAATGCCGATTATAGAAAATTTAATGGGGAATAACTTATATTTGTAAGTTTTTTTTATATCTTTATTCGTTTATAAGATATTGCATATTATATAGATTGTTAGCAGTCCACCTCTAAATATTGACAAGAAAATTTTGTGAAATACATTTACATACATACATACATACATATCTTCTCGCTATATTCCAACAAATAGGATATCACGAACCCTAAAATCACTCATAAAACACTCATCAAACAATCAGCCCTTGTCAAACATTTTCATCCAACTAAATCACCCTCGCTTCAACCACATTCATAGATCACTCCATATAAACTCGTTCATTTATTACACTCGAAATCATTAAATAACTTTTGAACCGAGTACGTTAGAAAGAAATTGTTAAAATAAGAGTTGTAGGGAATTTTTAGGCGCATCGCGTGGTGGCACAGGCCACAGACAAACTATACCATAGCCTGTCTATGGATTTGCAAGCAATGAGCAAGATTCCAAAGCAGCTACACACCAACCAACCTACCTGGTAGCCACTGAGAAAATCTCACGAGAAGCAAAAAATTAAGTTGATAGATTTCAACAGCAGTTGCAGTTGCTTATTAACCGCAATTACAAGGCCACAGACAAACTATACCATAGCCTGTATGTGGCTTTGCAAGCAATGAGCAAGATTCCAAAGCAGCTACACACCAACCAACCTACCTGGTAGCCACTGGGAAAATCTCACGAGAAGCAAAAAATTAAGTTGATAGATTTCAACAGCAGTTGCAGTTGCTTATTAACCGCAATTACAAGGCCACAGACAAACTATACCATAGCCTGTCTGTGGCTTTGCAAGTAATGAGCAACATTCCAAAGCAGCTACGCACCAATCAACCTACGTGGTAGCCACTGGGAAAATCTCACGAGAAGCAATTCAACAGCAGTTGCAGATTCCACCCCCAGATATGGGAAGTGGCGGTCCGAGTACCAAGTAGAACACTGTAGTAGCACGACCACTGCCCAGTATAGCTATATTTCATTAACTAGCTTACCTTACAATCAGTCAGATAGTCAATAAAATATCATCTAATACCATAACAGAGCTGCGAACACCCAGAAAGCGGATAATGGCAAATGATATGAGAACTGAGCACTGCTACGTGGACATTTACAAAACGAACTGTTTCATTACTATCGTTACGAAAATAATTACAATTAATAATGAGTTGTCATAGTGATACTCATTGTTATTACTAATATGTGTGCTGGTTGGTCAATTAGATAAATCCTTCAATTAACATAGAGTGAATTATTGAAAATAAAATATATGATAACAAACTGTAATTTTTCAATTGTAAATAACTTTTGAACCAAGCGAGCTAGAGAAAAATTGTTGAAATATAAATTTTAGAGCATTTCTAGGCGCATCGACTGGTTGTAATTTTGGCAGAAAAATTGTTTCTAGTTTAGAAGTTATAGAAAAAAGAAGTATTGAATTTAAAATATCTCTGAAACCGATTTAGATACAGAAAATTTGTTCAAATGCCGATTATAGAAAATTTAATGGGGAATAACTTATATTTGTAAGTTTTTTTTATATCTTTATTCGTTTATAAGATATTGCATATTATATAGATTGTTAGCAGTCCACCTCTAAATATTGACAAGAAAATTTTGTGAAATACATTTACATACATACATACATACATATCTTCTCGCTATATTCCAACAAATAGGATATCACGAACCCTAAAATCACTCATAAAACACTCATCAAACAATCAGCCCTTGTCAAACATTTTCATCCAACTAAATCACCCTCGCTTCAACCACATTCATAGATCACTCCATATAAACTCGTTCATTTATTACACTCGAAATCATTAAATAACTTTTGAACCGAGTACGTTAGAAAGAAATTGTTAAAATAAGAGTTGTAGGGAATTTTTAGGCGCATCGCGTGGTGGCACAGGCCACAGACAAACTATACCATAGCCTGTCTATGGATTTGCAAGCAATGAGCAAGATTCCAAAGCAGCTACACACCAACCAACCTACCTGGTAGCCACTGAGAAAATCTCACGAGAAGCAAAAAATTAAGTTGATAGATTTCAACAGCAGTTGCAGTTGCTTATTAACCGCAATTACAAGGCCACAGACAAACTATACCATAGCCTGTATGTGGCTTTGCAAGCAATGAGCAAGATTCCAAAGCAGCTACACACCAACCAACCTACCTGGTAGCCACTGGGAAAATCTCACGAGAAGCAAAAAATTAAGTTGATAGATTTCAACAGCAGTTGCAGTTGCTTATTAACCGCAATTACAAGGCCACAGACAAACTATACCATAGCCTGTCTGTGGCTTTGCAAGTAATGAGCAACATTCCAAAGCAGCTACGCACCAATCAACCTACGTGGTAGCCACTGGGAAAATCTCACGAGAAGCAATTCAACAGCAGTTGCAGATTCCACCCCCAGATATGGGAAGTGGCGGTCCGAGTACCAAGTAGAACACTGTAGTAGCACGACCACTGCCCAGTATAGCTATATTTCATTAACTAGCTTACCTTACAATCAGTCAGATAGTCAATAAAATATCATCTAATACCATAACAGAGCTGCGAACACCCAGAAAGCGGATAATGGCAAATGATATGAGAACTGAGCACTGCTACGTGGACATTTACAAAACGAACTGTTTCATTACTATCGTTACGAAAATAATTACAATTAATAATGAGTTGTCATAGTGATACTCATTGTTATTACTAATATGTGTGCTGGTTGGTCAATTAGATAAATCCTTCAATTAACATAGAGTGAATTATTGAAAATAAAATATATGATAACAAACTGTAATTTTTCAATTGTAAATAACTTTTTAACCAAGCGAGCTAGAGAAAAATTGTTGAAATATAAATTTTAGAGCATTTCTAGGCGCATCGACTGGTTGTAATTTTGGCAGAAAAATTGTTTCTAGTTTAGAAGTTATAGAAAAAAGAAGTATTGAATTTAAAATATCTCTGAAACCGATTTAGATACAGAAAATTTGTTCAAATGCCGATTATAGAAAATTTAATGGGGAATAACTTATATTTGTAAGTTTTTTTTATATCTTTATTCGTTTATAAGATATTGCATATTATATAGATTGTTAGCAGTCCACCTCTAAATATTGACAAGAAAATTTTGTGAAATACATTTACATACATACATACATACATATCTTCTCGCTATATTCCAACAAATAGGATATCACGAACCCTAAAATCACTCATAAAACACTCATCAAACAATCAGCCCTTGTCAAACATTTTCATCCAACTAAATCACCCTCGCTTCAACCACATTCATAGATCACTCCATATAAACTCGTTCATTTATTACACTCGAAATCATTAAATAACTTTTGAACCGAGTACGTTAGAAAGAAATTGTTAAAATAAGAGTTGTAGGGAATTTTTAGGCGCATCGCGTGGTGGCACAGGCCACAGACAAACTATACCATAGCCTGTCTATGGATTTGCAAGCAATGAGCAAGATTCCAAAGCAGCTACACACCAACCAACCTACCTGGTAGCCACTGAGAAAATCTCACGAGAAGCAAAAAATTAAGTTGATAGATTTCAACAGCAGTTGCAGTTGCTTATTAACCGCAATTACAAGGCCACAGACAAACTATACCATAGCCTGTATGTGGCTTTGCAAGCAATGAGCAAGATTCCAAAGCAGCTACACACCAACCAACCTACCTGGTAGCCACTGGGAAAATCTCACGAGAAGCAAAAAATTAAGTTGATAGATTTCAACAGCAGTTGCAGTTGCTTATTAACCGCAATTACAAGGCCACAGACAAACTATACCATAGCCTGTCTGTGGCTTTGCAAGTAATGAGCAACATTCCAAAGCAGCTACGCACCAATCAACCTACGTGGTAGCCACTGGGAAAATCTCACGAGAAGCAATTCAACAGCAGTTGCAGATTCCACCCCCAGATATGGGAAGTGGCGGTCCGAGTACCAAGTAGAACACTGTAGTAGCACGACCACTGCCCAGTATAGCTATATTTCATTAACTAGCTTACCTTACAATCAGTCAGATAGTCAATAAAATATCATCTAATACCATAACAGAGCTGCGAACACCCAGAAAGCGGATAATGGCAAATGATATGAGAACTGAGCACTGCTACGTGGACATTTACAAAACGAACTGTTTCATTACTATCGTTACGAAAATAATTACAATTAATAATGAGTTGTCATAGTGATACTCATTGTTATTACTAATATGTGTGCTGGTTGGTCAATTAGATAAATCCTTCAATTAACATAGAGTGAATTATTGAAAATAAAATATATGATAACAAACTGTAATTTTTCAATTGTAAATAACTTTTGAACCAAGCGAGCTAGAGAAAAATTGTTGAAATATAAATTTTAGAGCATTTCTAGGCGCATCGACTGGTTGTAATTTTGGCAGAAAAATTGTTTCTAGTTTAGAAGTTATAGAAAAAAGAAGTATTGAATTTAAAATATCTCTGAAACCGATTTAGATACAGAAAATTTGTTCAAATGCCGATTATAGAAAATTTAATGGGGAATAACTTATATTTGTAAGTTTTTTTTATATCTTTATTCGTTTATAAGATATTGCATATTATATAGATTGTTAGCAGTCCACCTCTAAATATTGACAAGAAAATTTTGTGAAATACATTTACATACATACATACATACATATCTTCTCGCTATATTCCAACAAATAGGATATCACGAACCCTAAAATCACTCATAAAACACTCATCAAACAATCAGCTCTTGTCAAACATTTTCATCCAACTAAATCACCCTCGCTTCAACCACATTCATAGATCACTCCATATAAACTCGTTCATTTATTACACTCGAAATCATTAAATAACTTTTGAACCGAGTACGTTAGAAAGAAATTGTTAAAATAAGAGTTGTAGGGAATTTTTAGGCGCATCGCGTGGTGGCACAGGCCACAGACAAACTATACCATAGCCTGTCTATGGATTTGCAAGCAATGAGCAAGATTCCAAAGCAGCTACACACCAACCAACCTACCTGGTAGCCACTGAGAAAATCTCACGAGAAGCAAAAAATTAAGTTGATAGATTTCAACAGCAGTTGCAGTTGCTTATTAACCGCAATTACAAGGCCACAGACAAACTATACCATAGCCTGTATGTGGCTTTGCAAGCAATGAGCAAGATTCCAAAGCAGCTACACACCAACCAACCTACCTGGTAGCCACTGGGAAAATCTCACGAGAAGCAAAAAATTAAGTTGATAGATTTCAACAGCAGTTGCAGTTGCTTATTAACCGCAATTACAAGGCCACAGACAAACTATACCATAGCCTGTCTGTGGCTTTGCAAGTAATGAGCAACATTCCAAAGCAGCTACGCACCAATCAACCTACGTGGTAGCCACTGGGAAAATCTCACGAGAAGCAATTCAACAGCAGTTGCAGATTCCACCCCCAGATATGGGAAGTGGCGGTCCGAGTACCAAGTAGAACACTGTAGTAGCACGACCACTGCCCAGTATAGCTATATTTCATTAACTAGCTTACCTTACAATCAGTCAGATAGTCAATAAAATATCATCTAATACCATAACAGAGCTGCGAACACCCAGAAAGCGGATAATGGCAAATGATATGAGAACTGAGCACTGCTACGTGGACATTTACAAAACGAACTGTTTCATTACTATCGTTACGAAAATAATTACAATTAATAATGAGTTGTCATAGTGATACTCATTGTTATTACTAATATGTGTGCTGGTTGGTCAATTAGATAAATCCTTCAATTAACATAGAGTGAATTATTGAAAATAAAATATATGATAACAAACTGTAATTTTTCAATTGTAAATAACTTTTTAACCAAGCGAGCTAGAGAAAAATTGTTGAAATATAAATTTTAGAGCATTTCTAGGCGCATCGACTGGTTGTAATTTTGGCAGAAAAATTGTTTCTAGTTTAGAAGTTATAGAAAAAAGAAGTATTGAATTTAAAATATCTCTGAAACCGATTTAGATACAGAAAATTTGTTCAAATGCCGATTATAGAAAATTTAATGGGGAATAACTTATATTTGTAAGTTTTTTTTATATCTTTATTCGTTTATAAGATATTGCATATTATATAGATTGTTAGCAGTCCACCTCTAAATATTGACAAGAAAATTTTGTGAAATACATTTACATACATACATACATACATATCTTCTCGCTATATTCCAACAAATAGGATATCACGAACCCTAAAATCACTCATAAAACACTCATCAAACAATCAGCCCTTGTCAAACATTTTCATCCAACTAAATCACCCTCGCTTCAACCACATTCATAGATCACTCCATATAAACTCGTTCATTTATTACACTCGAAATCATTAAATAACTTTTGAACCGAGTACGTTAGAAAGAAATTGTTAAAATAAGAGTTGTAGGGAATTTTTAGGCGCATCGCGTGGTGGCACAGGCCACAGACAAACTATACCATAGCCTGTCTATGGATTTGCAAGCAATGAGCAAGATTCCAAAGCAGCTACACACCAACCAACCTACCTGGTAGCCACTGAGAAAATCTCACGAGAAGCAAAAAATTAAGTTGATAGATTTCAACAGCAGTTGCAGTTGCTTATTAACCGCAATTACAAGGCCACAGACAAACTATACCATAGCCTGTATGTGGCTTTGCAAGCAATGAGCAAGATTCCAAAGCAGCTACACACCAACCAACCTACCTGGTAGCCACTGGGAAAATCTCACGAGAAGCAAAAAATTAAGTTGATAGATTTCAACAGCAGTTGCAGTTGCTTATTAACCGCAATTACAAGGCCACAGACAAACTATACCATAGCCTGTCTGTGGCTTTGCAAGTAATGAGCAACATTCCAAAGCAGCTACGCACCAATCAACCTACGTGGTAGCCACTGGGAAAATCTCACGAGAAGCAATTCAACAGCAGTTGCAGATTCCACCCCCAGATATGGGAAGTGGCGGTCCGAGTACCAAGTAGAACACTGTAGTAGCACGACCACTGCCCAGTATAGCTATATTTCATTAACTAGCTTACCTTACAATCAGTCAGATAGTCAATAAAATATCATCTAATACCATAACAGAGCTGCGAACACCCAGAAAGCGGATAATGGCAAATGATATGAGAACTGAGCACTGCTACGTGGACATTTACAAAACGAACTGTTTCATTACTATCGTTACGAAAATAATTACAATTAATAATGAGTTGTCATAGTGATACTCATTGTTATTACTAATATGTGTGCTGGTTGGTCAATTAGATAAATCCTTCAATTAACATAGAGTGAATTATTGACAATAAAATATATGATAACAAACTGTAATTTTTCAATTGTAAATAACTTTTTAACCAAGCGAGCTAGAGAAAAATTGTTGAAATATAAATTTTAGAGCATTTCTAGGCGCATCGACTGGTTGTAATTTTGGCAGAAAAATTGTTTCTAGTTTAGAAGTTATAAAAAAAAGAAGTATTGAATTTAAAATATCTCTGAAACCGATTTAGATACAGAAAATTTGTTCAAATGCCGATTATAGAAAATTTAATGGGGAATAACTTATATTTGTAAGTTTTTTTTATATCTTTATTCGTTTATAAGATATTGCATATTATATAGATTGTTAGCAGTCCACCTCTAAATATTGACAAGAAAATTTTGTGAAATACATTTACATACATACATACATACATATCTTCTCGCTATATTCCAACAAATAGGATATCACGAACCCTAAAATCACTCATAAAACACTCACCAAACAATCAGCCCTTGTCAAACATTTTCATCCAACTAAATCACCCTCGCTTCAACCACATTCATAGATCACTCCATATAAACTCGTTCATTTATTACACTCGAAATCATTAAATAACTTTTGAACCGAGTACGTTAGAAAGAAATTGTTAAAATAAGAGTTGTAGAGAATTTTTAGGCGCATCGCGTGGTGGCACAGGCCACAGACAAACTATACCATAGCCTGTCTATGGATTTGCAAGCAATGAGCAAGATTCCAAAGCAGCTACACACCAACCAACCTACCTGGTAGCCACTGAGAAAATCTCACGAGAAGCAAAAAATTAAGTTGATAGATTTCAACAGCAGTTGCAGTTGCTTATTAACCGCAATTACAAGGCCACAGACAAACTATACCATAGCCTGTATGTGGCTTTGCAAGCAATGAGCAAGATTCCAAAGCAGCTACACACCAACCAACCTACCTGGTAGCCACTGGGAAAATCTCACGAGAAGCAAAAAATTAAGTTGATAGATTTCAACAGCAGTTGCAGTTGCTTATTAACCGCAATTACAAGGCCACAGACAAACTATACCATAGCCTGTCTGTGGCTTTGCAAGTAATGAGCAACATTCCAAAGCAGCTACGCACCAATCAACCTACGTGGTAGCCACTGGGAAAATCTCACGAGAAGCAATTCAACAGCAGTTGCAGATTCCACCCCCAGATATGGGAAGTGGCGGTCCGAGTACCAAGTAGAACACTGTAGTAGCACGACCACTGCCCAGTATAGCTATATTTCATTAACTAGCTTACCTTACAATCAGTCAGATAGTCAATAAAATATCATCTAATACCATAACAGAGCTGCGAACACCCAGAAAGCGGATAATGGCAAATGATATGAGAACTGAGCACTGCTACGTGGACATTTACAAAACGAACTGTTTCATTACTATCGTTACGAAAATAATTACAATTAATAATGAGTTGTCATAGTGATACTCATTGTTATTACTAATATGTGTGCTGGTTGGTCAATTAGATAAATCCTTCAATTAACATAGAGTGAATTATTGAAAATAAAATATATGATAACAAACTGTAATTTTTCAATTGTAAATAACTTTTTAACCAAGCGAGCTAGAGAAAAATTGTTGAAATATAAATTTTAGAGCATTTCTAGGCGCATCGACTGGTTGTAATTTTGACAGAAAAATTGTTTCTAGTTTAGAAGTTATAGAAAAAAGAAATATTGAATTTAAAATATCTCTGAAACCGATTTAGATACAGAAAATTTGTTCAAATGCCGATTATAGAAAATTTAATGGGGAATAACTTATATTTGTAAGTTTTTTTTATATCTTTATTCGTTTATAAGATATTGCATATTATATAGATTGTTAGCAGTCCACCTCTAAATATTGACAAGAAAATTTTGTGAAATACATTTACATACATACATACATACATATCTTCTCGCTATATTCCAACAAATAGGATATCACGAACCCTAAAATCACTCATAAAACACTCATCAAACAATCAGCCCTTGTCAAACATTTTCATCCAACTAAATCACCCTCGCTTCAACCACATTCATAGATCACTCCATATAAACTCGTTCATTTATTACACTCGAAATCATTAAATAACTTTTGAACCGAGTACGTTAGAAAGAAATTGTTAAAATAAGAGTTGTAGAGAATTTTTAGGCGCATCGCGTGGTGGCACAGGCCACAGACAAACTATACCATAGCCTGTCTATGGATTTGCAAGCAATGAGCAAGATTCCAAAGCAGCTACACACCAACCAACCTACCTGGTAGCCACTGAGAAAATCTCACGAGAAGCAAAAAATTAAGTTGATAGATTTCAACAGCAGTTGCAGTTGCTTATTAACCGCAATTACAAGGCCACAGACAAACTATACCATAGCCTGTATGTGGCTTTGCAAGCAATGAGCAAGATTCCAAAGCAGCTACACACCAACCAACCTACCTGGTAGCCACTGGGAAAATCTCACGAGAAGCAAAAAATTAAGTTGATAGATTTCAACAGCAGTTGCAGTTGCTTATTAACCGCAATTACAAGGCCACAGACAAACTATACCATAGCCTGTCTGTGGCTTTGCAAGTAATGAGCAACATTCCAAAGCAGCTACGCACCAATCAACCTACGTGGTAGCCACTGGGAAAATCTCACGAGAAGCAATTCAACAGCAGTTGCAGATTCCACCCCCAGATATGGGAAGTGGCGGTCCGAGTACCAAGTAGAACACTGTAGTAGCACGACCACTGCCCAGTATAGCTATATTTCATTAACTAGCTTACCTTACAATCAGTCAGATAGTCAATAAAATATCATCTAATACCATAACAGAGCTGCGAACACCCAGAAAGCGGATAATGGCAAATGATATGAGAACTGAGCACTGCTACGTGGACATTTACAAAACGAACTGTTTCATTACTATCGTTACGAAAATAATTACAATTAATAATGAGTTGTCATAGTGATACTCATTGTTATTACTAATATGTGTGCTGGTTGGTCAATTAGATAAATCCTTCAATTAACATAGAGTGAATTATTGAAAATAAAATATATGATAACAAACTGTAATTTTTCAATTGTAAATAACTTTTGAACCAAGCGAGCTAGAGAAAAATTGTTGAAATATAAATTTTAGAGCATTTCTAGGCGCATCGACTGGTTGTAATTTTGGCAGAAAAATTGTTTCTAGTTTAGAAGTTATAGAAAAAAGAAGTATTGAATTTAAAATATCTCTGAAACCGATTTAGATACAGAAAATTTGTTCAAATGCCGATTATAGAAAATTTAATGGGGAATAACTTATATTTGTAAGTTTTTTTTATATCTTTATTCGTTTATAAGATATTGCATATTATATAGATTGTTAGCAGTCCACCTCTAAATATTGACAAGAAAATTTTGTGAAATACATTTACATACATACATACATACATATCTTCTCGCTATATTCCAACAAATAGGATATCACGAACCCTAAAATCACTCATAAAACACTCATCAAACAATCAGCCCTTGTCAAACATTTTCATCCAACTAAATCACCCTCGCTTCAACCACATTCATAGATCACTCCATATAAACTCGTTCATTTATTACACTCGAAATCATTAAATAACTTTTGAACCGAGTACGTTAGAAAGAAATTGTTAAAATAAGAGTTGTAGGGAATTTTTAGGCGCATCGCGTGGTGGCACAGGCCACAGACAAACTATACCATAGCCTGTCTATGGATTTGCAAGCAATGAGCAAGATTCCAAAGCAGCTACACACCAACCAACCTACCTGGTAGCCACTGAGAAAATCTCACGAGAAGCAAAAAATTAAGTTGATAGATTTCAACAGCAGTTGCAGTTGCTTATTAACCGCAATTACAAGGCCACAGACAAACTATACCATAGCCTGTATGTGGCTTTGCAAGCAATGAGCAAGATTCCAAAGCAGCTACACACCAACCAACCTACCTGGTAGCCACTGGGAAAATCTCACGAGAAGCAAAAAATTAAGTTGATAGATTTCAACAGCAGTTGCAGTTGCTTATTAACCGCAATTACAAGGCCACAGACAAACTATACCATAGCCTGTCTGTGGCTTTGCAAGTAATGAGCAACATTCCAAAGCAGCTACGCACCAATCAACCTACGTGGTAGCCACTGGGAAAATCTCACGAGAAGCAATTCAACAGCAGTTGCAGATTCCACCCCCAGATATGGGAAGTGGCGGTCCGAGTACCAAGTAGAACACTGTAGTAGCACGACCACTGCCCAGTATAGCTATATTTCATTAACTAGCTTACCTTACAATCAGTCAGATAGTCAATAAAATATCATCTAATACCATAACAGAGCTGCGAACACCCAGAAAGCGGATAATGGCAAATGATATGAGAACTGAGCACTGCTACGTGGACATTTACAAAACGAACTGTTTCATTACTATCGTTACGAAAATAATTACAATTAATAATGAGTTGTCATAGTGATACTCATTGTTATTACTAATATGTGTGCTGGTTGGTCAATTAGATAAATCCTTCAATTAACATAGAGTGAATTATTGAAAATAAAATATATGATAACAAACTGTAATTTTTCAATTGTAAATAACTTTTTAACCAAGCGAGCTAGAGAAAAATTGTTGAAATATAAATTTTAGAGCATTTCTAGGCGCATCGACTGGTTGTAATTTTGACAGAAAAATTGTTTCTAGTTTAGAAGTTATAGAAAAAAGAAATATTGAATTTAAAATATCTCTGAAACCGATTTAGATACAGAAAATTTGTTCAAATGCCGATTATAGAAAATTTAATGGGGAATAACTTATATTTGTAAGTTTTTTTTATATCTTTATTCGTTTATAAGATATTGCATATTATATAGATTGTTAGCAGTCCACCTCTAAATATTGACAAGAAAATTTTGTGAAATACATTTACATACATACATACATACATATCTTCTCGCTATATTCCAACAAATAGGATATCACGAACCCTAAAATCACTCATAAAACACTCATCAAACAATCAGCCCTTGTCAAACATTTTCATCCAACTAAATCACCCTCGCTTCAACCACATTCATAGATCACTCCACATAAACTCGTTCATTTATTACACTCGAAATCATTAAATAACTTTTGAACCGAGTACGTTAGAAAGAAATTGTTCAAATAAGAGTTGTAGAGAATTTTTAGGCGCATCGCGTGGTGGCACAGGCCACAGACAAACTATACCATAGCCTGTCTATGGATTTGCAAGCAATGAGCAAGATTCCAAAGCAGCTACACACCAACCAACCTACCTGGTAGCCACTGAGAAAATCTCACGAGAAGCAAAAAATTAAGTTGATAGATTTCAACAGCAGTTGCAGTTGCATATTAACCGCAATTACAAAGCCACAGACAAACTATACCATAGCCTGTATGTGGCTTTGCAAGCAATGAGCAAGATTCCAAAGCAGCTACACACCAACCAACCTACCTGGTAGCCACTGGGAAAATCTCACGAGAAGCAAAAAATTAAGTTGATAGATTTCAACAGCAGTTGCAGTTGCTTATTAACCGCAATTACAAGGCCACAGACAAACTATACCATAGCCTGTCTGTGGCTTTGCAAGTAATGAGCAACATTCCAAAGCAGCTACGCACCAATCAACCTACGTGGTAGCCACTGGGAAAATCTCACGAGAAGCAATTCAACAGCAGTTGCAGATTCCACCCCCAGATATGGGAAGTGGCGGTCCGAGTACCAAGTAGAACACTGTAGTAGCACGACCACTGCCCAGTATAGCTATATTTCATTAACTAGCTTACCTTACAATCAGTCAGATAGTCAATAAAATATCATCTAATACCATAACAGAGCTGCGAACACCCAGAAAGCGGATAATGGCAAATGATATGAGAACTGAGCACTGCTACGTGGACATTTACAAAACGAACTGTTTCATTACTATCGTTACGAAAATAATTACAATTAATAATGAGTTGTCATAGTGATACTCATTGTTATTACTAATATGTGTGCTGGTTGGTCAATTAGATAAATCCTTCAATTAACATAGAGTGAATTATTGAAAATAAAATATATGATAACAAACTGTAATTTTTCAATTGTAAATAACTTTTTAACCAAGCGAGCTAGAGAAAAATTGTTGAAATATAAATTTTAGAGCATTTCTAGGCGCATCGACTGGTTGTAATTTTGGCAGAAAAATTGTTTCTAGTTTAGAAGTTATAGAAAAAAGAAATATTGAATTTAAAATATCTCTGAAACCGATTTAGATACAGAAAATTTGTTCAAATGCCGATTATAGAAAATTTAATGGGGAATAACTTATATTTGTAAGTTTTTTTTATATCTTTATTCGTTTATAAGATATTGCATATTATATAGATTGTTAGCAGTCCACCTCTAAATATTGACAAGAAAATTTTGTGAAATACATTTACATACATACATACATACATATCTTCTCGCTATATTCCAACAAATAGGATATCACGAACCCTAAAATCACTCATAAAACACTCATCAAACAATCAGCCCTTGTCAAACATTTTCATCCAACTAAATCACCCTCGCTTCAACCACATTCATAGATCACTCCACATAAACTCGTTCATTTATTACACTCGAAATCATTAAATAACTTTTGAACCGAGTACGTTAGAAAGAAATTGTTCAAATAAGAGTTGTAGAGAATTTTTAGGCGCATCGCGTGGTGGCACAGGCCACAGACAAACTATACCATAGCCTGTCTATGGATTTGCAAGCAATGAGCAAGATTCCAAAGCAGCTACACACCAACAAACCTACCTGGTAGCCACTGAGAAAATCTCACGAGAAGCAAAAAATTAAGTTGATAGATTTCAACAGCAGTTGCAGTTGCTTATTAACCGCAATTACAAAGCCACAGACAAACTATACCATAGCCTGTATGTGGCTTTGCAAGCAATGAGCAAGATTCCAAAGCAGCTACACACCAACCAACCTACCTGGTAGCCACTGGGAAAATCTCACGAGAAGCAAAAAATTAAGTTGATAGATTTCAACAGCAGTTGCAGTTGCTTATTAACCGCAATTACAAGGCCACAGACAAACTATACCATAGCCTGTCTGTGGCTTTGCAAGTAATGAGCAACATTCCAAAGCAGCTACGCACCAATCAACCTACGTGGTAGCCACTGGGAAAATCTCACGAGAAGCAATTCAACAGCAGTTGCAGATTCCACCCCCAGATATGGGAAGTGGCGGTCCGAGTACCAAGTAGAACACTGTAGTAGCACGACCACTGCCCAGTATAGCTATATTTCATTAACTAGCTTACCTTACAATCAGTCAGATAGTCAATAAAATATCATCTAATACCATAACAGAGCTGCGAACACCCAGAAAGCGGATAATGGCAAATGATATGAGAACTGAGCACTGCTACGTGGACATTTACAAAACGAACTGTTTCATTACTATCGTTACGAAAATAATTACAATTAATAATGAGTTGTCATAGTGATACTCATTGTTATTACTAATATGTGTGCTGGTTGGTCAATTAGATAAATCCTTCAATTAACATAGAGTGAATTATTGAAAATAAAATATATGATAACAAACTGTAATTTTTCAATTGTAAATAACTTTTTAACCAAGCGAGCTAGAGAAAAATTGTTGAAATATAAATTTTAGAGCATTTCTAGGCGCATCGACTGGTTGTAATTTTGACAGAAAAATTGTTTCTAGTTTAGCAGTTATAGAAAAAAGAAATATTGAATTTAAAATATCTCTGAAACCGATTTAGATACAGAAAATTTGTTCAAATGCCGATTATAGAAAATTTAATGGGGAATAACTTATATTTGTAAGTTTTTCTTATATCTTTATTCGTTTATAAGATATTGCATATTATATAGATTGTTAGCAGTCCACCTCTAAATATTGACAAGAAAATTTTGTGACATACATTTACATACATACATACATACATATCTTCTCGCTATATTCCAACAAATAGGATATCACGAACCCTAAAATCACTCATAAAACACTCATCAAACAATCAGCCCTTGTCAAACATTTTCATCCAACTAAATCACCCTCGCTTCAACCACATTCATAGATCACTCCATATAAACTCGTTCATTTATTACACTCGAAATCATTAAATAACTTTTGAACCGAGTACGTTAGAAAGAAATTGTTAAAATAAGAGTTGTAGAGAATTTTTAGGCGCATCGCGTGGTGGCACAGGCCACAGACAAACTATACCATAGCCTGTCTATGGATTTGCAAGCAATGAGCAAGATTCCAAAGCAGCTACACACCAACCAACCTACCTGGTAGCCACTGAGAAAATCTCACGAGAAGCAAAAAATTAAGTTGATAGATTTCAACAGCAGTTGCAGTTGCTTATTAACCGCAATTACAAGGCCACAGACAAACTATACCATAGCCTGTATGTGGCTTTGCAAGCAATGAGCAAGATTCCAAAGCAGCTACACACCAACCAACCTACCTGGTAGCCACTGGGAAAATCTCACGAGAAGCAAAAAATTAAGTTGATAGATTTCAACAGCAGTTGCAGTTGCTTATTAACCGCAATTACAAGGCCACAGACAAACTATACCATAGCCTGTCTGTGGCTTTGCAAGTAATGAGCAACATTCCAAAGCAGCTACGCACCAATCAACCTACGTGGTAGCCACTGGGAAAATCTCACGAGAAGCAATTCAACAGCAGTTGCAGATTCCACCCCCAGATATGGGAAGTGGCGGTCCGAGTACCAAGTAGAACACTGTAGTAGCACGACCACTGCCCAGTATAGCTATATTTCATTAACTAGCTTACCTTACAATCAGTCAGATAGTCAATAAAATATCATCTAATACCATAACAGAGCTGCGAACACCCAGAAAGCGGATAATGGCAAATGATATGAGAACTGAGCACTGCTACGTGGACATTTACAAAACGAACTGTTTCATTACTATCGTTACAAAAATAATTACAATTAATAATGAGTTGTCATAGTGATACTCATTGTTATTACTAATATGTGTGCTGGTTGGTCAATTAGATAAATCCTTCAATTAACATAGAGTGAATTATTGAAAATAAAATATATGATAACAAACTGTAATTTTTCAATTGTAAATAACTTTTTAACCAAGCGAGCTAGAGAAAAATTGTTGAAATATAAATTTTAGAGCATTTCTAGGCGCATCGACTGGTTGTAATTTTGGCAGAAAAATTGTTTCTAGTTTAGAAGTTATAGAAAAAAGAAGTATTGAATTTAAAATATCTCTGAAACCGATTTAGATACAGAAAATTTGTTCAAATGCCGATTATAGAAAATTTAATGGGGAATAACTTATATTTGTAAGTTTTTTTTATATCTTTATTCGTTTATAAGATATTGCATATTATATAGATTGTTAGCAGTCCACCTCTAAATATTGACAAGAAAATTTTGTGAAATACATTTACATACATACATACATACATATCTTCTCGCTATATTCCAACAAATAGGATATCACGAACCCTAAAATCACTCATAAAACACTCATCAAACAATCAGCCCTTGTCAAACATTTTCATCCAACTAAATCACCCTCGCTTCAACCACATTCATAGATCACTCCATATAAACTCGTTCATTTATTACACTCGAAATCATTAAATAACTTTTGAACCGAGTACGTTAGAAAGAAATTGTTAAAATAAGAGTTGTAGGGAATTTTTAGGCGCATCGCGTGGTGGCACAGGCCACAGACAAACTATACCATAGCCTGTCTATGGATTTGCAAGCAATGAGCAAGATTCCAAAGCAGCTACACACCAACCAACCTACCTGGTAGCCACTGAGAAAATCTCACGAGAAGCAAAAAATTAAGTTGATAGATTTCAACAGCAGTTGCAGTTGCTTATTAACCGCAATTACAAGGCCACAGACAAACTATACCATAGCCTGTATGTGGCTTTGCAAGCAATGAGCAAGATTCCAAAGCAGCTACACACCAACCAACCTACCTGGTAGCCACTGGGAAAATCTCACGAGAAGCAAAAAATTAAGTTGATAGATTTCAACAGCAGTTGCAGTTGCTTATTAACCGCAATTACAAGGCCACAGACAAACTATACCATAGCCTGTCTGTGGCTTTGCAAGTAATGAGCAACATTCCAAAGCAGCTACGCACCAATCAACCTACGTGGTAGCCACTGGGAAAATCTCACGAGAAGCAATTCAACAGCAGTTGCAGATTCCACCCCCAGATATGGGAAGTGGCGGTCCGAGTACCAAGTAGAACACTGTAGTAGCACGACCACTGCCTAGTATAGCTATATTTCATTAACTAGCTTACCTTACAATCAGTCAGATAGTCAATAAAATATCATCTAATACCATAACAGAGCTGCGAACACCCAGAAAGCGGATAATGGCAAATGATATGAGAACTGAGCACTGCTACGTGGACATTTACAAAACGAACTGTTTCATTACTATCGTTACGAAAATAATTACAATTAATAATGAGTTGTCATAGTGATACTCATTGTTATTACTAATATGTGTGCTGGTTGGTCAATTAGATAAATCCTTCAATTAACATAGAGTGAATTATTGAAAATAAAATATATGATAACAAACTGTAATTTTTCAATTGTAAATAACTTTTGAACCAAGCGAGCTAGAGAAAAATTGTTGAAATATAAATTTTAGAGCATTTCTAGGCGCATCGACTGGTTGTAATTTTGACAAAAAAATTGTTTCTAGTTTAGAAGTTATAGCAAAAAGAAGTATTGAATTTAAAATATCTCTGAAACCGATTTAGATACAGAAAATTTGTTCAAATGCCGATTATAGAAAATTTAATGGGGAATAACTTATATTTGTAAGTTTTTTTTATATCTTTATTCGTTTATAAGATATTGCATATTATATAGATTGTTAGCAGTCCACCTCTAAATATTGACAAGAAAATTTTGTGAAATACATTTACATACATACATACATACATATCTTCTCGCTATATTCCAACAAATAGGATATCACGAACCCTAAAATCACTCATAAAACACTCATCAAACAATCAGCCCTTGTCAAACATTTTCATCCAACTAAATCACCCTCGCTTCAACCACATTCATAGATCACTCCATATAAACTCGTTCATTTATTACACTCGAAATCATTAAATAACTTTTGAACCGAGTACGTTAGAAAGAAATTGTTAAAATAAGAGTTATAGGGAATTTTTAGGCGCATCGCGTGGTGGCACAGGACACAGACAAACTATACCATAGCCTGTCTATGGATTTGCAAGCAATGAGCAAGATTCCAAAGCAGCTACACACCAACCAACCTACCTGGTAGCCACTGAGAAAATCTCACGAGAAGCAAAAAATTAAGTTGATAGATTTCAACAGCAGTTGCAGTTGCTTATTAACCGCAATTACAAGGCCACAGACAAACTATACCATAGCCTGTATGTGGCTTTGCAAGCAATGAGCAAGATTCCAAAGCAGCTACACACCAACCAACCTACCTGGTAGCCACTGGGAAAATCTCACGAGAAGCAAAAAATTAAGTTGATAGATTTCAACAGCAGTTGCAGTTGCTTATTAACCGCAATTACAAGGCCACAGACAAACTATACCATAGCCTGTCTGTGGCTTTGCAAGTAATGAGCAACATTCCAAAGCAGCTACGCACCAATCAACCTACGTGGTAGCCACTGGGAAAATCTCACGAGAAGCAATTCAACAGCAGTTGCAGATTCCACCCCCAGATATGGGAAGTGGCGGTCCGAGTACCAAGTAGAACACTGTAGTAGCACGACCACTGCCCAGTATAGCTATATTTCATTAACTAGCTTACCTTACAATCAGTCAGATAGTCAATAAAATATCATCTAATACCATAACAGAGCTGCGAACACCCAGAAAGCGGATAATGGCAAATGATATGAGAACTGAGCACTGCTACGTGGACATTTACAAAACGAACTGTTTCATTACTATCGTTACGAAAATAATTACAATTAATAATGAGTTGTCATAGTGATACTCATTGTTATTACTAATATGTGTGCTGGTTGGTCAATTAGATAAATCCTTCAATTAACATAGAGTGAATTATTGAAAATAAAATATATGATAACAAACTGTAATTTTTCAATTGTAAATAACTTTTTAACCAAGCGAGCTAGAGAAAAATTGTTGAAATATAAATTTTAGAGCATTTCTAGGCGCATCGACTGGTTGTAATTTTGGCAGAAAAATTGTTTCTAGTTTAGAAGTTATAGAAAAAAGAAATATTGAATTTAAAATATCTCTGAAACCGATTTAGATACAGAAAATTTGTTCAAATGCCGATTATAGAAAATTTAATGGGGAATAACTTATATTTGTAAGTTTTTTTTATATCTTTATTCGTTTATAAGATATTGCATATTATATAGATTGTTAGCAGTCCACCTCTAAATATTGACAAGAAAATTTTGTGAAATACATTTACATACATACATACATACATATCTTCTCGCTATATTCCAACAAATAGGATATCACGAACCCTAAAATCACTCATAAAACACTCATCAAACAATCAGCCCTTGTCAAACATTTTCATCCAACTAAATCACCCTCGCTTCAACCACATTCATAGATCACTCCACATAAACTCGTTCATTTATTACACTCGAAATCATTAAATAACTTTTGAACCGAGTACGTTAGAAAGAAATTGTTCAAATAAGAGTTGTAGAGAATTTTTAGGCGCATCGCGTGGTGGCACAGGCCACAGACAAACTATACCATAGCCTGTCTATGGATTTGCAAGCAATGAGCAAGATTCCAAAGCAGCTACACACCAACCAACCTACCTGGTAGCCACTGAGAAAATCTCACGAGAAGCAAAAAATTAAGTTGATAGATTTCAACAGCAGTTGCAGTTGCATATTAACCGCAATTACAAAGCCACAGACAAACTATACCATAGCCTGTATGTGGCTTTGCAAGCAATGAGCAAGATTCCAAAGCAGCTACACACCAACCAACCTACCTGGTAGCCACTGGGAAAATCTCACGAGAAGCAAAAAATTAAGTTGATAGATTTCAACAGCAGTTGCAGTTGCTTATTAACCGCAATTACAAGGCCACAGACAAACTATACCATAGCCTGTCTGTGGCTTTGCAAGTAATGAGCAACATTCCAAAGCAGCTACGCACCAATCAACCTACGTGGTAGCCACTGGGAAAATCTCACGAGAAGCAATTCAACAGCAGTTGCAGATTCCACCCCCAGATATGGGAAGTGGCGGTCCGAGTACCAAGTAGAACACTGTAGTAGCACGACCACTGCCCAGTATAGCTATATTTCATTAACTAGCTTACCTTACAATCAGTCAGATAGTCAATAAAATATCATCTAATACCATAACAGAGCTGCGAACACCCAGAAAGCGGATAATGGCAAATGATATGAGAACTGAGCACTGCTACGTGGACATTTACAAAACGAACTGTTTCATTACTATCGTTACGAAAATAATTACAATTAATAATGAGTTGTCATAGTGATACTCATTGTTATTACTAATATGTGTGCTGGTTGGTCAATTAGATAAATCCTTCAATTAACATAGAGTGAATTATTGAAAATAAAATATATGATAACAAACTGTAATTTTTCAATTGTAAATAACTTTTTAACCAAGCGAGCTAGAGAAAAATTGTTGAAATATAAATTTTAGAGCATTTCTAGGCGCATCGACTGGTTGTAATTTTGGCAGAAAAATTGTTTCTAGTTTAGAAGTTATAGAAAAAAGAAATATTGAATTTAAAATATCTCTGAAACCGATTTAGATACAGAAAATTTGTTCAAATGCCGATTATAGAAAATTTAATGGGGAATAACTTATATTTGTAAGTTTTTTTTATATCTTTATTCGTTTATAAGATATTGCATATTATATAGATTGTTAGCAGTCCACCTCTAAATATTGACAAGAAAATTTTGTGAAATACATTTACATACATACATACATACATATCTTCTCGCTATATTCCAACAAATAGGATATCACGAACCCTAAAATCACTCATAAAACACTCATCAAACAATCAGCCCTTGTCAAACATTTTCATCCAACTAAATCACCCTCGCTTCAACCACATTCATAGATCACTCCACATAAACTCGTTCATTTATTACACTCGAAATCATTAAATAACTTTTGAACCGAGTACGTTAGAAAGAAATTGTTCAAATAAGAGTTGTAGAGAATTTTTAGGCGCATCGCGTGGTGGCACAGGCCACAGACAAACTATACCATAGCCTGTCTATGGATTTGCAAGCAATGAGCAAGATTCCAAAGCAGCTACACACCAACCAACCTACCTGGTAGCCACTGAGAAAATCTCACGAGAAGCAAAAAATTAAGTTGATAGATTTCAACAGCAGTTGCAGTTGCATATTAACCGCAATTACAAAGCCACAGACAAACTATACCATAGCCTGTCTGTGGCTTTGCAAGCAATGAGCAAGATTCCAAAGCAGCTACACACCAACCAACCTACCTGGTAGCCACTGGGAAAATCTCACGAGAAGCAAAAAATTAAGTTGATAGATTTCAACAGCAGTTGCAGTTGCTTATTAACCGCAATTACAAGGCCACATACAAACTATACCATAGCCTGTCTGTGGCTTTGCAAGTAATGAGCAACATTCCAAAGCAGCTACGCACCAATCAACCTACGTGGTAGCCACTGGGAAAATCTCACGAGAAGCAATTCAACAGCAGTTGCAGATTCCACCCCCAGATATGGGAAGTGGCGGTCCGAGTACCAAGTAGAACACTGTAGTAGCACGACCACTGCCCAGTATAGCTATATTTCATTAACTAGCTTACCTTACAATCAGTCAGATAGTCAATAAAATATCATCTAATACCATAACAGAGCTGCGAACACCCAGAAAGCGGATAATGGCAAATGATATGAGAACTGAGCACTGCTACGTGGACATTTACAAAACGAACTGTTTCATTACTATCGTTACGAAAATAATTACAATTAATAATGAGTTGTCATAGTGATACTCATTGTTATTACTAATATGTGTGCTGGTTGGTCAATTAGATAAATCCTTCAATTAACATAGAGTGAATTATTGAAAATAACATATATGATAACAAACTGTAATTTTTCAATTGTAAATAACTTTTGAACCAAGCGAGCTAGAGAAAAATTGTTGAAATATAAATTTTAGAGCATTTCTAGGCGCATCGACTGGTTGTAATTTTGACAGAAAAATTGTTTCTAGTTTAGCAGTTATAGAAAAAAGAAATATTGAATTTAAAATATCTCTGAAACCGATTTAGATACAGAAAATTTGTTCAAATGCCGATTATAGAAAATTTAATGGGGAATAACTTATATTTGTAAGTTTTTTTTATATCTTTATTCGTTTATAAGATATTGCATATTATATAGATTGTTAGCAGTCCACCTCTAAATATTGACAAGAAAATTTTGTGAAATACATTTACATACATACATACATACATATCTTCTCGCTATATTCCAACAAATAGGATATCACGAACCCTAAAATCACTCATAAAACACTCATCAAACAATCAGCCCTTGTCAAACATTTTCATCCAACTAAATCACCCTCGCTTCAACCACATTCATAGATCACTCCATATAAACTCGTTCATTTATTACACTCGAAATCATTAAATAACTTTTGAACCGAGTACGTTAGAAAGAAATTGTTCAAATAAGAGTTGTAGAGAATTTTTAGGCGCATCGCGTGGTGGCACAGGCCACAGACAAACTATACCATAGCCTGTCTATGGATTTGCAAGCAATGAGCAAGATTCCAAAGCAGCTACACACCAACCAACCTACCTGGTAGCCACTGAGAAAATCTCACGAGAAGCAAAAAATTAAGTTGATAGATTTCAACAGCAGTTGCAGTTGCATATTAACCGCAATTACAAAGCCACAGACAAACTATACCATAGCCTGTATGTGGCTTTGCAAGCAATGAGCAAGATTCCAAAGCAGCTACACACCAACCAACCTACCTGGTAGCCACTGGGAAAATCTCACGAGAAGCAAAAAATTAAGTTGATAGATTTCAACAGCAGTTGCAGTTGCTTATTAACCGCAATTACAAGGCCACAGACAAACTATACCATAGCCTGTCTGTGGCTTTGCAAGTAATGAGCAACATTCCAAAGCAGCTACGCACCAATCAACCTACGTGGTAGCCACTGGGAAAATCTCACGAGAAGCAATTCAACAGCAGTTGCAGATTCCACCCCCAGATATGGGAAGTGGCGGTCCGAGTACCAAGTAGAACACTGTAGTAGCACGACCACTGCCCAGTATAGCTATATTTCATTAACTAGCTTACCTTACAATCAGTCAGATAGTCAATAAAATATCATCTAATACCATAACAGAGCTGCGAACACCCAGAAAGCGGATAATGGCAAATGATATGAGAACTGAGCACTGCTACGTGGACATTTACAAAACGAACTGTTTCATTACTATCGTTACGAAAATAATTACAATTAATAATGAGTTGTCATAGTGATACTCATTGTTATTACTAATATGTGTGCTGGTTGGTCAATTAGATAAATCCTTCAATTAACATAGAGTGAATTATTGAAAATAAAATATATGATAACAAACTGTAATTTTTCAATTGTAAATAACTTTTGAACCAAGCGAGCTAGAGAAAAATTGTTGAAATATAAATTTTAGAGCATTTCTAGGCGCATCGACTGGTTGTAATTTTGACAGAAAAATTGTTTCTAGTTTAGCAGTTATAGAAAAAAGAAATATTGAATTTAAAATATCTCTGAAACCGATTTAGATACAGAAAATTTGTTCAAATGCCGATTATAGAAAATTTAATGGGGAATAACTTATATTTGTAAGTTTTTTTTATATCTTTATTCGTTTATAAGATATTGCATATTATATAGATTGTTAGCAGTCCACCTCTAAATATTGACAAGAAAATTTTGTGAAATACATTTACATACATACATACATACATATCTTCTCGCTATATTCCAACAAATAGGATATCACGAACCCTAAAATCACTCATAAAACACTCATCAAACAATCAGCCCTTGTCAAACATTTTCATCCAACTAAATCACCCTCGCTTCAACCACATTCATAGATCACTCCATATAAACTCGTTCATTTATTACACTCGAAATCATTAAATAACTTTTGAACCGAGTACGTTAGAAAGAAATTGTTCAAATAAGAGTTGTAGAGAATTTTTAGGCGCATCGCGTGGTGGCACAGGCCACAGACAAACTATACCATAGCCTGTCTATGGATTTGCAAGCAATGAGCAAGATTCCAAAGCAGCTACACACCAACCAACCTACCTGGTAGCCACTGAGAAAATCTCACGAGAAGCAAAAAATTAAGTTGATAGATTTCAACAGCAGTTGCAGTTGCATATTAACCGCAATTACAAAGCCACAGACAAACTATACCATAGCCTGTATGTGGCTTTGCAAGCAATGAGCAAGATTCCAAAGCAGCTACACACCAACCAACCTACCTGGTAGCCACTGGGAAAATCTCACGAGAAGCAAAAAATTAAGTTGATAGATTTCAACAGCAGTTGCAGTTGCTTATTAACCGCAATTACAAGGCCACAGACAAACTATACCATAGCCTGTCTGTGGCTTTGCAAGTAATGAGCAACATTCCAAAGCAGCTACGCACCAATCAACCTACGTGGTAGCCACTGGGAAAATCTCACGAGAAGCAATTCAACAGCAGTTGCAGATTCCACCCCCAGATATGGGAAGTGGCGGTCCGAGTACCAAGTAGAACACTGTAGTAGCACGACCACTGCCCAGTATAGCTATATTTCATTAACTAGCTTACCTTACAATCAGTCAGATAGTCAATAAAATATCATCTAATACCATAACAGAGCTGCGAACACCCAGAAAGCGGATAATGGCAAATGATATGAGAACTGAGCACTGCTACGTGGACATTTACAAAACGAACTGTTTCATTACTATCGTTACGAAAATAATTACAATTAATAATGAGTTGTCATAGTGATACTCATTGTTATTACTAATATGTGTGCTGGTTGGTCAATTAGATAAATCCTTCAATTAACATAGAGTGAATTATTGAAAATAAAATATATGATAACAAACTGTAATTTTTCAATTGTAAATAACTTTTGAACCAAGCGAGCTAGAGAAAAATTGTTGAAATATAAATTTTAGAGCATTTCTAGGCGCATCGACTGGTTGTAATTTTGACAGAAAAATTGTTTCTAGTTTAGCAGTTATAGAAAAAAGAAATATTGAATTTAAAATATCTCTGAAACCGATTTAGATACAGAAAATTTGTTCAAATGCCGATTATAGAAAATTTAATGGGGAATAACTTATATTTGTAAGTTTTTTTTATATCTTTATTCGTTTATAAGATATTGCATATTATATAGATTGTTAGCAGTCCACCTCTAAATATTGACAAGAAAATTTTGTGAAATACATTTACATACATACATACATACATATCTTCTCGCTATATTCCAACAAATAGGATATCACGAACCCTAAAATCACTCATAAAACACTCATCAAACAATCAGCCCTTGTCAAACATTTTCATCCAACTAAATCACCCTCGCTTCAACCACATTCATAGATCACTCCATATAAACTCGTTCATTTATTACACTCGAAATCATTAAATAACTTTTGAACCGAGTACGTTAGAAAGAAATTGTTAAAATAAGAGTTGTAGAGAATTTTTAGGCGCATCGCGTGGTGGCACAGGCCACAGACAAACTATACCATAGCCTGTCTATGGATTTGCAAGCAATGAGCAAGATTCCAAAGCAGCTACACACCAACCAACCTACCTGGTAGCCACTGAGAAAATCTCACGAGAAGCAAAAAATTAAGTTGATAGATTTCAACAGCAGTTGCAGTTGCTTATTAACCGCAATTACAAGGCCACAGACAAACTATACCATAGCCTGTATGTGGCTTTGCAAGCAATGAGCAAGATTCCAAAGCAGCTACACACCAACCAACCTACCTGGTAGCCACTGGGAAAATCTCACGAGAAGCAAAAAATTAAGTTGATAGATTTCAACAGCAGTTGCAGTTGCTTATTAACCGCAATTACAAGGCCACAAACAAACTATACCATAGCCTGTCTGTGGCTTTGCAAGTAATGAGCAACATTCCAAAGCAGCTACGCACCAATCAACCTACGTGGTAGCCACTGGGAAAATCTCACGAGAAGCAATTCAACAGCAGTTGCAGATTCCACCCCCAGATATGGGAAGTGGCGGTCCGAGTACCAAGTAGAACACTGTAGTAGCACGACCACTGCCCAGTATAGCTATATTTCATTAACTAGCTTACCTTACAATCAGTCAGATAGTCAATAAAATATCATCTAATACCATAACAGAGCTGCGAACACCCAGAAAGCGGATAATGGCAAATGATATGAGAACTGAGCACTGCTACGTGGACATTTACAAAACGAACTGTTTCATTACTATCGTTACGAAAATAATTACAATTAATAATGAGTTGTCATAGTGATACTCATTGTTATTACTAATATGTGTGCTGGTTGGTCAATTAGATAAATCCTTCAATTAACATAGAGTGAATTATTGAAAATAAAATATATGATAACAAACTGTAATTTTTCAATTGTAAATAACTTTTGAACCAAGCGAGCTAGAGAAAAATTGTTGAAATATAAATTTTAGAGCATTTCTAGGCGCATCGACTGGTTGTAATTTTGGCAGAAAAATTGTTTCTAGTTTAGAAGTTATAGAAAAAAGAAATATTGAATTTAAAATATCTCTGAAACCGATTTAGATACAGAAAATTTGTTCAAATGCCGATTATAGAAAATTTAATGGGGAATAACTTATATTTGTAAGTTTTTTTTTATATCTTTATTCGTTTATAAGATATTGCATATTATATAGATTGTTAGCAGTCCACCTCTAAATATTGACAAGAAAATTTTGTGAAATACATTTACATACATACATACATACATATCTTCTCGCTATATTCCAACAAATAGGATATCACGAACCCTAAAATCACTCATAAAACACTCATCAAACAATCAGCCCTTGTCAAACATTTTCATCCAACTAAATCACCCTCGCTTCAACCACATTCATAGATCACTCCAAATAAACTCGTTCATTTATTACACTCGAAATCATTAAATAACTTTTGAACCGAGTACGTTAGAAAGAAATTGTTAAAATAAGAGTTGTAGAGAATTTTTAGGCGCATCGCGTGGTGGCACAGGCCACAGACAAACTATACCATAGCCTGTCTATGGATTTGCAAGCAATGAGCAAGATTCCAAAGCAGCTACACACCAACCAACCTACCTGGTAGCCACTGAGAAAATCTCACGAGAAGCAAAAAATTAAGTTGATAGATTTCAACAGCAGTTGCAGTTGCTTATTAACCGCAATTACAAGGCCACAGACAAACTATACCATAGCCTGTCTGTGGCTTTGCAAGTAATGAGCAACATTCCAAAGCAGCTACGCACCAATCAACCTACGTGGTAGCCACTGGGAAAATCTCACGAGAAGCAATTCAACAGCAGTTGCAGATTCCACCCCCAGATATGGGAAGTGGCGGTCCGAGTACCAAGTAGAACACTGTAGTAGCACGACCACTGCCCAGTATAGCTATATTTCATTAACTAGCTTACCTTACAATCAGTCAGATAGTCAATAAAATATCATCTAATACCATAACAGAGCTGCGAACACCCAGAAAGCGGATAATGGCAAATGATATGAGAACTGAGCACTGCTACGTGGACATTTACAAAACGAACTGTTTCATTACTATCGTTACGAAAATAATTACAATTAATAATGAGTTGTCATAGTGATACTCATTGTTATTACTAATATGTGTGCTGGTTGGTCAATTAGATAAATCCTTCAATTAACATAGAGTGAATTATTGAAAATAAAATATATGATAACAAACTGTAATTTTTCAATTGTAAATAACTTTTGAACCAAGCGAGCTAGAGAAAAATTGTTGAAATATAAATTTTAGAGCATTTCTAGGCGCATCGACTGGTTGTAATTTTGGCAGAAAAATTGTTTCTAGTTTAGAAGTTATAGAAAAAAGAAATATTGAATTTAAAATATCTCTGAAACCGATTTAGATACAGAAAATTTGTTCAAATGCCGATTATAGAAAATTTAATGGGGAATAACTTATATTTGTAAGTTTTTTTTATATCTTTATTCGTTTATAAGATATTGCATATTATATAGATTGTTAGCAGTCCACCTCTAAATATTGACAAGAAAATTTTGTGAAATACATTTACATACATACATACATACATATCTTCTCGCTATATTCCAACAAATAGGATATCACGAACCCTAAAATCACTCATAAAACACTCATCAAACAATCAGCCCTTGTCAAACATTTTCATCCAACTAAATCACCCTCGCTTCAACCACATTCATAGATCACTCCAAATAAACTCGTTCATTTATTACACTCGAAATCATTAAATAACTTTTGAACCGAGTACGTTAGAAAGAAATTGTTAAAATAAGAGTTGTAGAGTATTTTTAGGCGCATCGCGTGGTGGCACAGGCCACAGACAAACTATACCATAGCCTGTCTATGGATTTGCAAGCAATGAGCAAGATTCCAAAGCAGCTACACACCAACCAACCTACCTGGTAGCCACTGAGAAAATCTCACGAGAAGCAAAAAATTAAGTTGATAGATTTCAACAGCAGTTGCAGTTGCTTATTAACCGCAATTACAAGGCCACAGACAAACTATACCATAGCCTGTATGTGGCTTTGCAAGCAATGAGCAAGATTCCAAAGCAGCTACACACCAACCAACCTACCTGGTAGCCACTGGGAAAATCTCACGAGAAGCAAAAAATTAAGTTGATAGATTTCAACAGCAGTTGCAGTTGCTTATTAACCGCAATTACAAGGCCACAGACAAACTATACCATAGCCTGTCTGTGGCTTTGCAAGTAATGAGCAACATTCCAAAGCAGCTACGCACCAATCAACCTACGTGGTAGCCACTGGGAAAATCTCACGAGAAGCAATTCAACAGCAGTTGCAGATTCCACCCCCAGATATGGGAAGTGGCGGTCCGAGTACCAAGTAGAACACTGTAGTAGCACGACCACTGCCCAGTATAGCTATATTTCATTAACTAGCTTACCTTACAATCAGTCAGATAGTCAATAAAATATCATCTAATACCATAACAGAGCTGCGAACACCCAGAAAGCGGATAATGGCAAATGATATGAGAACTGAGCACTGCTACGTGGACATTTACAAAACGAACTGTTTCATTACTATCGTTACGAAAATAATTACAATTAATAATGAGTTGTCATAGTGATACTCATTGTTATTACTAATATGTGTGCTGGTTGGTCAATTAGATAAATCCTTCAATTAACATAGAGTGAATTATTGAAAATAAAATATATGATAACAAACTGTAATTTTTCAATTGTAAATAACTTTTGAACCAAGCGAGCTAGAGAAAAATTGTTGAAATATAAATTTTAGAGCATTTCTAGGTGCATCGACTAGTTGTAATTTTGACAAAAAAATTGTTTCTAGTTTAGAAGTTATAGCAAAAAGAATTATTGAATTTAAAATATCTCTGAAACCGATTTAGATACAGAAAATTTGTTCAAATGCCGATTATAGAAAATTTAATGGGGAATAACTTATATTTGTAAGTTTTTTTTATATCTTTATTCGTTTATAAGATATTGCATATTATATAGATTGTTAGCAGTCCACCTCTAAATATTGACAAGAAAATTTTGTGAAATACATTTACATACATACATACATACATATCTTCTCGCTATATTCCAACAAATAGGATATCACGAACCCTAAAATCACTCATAAAACACTCATCAAACAATCAGCCCTTGTCAAACATTTTCATCCAATTAAATCACCCTCGCTTCAACCACATTCATAGATCACTCCATATAAACTCGTTCATTTATTACACTCGAAATCATTAAATAACTTTTGAACCGAGTACGTTAGAAAGAAATTGTTAAAATAAGAGTTGTAGGGAATTTTTAGGCGCATCGCGTGGTGGCACAGGCCACAGACAAACTATACCATAGCCTGTCTATGGATTTGCAAGCAATGAGCAAGATTCCAAAGCAGCTACATACCAACCAACCTACCTGGTAGCCACTGAGAAAATCTCACGAGAAGCAAAAAATTAAGTTGATAGATTTCAACAGCAGTTGCAGTTGCTTATTAACCGCAATTACAAGGCCACAGACAAACTATACCATAGCCTGTATGTGGCTTTGCAAGCAATGAGCAAGATTCCAAAGCAGCTACACACCAACCAACCTACCTGGTAGCCACTGGGAAAATCTCACGAGAAGCAAAAAATTAAGTTGATAGATTTCAACAGCAGTTGCAGTTGCTTATTAACCGCAATTACAAGGCCACAGACAAACTATACCATAGCCTGTCTGTGGCTTTGCAAGTAATGAGCAACATTCCAAAGCAGCTACGCACCAATCAACCTACGTGGTAGCCACTGGGAAAATCTCACGAGAAGCAATTCAACAGCAGTTGCAGATTCCACCCCCAGATATGGGAAGTGGCGGTCCGAGTACCAAGTAGAACACTGTAGTAGCACGACCACTGCCCAGTATAGCTATATTTCATTAACTAGCTTACCTTACAATCAGTCAGATAGTCAATAAAATATCATCTAATACCATAACAGAGCTGCGAACACCCAGAAAGCGGATAATGGCAAATGATATGAGAACTGAGCACTGCTACGTGGACATTTACAAAACGAACTGTTTCATTACTATCGTTACGAAAATAATTACAATTAATAATGAGTTGTCATAGTGATACTCATTGTTATTACTAATATGTGTGCTGGTTGGTCAATTAGATAAATCCTTCAATTAACATAGAGTGAATTATTGAAAATAAAATATATGATAACAAACTGTAATTTTTCAATTGTAAATAACTTTTGAACCAAGCGAGCTAGAGAAAAATTGTTGAAATATAAATTTTAGAGCATTTCTAGGCGCATCGACTGGTTGTAATTTTGACAGAAAAATTGTTTCTAGTTTAGCAGTTATAGAAAAAAGAAATATTGAATTTAAAATATCTCTGAAACCGATTTAGATACAGAAAATTTGTTCAAATGCCGATTATAGAAAATTTAATGGGGAATAACTTATATTTGTAAGTTTTTTTTATATCTTTATTCGTTTATAAGATATTGCATATTATATAGATTGTTAGCAGTCCACCTCTAAATATTGACAAGAAAATTTTGTGAAATACATTTACATACATACATACATACATATCTTCTCGCTATATTCCAACAAATAGGATATCACGAACCCTAAAATCACTCATAAAACACTCATCAAACAATCAGCCCTTGTCAAACATTTTCATCCAACTAAATCACCCTCGCTTCAACCACATTCATAGATCACTCCATATAAACTCGTTCATTTATTACACTCGAAATCATTAAATAACTTTTGAACCGAGTACGTTAGAAAGAAATTGTTAAAATAAGAGTTGTAGAGAATTTTTAGGCGCATCGCGTGGTGGCACAGGCCACAGACAAACTATACCATAGCCTGTCTATGGATTTGCAAGCAATGAGCAAGATTCCAAAGCAGCTACATACCAACCAACCTACCTGGTAGCCACTGAGAAAATCTCACGAGAAGCAAAAAATTAAGTTGATAGATTTCAACAGCAGTTGCAGTTGCTTATTAACCGCAATTACAAGGCCACAGACAAACTATACCATAGCCTGTCTGTGGCTTTGCAAGCAATGAGCAAGATTCCAAAGCAGCTACACACCAACCAACCTACCTGGTAGCCACTGGGAAAATCTCACGAGAAGCAAAAAATTAAGTTGATAGATTTCAACAGCAGTTGCAGTTGCTTATTAACCGCAATTACAAGGCCACAGACAAACTATACCATAGCCTGTCTGTGGCTTTGCAAGTAATGAGCAACATTCCAAAGCAGCTACGCACCAATCAACCTACGTGGTAGCCACTGGGAAAATCTCACGAGAAGCAATTCAACAGCAGTTGCAGATTCCACCCCCAGATATGGGAAGTGGCGGTCCGAGTACCAAGTAGAACACTGTAGTAGCACGACCACTGCCCAGTATAGCTATATTTCATTAACTAGCTTACCTTACAATCAGTCAGATAGTCAATAAAATATCATCTAATACCATAACAGAGCTGCGAACACCCAGAAAGCGGATAATGGCAAATGATATGAGAACTGAGCACTGCTACGTGGACATTTACAAAACGAACTGTTTCATTACTATCGTTACGAAAATAATTACAATTAATAATGAGTTGTCATAGTGATACTCATTGTTATTACTAATATGTGTGCTGGTTGGTCAATTAGATAAATCCTTCAATTAACATAGAGTGAATTATTGAAAATAAAATATATGATAACAAACTGTAATTTTTCAATTGTAAATAACTTTTGAACCAAGCGAGCTAGAGAAAAATTGTTGAAATATAAATTTTAGAGCATTTCTAGGCGCATCGACTGGTTGTAATTTTGACAGAAAAATTGTTTCTAGTTTAGCAGTTATAGAAAAAAGAAATATTGAATTTAAAATATCTCTGAAACCGATTTAGATACAGAAAATTTGTTCAAATGCCGATTATAGAAAATTTAATGGGGAATAACTTATATTTGTAAGTTTTTTTTATATCTTTATTCGTTTATAAGATATTGCATATTATATAGATTGTTAGCAGTCCACCTCTAAATATTGACAAGAAAATTTTGTGAAATACATTTACATACATACATACATACATATCTTCTCGCTATATTCCAACAAATAGGATATCACGAACCCTAAAATCACTCATAAAACACTCATCAAACAATCAGCCCTTGTCAAACATTTTCATCCAACTAAATCACCCTCGCTTCAACCACATTCATAGATCACTCCATATAAACTCGTTCATTTATTACACTCGAAATCATTAAATAACTTTTGAACCGAGTACGTTAGAAAGAAATTGTTAAAATAAGAGTTGTAGAGAATTTTTAGGCGCATCGCGTGGTGGCACAGGCCACAGACAAACTATACCATAGCCTGTCTATGGATTTGCAAGCAATGAGCAAGATTCCAAAGCAGCTACATACCAACCAACCTACCTGGTAGCCACTGAGAAAATCTCACGAGAAGCAAAAAATTAAGTTGATAGATTTCAACAGCAGTTGCAGTTGCTTATTAACCGCAATTACAAGGCCACAGACAAACTATACCATAGCCTGTATGTGGCTTTGCAAGCAATGAGCAAGATTCCAAAGCAGCTACACACCAAACAACCTACCTGGTAGCCACTGGGAAAATCTCACGAGAAGCAAAAAATTAAGTTGATAGATTTCAACAGCAGTTGCAGTTGTTTATTAACCGCAATTACAAGGCCACAGACAAACTATACCATAGCCTGTCTGTGGCTTTGCAAGTAATGAGCAACATTCCAAAGCAGCTACGCACCAATCAACCTACGTGGTAGCCACTGGGAAAATCTCACGAGAAGCAATTCAACAGCAGTTGCAGATTCCACCCCCAGATATGGGAAGTGGCGGTCCGAGTACCAAGTAGAACACTGTAGTAGCACGACCACTGCCCAGTATAGCTATATTTCATTAACTAGCTTACCTTACAATCAGTCAGATAGTCAATAAAATATCATCTAATACCATAACAGAGCTGCGAACACCCAGAAAGCGGATAATGGCAAATGATATGAGAACTGAGCACTGCTACGTGGACATTTACAAAACGAACTGTTTCATTACTATCGTTACGAAAATAATTACAATTAATAATGAGTTGTCATAGTGATACTCATTGTTATTACTAATATGTGTGCTGGTTGGTCAATTAGATAAATCCTTCAATTAACATAGAGTGAATTATTGAAAATAAAATATATGATAACAAACTGTAATTTTTCAATTGTAAATAACTTTTTAACCAAGCGAGCTAGAGAAAAATTGTTGAAATATAAATTTTAGAGCATTTCTAGGCGCATCGACTGGTTGTAATTTTGACACAAAAATTGTTTCTAGTTTAGCAGTTATAGAAAAAAGAAATATTGAATTTAAAATATCTCTGAAACCGATTTAGATACAGAAAATTTGTTCAAATGCCGATTATAGAAAATTTAATGGGGAATAACTTATATTTGTAAGTTTTTTTTATATCTTTATTCGTTTATAAGATATTGCATATTATATAGATTGTTAGCAGTCCACCTCTAAATATTGAGAAGAAAATTTTGTGAAATACATTTACATACATACATACATACATATCTTCTCGCTATATTCCAACAAATAGGATACCACGAACCCTAAAATCACTCATAAAACACTCATCAAACAATCAGCCCTTGTCAAACATTTTCATCCAATTAAATCACCCTCGCTTCAACCACATTCATAGATCACTCCATATAAACTCGTTCATTTATTACACTCGAAATCATTAAATAACTTTTGAACCGAGTACGTTAGAAAGAAATTGTTAAAATAAGAGTTGTAGGGAATTTTTAGGCGCATCGCGTGGTGGCACAGGCCACAGACAAACTATACCATAGCCTGTCTATGGATTTGCAAGCAATGAGCAAGATTCCAAAGCAGCTACATACCAACCAACCTACCTGGTAGCCACTGAGAAAATCTCACGAGAAGCAAAAAATTAAGTTGATAGATTTCAACAGCAGTTGCAGTTGCTTATTAACCGCAATTACAAGGCCACAGACAAACTATACCATAGCCTGTATGTGGCTTTGCAAGCAATGAGCAAGATTCCAAAGCAGCTACACACCAAACAACCTACCTGGTAGCCACTGGGAAAATCTCACGAGAAGCAAAAAATTAAGTTGATAGATTTCAACAGCAGTTGCAGTTGCTTATTAACCGCAATTACAAGGCCACAGACAAACTATACCATAGCCTGTCTGTGGCTTTGCAAGTAATGAGCAACATTCCAAAGCAGCTACGCACCAATCAACCTACGTGGTAGCCACTGGGAAAATCTCACGAGAAGCAATTCAACAGCAGTTGCAGATTCCACCCCCAGATATGGGAAGTGGCGGTCCGAGTACCAAGTAGAACACTGTAGTAGCACGACCACTGCCCAGTATAGCTATATTTCATTAACTAGCTTACCTTACAATCAGTCAGATAGTCAATAAAATATCATCTAATACCATAACAGAGCTGCGAACACCCAGAAAGCGGATAATGGCAAATGATATGAGAACTGAGCACTGCTACGTGGACATTTACAAAACGAACTGTTTCATTACTATCGTTACGAAAATAATTACAATTAATAATGAGTTGTCATAGTGATACTCATTGTTATTACTAATATGTGTGCTGGTTGGTCAATTAGATAAATCCTTCAATTAACATAGAGTGAATTATTGAAAATAAAATATATGATAACAAACTGTAATTTTTCAATTGTAAATAACTTTTGAACCAAGCGAGCTAGAGAAAAATTGTTGAAATATAAATTTTAGAGCATTTCTAGGCGCATCGACTGGTTGTAATTTTGACACAAAAATTGTTTCTAGTTTAGCAGTTATAGAAAAAAGAAATATTGAATTTAAAATATCTCTGAAACCGATTTAGATACAGAAAATTTGTTCAAATGCCGATTATAGAAAATTTAATGGGGAATAACTTATATTTGTAAGTTTTTTTATATCTTTATTCGTTTATAAGATATTGCATATTATATAGATTGTTAGCAGTCCACCTCTAAATATTGACAAGAAAATTTTGTGAAATACATTTACATACATACATACATACATATCTTCTCGCTATATTCCAACAAATAGGATATCACGAACCCTAAAATCACTCATAAAACACTCATCAAACAATCAGCCCTTGTCAAACATTTTCATCCAACTAAATCACCCTCGCTTCAACCACATTCATAGATCACTCCATATAAACTCGTTCATTTATTACACTCGAAATCATTAAATAACTTTTGAACCGAGTACGTTAGAAAGAAATTGTTAAAATAAGAGTTGTAGGGAATTTTTAGGCGCATCGCGTGGTGGCACAGGCCACAGACAAACTATACCATAGCCTGTCTATGGATTTGCAAGCAATGAGCAAGATTCCAAAGCAGCTACACACCAACCAACCTACCTGGTAGCCACTGAGAAAATCTCACGAGAAGCAAAAAATTAAGTTGATAGATTTCAACAGCAGTTGCAGTTGCTTATTAACCGCAATTACAAGGCCACAGACAAACTATACCATAGCCTGTATGTGGCTTTGCAAGCAATGAGCAAGATTCCAAAGCAGCTACACACCAACCAACCTACCTGGTAGCCACTGGGAAAATCTCACGAGAAGCAAAAAATTAAGTTGATAGATTTCAACAGCAGTTGCAGTTGCTTATTAACCGCAATTACAAGGCCACAAACAAACTATACCATAGCCTGTCTGTGGCTTTGCAAGTAATGAGCAACATTCCAAAGCAGCTACGCACCAATCAACCTACGTGGTAGCCACTGGGAAAATCTCACGAGAAGCAATTCAACAGCAGTTGCAGATTCCACCCCCAGATATGGGAAGTGGCGGTCCGAGTACCAAGTAGAACACTGTAGTAGCACGACCACTGCCCAGTATAGCTATATTTCATTAACTAGCTTACCTTACAATCAGTCAGATAGTCAATAAAATATCATCTAATACCATAACAGAGCTGCGAACACCCAGAAAGCGGATAATGGCAAATGATATGAGAACTGAGCACTGCTACGTGGACATTTACAAAACGAACTGTTTCATTACTATCGTTACGAAAATAATTACAATTAATAATGAGTTGTCATAGTGATACTCATTGTTATTACTAATATGTGTGCTGGTTGGTCAATTAGATAAATCCTTCAATTAACATAGAGTGAATTATTGAAAATAAAATATATGATAACAAACTGTAATTTTTCAATTGTAAATAACTTTTTAACCAAGCGAGCTAGAGAAAAATTATTGAAATATAAATTTTAGAGCATTTCTAGGCGCATCGACTGGTTGTAATTTTGACAGAAAAATTGTTTCTAGTTTAGAAGTTATAGAAAAAAGAAATATTGAATTTAAAATATCTCTGAAACCGATTTAGATACAGAAAATTTGTTCAAATGCCGATTATAGAAAATTTAATGGGGAATAACTTATATTTGTAAGTTTTTTTTATATCTTTATTCGTTTATAAGATATTGCATATTATATAGATTGTTAGCAGTCCACCTCTAAATATTGACAAGAAAATTTTGTGAAATACATTTACATACATACATACATACATATCTTCTCGCTATATTCCAACAAATAGGATATCACGAACCCTAAAATCACTCATAAAACACTCATCAAACAATCAGCCCTTGTCAAACATTTTCATCCAACTAAATCACCCTCGCTTCAACCACATTCATAGATCACTCCATATAAACTCGTTCATTTATTACACTCGAAATCATTAAATAACTTTTGAACCGAGTACGTTAGAAAGAAATTGTTAAAATAAGAGTTGTAGGGAATTTTTAGGCGCATCGCGTGGTGGCACAGGCCACAGACAAACTATACCATAGCCTGTCTATGGATTTGCAAGCAATGAGCAAGATTCCAAAGCAGCTACATACCAACCAACCTACCTGGTAGCCACTGAGAAAATCTCACGAGAAGCAAAAAATTAAGTTGATAGATTTCAACAGCAGTTGCAGTTGCTTATTAACCGCAATTACAAGGCCACAGACAAACTATACCATAGCCTGTATGTGGCTTTGCAAGCAATGAGCAAGATTCCAAAGCAGCTACACACCAAACAACCTACCTGGTAGCCACTGGGAAAATCTCACGAGAAGCAAAAAATTAAGTTGATAGATTTCAACAGCAGTTGCAGTTGCTTATTAACCGCAATTACAAGGCCACAGACAAACTATACCATAGCCTGTCTGTGGCTTTGCAAGTAATGAGCAACATTCCAAAGCAGCTACGCACCAATCAACCTACGTGGTAGCCACTGGGAAAATCTCACGAGAAGCAATTCAACAGCAGTTGCAGATTCCACCCCCAGATATGGGAAGTGGCGGTCCGAGTACCAAGTAGAACACTGTAGTAGCACGACCACTGCCCAGTATAGCTATATTTCATTAACTAGCTTACCTTACAATCAGTCAGATAGTCAATAAAATATCATCTAATACCATAACAGAGCTGCGAACACCCAGAAAGCGGATAATGGCAAATGATATGAGAACTGAGCACTGCTACGTGGACATTTACAAAACGAACTGTTTCATTACTATCGTTACGAAAATAATTACAATTAATAATGAGTTGTCATAGTGATACTCATTGTTATTACTAATATGTGTGCTGGTTGGTCAATTAGATAAATCCTTCAATTAACATAGAGTGAATTATTGAAAATAAAATATATGATAACAAACTGTAATTTTTCAATTGTAAATAACTTTTGAACCAAGCGAGCTAGAGAAAAATTGTTGAAATATAAATTTTAGAGCATTTCTAGGCGCATCGACTGGTTGTAATTTTGACACAAAAATTGTTTCTAGTTTAGCAGTTATAGAAAAAAGAAATATTGAATTTAAAATATCTCTGAAACCGATTTAGATACAGAAAATTTGTTCAAATGCCGATTATAGAAAATTTAATGGGGAATAACTTATATTTGTAAGTTTTTTTATATCTTTATTCGTTTATAAGATATTGCATATTATATAGATTGTTAGCAGTCCACCTCTAAATATTGACAAGAAAATTTTGTGAAATACATTTACATACATACATACATACATATCTTCTCGCTATGTTCCAACAAATAGGATATCACGAACCCTAAAATCACTCATAAAACACTCATCAAACAATCAGCCCTTGTCAAACATTTTCATCCAACTAAATCACCCTCGCTTCAACCACATTCATAGATCACTCCATATAAACTCGTTCATTTATTACACTCGAAAACATTAAATAACTTTTGAACCGAGTACGTTAGAAAGAAATTGTTAAAATAAGAGTTGTAGGGAATTTTTAGGCGCATCGCGTGGTGGCACAGGCCACAGACAAACTATACCATAGCCTGTCTATGGATTTGCAAGCAATGAGCAAGATTCCAAAGCAGCTACACACCAACCAACCTACCTGGTAGCCACTGAGAAAATCTCACGAGAAGCAAAAAATTAAGTTGATAGATTTCAACAGCAGTTGCAGTTGCTTATTAACCGCAATTACAAGGCCACAGACAAACTATACCATAGCCTGTATGTGGCTTTGCAAGCAATGAGCAAGATTCCAAAGCAGCTACACACCAAACAACCTACCTGGTAGCCACTGGGAATATCTCACGAGAAGCAAAAAATTAAGTTGATAGATTTCAACAGCAGTTGCAGTTGCTTATTAACCGCAATTACAAGGCCACAGACAAACTATACCATAGCCTGTCTGTGGCTTTGCAAGTAATGAGCAACATTCCAAAGCAGCTACGCACCAATCAACCTACGTGGTAGCCACTGGGAAAATCTCACGAGAAGCAATTCAACAGCAGTTGCAGATTCCACCCCCAGATATGGGAAGTGGCGGTCCGAGTACCAAGTAGAACACTGTAGTAGCACGACCACTGCCCAGTATAGCTATATTTCATTAACTAGCTTACCTTACAATCAGTCAGATAGTCAATAAAATATCATCTAATACCATAACAGAGCTGCGAACACCCAGAAAGCGGATAATGGCAAATGATATGAGAACTGAGCACTGCTACGTGGACATTTACAAAACGAACTGTTTCATTACTATCGTTACGAAAATAATTACAATTAATAATGAGTTGTCATAGTGATACTCATTGTTATTACTAATATGTGTGCTGGTTGGTCAATTAGATAAATCCTTCAATTAACATAGAGTGAATTATTGAAAATAAAATATATGATAACAAACTGTAATTTTTCAATTGTAAATAACTTTTGAACCAAGCGAGCTAGAGAAAAATTGTTGAAATATAAATTTTAGAGCATTTCTAGGCGCATCGACTGGTTGTAATTTTGACACAAAAATTGTTTCTAGTTTAGCAGTTATAGAAAAAAGAAATATTGAATTTAAAATATCTCTGAAACCGATTTAGATACAGAAAATTTGTTCAAATGCCGATTATAGAAAATTTAATGGGGAATAACTTATATTTGTAAGTTTTTTTATATCTTTATTCGTTTATAAGATATTGCATATTATATAGATTGTTAGCAGTCCACCTCTAAATATTGACAAGAAAATTTTGTGAAATACATTTACATACATACATACATACATATCTTCTCGCTATATTCCAACAAATAGGATATCACGAACCCTAAAATCACTCATAAAACACTCATCAAACAATCAGCCCTTGTCAAACATTTTCATCCAACTAAATCACCCTCGCTTCAACCACATTCATAGATCACTCCATATAAACTCGTTCATTTATTACACTCGAAATCATTAAATAACTTTTGAACCGAGTACGTTAGAAAGAAATTGTTAAAATAAGAGTTGTAGGGAATTTTTAGGCGCATCGCGTGGTGGCACAGGCCACAGACAAACTATACCATAGCCTGTCTATGGATTTGCAAGCAATGAGCAAGATTCCAAAGCAGCTACACACCAACCAACCTACCTGGTAGCCACTGAGAAAATCTCACGAGAAGCAAAAAATTAAGTTGATAGATTTCAACAGCAGTTGCAGTTGCTTATTAACCGCAATTACAAGGCCACAGACAAACTATACCATAGCCTGTATGTGGCTTTGCAAGCAATGAGCAAGATTCCAAAGCAGCTACACACCAACCAACCTACCTGGTAGCCACTGGGAAAATCTCACGAGAAGCAAAAAATTAAGTTGATAGATTTCAACAGCAGTTGCAGTTGCTTATTAACCGCAATTACAAGGCCACAAACAAACTATACCATAGCCTGTCTGTGGCTTTGCAAGTAATGAGCAACATTCCAAAGCAGCTACGCACCAATCAACCTACGTGGTAGCCACTGGGAAAATCTCACGAGAAGCAATTCAACAGCAGTTGCAGATTCCACCCCCAGATATGGGAAGTGGCGGTCCGAGTACCAAGTAGAACACTGTAGTAGCACGACCACTGCCCAGTATAGCTATATTTCATTAACTAGCTTACCTTACAATCAGTCAGATAGTCAATAAAATATCATCTAATACCATAACAGAGCTGCGAACACCCAGAAAGCGGATAATGGCAAATGATATGAGAACTGAGCACTGCTACGTGGACATTTACAAAACGAACTGTTTCATTACTATCGTTACGAAAATAATTACAATTAATAATGAGTTGTCATAGTGATACTCATTGTTATTACTAATATGTGTGCTGGTTGGTCAATTAGATAAATCCTTCAATTAACATAGAGTGAATTATTGAAAATAAAATATATGATAACAAACTGTAATTTTTCAATTGTAAATAACTTTTTAACCAAGCGAGCTAGAGAAAAATTATTGAAATATAAATTTTAGAGCATTTCTAGGCGCATCGACTGGTTGTAATTTTGACAGAAAAATTGTTTCTAGTTTAGAAGTTATAGAAAAAAGAAATATTGAATTTAAAATATCTCTGAAACCGATTTAGATACAGAAAATTTGTTCAAATGCCGATTATAGAAAATTTAATGGGGAATAACTTATATTTGTAAGTTTTTTTTATATCTTTATTCGTTTATAAGATATTGCATATTATATAGATTGTTAGCAGTCCACCTCTAAATATTGACAAGAAAATTTTGTGAAATACATTTACATACATACATACATACATATCTTCTCGCTATATTCCAACAAATAGGATATCACGAACCCTAAAATCACTCATAAAACACTCATCAAACAATCAGCCCTTGTCAAACATTTTCATCCAACTAAATCACCCTCGCTTCAACCACATTCATAGATCACTCCATATAAACTCGTTCATTTATTACACTCGAAATCATTAAATAACTTTTGAACCGAGTACGTTAGAAAGAAATTGTTAAAATAAGAGTTGTAGGGAATTTTTAGGCGCATCGCGTGGTGGCACAGGCCACAGACAAACTATACCATAGCCTGTCTATGGATTTGCAAGCAATGAGCAAGATTCCAAAGCAGCTACACACCAACCAACCTACCTGGTAGCCACTGAGAAAATCTCACGAGAAGCAAAAAATTAAGTTGATAGATTTCAACAGCAGTTGCAGTTGCTTATTAACCGCAATTACAAGGCCACAGACAAACTATACCATAGCCTGTATGTGGCTTTGCAAGCAATGAGCAAGATTCCAAAGCAGCTACACACCAACCAACCTACCTGGTAGCCACTGGGAAAATCTCACGAGAAGCAAAAAACTAAGTTGATAGATTTCAACAGCAGTTGCAGTTGCTTATTAACCGCAATTACAAGGCCACAAACAAACTATACCATAGCCTGTCTGTGGCTTTGCAAGTAATGAGCAACATTCCAAAGCAGCTACGCACCAATCAACCTACGTGGTAGCCACTGGTAAAATCTCACGAGAAGCAATTCAACAGCAGTTGCAGATTCCACCCCCAGATATGGGAAGTGGCGGTCCGAGTACCAAGTAGAACACTGTAGTAGCACGACCACTGCCCAGTATAGCTATATTTCATTAACTAGCTTACCTTACAATCAGTCAGATAGTCAATAAAATATCATCTAATACCATAACAGAGCTGCGAACACCCAGAAAGCGGATAATGGCAAATGATATGAGAACTGAGCACTGCTACGTGGACATTTACAAAACGAACTGTTTCATTACTATCGTTACGAAAATAATTACAATTAATAATGAGTTGTCATAGTGATACTCATTGTTATTACTAATATGTGTGCTGGTTGGTCAATTAGATAAATCCTTCAATTAACATAGAGTGAATTATTGAAAATAAAATATATGATAACAAACTGTAATTTTTCAATTGTAAATAACTTTTGAACCAAGCGAGCTAGAGAAAAATTGTTGAAATATAAATTTTAGAGCATTTCTAGGCGCATCGACTGGTTGTAATTTTGACATAAAAATTGTTTCTAGTTTAGCAGTTATAGAAAAAAGAAATATTGAATTTAAAATATCTCTGAAACCGATTTAGATACAGAAAATTTGTTCAAATGCCGATTATAGAAAATTTAATGGGGAATAACTTATATTTGTAAGTTTTTTTTATATCTTTATTCGTTTATAAGATATTGCATATTATATAGATTGTTAGCAGTCCACCTCTAAATATTGACAAGAAAATTTTGTGAAATACATTTACATACATACATACATACATATCTTCTCGCTATATTCCAACAAATAGGATATCACGAACCCTAAAATCACTCATAAAACACTCATCAAACAATCAGCCCTTGTCAAACATTTTCATCCAACTAAATCACCCTCGCTTCAACCACATTCATAGATCACTCCATATAAACTCGTTCATTTATTACACTCGAAATCATTAAATAACTTTTGAACCGAGTACGTTAGAAAGAAATTGTTAAAATAAGAGTTGTAGGGAATTTTTAGGCGCATCGCGTGGTGGCACAGGCCACAGACAAACTATACCATAGCCTGTCTATGGATTTGCAAGCAATGAGCAAGATTCCAAAGCAGCTACACACCAACCAACCTATCTGGTAGCCACTGAGAAAATCTCACGAGAAGCAAAAAATTAAGTTGATAGATTTCAACAGCAGTTGCAGTTGCTTATTAACCGCAATTACAAGGCCACAGACAAACTATACCATAGCCTGTATGTGGCTTTGCAAGCAATGAGCAAGATTCCAAAGCAGCTACACACCAACCAACCTACCTGGTAGCCACTGGGAAAATCTCACGAGAAGCAAAAAATTAAGTTGATAGATTTCAACAGCAGTTGCAGTTGCTTATTAACCGCAATTACAAGGCCACAGACAAACTATACCATAGCCTGTCTGTGGCTTTGCAAGTAATGAGCAACATTCCAAAGCAGCTACGCACCAATCAACCTACGTGGTAGCCACTGGGAAAATCTCACGAGAAGCAATTCAACAGCAGTTGCAGATTCCACCCCCAGATATGGGAAGTGGCGGTCCGAGTACCAAGTAGAACACTGTAGTAGCACGACCACTGCCCAGTATAGCTATATTTCATTAACTAGCTTACCTTACAATCAGTCAGATAGTCAATAAAATATCATCTAATACCATAACAGAGCTGCGAACACCCAGAAAGCGGATAATGGCAAATGATATGAGAACTGAGCACTGCTACGTGGACATTTACAAAACGAACTGTTTCATTACTATCGTTACGAAAATAATTACAATTAATAATGAGTTGTCATAGTGATACTCATTGTTATTACTAATATGTGTGCTGGTTGGTCAATTAGATAAATCCTTCAATTAACATAGAGTGAATTATTGAAAATAAAATATATGATAACAAACTGTAATTTTTCAATTGTAAATAACTTTTTAACCAAGCGAGCTAGAGAAAAATTATTGAAATATAAATTTTAGAGCATTTCTAGGCGCATCGACTGGTTGTAATTTTGACAGAAAAATTGTTTCTAGTTTAGAAGTTATAGAAAAAAGAAATATTGAATTTAAAATATCTCTGAAACCGATTTAGATACAGAAAATTTGTTCAAATGCCGATTATAGAAAATTTAATGGGGAATCACTTATATTTGTAAGTTTTTTTTATATCTTTATTCGTTTATAAGATATTGCATATTATATAGATTGTTAGCAGTCCACCTCTAAATATTGACAAGAAAATTTTGTGAAATACATTTACATACATACATACATACATATCTTCTCGCTATATTCCAACAAATAGGATATCACGAACCCTAAAATCACTCATAAAACACTCATCAAACAATCAGCCCTTGTCAAACATTTTCATCCAACTAAATCACCCTCGCTTCAACCACATTCATAGATCACTCCATATAAACTCGTTCATTTATTACACTCGAAATCATTAAATAACTTTTGAACCGAGTACGTTAGAAAGAAATTGTTAAAATAAGAGTTGTAGGGAATTTTTAGGCGCATCGCGTGGTGGCACAGGCCACAGACAAACTATACCATAGCCTGTCTATGGATTTGCAAGCAATGAGCAAGATTCCAAAGCAGCTACACACCAACCAACCTACCTGGTAGCCACTGAGAAAATCTCACGAGAAGCAAAAAATTAAGTTGATAGATTTCAACAGCAGTTGCAGTTGCTTATTAACCGCAATTACAAGGCCACAGACAAACTATACCATAGCCTGTATGTGGCTTTGCAAGCAATGAGCAAGATTCCAAAGCAGCTACACACCAACCAACCTACCTGGTAGCCACTGAGAAAATCTCACGAGAAGCAAAAAACTAAGTTGATAGATTTCAACAGCAGTTGCAGTTGCTTATTAACCGCAATTACAAGGCCACAAACAAACTATACCATAGCCTGTCTGTGGCTTTGCAAGTAATGAGCAACATTCCAAAGCAGCTACGCACCAATCAACCTACGTGGTAGCCACTGGGAAAATCTCACGAGAAGCAATTCAACAGCAGTTGCAGATTCCACCCCCAGATATGGGAAGTGGCGGTCCGAGTACCAAGTAGAACACTGTAGTAGCACGACCACTGCCCAGTATAGCTATATTTCATTAACTAGCTTACCTTACAATCAGTCAGATAGTCAATAAAATATCATCTAATACCATAACAGAGCTGCGAACACCCAGAAAGCGGATAATGGCAAATGATATGAGAACTGAGCACTGCTACGTGGACATTTACAAAACGAACTGTTTCATTACTATCGTTACGAAAATAATTACAATTAATAATGAGTTGGCATAGTGATACTCATTGTTATTACTAATATGTGTGCTGGTTGGTCAATTAGATAAATCCTTCAATTAACATAGAGTGAATTATTGAAAATAAAATATATGATAACAAACTGTAATTTTTCAATTGTAAATAACTTTTTAACCAAGCGAGCTAGAGAAAAATTATTGAAATATAAATTTTAGAGCATTTCTAGGCGCATCGACTGGTTGTAATTTTGACAGAAAAATTGTTTCTAGTTTAGAAGTTATAGAAAAAAGAAATATTGAATTTAAAATATCTCTGAAACCGATTTAGATACAGAAAATTTGTTCAAATGCCGATTATAGAAAATTTAATGGGGAATAACTTATATTTGTAAGTTTTTTTTATATCTTTATTCGTTTATAAGATATTGCATATTATATAGATTGTTAGCAGTCCACCTCTAAATATTGACAAGAAAATTTTGTGAAATACATTTACATACATACATACATATCTTCTCGCTATATTCCAACAAATAGGATATCACGAACCCTAAAATCACTCATAAAACATTCATCAAACAATCAGCCCTTGTCAAACATTTTCATCCAACTAAATCAACCTCGCTTCAACCACATTCATAGATCACTCCATATAAACTCGTTCATTTATTACACTCGAAATCATTAAATAACTTTTGAACAGAGTACGTTAGAAAGAAATTGTTAAAATAAGAGTTGTAGGGAATTTTTAGGCGCATCGCGTGGTGGCACAGGCCACAGACAAACTATACCATAGCCTGTCTATGGATTTGCAAGCAATGAGCAAGATTCCAAAGCAGCTACACACCAACCAACCTACCTGGTAGCCACTGAGAAAATCTCACGAGAAGCAAAAAATTAAGTTGATAGATTTCAACAGCAGTTGCAGTTGCTTATTAACCGCAATTACAAGGCCACAGACAAACTATACCATAGCCTGTATGTGGCTTTGCAAGCAATGAGCAAGATTCCAAAGCAGCTACACACCAACCAACCTACCTGGTAGCCACTGGGAAAATCTCACGAGAAGCAAAAAACTAAGTTGATAGATTTCAACAGCAGTTGCAGTTGCTTATTAACCGCAATTACAAGGCCACAAACAAACTATACCATAGCCTGTCTGTGGCTTTGCAAGTAATGAGCAACATTCCAAAGCAGCTACGCACCAATCAACCTACGTGGTAGCCACTGGGAAAATCTCACGAGAAGCAATTCAACAGCAGTTGCAGATTCCACCCCCAGATATGGGAAGTGGCGGTCCGAGTACCAAGTAGAACACTGTAGTAGCACGACCACTGCCCAGTATAGCTATATTTCATTAACTAGCTTACCTTACAATCAGTCAGATAGTCAATAAAATATCATCTAATACCATAACAGAGCTGCGAACACCCAGAAAGCGGATAATGGCAAATGATATGAGAACTGAGTACTGCTACGTGGACATTTACAAAACGAACTGTTTCATTACTATCGTTACGAAAATAATTACAATTAATAATGAGTTGTCATAGTGATACTCATTGTTATTACTAATATGTGTGCTGGTTGGTCAATTAGATAAATCCTTCAATTAACATAGAGTGAATTATTGAAAATAAAATATATGATAACAAACTGTAATTTTTCAATTGTAAATAACTTTTTAACCAAGCGAGCTAGAGAAAAATTATTGAAATATAAATTTTAGAGCATTTCTAGGCGCATCGACTGGTTGTAATTTTGACAGAAAAATTGTTTCTAGTTTAGAAGTTATAGAAAAAAGAAATATTGAATTTAAAATATCTCTGAAACCGATTTAGATACAGAAAATTTGTTCAAATGCCGATTATAGAAAATTTAATGGGGAATAACTTATATTTGTAAGTTTTTTTTATATCTTTATTCGTTTATAAGATATTGCATATTATATAGATTGTTAGCAGTCCACCTCTAAATATTGACAAGAAAATTTTGTGAAATACATTTACATACATACATACATACATATCTTCTCGCTATATTCCAACAAATAGGATATCACGAACCCTAAAATCACTCATAAAACATTCATCAAACAATCAGCCCTTGTCAAACATTTTCATCCAACTAAATCAACCTCGCTTCAACCACATTCATAGATCACTCCATATAAACTCGTTCATTTATTACACTCGAAATCATTAAATAACTTTTGAACAGAGTACGTTAGAAAGAAATTGTTAAAATAAGAGTTGTAGGGAATTTTTAGGCGCATCGCGTGGTGGCACAGGCCACAGACAAACTATACCATAGCCTGTCTATGGATTTGCAAGCAATGAGCAAGATTCCAAAGCAGCTACACACCAAACAACCTACCTGGTAGCCACTGAGAAAATCTCACGAGAAGCAAAAAATTAAGTTGATAGATTTCAACAGCAGTTGCAGTTGCTTATTAACCGCAATTACAAGGCCACAGACAAACTATACCATAGCCTGTATGTGGCTTTGCAAGCAATGAGCAAGATTCCAAAGCAGCTACACACCAACCAACCTACCTGGTAGCCACTGGGAAAAGCTCACGAGAAGCAAAAAACTAAGTTGATAGATTTCAACAGCAGTTGCAGTTGCTTATTAACCGCAATTACAAGGCCACAAACAAACTATACCATAGCCTGTCTGTGGCTTTGCAAGTAATGAGCAACATTCCAAAGCAGCTACGCACCAATCAACCTACGTGGTAGCCACTGGGAAAATCTCACGAGAAGCAATTCAACAGCAGTTGCAGATTCCACCCCCAGATATGGGAAGTGGCGGTCCGAGTACCAAGTAGAACACTGTAGTAGCACGACCACTGCCCAGTATAGCTATATTTCATTAACTAGCTTACCTTACAATCAGTCAGATAGTCAATAAAATATCATCTAATACCATAACAGAGCTGCGAACACCCAGAAAGCGGATAATGGCAAATGATATGAGAACTGAGCACTGCTACGTGGACATTTACAAAACGAACTGTTTCATTACTATCGTTACGAAAATAATTACAATTAATAATGAGTTGTCATAGTGATACTCATTGTTATTACTAATATGTGTGCTGGTTGGTCAATTAGATAAATCCTTCAATTAACATAGAGTGAATTATTGAAAATAAAATATATGATAACAAACTGTAATTTTTCAATTGTAAATAACTTTTTAACCAAGCGAGCTAGAGAAAAATTATTGAAATATAAATTTTAGAGCATTTCTAGGCGCATCGACTGGTTGTAATTTTGACAGAAAAATTGTTTCTAGTTTAGAAGTTATAGAAAAAAGAAATATTGAATTTAAAATATCTCTGAAACCGATTTAGATACAGAAAATTTGTTCAAATGCCGATTATAGAAAATTTAATGGGGAATAACTTATATTTGTAAGTTTTTTTTATATCTTTATTCGTTTATAAGATATTGCATATTATATAGATTGTTAGCAGTCCACCTCTAAATATTGACAAGAAAATTTTGTGAAATACATTTACATACATACATACATACATATCTTCTCGCTATATTCCAACAAATAGGATATCACGAACCCTAAAATCACTCATAAAACATTCATCAAACAATCAGCCCTTGTCAAACATTTTCATCCAACTAAATCAACCTCGCTTCAACCACATTCATAGATCACTCCATATAAACTCGTTCATTTATTACACTCGAAATCATTAAATAACTTTTGAACCGAGTACGTTAGAAAGAAATTGTTAAAATAAGAGTTGTAGGGAATTTTTAGGCGCATCGCGTGGTGGCACAGGCCACAGACAAACTATACCATAGCCTGTCTATGGATTTGCAAGCAATGAGCAAGATTCCAAAGCAGCTACACACCAACCAACCTACCTGGTAGCCACTGAGAAAATCTCACGAGAAGCAAAAAATTAAGTTGATAGATTTCAACAGCAGTTGCAGTTGCTTATTAACCGCAATTACAAGGCCACAGACAAACTATACCATAGCCTGTATGTGGCTTTGCAAGCAATGAGCAAGATTCCAAAGCAGCTACACACCAACCAACCTACCTGGTAGCCACTGGGAAAATCTCACGAGAAGCAAAAAACTAAGTTGATAGATTTCAACAGCAGTTGCAGTTGCTTATTAACCGCAATTACAAGGCCACAAACAAACTATACCATAGCCTGTCTGTGGCTTTGCAAGTAATGAGCAACATTCCAAAGCAGCTACGCACCAATCAACCTACGTGGTAGCCACTGGGAAAATCTCACGAGAAGCAATTCAACAGCAGTTGCAGATTCCACCCCCAGATATGGGAAGTGGCGGTCCGAGTACCAAGTAGAACACTGTAGTAGCACGACCACTGCCCAGTATAGCTATATTTCATTAACTAGCTTACCTTACAATCAGTCAGATAGTCAATAAAATATCATCTAATACCATAACAGAGCTGCGAACACCCAGAAAGCGGATAATGGCAAATGATATGAGAACTGAGCACTGCTACGTGGACATTTACAAAACGAACTGTTTCATTACTATCGTTACGAAAATAATTACAATTAATAATGAGTTGTCATAGTGATACTCATTGTTATTACTAATATGTGTGCTGGTTGGTCAATTAGATAAATCCTTCAATTAACATAGAGTGAATTAATGAAAATAAAATATATGATAACAAACTGTAATTTTTCAATTGTAAATAACTTTTTAACCAAGCGAGCTAGAGAAAAATTATTGAAATATAAATTTTAGAGCATTTCTAGGCGCATCGACTGGTTGTAATTTTGACAGAAAAATTGTTTCTAGTTTAGAAGTTATAGAAAAAAGAAATATTGAATTTAAAATATCTCTGAAACCGATTTAGATACAGAAAATTTGTTCAAATGCCGATTATAGAAAATTTAATGGGGAATAACTTATATTTGTAAGTTTTTTTATATCTTTATTCGTTTATAAGATATTGCATATTATATAGATTGTTAGCAGTCCACCTCTAAATATTGACAAGAAAATTTTGTGAAATACATTTACATACATACATACATACATATCTTCTCGCTATATTCCAACAAATAGGATATCACGAACCCTAAAATCACTCATAAAACACTCATCAAACAATCAGCCCTTGTCAAACATTTTCATCCAACTAAATCACCCTCGCTTCAACCACATTCATAGATCACTCCATATAAACTCGTTCATTTATTACACTCGAAATCATTAAATAACTTTTGAACCGAGTACGTTAGAAAGAAATTGTTAAAATAAGAGTTGTAGGGAATTTTTAGGCGCATCGCGTGGTGGCACAGGCCACAGACAAACTATACCATAGCCTGTCTATGGATTTGCAAGCAATGAGCAAGATTCCAAAGCAGCTACACACCAACCAACCTACCTGGTAGCCACTGAGAAAATCTCACGAGAAGCAAAAAATTAAGTTGATAGATTTCAACAGCAGTTGCAGTTGCTTATTAACCGCAATTACAAGGCCACAGACAAACTATACCATAGCCTGTATGTGGCTTTGCAAGCAATGAGCAAGATTCCAAAGCAGCTACACACCAACCAACCTACCTGGTAGCCACTGGGAAAATCTCACGAGAAGCAAAAAACTAAGTTGATAGATTTCAACAGCAGTTGCAGTTGCTTATTAACCGCAATTACAAGGCCACAAACAAACTATACCATAGCCTGTCTGTGGCTTTGCAAGTAATGAGCAACATTCCAAAGCAGCTACGCACCAATCAACCTACGTGGTAGCCACTGGGAAAATCTCACGAGAAGCAATTCAACAGCAGTTGCAGATTCCACCCCCAGATATGGGAAGTGGCGGTCCGAGTACCAAGTAGAACACTGTAGTAGCACGACCACTGCCCAGTATAGCTATATTTCATTAACTAGCTTACCTTACAATCAGTCAGATAGTCAATAAAATATCATCTAATACCATAACAGAGCTGCGAACACCCAGAAAGCGGATAATGGCAAATGATATGAGAACTGAGCACTGCTACGTGGACATTTACAAAACGAACTGTTTCATTACTATCGTTACGAAAATAATTACAATTAATAATGAGTTGTCATAGTGATACTCATTGTTATTACTAATATGTGTGCTGGTTGGTCAATTAGATAAATCCTTCAATTAACATAGAGTGAATTATTGAAAATAAAATATATGATAACAAACTGTAATTTTTCAATTGTAAATAACTTTTTAACCAAGCGAGCTAGAGAAAAATTATTGAAATATAAATTTTAGAGCATTTCTAGGCGCATCGACTGGTTGTAATTTTGACAGAAAAATTGTTTCTAGTTTAGAAGTTATAGAAAAAAGAAATATTGAATTTAAAATATCTCTGAAACCGATTTAGATACAGAAAATTTGTTCAAATGCCGATTATAGAAAATTTAATGGGGAATAACTTATATTTGTAAGTTTTTTTTATATCTTTATTCGTTTATAAGATATTGCATATTATATAGATTGTTAGCAGTCCACCTCTAAATATTGACAAGAAAATTTTGTGAAATACATTTACATACATACATACATACATATCTTCTCGCTATATTCCAATAAATAGGATATCACGAACCCTAAAATCACTCATAAAACATTCATCAAACAATCAGCCCTTGTCAAACATTTTCATCCAACTAAATCAACCTCGCTTCAACCACATTCATAGATCACTCCATATAAACTCGTTCATTTATTACACTCGAAATCATTAAATAACTTTTGAACAGAGTACGTTAGAAAGAAATTGTTAAAATAAGAGTTGTAGGGAATTTTTAGGCGCATCGCGTGGTGGCACAGGCCACAGACAAACTATACCATAGCCTGTCTATGGATTTGCAAGCAATGAGCAAGATTCCAAAGCAGCTACACACCAACCAACCTACCTGGTAGCCACTGAGAAAATCTCACGAGAAGCAAAAAATTAAGTTGATAGATTTCAACAGCAGTTGCAGTTGCTTATTAACCGCAATTACAAGGCCACAGACAAACTATACCATAGCCTGTATGTGGCTTTGCAAGCAATGAGCAAGATTCCAAAGCAGCTACACACCAACCAACCTACCTGGTAGCCACTGGGAAAATCTCACGAGAAGCAAAAAACTAAGTTGATAGATTTCAACAGCAGTTGCAGTTGCTTATTAACCGCAATTACAAGGCCACAAACAAACTATACCATAGCCTGTCTGTGGCTTTGCAAGTAATGAGCAACATTCCAAAGCAGCTACGCACCAATCAACCTACGTGGTAGCCACTGGGAAAATCTCACGAGAAGCAATTCAACAGCAGTTGCAGATTCCACCCCCAGATATGGGAAGTGGCGGTCCGAGTACCAAGTAGAACACTGTAGTAGCACGACCACTGCCCAGTATAGCTATATTTCATTAACTAGCTTACCTTACAATCAGTCAGATAGTCAATAAAATATCATCTAATACCATAACAGAGCTGCGAACACCCAGAAAGCGGATAATGGCAAATGATATGAGAACTGAGCACTGCTACGTGGACATTTACAAAACGAACTGTTTCATTACTATCGTTACGAAAATAATTACAATTAATAATGAGTTGTCATAGTGATACTCATTGTTATTACTAATATGTGTGCTGGTTGGTCAATTAGATAAATCCTTCAATTAACATAGAGTGAATTATTGAAAATAAAATATATGATAACAAACTGTAATTTTTCAATTGTAAATAACTTTTTAACCAAGCGAGCTAGAGAAAAATTATTGAAATATAAATTTTAGAGCATTTCTAGGCGCATCGACTGGTTGTAATTTTGACAGAAAAATTGTTTCTAGTTTAGAAGTTATAGAAAAAAGAAATATTGAATTTAAAATATCTCTGAAACCGATTTAGATACAGAAAATTTGTTCAAATGCCGATTATAGAAAATTTAATGGGGAATAACTTATATTTGTAAGTTTTTTTTATATCTTTATTCGTTTATAAGATATTGCATATTATATAGATTGTTAGCAGTCCACCTCTAAATATTGACAAGAAAATTTTGTGAAATACATTTACATACATACATACATACATATCTTCTCGCTATATTCCAACAAATAGGATATCACGAACCCTAAAATCACTCATAAAACATTCATCAAACAATCAGCCCTTGTCAAACATTTTCATCCAACTAAATCAACCTCGCTTCAACCACATTCATAGATCACTCCATATAAACTCGTTCATTTATTACACTCGAAATCATTAAATAACTTTTGAACAGAGTACGTTAGAAAGAAATTGTTAAAATAAGAGTTGTAGGGAATTTTTAGGCGCATCGCGTGGTGGCACAGGCCACAGACAAACTATACCATAGCCTGTCTATGGATTTGCAAGCAATGAGCAAGATTCCAAAGCAGCTACACACCAACCAACCTACCTGGTAGCCACTGAGAAAATCTCACGAGAAGCAAAAAATTAAGTTGATAGATTTCAACAGCAGTTGCAGTTGCTTATTAACCGCAATTACAAGGCCACAGACAAACTATACCATAGCCTGTATGTGGCTTTGCAAGCAATGAGCAAGATTCCAAAGCAGCTACACACCAACCAACCTACCTGGTAGCCACTGGGAAAATCTCACGAGAAGCAAAAAACTAAGTTGATAGATTTCAACAGCAGTTGCAGTTGCTTATTAACCGCAATTACAAGGCCACAAACAAACTATACCATAGCCTGTCTGTGGCTTTGCAAGTAATGAGCAACATTCCAAAGCAGCTACGCACCAATCAACCTACGTGGTAGCCACTGGGAAAATCTCACGAGAAGCAATTCAACAGCAGTTGCAGATTCCACCCCCAGATATGGGAAGTGGCGGTCCGAGTACCAAGTAGAACACTGTAGTAGCACGACCACTGCCCAGTATAGCTATATTTCATTAACTAGCTTACCTTACAATCAGTCAGATAGTCAATAAAATATCATCTAATACCATAACAGAGCTGCGAACACCCAGAAAGCGGATAATGGCAAATGATATGAGAACTGAGCACTGCTACGTGGACATTTACAAAACGAACTGTTTCATTACTATCGTTACGAAAATAATTACAATTAATAATGAGTTGTCATAGTGATACTCATTGTTATTACTAATATGTGTGCTGGTTGGTCAATTAGATAAATCCTTCAATTAACATAGAGTGAATTATTGAAAATAAAATATATGATAACAAACTGTAATTTTTCAATTGTAAATAACTTTTTAACCAAGCGAGCTAGAGAAAAATTATTGAAATATAAATTTTAGAGCATTTCTAGGCGCATCGACTGGTTGTAATTTTGACAGAAAAATTGTTTCTAGTTTAGAAGTTATAGAAAAAAGAAATATTGAATTTAAAATATCTCTGAAACCGATTTAGATACAGAAAATTTGTTCAAATGCCGATTATAGAAAATTTAATGGGGAATAACTTATATTTGTAAGTTTTTTTTATATCTTTATTCGTTTATAAGATATTGCATATTATATAGATTGTTAGCAGTCCACCTCTAAATATTGACAAGAAAATTTTGTGAAATACATTTACATACATACATACATACATATCTTCTCGCTATATTCCAACAAATAGGATATCACGAACCCTAAAATCACTCATAAAACATTCATCAAACAATCAGCCCTTGTCAAACATTTTCATCCAACTAAATCAACCTCGCTTCAACCACATTCATAGATCACTCCATATAAACTCGTTCATTTATTACACTCGAAATCATTAAATAACTTTTGAACAGAGTACGTTAGAAAGAAATTGTTAAAATAAGAGTTGTAGGGAATTTTTAGGCGCATCGCGTGGTGGCACAGGCCACAGACAAACTATACCATAGCCTGTCTATGGATTTGCAAGCAATGAGCAAGATTCCAAAGCAGCTACACACCAACCAACCTACCTGGTAGCCACTGAGAAAATCTCACGAGAAGCAAAAAATTAAGTTGATAGATTTCAACAGCAGTTGCAGTTGCTTATTAACCGCAATTACAAGGCCACAGACAAACTATACCATAGCCTGTATGTGGCTTTGCAAGCAATGAGCAAGATTCCAAAGCAGCTACACACCAACCAACCTACCTGGTAGCCACTGGGAAAATCTCACGAGAAGCAAAAAACTAAGTTGATAGATTTCAACAGCAGTTGCAGTTGCTTATTAACCGCAATTACAAGGCCACAAACAAACTATACCATAGCCTGTCTGTGGCTTTGCAAGTAATGAGCAACATTCCAAAGCAGCTACGCACCAATCAACCTACGTGGTAGCCACTGGGAAAATCTCACGAGAAGCAATTCAACAGCAGTTGCAGATTCCACCCCCAGATATGGGAAGTGGCGGTCCGAGTACCAAGTAGAACACTGTAGTAGCACGACCACTGCCCAGTATAGCTATATTTCATTAACTAGCTTACCTTACAATCAGTCAGATAGTCAATAAAATATCATCTAATACCATAACAGAGCTGCGAACACCCATAAAGCGGATAATGGCAAATGATATGAGAACTGAGCACTGCTACGTGGACATTTACAAAACGAACTGTTTCATTACTATCGTTACGAAAATAATTACAATTAATAATGAGTTGTCATAGTGATACTCATTGTTATTACTAATATGTGTGCTGGTTGGTCAATTAGATAAATCCTTCAATTAACATAGAGTGAATTATTGAAAATAAAATATATGATAACAAACTGTAATTTTTCAATTGTAAATAACTTTTTAACCAAGCGAGCTAGAGAAAAATTATTGAAATATAAATTTTAGAGCATTTCTAGGCGCATCGACTGGTTGTAATTTTGACAGAAAAATTGTTTCTAGTTTAGAAGTTATAGAAAAAAGAAATATTGAATTTAAAATATCTCTGAAACCGATTTAGATACAGAAAATTTGTTCAAATGCCGATTATAGAAAATTTAATGGGGAATAACTTATATTTGTAAGTTTTTTTTATATCTTTATTCGTTTATAAGATATTGCATATTATATAGATTGTTAGCAGTCCACCTCTAAATATTGACAAGAAAATTTTGTGAAATACATTTACATACATACATACATACATATCTTCTCGCTATATTCCAACAAATAGGATATCACGAACCCTAAAATCACTCATAAAACATTCATCAAACAATCAGCCCTTGTCAAACATTTTCATCCAACTAAATCAACCTCGCTTCAACCACATTCATAGATCACTCCATATAAACTCGTTCATTTATTACACTCGAAATCATTAAATAACTTTTGAACAGAGTACGTTAGAAAGAAATTGTTAAAATAAGAGTTGTAGGGAATTTTTAGGCGCATCGCGTGGTGGCACAGGCCACAGACAAACTATACCATAGCCTGTCTATGGATTTGCAAGCAATGAGCAAGATTCCAAAGCAGCTACACACCAACCAACCTACCTGGTAGCCACTGAGAAAATCTCACGAGAAGCAAAAAATTAAGTTGATAGATTTCAACAGCAGTTGCAGTTGCTTATTAACCGCAATTACAAGGCCACAGACAAACTATACCATAGCCTGTATGTGGCTTTGCAAGCAATGAGCAAGATTCCAAAGCAGCTACACACCAACCAACCTACCTGGTAGCCACTGGGAAAATCTCACGAGAAGCAAAAAACTAAGATGATAGATTTCAACAGCAGTTGCAGTTGCTTATTAACCGCAATTACAAGGCCACAAACAAACTATACCATAGCCTGTCTGTGGCTTTGCAAGTAATGAGCAACATTCCAAAGCAGCTACGCACCAATCAACCTACGTGGTAGCCACTGGGAAAATCTCACGAGAAGCAATTCAACAGCAGTTGCAGATTCCACCCCCAGATATGGGAAGTGGCGGTCCGAGTACCAAGTAGAACACTGTAGTAGCACGACCACTGCCCAGTATAGCTATATTTCATTAACTAGCTTACCTTACAATCAGTCAGATAGTCAATAAAATATCATCTAATACCATAACAGAGCTGCGAACACCCATAAAGCGGATAATGGCAAATGATATGAGAACTGAGCACTGCTACGTGGACATTTACAAAACGAACTGTTTCATTACTATCGTTACGAAAATAATTACAATTAATAATGAGTTGTCATAGTGATACTCATTGTTATTACTAATATGTGTGCTGGTTGGTCAATTAGATAAATCCTTCAATTAACATAGAGTGAATTATTGAAAATAAAATATATGATAACAAACTGTAATTTTTCAATTGTAAATAACTTTTTAACCAAGCGAGCTAGAGAAAAATTATTGAAATATAAATTTTAGAGCATTTCTAGGCGCATCGACTGGTTGTAATTTTGACAGAAAAATTGTTTCTAGTTTAGAAGTTATAGAAAAAAGAAATATTGAATTTAAAATATCTCTGAAACCGATTTAGATACAGAAAATTTGTTCAAATGCCGATTATAGAAAATTTAATGGGGAATAACTTATATTTGTAAGTTTTTTTTATATCTTTATTCGTTTATAAGATATTGCATATTATATAGATTGTTAGCAGTCCACCTCTAAATATTGACAAGAAAATTTTGTGAAATACATTTACATACATACATACATACATATCTTCTCGCTATATTCCAACAAATAGGATATCACGAACCCTAAAATCACTCATAAAACATTCATCAAACAATCAGCCCTTGTCAAACATTTTCATCCAACTAAATCAACCTCGCTTCAACCACATTCATAGATCACTCCATATAAACTCGTTCATTTATTACACTCGAAATCATTAAATAACTTTTGAACAGAGTACGTTAGAAAGAAATTGTTAAAATAAGAGTTGTAGGGAATTTTTAGGCGCATCGCGTGGTGGCACAGGCCACAGACAAACTATACCATAGCCTGTCTATGGATTTGCAAGCAATGAGCAAGATTCCAAAGCAGCTACACACCAACCAACCTACCTGGTAGCCACTGAGAAAATCTCACGAGAAGCAAAAAACTAAGTTGATAGATTTCAACAGCAGTTGCAGTTGCTTATTAACCGCAATTACAAGGCCACAAACAAACTATACCATAGCCTGTCTGTGGCTTTGCAAGTAATGAGCAACATTCCAAAGCAGCTACGCACCAATCAACCTACGTGGTAGCCACTGGGAAAATCTCACGAGAAGCAATTCAACAGCAGTTGCAGATTCCACCCCCAGATATGGGAAGTGGCGGTCCGAGTACCAAGTAGAACACTGTAGTAGCACGACCACTGCCCAGTATAGCTATATTTCATTAACTAGCTTACCTTACAATCAGTCAGATAGTCAATAAAATATCATCTAATACCATAACAGAGCTGCGAACACCCAGAAAGCGGATAATGGCAAATGATATGAGAACTGAGCACTGCTACGTGGACATTTACAAAACGAACTGTTTCATTACTATCGTTACGAAAATAATTACAATTAATAATGAGTTGTCATAGTGATACTCATTGTTATTACTAATATGTGTGCTGGTTGGTCAATTAGATAAATCCTTCAATTAACATAGAGTGAATTATTGAAAATAAAATATATGATAACAAACTGTAATTTTTCAATTGTAAATAACTTTTTAACCAAGCGAGCTAGAGAAAAATTATTGAAATATAAATTTTAGAGCATTTCTAGGCGCATCGACTGGTTGTAATTTTGACAGAAAAATTGTTTCTAGTTTAGAAGTTATAGAAAAAAGAAATATTGAATTTAAAATATCTCTGAAACCGATTTAGATACAGAAAATTTGTTCAAATGCCGATTATAGAAAATTTAATGGGGAATAACTTATATTTGTAAGTTTTTTTTATATCTTTATTCGTTTATAAGATATTGCATATTATATAGATTGTTAGCAGTCCACCTCTAAATATTGACAAGAAAATTTTGTGAAATACATTTACATACATACATACATACATATCTTCTCGCTATATTCCAACAAATAGGATATCACGAACCCTAAAATCACTCATAAAACATTCATCAAACAATCAGCCCTTGTCAAACATTTTCATCCAACTAAATCAACCTCGCTTCAACCACATTCATAGATCACTCCATATAAACTCGTTCATTTATTACACTCGAAATCATTAAATAACTTTTGAACAGAGTACGTTAGAAAGAAATTGTTAAAATAAGAGTTGTAGGGAATTTTTAGGCGCATCGCGTGGTGGCACAGGCCACAGACAAACTATACCATAGCCTGTCTATGGATTTGCAAGCAATGAGCAAGATTCCAAAGCAGCTACACACCAACCAACCTACCTGGTAGCCACTGAGAAAATCTCACGAGAAGCAAAAAATTAAGTTGATAGATTTCAACAGCAGTTGCAGTTGCTTATTAACCGCAATTACAAGGCCACAGACAAACTATACCATAGCCTGTATGTGGCTTTGCAAGCAATGAGCAAGATTCCAAAGCAGCTACACACCAACCAACCTACCTGATAGCCACTGGGAAAATCTCACGAGAAGCAAAAAACTAAGTTGATAGATTTCAACAGCAGTTGCAGTTGCTTATTAACCGCAATTACAAGGCCACAAACAAACTATACCATAGCCTGTCTGTGGCTTTGCAAGTAATGAGCAACATTCCAAAGCAGCTACGCACCAATCAACCTACGTGGTAGCCACTGGGAAAATCTCACGAGAAGCAATTCAACAGCAGTTGCAGATTCCACCCCCAGATATGGGAAGTGGCGGTCCGAGTACCAAGTAGAACACTGTAGTAGCACGACCACTGCCCAGTATAGCTATATTTCATTAACTAGCTTACCTTACAATCAGTCAGATAGTCAATAAAATATCATCTAATACCATAACAGAGCTGCGAACACCCAGAAAGCGGATAATGGCAAATGATATGAGAACTGAGCACTGCTACGTGGACATTTACAAAACGAACTGTTTCATTACTATCGTTACGAAAATAATTACAATTAATAATGAGTTGTCATAGTGATACTCATTGTTATTACTAATATGTGTGCTGGTTGGTCAATTAGATAAATCCTTCAATTAACATAGAGTGAATTATTGAAAATAAAATATATGATAACAAACTGTAATTTTTCAATTGTAAATAACTTTTTAACCAAGCGAGCTAGAGAAAAATTATTGAAATATAAATTTTAGAGCATTTCTAGGCGCATCGACTGGTTGTAATTTTGACAGAAAAATTGTTTCTAGTTTAGAAGTTATAGAAAAAAGAAATATTGAATTTAAAATATCTCTGAAACCGATTTAGATACAGAAAATTTGTTCAAATGCCGATTATAGAAAATTTAATGGGGAATAACTTATATTTGTAAGTTTTTTTTATATCTTTATTCGTTTATAAGATATTGCATATTATATAGATTGTTAGCAGTCCACCTCTAAATATTGACAAGAAAATTTTGTGAAATACATTTACATACATACATACATACATATCTTCTCGCTATATTCCAACAAATAGGATATCACGAACCCTAAAATCACTCATAAAACATTCATCAAACAATCAGCCCTTGTCAAACATTTTCATCCAACTAAATCAACCTCGCTTCAACCACATTCATAGATCACTCCATATAAACTCGTTCATTTATTACACTCGAAATCATTAAATAACTTTTGAACAGAGTACGTTAGAAAGAAATTGTTAAAATAAGAGTTGTAGGGAATTTTTAGGCGCATCGCGTGGTGGCACAGGCCACAGACAAACTATACCATAGCCTGTCTATGGATTTGCAAGCAATGAGCAAGATTCCAAAGCAGCTACACACCAACCAACCTACCTGGTAGCCACTGAGAAAATCTCACGAGAAGCAAAAAATTAAGTTGATAGATTTCAACAGCAGTTGCAGTTGCTTATTAACCGCAATTACAAGGCCACAGACAAACTATACCATAGCCTGTATGTGGCTTTGCAAGCAATGAGCAAGATTCCAAAGCAGCTACACACCAACCAACCTACCTGATAGCCACTGGGAAAATCTCACGAGAAGCAAAAAACTAAGTTGATAGATTTCAACAGCAGTTGCAGTTGCTTATTAACCGCAATTACAAGGCCACAAACAAACTATACCATAGCCTGTCTGTGGCTTTGCAAGTAATGAGCAACATTCCAAAGCAGCTACGCACCAATCAACCTACGTGGTAGCCACTGGGAAAATCTCACGAGAAGCAATTCAACAGCAGTTGCAGATTCCACCCCCAGATATGGGAAGTGGCGGTCCGAGTACCAAGTAGAACACTGTAGTAGCACGACCACTGCCCAGTATAGCTATATTTCATTAACTAGCTTACCTTACAATCAGTCAGATAGTCAATAAAATATCATCTAATACCATAACAGAGCTGCGAACACCCAGAAAGCGGATAATGGCAAATGATATGAGAACTGAGCACTGCTACGTGGACATTTACAAAACGAACTGTTTCATTACTATCGTTACGAAAATAATTACAATTAATAATGAGTTGTCATAGTGATACTCATTGTTATTACTAATATGTGTGCTGGTTGGTCAATTAGATAAATCCTTCAATTAACATAGAGTGAATTATTGAAAATAAAATATATGATAACAAACTGTAATTTTTCAATTGTAAATAACTTTTTAACCAAGCGAGCTAGAGAAAAATTATTGAAATATAAATTTTAGAGCATTTCTAGGCGCATCGACTGGTTGTAATTTTGACAGAAAAATTGTTTCTAGTTTAGAAGTTATAGAAAAAAGAAATATTGAATTTAAAATATCTCTGAAACCGATTTAGATACAGAAAATTTGTTCAAATGCCGATTATAGAAAATTTAATGGGGAATAACTTATATTTGTAAGTTTTTTTTATATCTTTATTCGTTTATAAGATATTGCATATTATATAGATTGTTAGCAGTCCACCTCTAAATATTGACAAGAAAATTTTGTGAAATACATTTACATACATACATACATACATATCTTCTCGCTATATTCCAACAAATAGGATATCACGAACCCTAAAATCACTCATAAAACATTCATCAAACAATCAGCCCTTGTCAAACATTTTCATCCAACTAAATCAACCTCGCTTCAACCACATTCATAGATCACTCCATATAAACTCGTTCATTTATTACACTCGAAATCATTAAATAACTTTTGAACCGAGTACGTTAGAAAGAAATTGTTAAAATAAGAGTTGTAGGGAATTTTTAGGCGCATCGCGTGGTGGCACAGGCCACAGACAAACTATACCATAGCCTGTCTATGGATTTGCAAGCAATGAGCAAGATTCCAAAGCAGCTACACACCAACCAACCTACCTGGTAGCCACTGAGAAAATCTCACGAGAAGCAAAAAATTAAGTTGATAGATTTCAACAGCAGTTGCAGTTGCTTATTAACCGCAATTACAAGGCCACAGACAAACTATACCATAGCCTGTATGTGGCTTTGCAAGCAATGAGCAAGATTCCAAAGCAGCTACACACCAACCAACCTACCTGGTAGCCACTGGGAAAATCTCACGAGAAGCAAAAAACTAAGTTGATAGATTTCAACAGCAGTTGCAGTTGCTTATTAACCGCAATTACAAGGCCACAAACAAACTATACCATAGCCTGTCTGTGGCTTTGCAAGTAATGAGCAACATTCCAAAGCAGCTACGCACCAATCAACCTACGTGGTAGCCACTGGGAAAATCTCACGAGAAGCAATTCAACAGCAGTTGCAGATTCCACCCCCAGATATGGGAAGTGGCGGTCCGAGTACCAAGTAGAACACTGTAGTAGCACGACCACTGCCCAGTATAGCTATATTTCATTAACTAGCTTACCTTACAATCAGTCAGATAGTCAATAAAATATCATCTAATACCATAACAGAGCTGCGAACACCCAGAAAGCGGATAATGGCAAATGATATGAGAACTGAGCACTGCTACGTGGACATTTACAAAACGAACTGTTTCATTACTATCGTTACGAAAATAATTACAATTAATAATGAGTTGTCATAGTGATACTCATTGTTATTACTAATATGTGTGCTGGTTGGTCAATTAGATAAATCCTTCAATTAACATAGAGTGAATTATTGAAAATAAAATATATGATAACAAACTGTAATTTTTCAATTGTAAATAACTTTTTAACCAAGCGAGCTAGAGAAAAATTATTGAAATATAAATTTTAGAGCATTTCTAGGCGCATCGACTGGTTGTAATTTTGACAGAAAAATTGTTTCTAGTTTAGAAGTTATAGAAAAAAGAAATATTGAATTTAAAATATCTCTGAAACCGATTTAGATACAGAAAATTTGTTCAAATGCCGATTATAGAAAATTTAATGGGGAATAACTTATATTTGTAAGTTTTTTTATATCTTTATTCGTTTATAAGATATTGCATATTATATAGATTGTTAGCAGTCCACCTCTAAATATTGACAAGAAAATTTTGTGAAATACATTTACATACATACATACATACATATCTTCTCGCTATATTCCAACAAATAGGATATCACGAACCCTAAAATCACTCATAAAACACTCATCAAACAATCAGCCCTTGTCAAACATTTTCATCCAACTAAATCACCCTCGCTTCAACCACATTCATAGATCACTCCATATAAACTCGTTCATTTATTACACTCGAAATCATTAAATAACTTTTGAACCGAGTACGTTAGAAAGAAATTGTTAAAATAAGAGTTGTAGGGAATTTTTAGGCGCATCGCGTGGTGGCACAGGCCACAGACAAACTATACCATAGCCTGTCTATGGATTTGCAAGCAATGAGCAAGATTCCAAAGCAGCTACACACCAACCAACCTACCTGGTAGCCACTGAGAAAATCTCACGAGAAGCAAAAAATTAAGTTGATAGATTTCAACAGCAGTTGCAGTTGCTTATTAACCGCAATTACAAGGCCACAGACAAACTATACCATAGCCTGTATGTGGCTTTGCAAGCAATGAGCAAGATTCCAAAGCAGCTACACACCAACCAACCTACCTGGTAGCCACTGGGAAAATCTCACGAGAAGCAAAAAACTAAGTTGATAGATTTCAACAGCAGTTGCAGTTGCTTATTAACCGCAATTACAAGGCCACAAACAAACTATACCATAGCCTGTCTGTGGCTTTGCAAGTAATGAGCAACATTCCAAAGCAGCTACGCACCAATCAACCTACGTGGTAGCCACTGGGAAAATCTCACGAGAAGCAATTCAACAGCAGTTGCAGATTCCACCCCCAGATATGGGAAGTGGCGGTCCGAGTACCAAGTAGAACACTGTAGTAGCACGACCACTGCCCAGTATAGCTATATTTCATTAACTAGCTTACCTTACAATCAGTCAGATAGTCAATAAAATATCATCTAATACCATAACAGAGCTGCGAACACCCAGAAAGCGGATAATGGCAAATGATATGAGAACTGAGCACTGCTACGTGGACATTTACAAAACGAACTGTTTCATTACTATCGTTACGAAAATAATTACAATTAATAATGAGTTGTCATAGTGATACTCATTGTTATTACTAATATGTGTGCTGGTTGGTCAATTAGATAAATCCTTCAATTAACATAGAGTGAATTATTGAAAATAAAATATATGATAACAAACTGTAATTTTTCAATTGTAAATAACTTTTTAACCAAGCGAGCTAGAGAAAAATTATTGAAATATAAATTTTAGAGCATTTCTAGGCGCATCGACTGGTTGTAATTTTGACAGAAAAATTGTTTCTAGTTTAGAAGTTATAGAAAAAAGAAATATTGAATTTAAAATATCTCTGAAACCGATTTAGATACAGAAAATTTGTTCAAATGCCGATTATAGAAAATTTAATGGGGAATAACTTATATTTGTAAGTTTTTTTTATATCTTTATTCGTTTATAAGATATTGCATATTATATAGATTGTTAGCAGTCCACCTCTAAATATTGACAAGAAAATTTTGTGAAATACATTTACATACATACATACATACATATCTTCTCGCTATATTCCAACAAATAGGATATCACGAACCCTAAAATCACTCATAAAACATTCATCAAACAATCAGCCCTTGTCAAACATTTTCATCCAACTAAATCAACCTCGCTTCAACCACATTCATAGATCACTCCATATAAACTCGTTCATTTATTACACTCGAAATCATTAAATAACTTTTGAACCGAGTACGTTAGAAAGAAATTGTTAAAATAAGAGTTGTGGGGAATTTTTAGGCGCATCGCGTGGTGGCACAGGCCACAGACAAACTATACCATAGCCTGTCTATGGATTTGCAAGCAATGAGCAAGATTCCAAAGCAGCTACACACCAACCAACCTACCTGGTAGCCACTGAGAAAATCTCACGAGAAGCAAAAAATTAAGTTGATAGATTTCAACAGCAGTTGCAGTTGCTTATTAACCGCAATTACAAGGCCACAGACAAACTATACCATAGCCTGTATGTGGCTTTGCAAGCAATGAGCAAGATTCCAAAGCAGCTACACACCAACCAACCTACCTGGTAGCCACTGGGAAAATCTCACGAGAAGCAAAAAATTAAGTTGATAGATTTCAACAGCAGTTGCAGTTGCTTATTAACCGCAATTACAAGGCCACAGACAAACTATACCATAGCCTGTCTGTGGCTTTGCAAGTAATGAGCAACATTCCAAAGCAGCTACGCACCAATCAACCTACGTGGTAGCCACTGGGAAAATCTCACGAGAAGCAATTCAACAGCAGTTGCAGATTCCACCCCCAGATATGGGAAGTGGCGGTCCGAGTACCAAGTAGAACACTGTAGTAGCACGACCACTGCCCAGTATAGCTATATTTCATTAACTAGCTTACCTTACAATCAGTCAGATAGTCAATAAAATATCATCTAATACCATAACAGAGCTGCGAACACCCAGAAAGCGGATAATGGCAAATGATATGAGAACTGAGCACTGCTACGTGGACATTTACAAAACGAACTGTTTCATTACTATCGTTACGAAAATAATTACAATTAATAATGAGTTGTCATAGTGATACTCATTGTTATTACTAATATGTGTGCTGGTTGGTCAATTAGATAAATCCTTCAATTAACATAGAGTGAATTATTGAAAATAAAATATATGATAACAAACTGTAATTTTTCAATTGTAAATAACTTTTTAACCAAGCGAGCTAGAGAAAAATTGTTGAAATATAAATTTTAGAGCATTTCTAGGCGCATCGACTGGTTGTAATTTTGACAGAAAAATTGTTTCTAGTTTAGAAGTTATAGAAAAAAGAAATATTGAATTTAAAATATCTCTGAAACCGATTTAGATACAGAAAATTTATTCAAATGCCGATTATAGAAAATTTAATGGGGAATAACTTATATTTGTAAGTTTTTTTTATATCTTTATTCGTTTATAAGATATTGCATATTATATAGATTGTTAGCAGTCCACCTCTAAATATTGACAAGAAAATTTTGTGAAATACATTTACATACATACATACATACATATCTTCTCGCTATATTCCAACAAATAGGATATCACGAACCCTAAAATCACTCATAAAACACTCATCAAACAATCAGCCCTTGTCAAACATTTTCATCCAACTAAATCACCCTCGCTTCAACCACATTCATAGATCACTCCACATAAACTCGTTCATTTATTACACTCGAAATCATTAAATAACTTTTGAACCGAGTACGTTAGAAAGAAATTGTTCAAATAAGAGTTGTAGAGAATTTTTAGGCGCATCGCGTGGTGGCACAGGCCACAGACAAACTATACCATAGCCTGTCTATGGATTTGCAAGCAATGAGCAAGATTCCAAAGCAGCTACACACCAACCAACCTACCTGGTAGCCACTGAGAAAATCTCACGAGAAGCAAAAAATTAAGTTGATAGATTTCAACAGCAGTTGCAGTTGCTTATTAACCGCAATTACAAGGCCACAGACAAACTATACCATAGCCTGTATGTGGCTTTGCAAGCAATGAGCAAGATTCCAAAGCAGCTACACACCAACCAACCTACCTGGTAGCCACTGGGAAAATCTCACGAGAAGCAAAAAATTAAGTTGATAGATTTCAACAGCAGTTGCAGTTGCTTATTAACCGCAATTACAAGGCCACAGACAAACTATACCATAGCCTGTCTGTGGCTTTGCAAGTAATGAGCAACATTCCAAAGCAGCTACGCACCAATCAACCTACGTGGTAGCCACTGGGAAAATCTCACGAGAAGCAATTCAACAGCAGTTGCAGATTCCACCCCCAGATATGGGAAGTGGCGGTCCGAGTACCAAGTAGAACACTGTAGTAGCACGACCACTGCCCAGTATAGCTATATTTCATTAACTAGCTTACCTTACAATCAGTCAGATAGTCAATAAAATATCATCTAATACCATAACAGAGCTGCGAACACCCAGAAAGCGGATAATGGCAAATGATATGAGAACTGAGCACTGCTACGTGGACATTTACAAAACGAACTGTTTCATTACTATCGTTACGAAAATAATTACAATTAATAATGAGTTGTCATAGTGATACTCATTGTTATTACTAATATGTGTGCTGGTTGGTCAATTAGATAAATCCTTCAATTAACATAGAGTGAATTATTGAAAATAAAATATATGATAACAAACTGTAATTTTTCAATTGTAAATAACTTTTTAACCAAGCGAGCTAGAGAAAAATTATTGAAATATAAATTTTAGAGCATTTCTAGGCGCATCGACTGGTTGTAATTTTGACAGAAAAATTGTTTCTAGTTTAGAAGTTATAGAAAAAAGAAATATTGAATTTAAAATATCTCTGAAACCGATTTAGATACAGAAAATTTGTTCAAATGCCGATTATAGAAAATTTAATGGGGAATAACTTATATTTGTAAGTTTTTTTTATATCTTTATTCGTTTATAAGATATTGCATATTATATAGATTGTTAGCAGTCCACCTCTAAATATTGACAAGAAAATTTTGTGAAATACATTTACATACATACATACATACATATCTTCTCGCTATATTCCAACAAATAGGATATCACGAACCCTAAAATCACTCATAAAACACTCATCAAACAATCAGCCCTTGTCAAACATTTTCATCCAACTAAATCACCCTCGCTTCAACCACATTCATAGATCACTCCACATAAACTCGTTCATTTATTACACTCGAAATCATTAAATAACTTTTGAACCGAGTACGTTAGAAAGAAATTGTTCAAATAAGAGTTGTAGAGAATTTTTAGGCGCATCGCGTGGTGGCACAGGCCACAGACAAACTATACCATAGCCTGTCTATGGATTTGCAAGCAATGAGCAAGATTCCAAAGCAGCTACACACCAACCAACCTACCTGGTAGCCACTGAGAAAATCTCACGAGAAGCAAAAAATTAAGTTGATAGATTTCAACAGCAGTTGCAGTTGCTTATTAACCGCAATTACAAGGCCACAGACAAACTATACCATAGCCTGTATGTGGCTTTGCAAGCAATGAGCAAGATTCCAAAGCAGCTACACACCAACCAACCTACCTGGTAGCCACTGGGAAAATCTCACGAGAAGCAAAAAATTAAGTTGATAGATTTCAACAGCAGTTGCAGTTGCTTATTAACCGCAATTACAAGGCCACAGACAAACTATACCATAGCCTGTCTGTGGCTTTGCAAGTAATGAGCAACATTCCAAAGCAGCTACGCACCAATCAACCTACGTGGTAGCCACTGGGAAAATCTCACGAGAAGCAATTCAACAGCAGTTGCAGATTCCACCCCCAGATATGGGAAGTGGCGGTCCGAGTACCAAGTAGAACACTGTAGTAGCACGACCACTGCCCAGTATAGCTATATTTCATTAACTAGCTTACCTTACAATCAGTCAGATAGTCAATAAAATATCATCTAATACCATAACAGAGCTGCGAACACCCAGAAAGCGGATAATGGCAAATGATATGAGAACTGAGCACTGCTACGTGGACATTTACAAAACGAACTGTTTCATTACTATCGTTACGAAAATAATTACAATTAATAATGAGTTGTCATAGTGATACTCATTGTTATTACTAATATGTGTGCTGGTTGGTCAATTAGATAAATCCTTCAATTAACATAGAGTGAATTATTGAAAATAAAATATATGATAACAAACTGTAATTTTTCAATTGTAAATAACTTTTTAACCAAGCGAGCTAGAGAAAAATTATTGAAATATAAATTTTAGAGCATTTCTAGGCGCATCGACTGGTTGTAATTTTGACAGAAAAATTGTTTCTAGTTTAGAAGTTATAGAAAAAAGAAATATTGAATTTAAAATATCTCTGAAACCGATTTAGATACAGAAAATTTGTTCAAATGCCGATTATAGAAAATTTAATGGGGAATAACTTATATTTGTAAGTTTTTTTTATATCTTTATTCGTTTATAAGATATTGCATATTATATAGATTGTTAGCAGTCCACCTCTAAATATTGACAAGAAAATTTTGTGAAATACATTTACATACATACATACATACATATCTTCTCGCTATATTCCAACAAATAGGATATCACGAACCCTAAAATCACTCATAAAACATTCATCAAACAATCAGCCCTTGTCAAACATTTTCATCCAACTAAATCAACCTCGCTTCAACCACATTCATAGATCACTCCATATAAACTCGTTCATTTATTACACTCGAAATCATTAAATAACTTTTGAACCGAGTACGTTAGAAAGAAATTGTTAAAATAAGAGTTGTGGGGAATTTTTAGGCGCATCGCGTGGTGGCACAGGCCACAGACAAACTATACCATAGCCTGTCTATGGATTTGCAAGCAATGAGCAAGATTCCAAAGCAGCTACACACCAACCAACCTACCTGGTAGCCACTGAGAAAATCTCACGAGAAGCAAAAAATTAAGTTGATAGATTTCAACAGCAGTTGCAGTTGCTTATTAACCGCAATTACAAGGCCACAGACAAACTATACCATAGCCTGTATGTGGCTTTGCAAGCAATGAGCAAGATTCCAAAGCAGCTACACACCAACCAACCTACCTGGTAGCCACTGGGAAAATCTCACGAGAAGCAAAAAATTAAGTTGATAGATTTCAACAGCAGTTGCAGTTGCTTATTAACCGCAATTACAAGGCCACAGACAAACTATACCATAGCCTGTCTGTGGCTTTGCAAGTAATGAGCAACATTCCAAAGCAGCTACGCACCAATCAACCTACGTGGTAGCCACTGGGAAAATCTCACGAGAAGCAATTCAACAGCAGTTGCAGATTCCACCCCCAGATATGGGAAGTGGCGGTCCGAGTACCAAGTAGAACACTGTAGTAGCACGACCACTGCCCAGTATAGCTATATTTCATTAACTAGCTTACCTTACAATCAGTCAGATAGTCAATAAAATATCATCTAATACCATAACAGAGCTGCGAACACCCAGAAAGCGGATAATGGCAAATGATATGAGAACTGAGCACTGCTACGTGGACATTTACAAAACGAACTGTTTCATTACTATCGTTACGAAAATAATTACAATTAATAATGAGTTGTCATAGTGATACTCATTGTTATTACTAATATGTGTGCTGGTTGGTCAATTAGATAAATCCTTCAATTAACATAGAGTGAATTATTGAAAATAAAATATATGATAACAAACTGTAATTTTTCAATTGTAAATAACTTTTTAACCAAGCGAGCTAGAGAAAAATTGTTGAAATATAAATTTTAGAGCATTTCTAGGCGCATCGACTGGTTGTAATTTTGACAGAAAAATTGTTTCTAGTTTAGAAGTTATAGAAAAAAGAAATATTGAATTTAAAATATCTCTGAAACCGATTTAGATACAGAAAATTTATTCAAATGCCGATTATAGAAAATTTAATGGGGAATAACTTATATTTGTAAGTTTTTTTTATATCTTTATTCGTTTATAAGATATTGCATATTATATAGATTGTTAGCAGTCCACCTCTAAATATTGACAAGAAAATTTTGTGAAATACATTTACATACATACATACATACATATCTTCTCGCTATATTCCAACAAATAGGATATCACGAACCCTAAAATCACTCATAAAACACTCATCAAACAATCAGCCCTTGTCAAACATTTTCATCCAACTAAATCACCCTCGCTTCAACCACATTCATAGATCACTCCACATAAACTCGTTCATTTATTACACTCGAAATCATTAAATAACTTTTGAACCGAGTACGTTAGAAAGAAATTGTTCAAATAAGAGTTGTAGAGAATTTTTAGGCGCATCGCGTGGTGGCACAGGCCACAGACAAACTATACCATAGCCTGTCTATGGATTTGCAAGCAATGAGCAAGATTCCAAAGCAGCTACACACCAACCAACCTACCTGGTAGCCACTGAGAAAATCTCACGAGAAGCAAAAAATTAAGTTGATAGATTTCAACAGCAGTTGCAGTTGCTTATTAACCGCAATTACAAGGCCACAGACAAACTATACCATAGCCTGTATGTGGCTTTGCAAGCAATGAGCAAGATTCCAAAGCAGCTACACACCAACCAACCTACCTGGTAGCCACTGGGAAAATCTCACGAGAAGCAAAAAATTAAGTTGATAGATTTCAACAGCAGTTGCAGTTGCTTATTAACCGCAATTACAAGGCCACAGACAAACTATACCATAGCCTGTCTGTGGCTTTGCAAGTAATGAGCAACATTCCAAAGCAGCTACGCACCAATCAACCTACGTGGTAGCCACTGGGAAAATCTCACGAGAAGCAATTCAACAGCAGTTGCAGATTCCACCCCCAGATATGGGAAGTGGCGGTCCGAGTACCAAGTAGAACACTGTAGTAGCACGACCACTGCCCAGTATAGCTATATTTCATTAACTAGCTTACCTTACAATCAGTCAGATAGTCAATAAAATATCATCTAATACCATAACAGAGCTGCGAACACCCAGAAAGCGGATAATGGCAAATGATATGAGAACTGAGCACTGCTACGTGGACATTTACAAAACGAACTGTTTCATTACTATCGTTACGAAAATAATTACAATTAATAATGAGTTGTCATAGTGATACTCATTGTTATTACTAATATGTGTGCTGGTTGGTCAATTAGATAAATCCTTCAATTAACATAGAGTGAATTATTGAAAATAAAATATATGATAACAAACTGTAATTTTTCAATTGTAAATAACTTTTTAACCAAGCGAGCTAGAGAAAAATTGTTGAAATATAAATTTTAGAGCATTTCTAGGCGCATCGACTAGTTGTAATTTTGACAAAAAAATTGTTTCTAGTTTAGAAGTTATAGCAAAAAGAAGTATTGAATTTAAAATATCTCTGAAACCGATTTAGATACAGAAAATTTGTTCAAATGCCGATTATAGAAAATTTAATGGGGAATAACTTATATTTGTAAGTTTTTTTTATATCTTTATTCGTTTATAAGATATTGCATATTATATAGATTGTTAGCAGTCCACCTCTAAATATTGACAAGAAAATTTTGTGAAATACATTTACATACATACATACATACATATCTTCTCGCTATATTCCAACAAATAGGATATCACGAACCCTAAAATCACTCATAAAACACTCATCAAACAATCAGCCCTTGTCAAACATTTTCATCCAATTAAATCACCCTCGCTTCAACCACATTCATAGATCACTCCATATAAACTCGTTCATTTATTACACTCGAAATCATTAAATAACTTTTGAACCGAGTACGTTAGAAAGAAATTGTTAAAATAAGAGTTGTAGGGAATTTTTAGGCGCATCGCGTGGTGGCACAGGCCACAGACAAACTATACCATAGCCTGTCTATGGATTTGCAAGCAATGAGCAAGATTCCAAAGCAGCTACATACCAACCAACCTACCTGGTAGCCACTGAGAAAATCTCACGAGAAGCAAAAAATTAAGTTGATAGATTTCAACAGCAGTTGCAGTTGCTTATTAACCGCAATTACAAGGCCACAGACAAACTATACCATAGCCTGTATGTGGCTTTGCAAGCAATGAGCAAGATTCCAAAGCAGCTACACACCAAACAACCTACCTGGTAGCCACTGGGAAAATCTCACGAGAAGCAAAAAATTAAGTTGATAGATTTCAACAGCAGTTGCAGTTGCTTATTAACCGCAATTACAAGGCCACAGACAAACTATACCATAGCCTGTCTGTGGCTTTGCAAGTAATGAGCAACATTCCAAAGCAGCTACGCACCAATCAACCTACGTGGTAGCCACTGGGAAAATCTCACGAGAAGCAATTCAACAGCAGTTGCAGATTCCACCCCCAGATATGGGAAGTGGCGGTCCGAGTACCAAGTAGAACACTGTAGTAGCACGACCACTGCCCAGTATAGCTATATTTCATTAACTAGCTTACCTTACAATCAGTCAGATAGTCAATAAAATATCATCTAATACCATAACAGAGCTGCGAACACCCAGAAAGCGGATAATGGCAAATGATATGAGAACTGAGCACTGCTACGTGGACATTTACAAAACGAACTGTTTCATTACTATCGTTACGAAAATAATTACAATTAATAATGAGTTGTCATAGTGATACTCATTGTTATTACTAATATGTGTGCTGGTTGGTCAATTAGATAAATCCTTCAATTAACATAGAGTGAATTATTGAAAATAAAATATATGATAACAAACTGTAATTTTTCAATTGTAAATAACTTTTTAACCAAGCGAGCTAGAGAAAAATTGTTGAAATATAAATTTTAGAGCATTTCTAGGCGCATCGACTAGTTGTAATTTTGACAAAAAAATTGTTTCTAGTTTAGAAGTTATAGCAAAAAGAAGTATTGAATTTAAAATATCTCTGAAACCGATTTAGATACAGAAAATTTGTTCAAATGCCGATTATAGAAAATTTAATGGGGAATAACTTATATTTGTAAGTTTTTTTTATATCTTTATTCGTTTATAAGATATTGCATATTATATAGATTGTTAGCAGTCCACCTCTAAATATTGACAAGAAAATTTTGTGAAATACATTTACATACATACATACATACATATCTTCTCGCTATATTCCAACAAATAGGATATCACGAACCCTAAAATCACTCATAAAACACTCATCAAACAATCAGCCCTTGTCAAACATTTTCATCCAATTAAATCACCCTCGCTTCAACCACATTCATAGATCACTCCATATAAACTCGTTCATTTATTACACTCGAAATCATTAAATAACTTTTGAACCGAGTACGTTAGAAAGAAATTGTTAAAATAAGAGTTGTAGGGAATTTTTAGGCGCATCGCGTGGTGGCACAGGCCACAGACAAACTATACCATAGCCTGTCTATGGATTTGCAAGCAATGAGCAAGATTCCAAAGCAGCTACATACCAACCAACCTACCTGGTAGCCACTGAGAAAATCTCACGAGAAGCAAAAAATTAAGTTGATAGATTTCAACAGCAGTTGCAGTTGCTTATTAACCGCAATTACAAGGCCACAGACAAACTATACCATAGCCTGTATGTGGCTTTGCAAGCAATGAGCAAGATTCCAAAGCAGCTACACACCAAACAACCTACCTGGTAGCCACTGGGAAAATCTCACGAGAAGCAAAAAATTAAGTTGATAGATTTCAACAGCAGTTGCAGTTGCTTATTAACCGCAATTACAAGGCCACAGACAAACTATACCATAGCCTGTCTGTGGCTTTGCAAGTAATGAGCAACATTCCAAAGCAGCTACGCACCAATCAACCTACGTGGTAGCCACTGGGAAAATCTCACGAGAAGCAATTCAACAGCAGTTGCAGATTCCACCCCCAGATATGGGAAGTGGCGGTCCGAGTACCAAGTAGAACACTGTAGTAGCACGACCACTGCCCAGTATAGCTATATTTCATTAACTAGCTTACCTTACAATCAGTCAGATAGTCAATAAAATATCATCTAATACCATAACAGAGCTGCGAACACCCAGAAAGCGGATAATGGCAAATGATATGAGAACTGAGCACTGCTACGTGGACATTTACAAAACGAACTGTTTCATTACTATCGTTACGAAAATAATTACAATTAATAATGAGTTGTCATAGTGATACTCATTGTTATTACTAATATGTGTGCTGGTTGGTCAATTAGATAAATCCTTCAATTAACATAGAGTGAATTATTGAAAATAAAATATATGATAACAAACTGTAATTTTTCAATTGTAAATAACTTTTGAACCAAGCGAGCTAGAGAAAAATTGTTGAAATATAAATTTTAGAGCATTTCTAGGCGCATCGACTGGTTGTAATTTTGACACAAAAATTGTTTCTAGTTTAGCAGTTATAGAAAAAAGAAATATTGAATTTAAAATATCTCTGAAACCGATTTAGATACAGAAAATTTGTTCAAATGCCGATTATAGAAAATTTAATGGGGAATAACTTATATTTGTAAGTTTTTTTATATCTTTATTCGTTTATAAGATATTGCATATTATATAGATTGTTAGCAGTCCACCTCTAAATATTGACAAGAAAATTTTGTGAAATACATTTACATACATACATACATATCTTCTCGCTATGTTCCAACAAATAGGATATCACGAACCCTAAAATCACTCATAAAACACTCATCAAACAATCAGCCCTTGTCAAACATTTTCATCCAACTAAATCACCCTCGCTTCAACCACATTCATAGATCACTCCATATAAACTCGTTCATTTATTACACTCGAAATCATTAAATAACTTTTGAACCGAGTACGTTAGAAAGAAATTGTTAAAATAAGAGTTGTAGGGAATTTTTAGGCGCATCGCGTGGTGGCACAGGCCACAGACAAACTATACCATAGCCTGTCTATGGATTTGCAAGCAATGAGCAAGATTCCAAAGCAGCTACATACCAACCAACCTACCTGGTAGCCACTGAGAAAATCTCACGAGAAGCAAAAAATTAAGTTGATAGATTTCAACAGCAGTTGCAGTTGCTTATTAACCGCAATTACAAGGCCACAGACAAACTATACCATAGCCTGTATGTGGCTTTGCAAGCAATGAGCAAGATTCCAAAGCAGCTACACACCAAACAACCTACCTGGTAGCCACTGGGAAAATCTCACGAGAAGCAAAAAATTAAGTTGATAGATTTCAACAGCAGTTGCAGTTGCTTATTAACCGCAATTACAAGGCCACAGACAAACTATACCATAGCCTGTCTGTGGCTTTGCAAGTAATGAGCAACATTCCAAAGCAGCTACGCACCAATCAACCTACGTGGTAGCCACTGGGAAAATCTCACGAGAAGCAATTCAACAGCAGTTGCAGATTCCACCCCCAGATATGGGAAGTGGCGGTCCGAGTACCAAGTAGAACACTGTAGTAGCACGACCACTGCCCAGTATAGCTATATTTCATTAACTAGCTTACCTTACAATCAGTCAGATAGTCAATAAAATATCATCTAATACCATAACAGAGCTGCGAACACCCAGAAAGCGGATAATGGCAAATGATATGAGAACTGAGCACTGCTACGTGGACATTTACAAAACGAACTGTTTCATTACTATCGTTACGAAAATAATTACAATTAATAATGAGTTGTCATAGTGATACTCATTGTTATTACTAATATGTGTGCTGGTTGGTCAATTAGATAAATCCTTCAATTAACATAGAGTGAATTATTGAAAATAAAATATATGATAACAAACTGTAATTTTTCAATTGTAAATAACTTTTTAACCAAGCGAGCTAGACAAAAATTGTTGAAATATAAATTTTAGAGCATTTCTAGGCGCATCGACTAGTTGTAATTTTGACAAAAAAATTGTTTCTAGTTTAGAAGTTATAGCAAAAAGAAGTATTGAATTTAAAATATCTCTGAAACCGATTTAGATACAGAAAATTTGTTCAAATGCCGATTATAGAAAATTTAATGGGGAATAACTTATATTTGTAAGTTTTTTTTATATCTTTATTCGTTTATAAGATATTGCATATTATATAGATTGTTAGCAGTCCACCTCTAAATATTGACAAGAAAATTTTGTGAAATACATTTACATACATACATACATACATATCTTCTCGCTATATTCCAACAAATAGGATATCACGAACCCTAAAATCACTCATAAAACACTCATCAAACAATCAGCCCTTGTCAAACATTTTCATCCAATTAAATCACCCTCGCTTCAACCACATTCATAGATCACTCCATATAAACTCGTTCATTTATTACACTCGAAATCATTAAATAACTTTTGAACCGAGTACGTTAGAAAGAAATTGTTAAAATAAGAGTTGTAGGGAATTTTTAGGCGCATCGCGTGGTGGCACAGGCCACAGACAAACTATACCATAGCCTGTCTATGGATTTGCAAGCAATGAGCAAGATTCCAAAGCAGCTACATACCAACCAACCTACCTGGTAGCCACTGAGAAAATCTCACGAGAAGCAAAAAATTAAGTTGATAGATTTCAACAGCAGTTGCAGTTGCTTATTAACCGCAATTACAAGGCCACAGACAAACTATACCATAGCCTGTATGTGGCTTTGCAAGCAATGAGCAAGATTCCAAAGCAGCTACACACCAAACAACCTACCTGGTAGCCACTGGGAAAATCTCACGAGAAGCAAAAAATTAAGTTGATAGATTTCAACAGCAGTTGCAGTTGCTTATTAACCGCAATTACAAGGCCACAGACAAACTATACCATAGCCTGTCTGTGGCTTTGCAAGTAATGAGCAACATTCCAAAGCAGCTACGCACCAATCAACCTACGTGGTAGCCACTGGGAAAATCTCACGAGAAGCAATTCAACAGCAGTTGCAGATTCCACCCCCAGATATGGGAAGTGGCGGTCCGAGTACCAAGTAGAACACTGTAGTAGCACGACCACTGCCCAGTATAGCTATATTTCATTAACTAGCTTACCTTACAATCAGTCAGATAGTCAATAAAATATCATCTAATACCATAACAGAGCTGCGAACACCCAGAAAGCGGATAATGGCAAATGATATGAGAACTGAGCACTGCTACGTGGACATTTACAAAACGAACTGTTTCATTACTATCGTTACGAAAATAATTACAATTAATAATGAGTTGTCATAGTGATACTCATTGTTATTACTAATATGTGTGCTGGTTGGTCAATTAGATAAATCCTTCAATTAACATAGAGTGAATTATTGAAAATAAAATATATGATAACAAACTGTAATTTTTCAATTGTAAATAACTTTTTAACCAAGCGAGCTAGAGAAAAATTGTTGAAATATAAATTTTAGAGCATTTCTAGGCGCATCGACTAGTTGTAATTTTGACAAAAAAATTGTTTCTAGTTTAGAAGTTATAGCAAAAAGAAGTATTGAATTTAAAATATCTCTGAAACCGATTTAGATACAGAAAATTTGTTCAAATGCCGATTATAGAAAATTTAATGGGGAATAACTTATATTTGTAAGTTTTTTTTATATCTTTATTCGTTTATAAGATATTGCATATTATATAGATTGTTAGCAGTCCACCTCTAAATATTGACAAGAAAATTTTGTGAAATACATTTACATACATACATACATACATATCTTCTCGCTATATTCCAACAAATAGGATATCACGAACCCTAAAATCACTCATAAAACACTCATCAAACAATCAGCCCTTGTCAAACATTTTCATCCAATTAAATCACCCTCGCTTCAACCACATTCATAGATCACTCCATATAAACTCGTTCATTTATTACACTCGAAATCATTAAATAACTTTTGAACCGAGTACGTTAGAAAGAAATTGTTAAAATAAGAGTTGTAGGGAATTTTTAGGCGCATCGCGTGGTGGCACAGGCCACAGACAAACTATACCATAGCCTGTCTATGGATTTGCAAGCAATGAGCAAGATTCCAAAGCAGCTACATACCAACCAACCTACCTGGTAGCCACTGAGAAAATCTCACGAGAAGCAAAAAATTAAGTTGATAGATTTCAACAGCAGTTGCAGTTGCTTATTAACCGCAATTACAAAGCCACAGACAAACTATACCATAGCCTGTATGTGGCTTTGCAAGCAATGAGCAAGATTCCAAAGCAGCTACACACCAAACAACCTACCTGGTAGCCACTGGGAAAATCTCACGAGAAGCAAAAAATTAAGTTGATAGATTTCAACAGCAGTTGCAGTTGCTTATTAACCGCAATTACAAGGCCACAGACAAACTATACCATAGCCTGTCTGTGGCTTTGCAAGTAATGAGCAACATTCCAAAGCAGCTACGCACCAATCAACCTACGTGGTAGCCACTGGGAAAATCTCACGAGAAGCAATTCAACAGCAGTTGCAGATTCCACCCCCAGATATGGGAAGTGGCGGTCCGAGTACCAAGTAGAACACTGTAGTAGCACGACCACTGCCCAGTATAGCTATATTTCATTAACTAGCTTACCTTACAATCAGTCAGATAGTCAATAAAATATCATCTAATACCATAACAGAGCTGCGAACACCCAGAAAGCGGATAATGGCAAATGATATGAGAACTGAGCACTGCTACGTGGACATTTACAAAACGAACTGTTTCATTACTATCGTTACGAAAATAATTACAATTAATAATGAGTTGTCATAGTGATACTCATTGTTATTACTAATATGTGTGCTGGTTGGTCAATTAGATAAATCCTTCAATTAACATAGAGTGAATTATTGAAAATAAAATATATGATAACAAACTGTAATTTTTCAATTGTAAATAACTTTTTAACCAAGCGAGCTAGAGAAAAATTGTTGAAATATAAATTTTAGAGCATTTCTAGGCGCATCGACTAGTTGTAATTTTGACAAAAAAATTGTTTCTAGTTTAGAAGTTATAGCAAAAAGAAGTATTGAATTTAAAATATCTCTGAAACCGATTTAGATACAGAAAATTTGTTCAAATGCCGATTATAGAAAATTTAATGGGGAATAACTTATATTTGTAAGTTTTTTTTATATCTTTATTCGTTTATAAGATATTGCATATTATATAGATTGTTAGCAGTCCACCTCTAAATATTGACAAGAAAATTTTGTGAAATACATTTACATACATACATACATACATATCTTCTCGCTATATTCCAACAAATAGGATATCACGAACCCTAAAATCACTCATAAAACACTCATCAAACAATCAGCCCTTGTCAAACATTTTCATCCAATTAAATCACCCTCGCTTCAACCACATTCATAGATCACTCCATATAAACTCGTTCATTTATTACACTCGAAATCATTAAATAACTTTTGAACCGAGTACGTTAGAAAGAAATTGTTAAAATAAGAGTTGTAGGGAATTTTTAGGCGCATCGCGTGGTGGCACAGGCCACAGACAAACTATACCATAGCCTCTCTATGGATTTGCAAGCAATGAGCAAGATTCCAAAGCAGCTACATACCAACCAACCTACCTGGTAGCCACTGAGAAAATCTCACGAGAAGCAAAAAATTAAGTTGATAGATTTCAACAGCAGTTGCAGTTGCTTATTAACCGCAATTACAAGGCCACAGACAAACTATACCATAGCCTGTATGTGGCTTTGCAAGCAATGAGCAAGATTCCAAAGCAGCTACACACCAAACAACCTACCTGGTAGCCACTGGGAAAATCTCACGAGAAGCAAAAAATTAAGTTGATAGATTTCAACAGCAGTTGCAGTTGCTTATTAACCGCAATTACAAGGCCACAGACAAACTATACCATAGCCTGTCTGTGGCTTTGCAAGTAATGAGCAACATTCCAAAGCAGCTACGCACCAATCAACCTACGTGGTAGCCACTGGGAAAATCTCACGAGAAGCAATTCAACAGCAGTTGCAGATTCCACCCCCAGATATGGGAAGTGGCGGTCCGAGTACCAAGTAGAACACTGTAGTAGCACGACCACTGCCCAGTATAGCTATATTTCATTAACTAGCTTACCTTACAATCAGTCAGATAGTCAATAAAATATCATCTAATACCATAACAGAGCTGCGAACACCCAGAAAGCGGATAATGGCAAATGATATGAGAACTGAGCACTGCTACGTGGACATTTACAAAACGAACTGTTTCATTACTATCGTTACGAAAATAATTACAATTAATAATGAGTTGTCATAGTGATACTCATTGTTATTACTAATATGTGTGCTGGTTGCTCAATTAGATAAATCCTTCAATTAACATAGAGTGAATTATTGAAAATAAAATATATGATAACAAACTGTAATTTTTCAATTGTAAATAACTTTTGAACCAAGCGAGCTAGAGAAAAATTGTTGAAATATAAATTTTAGAGCATTTCTAGGCGCATCGACTGGTTGTAATTTGGACACAAAAATTGTTTCTAGTTTAGCAGTTATAGAAAAAAGAAATATTGAATTTAAAATATCTCTGAAACCGATTTAGATACAGAAAATTTGTTCAAATGCCGATTATAGAAAATTTAATGGGGAATAACTTATATTTGTAAGTTTTTTTTATATCTTTATTCGTTTATAAGATATTGCATATTATATAGATTGTTAGCAGTCCACCTCTAAATATTGACAAGAAAATTTTGTGAAATACATTTACATACATACATACATACATATCTTCTCGCTATATTCCAACAAATAGGATATCACGAACCCTAAAATCACTCATAAAACACTCATCAAACAATCAGCCCTTGTCAAACATTTTCATCCAACTAAATCACCCTCGCTTCAACCACATTCATAGATCACTCCATATAAACTCGTTCATTTATTACACTCGAAATCATTAAATAACTTTTGAACCGAGTACGTTAGAAAGAAATTGTTAAAATAAGAGTTGTAGGGAATTTTTAGGCGCATCGCGTGGTGGCACAGGCCACAGACAAACTATACCATAGCCTGTCTATGGATTTGCAAGCAATGAGCAAGATTCCAAAGCAGCTACACACCAACCAACCTACCTGGTAGCCACTGAGAAAATCTCACGAGAAGCAAAAAATTAAGTTGATAGATTTCAACAGCAGTTGCAGTTGCTTATTAACCGCAATTACAAGGCCACAGACAAACTATACCATAGCCTGTATGTGGCTTTGCAAGCAATGAGCAAGATTCCAAAGCAGCTACACACCAACCAACCTACCTGGTAGCCACTGGGAAAATCTCACGAGAAGCAAAAAATTAAGTTGATAGATTTCAACAGCAGTTGCAGTTGCTTATTAACCGCAATTACAAGGCCACAGACAAACTATACCATAGCCTGTCTGTGGCTTTGCAAGTAATGAGCAACATTCCAAAGCAGCTACGCACCAATCAACCTACGTGGTAGCCACTGGGAAAATCTCACGAGAAGCAATTCAACAGCAGTTGCAGATTCCACCCCCAGATATGGGAAGTGGCGGTCCGAGTACCAAGTAGAACACTGTAGTAGCACGACCACTGCCCAGTATAGCTATATTTCATTAACTAGCTTACCTTACAATCAGTCAGATAGTCAATAAAATATCATCTAATACCATAACAGAGCTGCGAACACCCAGAAAGCGGATAATGGCAAATGATATGAGAACTGAGCACTGCTACGTGGACATTTACAAAACGAACTGTTTCATTACTATCGTTACGAAAATAATTACAATTAATAATGAGTTGTCATAGTGATACTCATTGTTATTACTAATATGTGTGCTGGTTGGTCAATTAGATAAATCCTTCAATTAACATAGAGTGAATTATTGAAAATAAAATATATGATAACAAACTGTAATTTTTCAATTGTAAATAACTTTTGAACCAAGCGAGCTAGAGAAAAATTGTTGAAATATAAATTTTAGAGCATTTCTAGGCGCATCGACTGGTTGTAATTTTGACACAAAAATTGTTTCTAGTTTAGCAGTTATAGAAAAAAGAAATATTGAATTTAAAATATCTCTGAAACCGATTTAGATACAGAAAATTTGTTCAAATGCCGATTATAGAAAATTTAATGGGGAATAACTTATATTTGTAAGTTTTTTTTATATCTTTATTCGTTTATAAGATATTGCATATTATATAGATTGTTAGCAGTCCACCTCTAAATATTGACAAGAAAATTTTGTGAAATACATTTACATACATACATACATACATATCTTCTCGCTATATTCCAACAAATAGGATATCACGAACCCTAAAATCACTCATAAAACACTCATCAAACAATCAGCCCTTGTCAAACATTTTCATCCAACTAAATCACCCTCGCTTCAACCACATTCATAGATCACTCCATATAAACTCGTTCATTTATTACACTCGAAATCATTAAATAACTTTTGAACCGAGTACGTTAGAAAGAAATTGTTAAAATAAGAGTTGTAGGGAATTTTTAGGCGCATCGCGTGGTGGCACAGGCCACAGACAAACTATACCATAGCCTGTCTATGGATTTGCAAGCAATGAGCAAGATTCCAAAGCAGCTACACACCAACCAACCTACCTGGTAGCCACTGAGAAAATCTCACGAGAAGCAAAAAATTAAGTTGATAGATTTCAACAGCAGTTGCAGTTGCTTATTAACCGCAATTACAAGGCCACAGACAAACTATACCATAGCCTGTATGTGGCTTTGCAAGCAATGAGCAAGATTCCAAAGCAGCTACACACCAACCAACCTACCTGGTAGCCACTGGGAAAATCTCACGAGAAGCAAAAAATTAAGTTGATAGATTTCAACAGCAGTTGCAGTTGCTTATTAACCGCAATTACAAGGCCACAGACAAACTATACCATAGCCTGTCTGTGGCTTTGCAAGTAATGAGCAACATTCCAAAGCAGCTACGCACCAATCAACCTACGTGGTAGCCACTGGGAAAATCTCACGAGAAGCAATTCAACAGCAGTTGCAGATTCCACCCCCAGATATGGGAAGTGGCGGTCCGAGTACCAAGTAGAACACTGTAGTAGCACGACCACTGCCCAGTATAGCTATATTTCATTAACTAGCTTACCTTACAATCAGTCAGATAGTCAATAAAATATCATCTAATACCATAACAGAGCTGCGAACACCCAGAAAGCGGATAATGGCAAATGATATGAGAACTGAGCACTGCTACGTGGACATTTACAAAACGAACTGTTTCATTACTATCGTTACGAAAATAATTACAATTAATAATGAGTTGTCATAGTGATACTCATTGTTATTACTAATATGTGTGCTGGTTGGTCAATTAGATAAATCCTTCAATTAACATAGAGTGAATTATTGAAAATAAAATATATGATAACAAACTGTAATTTTTCAATTGTAAATAACTTTTTAACCAAGCGAGCTAGAGAAAAATTGTTGAAATATAAATTTTAGAGCATTTCTAGGCGCATCGACTGGTTGTAATTTTGACAGAAAAATTGTTTCTAGTTTAGAAGTTATAGAAAAAAGAAATATTGAATTTAAAATATCTCTGAAACCGATTTAGATACAGAAAATTTGTTCAAATGCCGATTATAGAAAATTTAATGGGGAATAACTTATATTTGTAAGTTTTTTTTATATCTTTATTCGTTTATAAGATATTGCATATTATATAGATTGTTAGCAGTCCACCTCTAAATATTGACAAGAAAATTTTGTGAAATACATTTACATACATACATACATACATATCTTCTCGCTATATTCCAACAAATAGGATATCACGAACCCTAAAATCACTCATAAAACACTCATCAAACAATCAGCCCTTGTCAAACATTTTCATCCAACTAAATCACCCTCGCTTCAACCACATTCATAGATCACTCCACATAAACTCGTTCATTTATTACACTCGAAATCATTAAATAACTTTTGAACCGAGTACGTTAGAAAGAAATTGTTAAAATAAGAGTTGTAGGGAATTTTTAGGCGCATCGCGTGGTGGCACAGGCCACAGACAAACTATACCATAGCCTGTCTATGGATTTGCAAGCAATGAGCAAGATTCCAAAGCAGCTACACACCAACCAACCTACCTGGTAGCCACTGAGAAAATCTCACGAGAAGCAAAAAATTAAGTTGATAGATTTCAACAGCAGTTGCAGTTGCTTATTAACCGCAATTACAAGGCCACAGACAAACTATACCATAGCCTGTATGTGGCTTTGCAAGCAATGAGCAAGATTCCAAAGCAGCTACACACCAACCAACCTACCTGGTAGCCACTGGGAAAATCTCACGAGAAGCAAAAAATTAAGTTGATAGATTTCAACAGCAGTTGCAGTTGCTTATTAACCGCAATTACAAGGCCACAGACAAACTATACCATAGCCTGTCTGTGGCTTTGCAAGTAATGAGCAACATTCCAAAGCAGCTACGCACCAATCAACCTACGTGGTAGCCACTGGGAAAATCTCACGAGAAGCAATTCAACAGCAGTTGCAGATTCCACCCCCAGATATGGGAAGTGGCGGTCCGAGTACCAAGTAGAACACTGTAGTAGCACGACCACTGCCCAGTATAGCTATATTTCATTAACTAGCTTACCTTACAATCAGTCAGATAGTCAATAAAATATCATCTAATACCATAACAGAGCTGCGAACACCCAGAAAGCGGATAATGGCAAATGATATGAGAACTGAGCACTGCTACGTGGACATTTACAAAACGAACTGTTTCATTACTATCGTTACGAAAATAATTACAATTAATAATGAGTTGTCATAGTGATACTCATTGTTATTACTAATATGTGTGCTGGTTGGTCAATTAGATAAATCCTTCAATTAACATAGAGTGAATTATTGAAAATAAAATATATGATAACAAACTGTAATTTTTCAATTGTAAATAACTTTTGAACCAAGCGAGCTAGAGAAAAATTGTTGAAATATAAATTTTAGAGCATTTCTAGGCGCATCGACTGGTTGTAATTTTGACACAAAAATTGTTTCTAGTTTAGCAGTTATAGAAAAAAGAAATATTGAATTTAAAATATCTCTGAAACCGATTTAGATACAGAAAATTTGTTCAAATGCCGATTATAGAAAATTTAATGGGGAATAACTTATATTTGTAAGTTTTTTTTATATCTTTATTCGTTTATAAGATATTGCATATTATATAGATTGTTAGCAGTCCACCTCTAAATATTGACAAGAAAATTTTGTGAAATACATTTACATACATACATACATACATATCTTCTCGCTATATTCCAACAAATAGGATATCACGAACCCTAAAATCACTCATAAAACACTCATCAAACAATCAGCCCTTGTCAAACATTTTCATCCAACTAAATCACCCTCGCTTCAACCACATTCATAGATCACTCCATATAAACTCGTTCATTTATTACACTCGAAATCATTAAATAACTTTTGAACCGAGTACGTTAGAAAGAAATTGTTAAAATAAGAGTTGTAGGGAATTTTTAGGCGCATCGCGTGGTGGCACAGGCCACAGACAAACTATACCATAGCCTGTCTATGGATTTGCAAGCAATGAGCAAGATTCCAAAGCAGCTACACACCAACCAACCTACCTGGTAGCCACTGAGAAAATCTCACGAGAAGCAAAAAATTAAGTTGATAGATTTCAACAGCAGTTGCAGTTGCTTATTAACCGCAATTACAAGGCCACAGACAAACTATACCATAGCCTGTATGTGGCTTTGCAAGCAATGAGCAAGATTCCAAAGCAGCTACACACCAACCAACCTACCTGGTAGCCACTGGGAAAATCTCACGAGAAGCAAAAAATTAAGTTGATAGATTTCAACAGCAGTTGCAGTTGCTTATTAACCGCAATTACAAGGCCACAGACAAACTATACCATAGCCTGTCTGTGGCTTTGCAAGTAATGAGCAACATTCCAAAGCAGCTACGCACCAATCAACCTACGTGGTAGCCACTGGGAAAATCTCACGAGAAGCAATTCAACAGCAGTTGCAGATTCCACCCCCAGATATGGGAAGTGGCGGTCCGAGTACCAAGTAGAACACTGTAGTAGCACGACCACTGCCCAGTATAGCTATATTTCATTAACTAGCTTACCTTACAATCAGTCAGATAGTCAATAAAATATCATCTAATACCATAACAGAGCTGCGAACACCCAGAAAGCGGATAATGGCAAATGATATGAGAACTGAGCACTGCTACGTGGACATTTACAAAACGAACTGTTTCATTACTATCGTTACGAAAATAATTACAATTAATAATGAGTTGTCATAGTGATACTCATTGTTATTACTAATATGTGTGCTGGTTGGTCAATTAGATAAATCCTTCAATTAACATAGAGTGAATTATTGAAAATAAAATATATGATAACAAACTGTAATTTTTCAATTGTAAATAACTTTTTAACCAAGCGAGCTAGAGAAAAATTGTTGAAATATAAATTTTAGAGCATTTCTAGGCGCATCGACTGGTTGTAATTTTGACAGAAAAATTGTTTCTAGTTTAGAAGTTATAGAAAAAAGAAATATTGAATTTAAAATATCTCTGAAACCGATTTAGATACAGAAAATTTGTTCAAATGCCGATTATAGAAAATTTAATGGGGAATAACTTATATTTGTAAGTTTTTTTTATATCTTTATTCGTTTATAAGATATTGCATATTATATAGATTGTTAGCAGTCCACCTCTAAATATTGACAAGAAAATTTTGTGAAATACATTTACATACATACATACATACATATCTTCTCGCTATATTCCAACAAATAGGATATCACGAACCCTAAAATCACTCATAAAACACTCATCAAACAATCAGCCCTTGTCAAACATTTTCATCCAACTAAATCACCCTCGCTTCAACCACATTCATAGATCACTCCACATAAACTCGTTCATTTATTACACTCGAAATCATTAAATAACTTTTGAACCGAGTACGTTAGAAAGAAATTGTTCAAATAAGAGTTGTAGAGAATTTTTAGGCGCATCGCGTGGTGGCACAGGCCACAGACAAACTATACCATAGCCTGTCTATGGATTTGCAAGCAATGAGCAAGATTCCAAAGCAGCTACACACCAACCAACCTACCTGGTAGCCACTGAGAAAATCTCACGAGAAGCAAAAAATTAAGTTGATAGATTTCAACAGCAGTTGCAGTTGCTTATTAACCGCAATTACAAGGCCACAGACAAACTATACCATAGCCTGTATGTGGCTTTGCAAGCAATGAGCAAGATTCCAAAGCAGCTACACACCAACCAACCTACCTGGTAGCCACTGGGAAAATCTCACGAGAAGCAAAAAATTAAGTTGATAGATTTCAACAGCAGTTGCAGTTGCTTATTAACCGCAATTACAAGGCCACAGACAAACTATACCATAGCCTGTCTGTGGCTTTGCAAGTAATGAGCAACATTCCAAAGCAGCTACGCACCAATCAACCTACGTGGTAGCCACTGGGAAAATCTCACGAGAAGCAATTCAACAGCAGTTGCAGATTCCACCCCCAGATATGGGAAGTGACGGTCCGAGTACCAAGTAGAACACTGTAGTAGCACGACCACTGCCCAGTATAGCTATATTTCATTAACTAGCTTACCTTACAATCAGTCAGATAGTCAATAAAATATCATCTAATACCATAACAGAGCTGCGAACACCCAGAAAGCGGATAATGGCAAATGATATGAGAACTGAGCACTGCTACGTGGACATTTACAAAACGAACTGTTTCATTACTATCGTTACGAAAATAATTACAATTAAT